>OY757252.1:10482308-11113886 GCA_963584085.1 Pyrausta aurata | reverse complement strand
AGTTCTCAATACAAATTTGTCTTACATTAGAACATTTTGTTCTACAATTTTAGCGAAATTTTATCGTGTGTATATGTTGGAGATATCTGTAATATGAAGGCTTTCTACGTGATAAATCAGGAATGCTTTTAATACCATTGAGTAATTTATTGTAGAGAATGTAACAAATATTTAGTTTAATAAGAACAAATTAGATTATCTAATCTGTCATTTTGTATTACACAACCCATCTAATTTAGTTTATAAATGAGACAAATCTCCTGAACAAATTTCATTTTTATTAATTATGTTTAACTGTTTTAATGTTAGGTATAATCTGGCGTAAAAGTGTAAAGTAATGAATATTTTATTAATGTAATATTCATATTCTGTATGTGTAGATATAATTGGCGTATAGTTTTCACAATACCTACCTTACATTTTTATAATCGTTACAAGTAAATGTTATTACCTATCTGCTATTTATAAAAATATTATACATATACAAATAATTACAGCATTATGTTACATCACACCCATTTTTACAATCACTCATATTGTTATTTGTGATAATTTTGTAGAAGTAAGATTAAATAAATAAACATTGTATAGATAAACGTAATGAAACTGTAACATCCTATAATTTAACCTGATTTCATAAAATTATTATCTTTGCCAATATCTAAACGATATATATCCCTTTTGAGGTGCAATTAGTGCAAAGTTTTTATTTATATAAATTACATGTGAAATGTGATTCATTGTTGATAATGACAATATATTGAGTTTTGAGATGATAATATATAACTTTTTTTAAGCACCGTTTTTTATTTTGTTATACCTACCTACCTATACGTATTCAATCGTGAATTTCATAGTAGCGAGCAGTTTCAGAAAGAATAAACTATGTACATAAAATATATGATGCTGCTCGCGCCGCCCAGTGCAGAAACGCATACTCTCAAACCAGCGGTCAAAGTAAAGATCTTATTTAAATCTCGTAAAAGGTGCGTAACATTGAAAATAAATAATTTTGGGATTCGGGGCTTATCGAAAGACTTCTGGCGACTTAAAGTCTATAACTACATGTTACTCAAATACAAGTATCTGAAGTATCATATAATCAAGATTTTTACCCCCTAATCCAAGATCTTATATTTCAATTGTCCCGGAAACAGCGAAACTTTACATTTGGATTTTCCAGAAATATGGTAAAATAATTTGGGATACAATCTATACTAGGCTAACACTACAATATTACCAACTTACTGTCGCAGTAAGTAACAGGTAAGAATACTCTCTGAGCTGATAATTATATAGGCATTTTATAAGAGCCAATATATCGTGACTCGTGCTTGACTCCTTTTGGAGTCTGGTCATTTTGACCCCTTGACCATTTTTAAGGTCAAATTATTATGAAGCAGGGTGGGTTTCCTAGGGTGTATTCCATATTCCTATAGGGGGAGCCGAAAATTTCATTAGTTTTTTGATACGACGCACCGTTTCCGAGATAATTGAGATTTTAGATCTTGATGGGGGTTTTTGCATTTACCTCAAGAAAAATGTATCAGCGAGTCTCTGAATTTGCCAGACATAAGGTTACATCATAATATGTATGGGATAGGTAGGATACACCTTATAATATTACTTTTTCCTACGCAGTCAGGTAAAAAGACTGCGCTTACATGTGTACCTACCTACCTGAAGTCACTTTTGAAAGAGCAAAAATTTCTAACCCGTGCTCGACTGCTTTTGGAGTCTGGTCATTTTGACCCCTTGACCATTTTTGAGGTCAAATTATTATGAAGCAGGGTGGGTTTCCTAGGGTGTATTCCGATAGGGGGAGCCGAAAATTTCATTAGTTTTTTGATACGACGCACCGTTTCCGAGATAATTGAGATTTTAGATCTTGATGGGGGTTTTTGCATTTACCTCAAGAAAAATGTATCAGCGAGTCTCTCAGTCTTACTACAAATCATCCGTTAAAACTGGTTTTAAGTCATGTTTAGTTAAAAACTGTTTTAAATTTAAAAAGGGTTTAAAACAGTGTTTAACATTTTGTACCACAAATAGGTATTTGGGCAGTGTTTAGCTAAACACCAGTTTTAGATACAAACATTCATTCATTCACTCAGTTCGTTAATTATATTTCCTAGTACGCAGGTTGCATTCAACACACTTCATGGTAAATGAACATAAGCTTCTTGAAATGATGGCTGAATAGTAACAAAACCCAAATCTTTAAAAAAAAGTTGTAATGACAGAAGAATGAGAAGAATCTGAGGCCTTACTCTGGACACAAAACCCGATCCAATGGTTATGGCCATCCCTGTCACTCATACCAGGCCGTGTATGCGTGAGACAGGGATGGCTATATTCATTGGATCGGGTTTTGTGTCCAGAGTAAGGGGGCTGATTTGTTTTGACTTTTTGACAGGAGTCAAGTCAAGTTGTCAAATGTCAATCTGTCTATTTTTTGAGGTTAAACACAAGATAAAATAGGGGCGAGGGTGTTTAACTAAAACACTGTTTAAAAGAGTGTTTTAGCGCCAAAAACTGATTTGTGGTAAGGATTTTCTTAAAATCTTGTTAAACAGTGCCTAAAACTTTGTTTAAGTGATTTGTGGTAAGGCTGTCTGAATTTGCCAGACATAAGGTTACATCATAATATGTATGGGATAGGTAGGATACACCTTATAATACCACTTTTTCCGACGCAGTCAGGTAAAAAGACTGCGCTGACACGTGTACCTACCTATCTGAAGTCACTTTTGAAAGAGCGAAAATTTCTAACCCGTGCTCGACTGCTTTTGGAGTCCGGTCATTTTGACCCCTTGACCATTTTTGAGGTCAAATTATTATGAAGCAGGGTGGGTTTCCTAGGGTGTACTCCGATAGGGGGAGCCGAAAATTTCATTAGTTTTTTGATACGACGCACCGTTTCCGAGATAATTGAGATTTAAGATCTTGATGGGGGTTTTTGCATTTACCTCAAGAAAAATGTATCAGCGAGTCTCTGAATTTGCCAGACATAAGGTTACATCATAATATGTATGGGATAGGTAAGATACACCTTATAATACCACTTTTTCCTACGCAGTCAGGTAAAAAGACTGCGCTGACATGTGTACCTACTTACCTGAAGTCACTTTTGAAAGAGCAAAATTTTCTAACCCGTGCTCGACTGCTTTTGGAGTCCGGTCATTTTGACCCCTTGACCATTTTTGAGGTCAAATTATTATGAAGCAGGGTGGGAGAAGTCGATAATTTCTTTATTTCTTTGATACGTTGCACCATTCCAAAGATAATTGAGATTTTAGATCTTGGTTGTAATAGGATACACTACATGCCACTTCTTCTGACGCAGTCGGTTTAGAATACTCGCTGCGATGAATTACAGGCATTATTGTATAGCAAATATGACTAACGCGAGATTGATAGTTTTTGGGGTCATGAGTAATTTTGAGTAATTTTGACCCTCTTTTCGCCGTCGAGGGCACCTTCATAGTAGTTTTGCTCCGCAACGTAAGGAATAAAAATGAAAACAGTATAATGTGATTTCATAATTTATTTGTAATTGAGATCACATGCAACTTAGTAATTTAATTATCACAAACCAAACCAACTAAGGATCACAGGCGCACACAGCACACGGACAAATTTCTTTTAAATGTTGATTGTATTAAATAACATGATAAATCCGAAAATAAAAAATAATTATAAATACATGTTCCTGATAAAGTGATGGGACTAAAATATATTTTAGGAATTATATTCCCCGGTATTGCTCACGTATTTTTAACGACTATATAATTTCGCCGGTGTTTAGGTATTTTGTGGTACCAGGGCTTGAGTTACGTTAGTACATAATTGTCTAGTCTTAGCCTATGCCTATGGCCGCAGCCTAGTCAAAGTCCTCGTCCGAGTCCGTCTTGAGCACACTGTCGGATCCCGAACCAGCCTCGCTGTCCACCGCTATTTCACTGTAAGAAAAATTAACAATTAGTGTAAGGAAAGTTAATCTTTATGTAAAATTAGCTTTTGCCCGCGACTTCGTCCGCGTGGAATAGTGACTTCTTTCTCCCGTTTTTTACACATTTACCACTATATCTTTGCTCCTATTGGTCGTAGCGTGATGTTATATAGCCTATAGCCTTCCTCGATAACTGGACAATCCAACACAAAAAGAATTATTCAATTCGAACCAGTAGTTTCGGAGATTAGCGCGTTCAAACAAACAAACAAACTCTTCAGCTTTATAATATTAGTATAGATAACTAGCTTTTGCCCGCGACTTCGTTCGCGTGGACTTCAGGTTCGTCCTGTCTAGTCTAGTAATAAGTAAGAAATACGGTAACTAAGCACTGCAGAGCCCTAAATTGTAGCCTATATGTTATTCTGATGTATAAGCTATATTGTGGTAAAGTTTCATTCAAATCCATTCAGTAGTTTTTACGTGAAAGAGTAACAAACATCCATACATCCATACAAACTTTCGCCTTTATAATAGTAGTAGGATAATGTATGAAAGAGCGTATTAAGTAACGGTAAAGGGTGAGTGTGTATTATTGCAACGATTGCCGGAATATAACCGACAAAGCTAAGTATTATTAAACTAACAATCAACAACGCTGTCGCTTAAAGCAATGCGTGAAGTGAATATGGCGCACTGAAACATTTATGCTTAAAAATGTAATGGCATATTAAATTAAAATGTAAGTATTATTTTTCGTCGATTAGTAATATTTTAAACGAACTAGTAAAAGCTCAGCCAGGTTTTAAGTCACAATGTTTTAAGATCCGTCACCCACATAGAAACTTGCCTGTTCATTCCGAAGTCAGTCAAACTTATGTCAATAATATTTCTGTTGGAGAAATTATGGATTGATTATAAGTGTTGTTATTTTGTAATTAATTTCAAGTTTCTAGATTATAATTGTGACGTTTCATAATATTATCCCCAATTTTTCTAGTCAGACTACCAGTAAGTACTACGAGAGAATCATGTTATTATTTCAGCAAGAGTTCGCTACCAGCTTATAATACCCGTTTTTCTTTTTAGCGAAATGATTGATTTTAAAATTTATAAAATAAACACGAAAATCCCAACCTACTTGGGTAATTCATCAATGAGCACCTGAGGTCTTTTCAAATCAAATAGTGAATAAATGTTACTCACTGATATTATTTTAAAAGGTTTAAAAAGTAGAAATGAAAATATTTACATTAATCGACAACCAAAGAAAAACGGACTTTACTACTGACTTCTAACGACCCTACTCATCAAGAGTGGTTTGCACGAAGGCTACTAGAATCCGAAATACGATAGGTACATTGTTTTACAGAGAAAAGGCCTCTGATCACAGATCTATCTACCGGAAGATTCTACACACCCATTGAGATCTTTTGTGAGTTGTATGTCGACGTTGGTGGCGGTGTCGTTGAGTCCGTTGAGCGCCTCGCAGAAGTCGCTGCCGACGCTCTGCAGGTGCTGAGTGTTTAGGTGGAACCCCTGGAAAATATAAGCATTGGCAAAGTTGTACTAACCATTAACATATTAAAGCATTCATCATCATTATTATTACCAGCCAATGGACGTCTACTGTTAAACATTGGCCTCTACCTCTGTTTTCCCAATCGACCGGTTTCAAGCGGTCCGCATCCAGTGTGATCCCATTGCATTCTTACTTAGTTTCCGAAATGCAAGATTAAGCTAACAAAAAGGAGTTTGCAGAAGGTACTACTCCTTCACTTAATCATGCGATCTTTAGTTTTGTTTTGTTATTTTCTCAATATCTCAAGTCGACAGCACCAAATGATGTTTCGAACGTAAAAGTCTTTAATTAATTTAATGCCAGTTGTTATCGATAAATAGTTTTGATCAAAAAGCAATAAACATAAATTGCTGCAGCTTGTAAAAGTTACTTTGTCAATCGCAAAGCGTATGTCATTCGATCTATCCAATGATAGGATATTCATTTCCGACGTTAAACTAAGGGGCATAGCTCCTTCAACTCAGGCGCAGGATTTATTGTCATGCATGAGACAAGCCAAGGCTCTGTAAGTAATAGATAATAAGCTACATAAACTGTTTCGGAACAGGTATGGAATTGTGTAAAGCAATCGTATTCATTTGACAGTTCAAAACGTACGATATGATCTGTCAATCAGCAAAGAACAAAAGGTTTGACGGATCATATCGTACGTTTTGATCTGTCAAATGAATACGATAGCTTTACACAATTACCCCTCAGTATAGAGAGTTTAGCTTCCGCAATACTCGGTTAGTAATTTTTTACTGTTATGGAAAAAAATATCACCAACGAGTTCTTTTTAAATACGATGTTAACAACAACATTTACCCTTAACCCGTAAATCAAAAAGTTGTAATTTGTTGTAATGATACACGAGATTATTTTCTGCTGTGGTCAATTATTACAGTACTGCAATTCGCATTTCGAGGAAAACAAAAGCGGTTACAAAAAAAGTAAACACCAAACGTGTAGCAAATAAGCACGTAGATAGTACTTGTACTTTGTATTTAATTGCTTTTTCATTCTAAAAGCATGCAAGCCTGTCTTGGCGGTTTTTTGCGATGTTGACATGCTAGGCAGACCGTTACCTAGCCGGGACTCGGGAGCGTGTCGTTAAAGCACATCAACCGCATTTTTTCTAAAAATGTTTGACAGGAACGGGTCGCGATTGCTTGGAAGATTCATTAAAAGGAAAAATGCGCTTTTCCCCGTCTCCCGCGCATCGGACAGCGACCGGGCTTATCAGCCAATCTAGTAGCGAGCACGCCTCATACACTTTTAGATGTATTAGCCTGGACGTTGGGAACTAAGTATCGTTATCATTAATCTTTGGATAAGCCGTCATTTCTAATTAAATAAGTGAAGAGGACGCGTATCATTAAAGACATGAAAGTGACTGAATGCAATTACGTATTTAATTAGCTAGTGGCTGATAGATGGGGTGCAGAAGGTTTAACTTTATATAAAAAAACGGTACATACTAAACGATTTATATTATTTCCAGAAAAAAAAATGCTAGTGATCTAAGCTTTATTTACATTTAAATATTTTTATTAGCTGAATTAAAATTGGACAGTGTTATGCAAAATGGTGTCAAGTGACATATTGGTCATTTCGAGATAAACGCGCTTAAAGATTTTCAAGGTCGTCACTTTTAAAAATGGCTGTAACTTCGTATTTACACGGTTTACATGCCTGGAAATTGGCATAACTACAGAATGAGATGTATATTTTATGCATTTGATGTTCATTTGTGTGCATAATAATTATACAAGTAGATAAATGCAATTAAAACACTTAAAACCTTTTTGCTTTAATAGGATATCGTTGCAAATAATTTGCTAAAAGGTTTTAAAGTACATTGAATCCTTTTTGCAAAACTCTTTTAAGAATCCCATTAGTATTAGTTTAATAGTCAAACAGTTTCAACAACAGAGTTTTCTATATTTAAATGATTTATTTATTTAAATATCATTTGTTTTATCTTGTAGAAGTTTATAAAAAGCGTTACCTTCAATAATTCTAACGTTCTGGTGTATCCACACACTTTTTCTGGATTTTTGCGATTCGTTATTTAATTCGCGTATTCTATGCATTTTGTAGTACTTGATTATTAACTAAACGGCTGCCAATAGCGTAATCAGTACAAAATACAACTTAAGGTGATAGCTTGATCAATCAAAACCTATAATCATAACCCCGGGGATATATTTAAAAAAAATATTTTTTGTTTTCAATTTGTATGTACCCTACTTCTAAAACCTCAGTAAATTGCTTCTTTTTCTTTTTGCCAGATTTTAATATTAAAAAATACAGATATTAAAACTTAAGACTCTTACATCCATAGTTCACTATAATTTTATTCAAAAATAATAAGATGCCTCCGTAAAATCATTAGAAAAATCTGTATTTTTTTAAAGTTAATTCAAAAAGAAGTCTGAATAACATAAGATAACTATTAATAAAATAAAAATCCTCTGTTCTATTATAAGGATTTTGGAATACATAGGTGTTTTTGTTTAAAGTACCTAAGTCAAACTGGATAGATTTTTAGGAGTTATTGGGTTGAATAATTTTTTAAATGAATTATGAGTCGTCTAATTGATTGGTCAAAAATCTAAAACTACGGACTTTTAGTCATTATTTAACGACCCGTGCAAAAAAAAAACCACAGCTCTTTAAACCTGACAGATCAAGAATTTAAAAAACACAATAAATTTAGTATTTCTATTAATAAACATGGACTTGAAACCTTTTTGTTAAAATAAATTCAGCAATAATAAATCGCTAAACGGTATCAAGAACAAATGAAACCTTTTTGCAGATATCAGTATATCCAATGGATTGTTTCGCAATACGTTATTTTGTGAAATAACTTTTAATTTATATTTTTCCGAAGTAAGACCTTTGGGCGACCAGTTAGAGGACGTTTTTGCGAATCCAGTGGTACCAATAACTCCATACCTGATTTTTGGTCACTTGACACCCTTCTGCATAACAGTGTCCATGAATATAGGTGGATATCCTTTAAAACGATATTTCTAATGTTCCGTAGTAGAGAGGCTGGTTTCTCGTTCGGATCGAAGATTGACGTGGAGATAAGATAGTTGGAGCGCTAATAATTTAATTACACACACATAGGATTAATTTATTCTAAAGTAGCTAGCTAATGCTGATCTGTACCTAGATATGTGTCATATTATAAATCGTAGGCGCTTAAGATAACCAGTTTAAGTAATTGCAGTTCTAGTATCCTTACTATTTTAAAATTACGGAAAGTAAATTATAATAAGTAATTTCCTTTCCGTTATTTTACTTGTTGAAATTTGATGGAGATTGAATTAAATTGAGGTCTTGGACTAGAGAAAAAGCATATAATTTGCTGTCTAAAAGCTCCCTTTGTATTTACAACAGTAGTTTACCCACGTTAAGAAAATACATAGTGAAATCATCAAAGGCACTACAATCAATTAGGAAAATAATTCCAAGCTACCAAATAATTAATGACAGAACGTTTAAAGTTGATGACGTTACAATTTCCATTTAAGCGGATTGTCTATATGTAGGTGTGTAATTAGTGTCTTGAGATGCTAGCCCCTGATGTCTACCTACATGAAGTGAAGACTCCTTACACCGTCAGGCGAGATCATAGCCAAGTGCCTCTGGCTCTTTATAAAAAAAAAACTTGACTCACCTTGAACGGTCCTCTGTCAAAGCCGCAGAAGGAAGCTTCCATGGTGTAGGAGCGCGTGACGCCGAGGTGCCGCCACACGGTCACCCGCGCCGTGCTCTCGCGCTCTCGCTCCACGCGAAAAGAGCAAGAGCCCAGCGCGAACGCGGGCGATATGCGGTGCATTAGCGCTGGCAGCATCTGAAAAAAAACCGGTTAAGTGCGTGTCGGACCCGCGCACTGAGGGTTCCGTGCCACCCTTAACTGAATTCAGGGTCCACTTACTGTCACTTAACGAAAATCATCACAATATATTGCAGCAGCAAAAATAACTTTGTTTTTCATAGTGTTTGTATGAAAAACAAAGTTATATTTGCGGTTGATAAAAATGTGCAATATCTCAAAAACTACTGGTTCGATCTCCTTCAAACCAATTTTCGTTGCAAGTTTTTGTTGAGATCTACATCATATATTTTTTTCAAAATTTTCACTTCCTTAGTTCAAAAGTTAGATGGGGGGGGGACGCCCATTTTACGACTTTGGAAGCGTCTATATCTCAAACCTTACACTTTTAGAAAAAATGGTTTTAGAAACCTCAACATCATTTTAAAAGACCTATCCATAGACACCCCACACGAATAGGTTTGAGTAAAAAAAAATTTTTAGGTTTTAGTTTCATGTATGGGAGCCCCCCCTTAAATATTATTTTTTCTTACTTTTTGTATCTGAATCGGAAAGCGGTGAACAAAATACACCTACCTACCAAGTTTCAGCTATGTGATGCCTATAGTTTCAGAATAAAGTGGCTGTGACATACGGACGGACAGACAGACAGACAGACAGACTTGACGAAACTATAAGGGTTCCGTTTTTTGCCATTCGGCTACGGAACCCTAAAAATGAAAAAAGAAAGTGTCATTGCAAAGGCGGGGAAATGAATCTGGGGCTCTATTTTTAATCACTCGCTCGTCCACTGAAAATCGTTTGAAATTCGAATTAAAATCTGTAGAAATCTAACGATCAACTCGACAAAATAGCGCAGTTGTGCGAATGCCATGCCAAGTAATGTCTATGAGCTGTCGTTGTATTAAGTAAAACGTTTATTATGTATCACTGGTGTACCTCAATCAATAAAATAAATAAAATAAGTAGTACTCTTCAGAGGACGAAGTAAATAAAGTCTAAACTTACATTTGTACATGTCAAAATCTTTAAATAGCACTTTATTTATAGTGAATTTATTTCAGATAACTGCAGATCTAAGCGAGGTTGCAAGTTTATCGCATTGTAATTAGCCTGTCTGTCGTTTTTGTAATAACTCAAGTCAAAGTGGTAACGTACTAATAAGGGTGGGAGTTGGTAACATTTCCGCAAGAATGCACTTCGCCTAATTAATTGACTGATTACTAATGGCTTGCACTACGATTTTTAGCACAAAAAATAATAAAAACAATCCTGTATGTACTGTTAGATTTCCAGTCTGATATTTGCTTAAAGTATTGAATAAAGATGACTCCGTGTATAAACTAGGCAAGTTACTTACAAAACAGCTTTGATTAAAACTAGTAATAAAGCTCTCCATTAGCAGTCCAACGGGAAGATATCTAGTATGGATAAAATTCGTACGTAAGGTAAACGCAACGTAGAAACAACCTTGAAATTCAAATTGACTGCGGCTGTCTCGCGGCCGGTCAGTTAGCGGCTGATGATGTTGAAATGGATTTTCAGCAATAGCAAAAGAAGCTTTTGCAAGATGGAAAGACTCTTCTCTCGACTCAGAAATCTTGTTGTAAAGTCACTGAACCTGCATTCGGCAGAGCACGTCTTGACACTGATGATGCTATGGATGAAGGCTATGAGATGGCCGATGATGGTGAAGGTGGTAAGTGCGGCCACAGAAGTGGTAATAAGGTTAACTCTTCCGTGAGTGCCGTAATGTTAGGGTATTACTGAAAGCTGGTTGTCACTCACTAGGTACTTTAGCGGTTCATCTTGCACGAGGCGGTCGTTGTCGCACCAACTCTCGGCGCCCGCATCCGTAGAAGAACATATGTTCTTTATACGAGGTGGCAGATGATGGTTAAGGTGGTAACTACTGCACTGACGTGAGTATAACAGAGTGCGTATAGTGACTACTTACGAGGTACTTGACCGGTTCATCTTGCACGAGACGATCGTTGCCGCACCAGCTTTCGGCGGCCGCGCAGCCGTAGAAGAACACGTTCTTCTTGCGTGAGTGCCCGTGGTAGTCGCAGTACACAAGGGGCGGCTTTTTCCACACACGCACTAGGTACTCTATCAGACCCTGAAAATATAAAAGGAGAACAGTTTTACAAGTGCAACTTATATTATTAAGTTTGTATGGTGACACTATAAAAAAAAGATAAAAGAAGGTTTCAGAATTTTTGGCGAAGGCAGAAGTTCTCGAAGATAAGCATTGCGCTCTGTCTAAAGACAAAAGTTGGTTGCAAGCTAAAAGTATGAATACATTGGAGGAAATAAGATGTTCAGTCAAATATTACCTTAGTATGGTAAATAGACGGATGCAAAACGGGACTCGGCTTGCACCATCGTCTATTCAAATCTTCATTAGTCAGGCCGCACCGATGACTGCAACAAGATATTACGTTTTACAAGTCGAGATTCTGATAACCAGGAAACTTAAGCGACTCGAAGTTAACGTCGATAGGTTCTTGGATATGTGCATCAAGATGACACGTATGCGGGTCGAGAGTCAGTTACCATCAGCATAATAGCAGGCTATCGGACACGAGTAAGCATAGGACGCGTTTATTTACAACTTAATACGCAGGAGTTCGTAGCGGTTCTTTCATTAGATGCACGACGCGACCGCTTCGAGGGCTATTTCGGTGTCTTTGTAAAATGATAATTGATTCGCTCACTTATACGGTGCAGTGCGCGACAGAGACAGTTTAATATGACAAGCTATTAAATGCAATGAATGGCTGGCCACGTAGGAATTTTGCGAATGCGTGAGAGGCGAATGCAGCACGCGCCAGGTCCGGTGGTGATTGTGGAGTCGCGTTGCTTCTTCCGTTGCTGCACATTTAATTTAATTGGGCAGCACTTATTGTGCTTGCATTTATATATTAATACTACGACATCTGAGGTAAGGCCTTTGCCCAGCAGTGGGATGCTTACAGGCTAACTTTACTTACTTTTCACTTAACATAAATGCCGTAGCATTTATGCATCCTTTAAGCTGTGTGTTGCTTTGGACTGGAGATTAAAAAAGTTATAGTCTAAACTTTGAATAGGATTTTATTTTTCAGCCACGTAATCGAAGCTTGCCTTGGAAGCTGCTGTAGAAGCGTCGATTAGAAAGAACGACGTCTCCAATTGTGTCATTATTTACAGCTAGGCAAACTTGACTGCGCCTGCAATCTACGACAATTCACTGCAACTCTCCCGTTATTAAAGGGCAATTCTTATGGTGTACGTGCCTCTGACATAATCGCATTCAGCAAGATACGTAACGGACAAAGAAAGCACTCAGCACAATAACTGTAAATGCCTAATTTGAACAAAGATTACCTTATTCGCTACCGTCATGTCCTTTGGGCACTAAAGAAAATAAAATATTATATACGTAAAAACGAGTGCCCAAACGACTTCCCGAGTTCCTGAGAAGTGATTCGTTTAAATTCACACCTCACAGATCTCGATAACAGAAAACGAGGCGGTTGTATCGACAAATTATTCCTGCGATAAGGAGCTGCTTTTTTGCGGACACTTTAATACGGGCCATACAATTTCGTTGGAATTTAATAATTCGTATGATTCAAAGCTGCATCTTGCATCTCCGACTATTCGCAGTTCTACGAAGTGGTCCTGGTGTGCATTTTTTCCTGGAGTAGTTGGTCGGCCGTCCAATTAGGAGTGGTTCAGTGGAGACACATCATTAGCGGAGGAGCGCGGCGCGGGCGCAGGTCCTCGACTCGCGCGCACGCCGCCGCGCGCCGTCCCTGGCCGCGGCCTTCGCTCGCCGACCGGTTGCGCATCTTTTACTCTAATCAGGGAAAAAAATAAGCACTGGCCGCATGCGCGAACGAAAGCGAACAAGCGAGAAGCTGCACACCGTCCGCCGTGTTTTATGGTGGATTGTTGCGGTACCGGAGCAACTACCAGGGCTGATGCATATTTTAATTGCATATCAGCGATAGCCCTACTCGAACCTGCCCGACCACTTTTAGTTATGGACAAAAAACATTTCCTTTTTCAGAACTACTCCGATGATAATAGGTTTCTCCATAATATTTACCAAACATAATTGCTAATTACAAACATCAATGTTGGATATGGTAAAGTTATGATATAATTATGTTTCTTGCAAAAAGTGTTCAGGTTAAATGATCACCGGTCTACGAAGAGGTCATTACGAGTATACGAGTCGTTTTTACTATAGAGCATAAATCAATAGGAGCAATTATGTAAATTGTACGATAATAGAGGACAAAAAGTGTAGAGTCGTAGCCCTAGGAGGGTTTAGGCGAGGACCGCGGCTGGTTCAAGGGTCCGGCGCTATTTATAGCCCGCGCCGCGATGCTATCAGCCTCCGTCCATACCGCGGCCTCTCTCGATCTTTACCCGCCCTCGATGCACCCCTCGCATAACGTTCAGCCAGTAAAATAGACCAAAGAAACGACCATTTTATATTTATTCCACCTATTTATAACATATGTCCATTGTTTCTACCTCGGCTGGAATTCATAGCCGAGGGGCAATTCCAGACTTCTTTTGACTCCGTCTCTACATTATTGATCAAATTGCACGTTTATGCTTTTATGCGTCTGGAAATAAATATGTCGGGACAGTGCATTATTTTTAATCGAAGGCATATGCCTACCTCGGTGCGGGCGCGGGCGGCCTGGGCAGGCAGTGCTCGGCACACGTCACGCTAATCCGTATTCTGCGCGCGGAGGCTGCTTCCTGCGGACTCGGAGAGCATTTCAAACTGTATACTCGATAGTTCGTATTCAATCGCCGGCGGCTATATGCATCTTTATCATTGCTTTAGTTAGAAAAGATAGCCGACATCACAGTCGAGTGTCGAGTTAAGGAATCGAAGTTAGACAATGACGCCAGGATTCGCTAACCGTCGCCGGTGACTCTGTATTCGAGCTGACACACCGGACACAGCAAGAGTTATTTACGATAGTCGCGAGACAATCGGCCGGTCGCCGGGCTTATCCGGTGCCACCGCGACAATAACATGACGTGCCTGTCTTTATTAAATAACGTCCTTTGGAATTAACACACGTGCCTAGTTTATATTTATAGAGCTGCTGAATCATGCGCCTGGAATGGCAGTCGGTTGTACATAGAGCGCATTATAGGGATGTAAGTGGATATTTGCAATTTAATTTGTCCTAATGTTGCTTTCGTCGCCATGTTGAAACGCAGGCGTTATAGAGTAGCGTAAATACTGGTGTTTATATCACGATGGCGGGTGACTGGTGAGGTAACGGGGTAAAGGTGCTTTAATTGAGTGTTTAGTGGGCGCCAGCAGATGCAGGGCAGTTCGCCAAAGGCCGGTTCAATGACACTTATCTTGACTCCGACGGCTGCCTGTCTTGTGGCAGGAATGTTGCCATCGTTTTCCACGGAACAGTTGATGTAGTAAAGCGAGAGCATTTATTACGTCCTTTTTAATGTTTTCTAGTTCAAGATACAAGAAACAAATCTGTTTTAAGATATAAGAAGATGAAGAACCTGGTGTGTGCTGATGCTATGTCATGAAATATAGAGAGCTAGGCCAGATTGAAAAAGAGTGGTGAAATGAGGCACGTGTAAATTCATGATAGATTTAAACATGCATTTGCTAGAAAGGTACAAATGAGGAGCACATTAGTGGTTCAGTCAAAGCTACTTTGTAATACGAAAAATGACAGTTATTATGAAAATTTTATAATCTCGTATGAAAACCACTTTAACGCTTCCCGTTTATAAGCGGCTTCATTTAACAGTTATGCACATACGATTACGAAGTGTGATTTTCTGCTGCAACCGTGCAGCAGTTTAATGTCTAACATATTTCTGGGCACTTTTAGACAAAACTTCTGGACATCTCCAGTCTCGAGAGAGATGCATTTTTTGTAGGCGAGATAAAAAGTTAATTTCACGGTATAAGGTGGTCGTGGTCGTGCGGCGCGGTGACAATGACGGATAAACAAACAGACGAAGCGAAGGCGGGCGCGGGCGCGGGAGCGGCCACGGACTCATGCTGACGTACCTAAGTACTTTCAACACTTCAGCATCCTGTTTAT
This sequence comes from Pyrausta aurata, assembly GCA_963584085.1. Classification (NCBI taxonomy): domain Eukaryota; kingdom Metazoa; phylum Arthropoda; class Insecta; order Lepidoptera; family Crambidae; genus Pyrausta; species Pyrausta aurata. Next base: position 11,098,416 of record OY757252.1, on the reverse strand, counting down.
TGTTCATACTCGTACATTAATCAAACTCTTCACCAGACAAGCATTTGTATGGTTTCTTGCAGTATTTTAATATGAATTATATTCTGTTTGGTAGGCTTAAAGCAGCAGGCCTGCTCGATAAGCAGCAGCTTGAAAATAATGAACCAACGTTTTTATTATCCTAGTTTGTAATGAAATAAAAACACAAAAATTGGGAGCCAGATCTGGCGAGCGTCGTATATGGCTCCGAGTGCAATATTTACATAATCGCCGAGACCGGTCGTCCTTGGATCAATACTTTGCTCCTCTGATGTATCAATTTAATGGAATACCTCTCGGGTCGGATTGTTTTTGTTTCGCGTGCAGTTGGGCCGCAGGTTCAAGTTCAGCGAGGCCGCGATGACTCGGCGGCGGGTGTCGTTGACTCCGAGTCACTCGTCTATTACAGTGATGCAAGAGGTAGAGCGTGAACTATTCGCACGAGTCGCGATGTTCTTTGTTGGCGAGCGGCGCGGGCGTCGCTGCGCCTGCGCGACCCGCGCTATTATAAGCGTCGCCGTCGTAATTCATTAGCTGACGCTGTTCGCCTCTCCTTATTTATGGCGGCTTAGGTTTTGTCTGAGCGCACTCTCGTTTGTGCTTTCAATGTTGCTGCAGCCGTTAATGGTTATACGAGTGTGGAATAATAAACACATTTCAATAGGATGTCCGAGGTCAAGGCTTTTCTTTCATACAAAGATCTTTTCGTGAGCTTTTTTCAGTTTACTCGCTTTCGTTTTATGATTTGTCATAAATTAATGTTGTTTAACTGCTTAGAATCTATTCAACATCGGATAGTGGTGGGTTATTACTGTTTTATTAGCAGTTATAATAATAGTACTTAAAATTATTTTATGTAACTGTATGTATTGCTTTTACTATCAAAAAAGTTTAATGTTCTGGTTTTTGGGATTTTCAATTAATTCTTGAACTTTTTTTGCATTGAATCTAGTTGTACCAAACGAGCAGAGGGGTGTCGGATTGCACGTTAAATCTAGTTTTGTTGTCTGCCAGCTTGAAGCGAGAAGTGACACATGGAAGTATATTTTTACGAGAACCTATTTCCGAGAGTGTCAGGGTTAAGGTCATAAAAATATAATTTTGCATTTAAATGAGTCTGCTTCGTGTTCGCACGGTGTTATTTCGCGCTGGATTGATGAGCGGGTGGTGTCAGAGCGCGGGAACCTATAACGTGATTTCCCGGAAGGTTCTGGGTTAGATTTAATTGCTGGGCGTCGGAGCCCACATCCTTGAAACATCTCAGGTGGGATTCCGCGATGCGCATATCGGCCGAGGCCCGAGTATAATACGAACGTGCTCGCGCATATTTTCAGCTCACATCCAACCGTTAGGAAATTACCCTTCAAATGAAATGGCGAGCTTCTGCATAATATTGAGTGTGTGACAAAATAGTGTCCCACGTATCGCTGGTCGGTTTTATTGCAACTGTAAATGATATTAAGCGCAGATGGCTCGGAAGACGTGGGCTATTGCTCGGCACAATCCCGAGGGAATCCGGAAGCGGAATGAGTGCAACTAATTGTGCAATCGAGCTTTAGCTACGCCGCTCGGCTTCGCTGCACAATCCTCTGAGAACTAATGACGACTTGAGAATCCCAGTTTACTTTTTTTTTACCTTTTCTAATTGGATAATTTCTCGCTACTGCGCAACAGTTTCGCTTATAGTACGACTCAAATTTTTGCCTGTTGTATAAGATATCAACTGACGTCGAAGTAAAGTTACTTATACGCCTGCAAATAAAACATATTTTTCGGCGCAACGTTCTTTCAATACAGTATTTCCGGTGGCGTCACACAAGCCTTGAAGCTTAAGCACGCTCGAGCAAGGCGCTTTTTAAGATTGGAAACCAATACCAAAATGTGCCCTTATATCGGTTTTCTGTAAGTTATGCAAACACGAGTCGGACCGTGTCAATGTTGTCCGAGTCAACAGAGATAACAAAGAACCGCACAACTGGTTGCTAAACACAGCGCTCAAACAAAACACTTATAGGGATATTTTTTCTTATAGCCCTAGCACTTGGGAAGGGAGTATGTCCTCTAGGGAGAGGGCAATAAAAGTGGTAATAGTGTGGCCGGAGGGCGCATCGGTCGTGAGAAAGCTGTGATCGCCGCCACAGATGAGCCATTGAGATTGGTTTTATGATATTTCAAAATCACGTTCATAACTAACCTTGAACCTGTGGGAAGGAAATCACACCTCCGCACAGCAATTATAATGGGTTTTGTCGATTATTTCCTTCTCTATAGCCAAGCTTCAGTCGATTTACGACACAATGTTGCACTAGGAAATTAAAATTTTCTCGACCATTACTTATGTACACAATTTCCTAAGATGTTCGCTATAAACGGTTTGTGCACTATAATAGGAAATAAATGTTACGACGATAACATTAGAGAATTGCAAATAATAATAACAAACAGTAGTACTAACTATAGACTTTAATCACTTAAATAAAATACATAGATGATCTGCCTGCCTCTAGGCCTGTATGTATGTGTTTGTACATACGTGTGTGCTTTCGCAGCTGCGTATTATTTTAATGAGGATAATTTTCTGCACGGGAGCTTAATTGTTTCATTTAGTAATATATCTAACATTTCTAAGATCTAGGTATGCATTTTTAAGGCAACAAACTCTTAAATGTCCGGGGGTCTTACCGACAAAGTTTAAAATTAGATTATTTAACTTAGGTTTAAGTTTGAGCAGCACCAATGAATTTTTTAATCATAATTAGTGTACTGACACCAATTAAGAGTGCAATAACTCCTAAAACGACCATTATCATACGAGGTAAAAGAAGAAAATTCACACGATATAGCTAACTAATGGGTAGCATTACACAATATAATAGTATGAATAAAGCTGCAATTTTCATATTTTCACTAAATTGGCAAATTGATTCCGGTATCATCAGGGGGATCGAGGAGATTGCACGTTGGTGTTGAAAACGCTGATTTTGCTAAACATACACGCGATGAGTGGTTGTCGGCTGGACACGGGAAAATTATAGGGAACAACGTGGGCCGCATCGGAGTCTTCGGCCGCGACACCTCGCGCGGCGTCGCAGGCGCAGGCGCTGGCCCCCGCCGCCATTATAACGGGACCTCACGGCTCACCCCCGAGAGTGCCCGGTCTAGGGCGTAATTGCTTAAACACATAACCACCGGCGTCGGCCGACCGAGGAGAATCAATAACATTCCCGTATCGGCGACGATCGAAACTATTAGCTGCTCGTGTTCAGCTCGACAATGACAGTGATGAATGGATTGTGCAGGATATTTATTTCTTACAGGAAAATATCTCATCGTTCACTATCTACCGCATATTGGAAACGTTAGTAAATAAGCTGAGGCATAATAATTACATGGCGTGCCACATGCAAAGATAAACGTTTTGTTTTGGCACCGGTCAAATCAAAACATGAATGAGAGGGGCAAAAGTGGTTAGAATTAAAACTGCTAAGTATTGTGTTAATAAAATAACATGAGGATTAAATTATTTATGTTTTATTGCTATTTTGATAGTAAGTAGTTCTTCACGTTTAAAATCCAGTAAATCATAAACAACGACTTTATAGAAGGGATTGTATGTTTTTCTTTTTGTGGGTCAATTTGCGTGCTCTCTTTCCCGTCTATAGTAACGTTACGTTGATTTCATCAATTCCACGGGAGTTGAAACTCAACTGTTCCAAAAACGGCTCAGCGTCGTGACTTTTGATGGCAAATATTTACAGTTACAAACACGAACTGTCATCGTAATGTACGGGCGTTGCGAAGCGGCTGCCGCCGAAAAATGCAGTAAAAAAAGGTTTTTTACATTTCATTTACACTTGTCCTCGTTGCTATCTCTTCACAATATTATATTCAAAGTACATATTTTAATCTTTAACGAAGGAAAAGTGATACTTTACCATCATAATATTCTAAGAAGTCAGATTTAAAACATCCGAGTCCATTAAAATTATAGAAAACTATTTATAAAGCGATATGTATATGATCTTTTCTTACCTTGACACTACCTTCTCTGAGTAGAAATGTTAGGAATTGTATTTGTTGACATTCATTTCCTCGTAGTTGATTTAATTGGTATTTCTTATTAAAACTTGTTTTATTTACAGATTTGGCTTTCGTTCGTGATTGTATCAAACATGAAGGCAATAACCACTTTTGGATTAGTCAAAAAATATTTCCAAATTGCTTTGTTTCAAATGCCTCTTCCATATTTGGTGCCCGTTTTTGCGGGCCAAAATGTCTGAAATTGCACTAAGCCGCGGTATGTTCTCTGCGAGTAAGCGCAAAAAGAGAAGCTTCAAACGGGTATGACATGAATTTTAAGGCATTGGATTTGAGAAGAGACTAATCGCTTGCGGAAAACGTACTGAAGTAAGAAATAACTTATAGTACCAAATGTGGTCACTTTGGTCAAGACTCAGGTGATAGAATATGAAAGAGCATTTCAGTTCAGTGCCAATAGATATATTATTATCAGGTACGAGTATGTTTAGATGAAAACAAAATAAACTCTCCGGACTCTATCTCATAAAGCATACAAGCTTTATAAGATGCTTGAGATGATAATCCACGGTATACTTATTCGTGTGATAATAGCTGACATCGTGAATTGTAATTACCCACGCTTTTAAGGCGAACCAAAAAAGACAACAAATAAGAGCCAACATCGTCATGACGATTCGATCCGCCAATTCTACAGCACGCCATTCTGTATAAATGCTTTTCACCAGTTATTACAGCTATTATGGTGGGGTGATTATTCATAATTTCAATACATTTTAAATGATGCTAAGAGGCATAATGATTTTTATTGTAGTTGTATGAAGCGCGTTTATTAAAATTGAGGATAAACAATGTAATGGAAGTTGAGACGCGCTGCGGTGGAATCGCCAAAGTGCGCGTAAATTAAGCCTGAGAAGATATACCATTCATCAATCACGTTGAGATCATAAATCTTTTGCCGAAAGACGGGCGTTCAGCACGTAGGTAATTGAAACGAAATACATGAGTATTGCTTTACCGTCTTGTCTAACAACAGCCATAATCAACACTATCCGTTGGTACAACATTAAATTAGTTACTTTTTTGTATTCCCTTCTCTATTTATCGACCGAATGATATTTCTTGCTCTTTGACTAACTGATTATCGAAATAAGATATTTCAACCGACTCTTGAAGTGAATCTCTACTTTATGTAGAAAATACAAGTAATTTAAAAGCTGACGCTCTTCTTCTTGTGCTTGCCTGTCCTGTTGGATCTGACACGACTACACGACAAGGAAAAATAATTATGTTGTAAGAACCTATCCTAGGATGAGATCAAATGCCTAAGGACGAACAATTTTCCAGATGAAACCGTTAAAGCTGCGGGTGCTATATTTGAATTTTGATGTATAATGTGGATATGAAGCTGAGCTAACGTCCACAATCAGATGATGTTAATCATGAGAATGGCCGGATACAGTCCGTTACCGCTGATTCCAAAGAGCGCAGTGGAGAGGGTAATAATTTGTTCAGTCCAGGGAACGGTCGCCACCGCAATTATTACCTCGATTTACTCGAGTTAAGGACGCAATTGCTCTATTCAATGTATGTACTGCAGCCGCAGCATCTCGTGACGTTGGGACAAGCATTCGATACTCATATCAAGAATACGAGAAATAATAATCTAACATTTTCGTAATACGTGTATGGCGTGTTGATATAGCCAAAATAAAGTCAATAAAAAATACAATAGTGCAGTTTTAGTTTGTAAATTATGAAATGGTCATTTAAGTATTTTCATACGCAACTTTTACGCGTATGAATTAAAGAAAATTAGATTTATTTTTAACTTTAATAGGGTTCGACCGCAATTCGCGTACTTGTACACATATTTTTTTGTTCAAATAAAACAAATGTAAATCAGACAGTTATCGGACGATTTAATAGTAGAGTCTATGGAGATTCCAGAGCGCTTTGCATCGTATCCCCTCGTAATGACCGGGCAATATTCCGAATGTTGTTCAGCAGGGACGTCAAGCTAAGGCACTGTCTACACGGTATTTTATTTTTAGTGTCCATTGCTATTGCGGTTGACTATTACGCGGTTATTTTTAAAGCGGCATTAAAACGATAGCGCAGCGCATTTTTATCGTAATCGTGGTAATGAGAGTACGCGCCGCGACCACCGACGGAGACCGCCACCGTCTCACGCACCTTTGAATATTAGAATGAATGTTCGACGGGAGGACCTATTATCGCCGACACACTGCGGTTCGTTTAAGTAATTGCTGTCTTGCATTGGGATTATCTTAAACTTGGTTAATCTTTTATACATCAACTAACAGACATAATTTATAAACCAGCTCTGTATCCAAATGCATGAGAACATTTTGCACGTTATCCTGATGTCATGGACGAAGTCATACATCATATATAATGTCTAAAATCTCAGACTCCAGATAAAACCAATATTAGAAATTAATGCCGCAAGTGTTTCAGGTATGCATAGTAGAGTAAGAAGAAGTCAAAACGCATGTAAAAAAAAAGTTATTCACCCGAGCGATCATGGGATGTTAAGGATGCCTTCGATATCATTTTGGCAAACTTTGTTTTTATCATTTACGCATATTTCTCGTAGGTGTCTCATTGTGTTTACATTTACATGGTACTGAAAAAAAGAAAGCACTTAATAATACAAGCATAAATGTAAGGCTTATACAGGGCTCGATTTTTGGACCCATTTGATTTAATATCTATAACTGGTAACATTACAGTACTTTGTAACCGCAATGTTTCCAGGTCTTAAATGGACGATTGGGTTCATGTAACAACTGCCAATAGTTTGGAAAACCGTTAACATGATAATTTAAATAACGAAGTTTCTGCATCTTGTTTATGCATATGTGTGGTAAAAGATTGATAAGCGAGCAGAGTATAACATGTTGTACACCTTACATTACGCGATACGGGAGATACGCATGTAATAACAAAACGAGCGCAATTTATTCCACGTCTTTAGACAAGATACAAGGTATTTATAAGGACGGTCGCGGGCATGTGATTGCGCACCAATATGGTTTTGTTTGGACGCCCGTGCGGGTCCTATTATTGCTATTATTATATTCAAAACCTCAAAGTCATGCACCCGGCCAATTAAACGGTCTCTCAAGTCAAGCGGCTCAACCTCTCATCTTTCGAAGAAAAAAATGTTTGTATCGCTCGAATCTCTGCGCTTTTGCTCCTTTTACAGCTATTAATGTAATACTTTGATTTTTTTCATAAAAATAAAACCATGAATTTTATTTTATCGACCTGCATCGCTGCTGCGCGTAACTCATCGGATGTAAGACAATACTGATAGGTATCGCGATTAAAGAGATTTTAAATTTCGTGCGAAGCCTTTAGTGCAATTCAGCTTTTGCTCGACTCATTTTAAGTGCAGTATCTTGTATTGAAAAGTTCAATGGAGCATTAAAATACTTTAGCATTTTAAGGTGCTAAGTATAATTACAGAAATCAGAATGTTCAAGTTTTCAGTAAGTATTTATGTTTTAAATAAACTTATCACGCGTTTATTTCGTAAGAATAGAATAAAATGCATTTTAATGTTTTCAAATATTCATTTATAGGTAGGTAGGGTATATTAATACGGAACGAATCGGTTTTACAGCACGTGTGATTATGGTAGACAGGGTCTAATGGTAAGTAATTGCTAATTGGAAGCAATAGAACCAACGGCGCATACCGTACATAAAAACAGAAAGAAAAAATACATATTGGATTTTGCAGCTTTTAGGTAGCTAGCAAATCTCTGTGTTATAAAGTTTATCAGATTTATTATTTTTATTTACTACTGACTTTTAAATGTATAAAGCTCATCAATTGAAAAGTATATAAGAAAAGATATGTACTATTGAAATGAGTAAAGTATAGAATGTATAGATGGATCACGTGGTGCCAAGGTTAATAACTAGTTACACAATCTATCGGATATGTTCGAGGTCTAATTATAACACTAGTATTGGTAATGTCGACGGCACAGGATGTAAATTTATAATCAGCACATCAACCTTATACGACTACTTGAATTTGTACTTTGCCTTTGGTTAATATACGTAATAAAACGGTTAAAAGGAACTGGGAGATAGTGCCTATGTGTCATAGTTAGAAGGGCATTTTATCACCAATTAATAAGTTTTGAAATAGAAGCAAAGCTTGTTGTTAAATACTACATTGCCATGGTGAAAAAGCTGCTTTAGATATGACAAGGGGATAAGTAGGTTAAATGCCCCTATGGTGATAGTGATGTTTTCATGAAAGTTGATTTTCAGACTTTATACCTAATGATGAACTATAATGAGCACGTTAAAGCCTTGATCTCATGCAGGCTAATACGTAATATATGTACATACTGCATGTCTGGTACTTATATCAAAACTTACACTATTCACACACGGATTGCCCAGCGTTGTTATTATGATGATTGCTGAAGCTTTAGGCCTGCTTAATCACTGCATGTTTGTCAGTTCACTAAGTGGTTGATGATGTCAGTAGTAACTTTTCTCTGTAACCTTTTGCTCGTGTTTACAGCTGGCAAAAAGGGCTCGTTTGTATATCGCCGGCATGTAAAGTGATAGGCCATTCCAACAGAGCGTCACGTAAGTTGTGAACACGTGGTCACCAATTAAAATAGCTCTAGGCTTGCATGCTTGTTGGGTCAGAGTGCGGTGGACAAAGGCTTATCTCGTCTCCTCATCTGATGTTTTTTGCTTTCTACTGTCAGTTCTGTTCAAAGATTTGATCACTGGGCGTGTCGTGATCTTGGAGGTATACAGTTAATATCTACTTTTCTTACCGATTTTTTTTTCGGGTTGTGATACAATTTCAATGTGCAGTGCTGTGCATAATCCAGCCAGGAACGACTGAGGAAAAAATTTTTATTAGTATGGTATCAAATATGCACATAAATCCTTTGCCATATAATCTTCCTCTCAAGAATAACATTTTATGCAATTCAAATTTACTGAACTGAAGCAACATAATAGATGTTTCTCGGTTTGCGCCGATTTATGGGCCTATAAAAAAGTTTCTCAACTTATTTTTTGTTCACGCGTCTGAAGTTGTAAGTATAAATTAGTATGCTTGCAATAATTGCAGATGGGTTGCGTGTCCGATCTTCAATGGGAGATATAACAAAGGCACTCCCTTGAGCGGAGAATATCGTGAGCTGAGAAAAAACTACAACAACCCTTTTGGACAAGCGAAGAATTCGCGTCGACCGCAACAAGAACAAATTGAGCGCGAACTATTGTGCGGTACGATTTGCCGAGATAACTCCCGTGTCGAGGAGCGCGGGCGCCGCGTCCGCGCCCCGCCGGACGTCCGCGGCTGCCGCTCCTTCGCGCCGCGAGCGCACATCGATAGCCACCACTCCATCAAGGATTATGTTCCAGCGGACTCCGGTTCTCCGGGGTCAGACCGCGCGATGTATGTAACGCAACGGAAGACACGCGGTGCTGTAGTCTAAGATTTTGTTATACAGTGGTGCGAGCGGGATGCGTCTCTGTTATAAGGGGGGGTCCAGGGCAGCGCGCGTTCAGTGTGCCCGAGTGTCCCGTGTTGCGCGAGCGCTCAATAGTGAGTGCACGATTCTCACGTCGCAGATACCCGCTTGACTCTCATCATGCAGCACGTCCTGACCACTTGCCTGTTGCTGATCGCAGCCACCTTCGGGCCTTCAGCAGGTATGTTACCTTTATTGATAATACTGATAACGATCTAGCATATTAGACGCAACCGGAATAACTAGATCAGAAAGCAGAAGCATACCTAATTATTACGTAATACTGAAAGATCATGAATATGCCAGTACAAATCTTAATTTTTTATCCCTTTTTACTGAAAGTATGTAATAGTTACTTTGAAATTAATATTTTTTTTTGCAAGTTTCGTCAATTCTAATGAGTTGTATACTTCATTACATTCTGGAGTAGGTATGTACCTAAGTTTTATTTATTTTTAAAGATTAATTTTGTATAAATAGACTGAAGAGAGTATGTATTTTATAAATATGGTAATTAAGCTGTTGCCATAAAATCGTATCATACTTGGTTCAACGAATATTTTATTTCAAAGTACTTCATATTAGTTTATTTATACAGAAGTTACTATCCACTTATAAAAGTAAAATTAAATTTAACAAGTCGGATTGATTCAGTACAGCAAACATACACATAATGCATGCAATTAAATATAGCAAAATATATACTAATGATAGCAAAATATATACTAATGCAATAATGGAATGAGATGTTTTGAATGTAGGAACTCTACCTACATTTTATTTGACTGAAATTACCTAATTAATATGTAGTGCTTTACGGCACGGGGTTCATAGGCAAAGCATAAAAGAAGTCAGCTCCTAAAATAGTGGTTTCGTATAATTTTGTCAACGCATATTAAGGAAATGTAGCCGCAATCCGCATGGCGACGCACGCGCAACGCTACGGGGCCGCCTCGTAGCGTCGTCGTGGCCCTAATTATTAATTAACGACGATTAAATAAATGGCACCAAGAATAAAACTCATGAATGAGGTTTGTAACATCTGGGCGCCTACTTAAAGATGTACTGGTATTTTGATGTTAAACTTAATATGGCATTATATATTTGCCATAAAAAAACAAAGGTCCGTTTTATCGCTTTAGTTTACTTATCTGGATCGTTTAAAAGGAATAATTTTCACTTGAATTAAATTACACCCTTACGCTTATAAGTGCTATATTTTAATGTACCTACTTCGAATCTCAGGTTACCAGGAATACCTTTAGTGCGAAAAACATATATACATATTTTCAACAAATATAATAATATCCACAAAGACGACGCGCAAACTTACACACATTTGCATTTTCAATCACATAAAAAGTTCTGTCATCCATAATTAGAAACTTTTATCCCCGACAAATAAGGTAAAAGGGCGGTATTTTCCACCAAAACTTAAGCTACAAAAAGAAGATAGAATGGAATTTGAAAACATGTAACCATTGAATAATTGAATAACGATGTCAGTGCCGACTGCCGTCTTACTCTGGTCTAATAATAAGAGCAGTCGCGGCAAGTAGCAAGGTGCCTTCGGGTCAGCCAAGTTCACGACTCGCATTGTTTAGTTTACTTAGCTTCCCTTTCATTACCAACACCAGTGTTTAGTAGCAAGCGATCGCTAAATGTCGTTCGTGTTAACCGTCTAAATCCTTCTTTTTCCTTGAATTAAAATGTTTGCTGCGATTATTTCATGAGTAATATACACTTTCGGAAATATGAGTGTTACATGAAATAAGAATAAGTGAATACCTACTCGTTTAGACTAATTAATTATTAAAATGTAGAGTTATGAAAACATTGTCTTTCAATTATGGTAACGGCAAACTTTGGAAGTCTGGAAGTTTACAACTAAAGTTGTAAATGTTGTAATTTACAAGCTTGCTATAAAACGCAGTCACTGGTCGTGCACTTGTTACGTTATTGGCTTGTTACAATAAATTTAATATCAACCTGATCAGGTTCATACTTGTCATAGTGCGTACTGTGTGGATGGGTGAGTGATGGATGACGGTATGATTTCTCGTCTACATAAGTTTCACTTGGCGGCATAAAAAACATTGTAATATTTCTTAGGCCAGATTTTTTAACAGTCAGATAAGAAATATAAGCCACCTAAAATACAATATGGCTTATTTACAAACGTCACCTATTTGTCAGTAATTATTTTGGTGAACGTCATTTTGAAATCGGTCGCATCATACTTTATCAGTCAATATTTATTTTATCTGTCGTTTGAAAAAGTGGCCCTTAGTTAACTAAAGTATACCAGATGATACTGAATTTATCAAAAGTAATTAATATCACTCAATGAAAGCACAAAGCACACAAAGCTTTTATGTAACTAACAACCGCATCACAAACTTGTTGAGCTTTTGTTCTGTAAGCTTAGCTGATTGTAATGAAAATTAATTTCTGCTAACGACGCAGGTCATAAAATGTTAAATTCCAAAGGAACGATTTGCATCCTATTCGTGTCCAATTGCGTTACGAGTACGAGTCGTGCTTACGTTGCACGCAATAAAATTTCCATAACCCCTGCATGCGGCTCGTAGGAAATATCAACAAAACAGAGGCCGTGACATCGAAAGCTGGTGGCAGGCTGGTTCGTTTCGCGTGTTGACTCAAGTGCGCTGCGCCCGCGCCGGCCGGTATGCGGCGACAGAACAATACGATACTCCTCCGCGGCCCGCGCCGCTCGTGCAACACGACTCTTGTCTATGCTGCATTTTAACTTTTTAGGACTTGTTGCCTCAATAACACAGCCACATGAATCTCATTCCAGAGAAATATATCTCCATGTACTTTTTCACACAAATGTTTCATGTCTGAATTCCGACGCGCAAACGTACACACAATTCTTCACCTTTGATGATGCCAGGCGCGGATCCAGCTCTCCAAAAAGGTTGTGGGCACACTATGGTTTTTCAATGATGATCAAACCAAGAACATAATAAAAATTTGCGAAGCGACCGCGCTACAATTCGGTTTTCGACGCTCATGAAACCAAACATTAACAATATTTAAAGCGCGAGCGAAGCGAGCGCGCTTCAATTCAGAAAAATATGACCAAGATTACAGCGCGAGCGAAGCGAGCGCGCTACAATTTGGTTCACGACGCTTTTATTTGCTTGCTTTCATTAAAAAACGAAATATTTATTTAGGATGCTTCATAATTTAGTAAAATGACAAAAAGTTTTTACCATGCAGTTTGTAAATTGCGATTAGGGTTGTGGGCATGCCCACAGTGCCCACAACGGTGTATCCGCGCATGGATGATGCAAATAAAATGCGAGAAAGAAATAAAATAATTTTAGTCCTTGCAGTTTGCACGATTGCTGTCATTCTCGGAAGACATTATACTCAGTCAGTGACACGGAGCGAGTAGGTAAACATTTGTTCGAAGGCGCGAATTACCTCATCGAGGCTGCGAGTCTGTGAGAAAAGTTAACGATTTACTCCAATCAACATGGCCAGGCTGCGATTCCGCTAATGAGGCGTGTCCGCGGTTATCTGACGGGTTATCGACAGGTCGGCAAAAACAGTGGAACGGAAGTCGGTGTTGAGAAAAAATAGCGAGGGGTGAGGAGGGACAAGCAACAGGTGCGGGGTTCATCGTCCGGGCTGCGCTAGGCGCGGTCGCGGTCGTTGCATACTGCGCTATCATGGCTTGCCAAGTTGCCGCATTTGTACTCGTAGGTCTCGCGGAGCAGGCCCGGTACAAGGTAAGCTGTCGGTCGCTTGACAAACGTGCCTTGTACCCGCCGTATTAAGACGCAGCTCATGATGCGCAGCTTTTTGCCGTATAGCACAATGGAGCTGCATTGGAAATAATCACATCGCTTCCAATGCAATTACTTAGTTTTACCAGGCACGTCTTTACTTTGCTGGGAATCCTGTTTCATAGGAACAGATGAACTGGGAAAGAAATTATGATTCATTGCTCTGTTTAATTTATTTAGTAAATTGAAAATTAATTAGTCCTACATAAAGCACATGTGAAGTTCAATGTTTGGATAGTGATCATAACAATCGTTAATGCTGTTATAAAACAAAGGGTAAGTTCCAAGGCGTCAATGTTTATAAACGTTTTCCACGCCGCGATTATGAAATAAATGGTACCTAGGTAGTAGATACCTACAATTAATGACTCAACTATTCGCATGGCTAACATAACATAGAGAAAAGAAGGAAATAATACAAAAAAAAGAAATATGATTCGCTGAGGCGAAGAGCCGACACCTCTTGAACTCTCAAAAGCTTAAACCTGCATTTATGATGGTCGTTAAAAGATTATCCTCCCAAAAGGTAGCAAGGGTGGGGATCATTAAATCAGTCTGGAAACCAAAGCAGCTACTTTTATTTTTATCGAGACCCTCACGTATTGCCTTTTTTGCTGCTAGAAGAACTATAATTCAAACTTATGTGCTTAGAGCAACAGGTGGTAAGATCAGAGGATAGTCTCAAATTACCGCGGCATAGCACGTTACTCCGTGAAATACGGATCCGGTGACATTTTATGATGTATTGGTAAAGGATTAAATGTCTTCACGAGTTATTAAGCTATTTTTATAGAGCTGTTCAAATATATTTTTTTAAATCAAAATGTAGATTTTGGATATTTATTGGAGTTAGTTCATCATCTTTTATGATAAACAGCTATTAAATAGCCAAAAAACTTAAGTACCTAACTCAGTCCTTGCCTGAGAAGAAATACATAGGATTAGTTCTTCTAGGTTGTTCGCACTTTGTGCCCAACACAGATGGAAATTCCCCGCGTGTATTTGATAGCCTGCTACATTCGGCCTGGATGGGGTCGGCATCGGGTTTGATTACTAAAAATAGTTTGTTAGGTGCATTCCTGTCAGGCGGCGGGCGCGGGCGCAGGGCCATCCGTCCTTGGGCGCGCTCGGTTCGCTCGTTATTATCTCTCGATCCCTTTTTTGCGTTTCGATCGTTATCCGACCGCGAACAATCCAATCGTTGTTCCCACGGACGCGAGCAATCAACGAGTTTCGATAGACACTCAAATTGCACATTTTTTACGGCACATTAAAGTTAGAATTCGACGGGTATCCTGCGCCTTGGGAGATTCCATTGAGTCATCAGATCACTAATGTGATCGGAACGGCTTTGACTATGCCGATGATAGTTCAACGACTTGTTCACGACTGAGTCACGGTCGCGTAATGCTGTTTAATAGTTGTAGTTGTTTTATGTCATTTGCAAGGAATAAATTTATTTTTTATTTATTTAGAAAACCAACAGCTTTACAGACTTTTAAGTAAGTAGTTTAGTTACGTATTTACCACGGTTATATTCGTTCGTAAGTAGTTGATCGTGGCCGTGAATGTGATGTTGCATAGTCGGGGACACGGCTGGCGCGGCCGGGGCGGGCGGACTCGTTTGCGTTATGTAACGCGCTGTAATGCACACACGTACGCGCAAGTTGCGCCCGCGCATCGCTGCGACGTTTACGGTTTGCGGTTATATTCGATCGTTTCATTTACATGGCATTGACTTAATATATTACTCGTATTTACATTCATCATTTTTAATAGTCAATTCATTGGTTTCATTGCAACATTATTTTATTGTTCGGCTAATAAAGCAAAGTTCTCATTTTTTTATTGAATTACCAAGTTAGATAGATAGATAACTATTTATTGCACACAACATTAGTGAATTTACAAATTTGGTTAGTTATTTTAGGATAGAGAGTTTATTTTGATTTTAAGGGATCAATTGTCACGGAGCTTGCGCCCCAGGGCTCAGGCAGAATACGGAGGTGACTTCAATTTAAGAGATAATATCCACGAAGCTAGCCGCTAGAATCGAACCTTAAACTTGCAGGTTGCTCGGTTCAGGGGCTGGTTACCTATATTTAGCCTCGTTAGCGTTGCAGACTTGTCAACCGGTTCTGTAAATCTGCCTCTTTTATCCGCATGATGGTAATATCGTTTAAGGGCTTAGCGACCTGTGTTAATTTCGGTAGAATCAATAAATTCATACAGTTCTACTTTTAAAATACCAATGGTACAGTCAATAAAAATAAATAATAGGGATTTCTTCGGCATGTTACAAAAGAAACCGTAGAAATAATGTACATAAGGACTCGATTCGTTGACATAGATGACACAATAAATGCATTGATATACTCTTTAATTTTTTTAAAGAAAAATTTATTAACGAAGACAAACAGCGAATTAACGCACAATTCAGCGGCACATCGTCTCTACGCCTTTATAAATTGTCCTCGCACCAAAACGACTATCTTACGTGAGGACACGGGCAATAAAAAGCACATTGTATGCACACGTCGTGGGGGTGTCTACATGCGAATTGTAGTGCTTGTAACACACGTACAATGTGAGAAAAGCAATAAAATGCGCACGCTGTTTACATATGCGCCACAAAGGTAGTCCGACTACACGCGAACCCATTGCTTTTTACATTTTTCCCAGTTTTTTTCCCTACAAAGAAGTTTACTAACCTGCACTTAGCTTTTTCTATGGGGATTCTTCAAATAGTAATGGCTGGCAAGAAATGGATCCTAGTAACAATGTTAATTGCTATAATTACAGCAGAGCTGCTCGGGCATGGCGGAACAAATTCTACTTACTTACTTTAGTTATTTTTCAATGATTTTATTATATGGCTACTTATCTACCCGCACACGAGTCTCTTAAAAAACCTTTCTTTAAGTCATTAAAAATAGTCCTAACTTTACTTCTGTATCTATTTGAAAATTCTTAGTAACAGTATTATTTGAATGAATCAGTATCTCCCACAGTTCCCGAGCTAGGCGAGTTACTTGAACTTTGTCAGCTCTTTGTTCGTTAATGAACTGGCGCCGCGGGTCCCGTTAGCCAAATGAAACGAATTACAGATGCTTTTGCTTAATAAACATTACCACACTGGGGTCAACACTGCACGGATATCAACGATACAATCAGGAATATTAATTTTGATCAAAAAAGATTTTACGATGAAATAACCGATGAAATAACCGATGAATTAGTCACCCGCTATAATTTGAATAAAGGAAGGAAGTTGTTAAGTGTTACGCTATACGTGAGATTCCGTGGGGCGATATTTTGTAAACGGACGGTATCTATACAGTCGCCGTCTTTGAATAGATACTGCCACTTAGCAGATTTTATGTTCTCGTTATTATTCATTGCGCGTAGAGATCAGTATTATAATAATATTGACGCAAATGAGCATTGTCAAGTGTTGAGGAGTGAGAATGATTGTGCGCAACTTACACGCCCACTTCCGACTGCTGACAACCTGATTGACTATGATGATATGAATATGATGTCCAAGTAAGAACATGACGAAATGATTGATGGAAGCTTACACTGTTAGTGAAGTGAGTGGTTTGAAGTTTCCTGTTACAAATGCATTTCATGTATCATTATGCCATGCTGTTTTCATAAAACGACCATTCATATGTGTCGGACTGGTATTTATTCAAATATGTATGGCACGGAAACTTTCGATATGTTTAGGTACAATAAAAAATCAATCGAAATCTCAGATTCAAATTCATCTTAATTTGAATTTGTTTAACCAAAAAAGAGGTTACCCTGCGGATTGATCCAACAATTTTTGTGGTTGATGATAAATCGTGATGCTAATAGCTGGTATCCGCATATTTTGTTGTTCAAGACATCTTTGAGAGAAAAATACTAACTGCATAATATATTATATTATTATATAGGTATACCTATATAGATGAAACTGCTCACGTGGATTCGCAGTTCGCACATGCCTTCAATAATTCAAGAGCATGAGTTGCGAATGTTCGAAATAGGGTGGTTGTGCCGCGCGTGGCGCCCGCGAGTTTGGGCACGCGGCCGTTAGCGTCCGGCGCGGATCAGCCGGATATCCACAAGGCGGCGCGGGCGCAGGGAGTGCACTCACCCCGTGAAGGTGCACTAACATTTTCTATTCTCTAGAAGACTAGTTCACCGCCAATGCATTTACACTGTGCAGTCACGGCAAGGTGCGTTGTGGACACTATCTGCCAGTGGTGAGGCCATTCCTGCAGTGCCTTATAAGCATCAGGGGCTGACCATTTCCAAAACACAATGTCTTTTTAAGTTCATAGCCCGAAATGTCGTAAAAACCAGCAACACCAAAGCTACAATCATTTTGTGTCATTTACAGTCATAAAAACGTTATTTCAGGACACAATGCCCTTCATTCGGGATCGAAATTATCTTCGTGGAGCCTTTTATTTGCATCTGTTGTATTGAAAATGCCACAATCCGAGAAAGAGAACCCATAGAGTGCAAACATTATGGTCAAGAAGAAAAATTTTCAGATCCTTTCAGTAATCGTCTACATTTAAAATTGATCAACTTATTAAGTATTTAAAATCAGTGGAACTCAATATAAGAAGAATAACGGAAATCTAAGAAAGCCGAGGAGTCTAGAACAGTTTTTGTTGCTTTATCTGTTTATTGGCGCCTGCATCTTGATCTTTATCGAAGCCGTACTAGTTGTTGTACTGTGAAATGTTGTAGAAAAAGCAACAAGCTCGTCGTCAATGTCTATGTAGGAACACGGACATGGCGCGCCGTTCGGATGCGCGGTGCATGCCCACGACGCAGCCGCAGCGAGCGCGGCGCAGGCGCATCAGTATGCCGCGCGCGCGCACTCGCGACGTGACCCGCCTCCCCGACGCTCATTGTTGCCGAGCACACTCGTCCTGCTGTCAACCACCACTTTCTAAACGACTAACGATCGCCTTTTATGCCAATATATCGCTTCGTAATTTCATACTTCTTAGAACTCTATCGATTCAATCGCTTTCTTATTGCATCGTGAGATTACCGTTAAAGTATTAATCTTTATTTATTAGTCTACCGATACGGCGGAAATGTTATCTAATCTGCCACAAATCTAATATATTATCTATAAACTTTTATAGCGATTATGGTAAGCAATAAAATATGTTAGAGCTTAAAGTTCTCTGCCAAGTGCACTTTGCAAAAAGAGAAACGTGATATTGGAATCGTCGGACTAAAACTAACAAATGCTTTGCAAAGAAAGCCTACAACGTTACGAAGATAAATTGCGGGCTTTATTAAACAGACTTCAGAATACAGTATTCATCAGTGAAAAGATAGTATAAAAGGTAAAAGAGGAGTACGCGAGTAATGCGCGACATCGTTTATGCATGAGGCTACATTATGCATGGATTCCAATCGCGGGCTCAGGGCCTCTAATAGCCGAGTAAAGCCCAGTTGTAGGCCCACGCCTCTTAACGACGCACGCCGTATCTTATACAATTGACTCTCGGTGACTGGACGTAGGCAATAACCTCTTAGAAAGACGTGTACTTAGCTCACTCATTTTAGCGATTCGAATTCGCTGTATGCACCTAAGTGGTGCTTAGGGACGCGAGATATGCGCCTTGATACGATCAAGTACTATATAAAACGAATTGCTTTTGTGTGCGGTAATTTTATCCTCTTTACTAACTCTATTCGTATCTATCGGACCGTTTAAGAGGCAATGTCAAAGCAGATAATAATACTTGATGTACTATTACGTCGAATTTTAATATCATAGTGGTTGTGAATAAATTTGTCTAATCTTAGCGATATCTTCGCTAGATCTAGTGACAGCGTTTATCAATCTCCGGGGCAATTAATGAGTTTACAGCTAGTATGCAAATCGGATCAACGAAAGCTGTAAATTCTCTCCCCGCAAATCTTTTCCACCACGTCTAGTACGACGCAGGATGCCTTTAATTACGATTATTAATCGCCTTCGTGATGGCTATAAAGCTTGTTCGCGTTCGAAGACAGGATGTTAATATTCATTTCCCTTCAGAATTGTTCAGATAAATAATTAAGTAACGTGTTTTAAGATCCTGCATGAACACGATTCCACATAACATGTTACACTCATGAGTTGTGATGTCAGTGAAATGCGTATGTCATTTGCACAATGAAGTCATTCTAAAGGTATTCATTTTGTACAATCACGGAGATGAAATGCGCAAATGGGCGGCGGTCCCGCGGCGCGTGCTTTTTAAAGTGGATGACAGCGCATTCCCCCTCGAGTACAGAGTTATTTCACCGTTGCTTTGTGCTCGTCGACGATCCTCGCAGCTCTTTGTGTAAAGATTTCTGCGCTCCTAAGACGATTATATTTTATTATCAGACCAGCCGTGCAGTTTCAATTGCAGCTCAGACCCGAGCATATTTCAATAACTCAGCCGAGGATAGACTTAAGTTGCACAGCAATAAGGATCGGGTTCTTTCACGGTTATGGTTACTTTTAATTAAGACATAATTTAGAAATCGAATGCTTTTATATCGATTTCATTGCATTACCGAATTAGGGGGTAATAAAGCTTGCCTCAACCGCAACAAGCAAGACATGGACATTGAATTTAATTAAGCGAGCATAACCGAGCGGTGGTCCGACCGCAAGCAGTTTACCTGCATGTTATATACGTTCGTACATATCATATTTATGATACTACTACTATGATGTACTTACGTCCATTAAAATAAATGATATTTTATGACGGAGCTCAAGCTGAAGACACTGACTAGTAAACATTTATAACAAAGATAACAATACCAGTACATATCAAATCACGCAGACAATCATAAATGCAAGACTTTACATATGTATTTTAATAAATTTTTTTTTTGCTAACATTAGACATCAACGCGTTAGGTAGGTGTTATTTTCTATATTTTATAAGTATTATAATTTTCGTTAATTCAATTGTAATGTAAACAATGCACTGTATGCACACAAATCTAAGATAAGATGATACTGTGACTGTGCCACAAACCGACAAGACATTACAGTGACAATACGAGGTGACCTATTTCGGGGTCACAGTCACGAGTGCGACACTTCGGGATCCATTGTGGCGTCCCAACTGCGCTCGCGGCTCCCAAATTAATGATTACAATGAATGGCGTCTTCGTAGGACTTCACGACGATGTGCTCTGAATGGACAAATCAAATATTTGACTGTCGTGACTCGTGACGTACTTACTATCGTAATTATTTCATATGATGTATCGTACATACATAATATTATTATGTATAATAGACATCTGCATTTATACTAATACTACGCGTTGCCTAATATAACCAGTTCGATATTTTTAGAAAACTCTGTCCTCGTTCCCCTCATGATATGATTGTAAAGGTTGCTATTATTAGTACTTATTTTGATATTTCAGTGCTTTCAGTTCACAAAATTGTACACTACGAGTGTATCACTTTTCATTTATCTCCATCTAAGTATAAATGTTTCTTTGTTTCAGCCCAAAGGATAACAACTATACAGTTAGACGGCGTGCAGTACTTCATCTCGCGGATGAACCCGTACAGCCCCGAGCTAAACTACTTCCTTGCTTATCAGTACTGCAGGTATGTACATACGAGTGTTCTTGCACACGTAAAAACTCCGTTAGACGTTGGTTTAGCGCAAACGCGATAAACTAGGCATCGTGACTCGAAACATCCTTATCTGCGGTGTCGTGTTGCTGGTCCTGTTTAAGTCCTGGCGCGAGTAAACTTAGTTCGGCGTTAACAAGCGTGTATCCGACGCCTTACGACCAGGAAGTCGAACTACAGGGACATTTGCATTACCGTTAAGGGTTCTGGGAAAACTCGAGAACAATATCGGCACCTCGGTGAGCTACTTCCGCGGGTCGTTCCCCTGGACCACTGGGACAAAGGGCCCGGGAAACGCAATGAGGTTAGCCATAGAACGAATGATTTATTGCCGGCGCGTTCCCATGAGGAGTTATGCACGTTTTGAACGCTAATACTGGGGAAATGTTTTCCTGTAATGCACGCCGGTTAATGAACACGTCATGTGATTGTTATGTTGTGCGGAACGTGAAAATATTGTAAACATATAGTTTTCAGAACATAGCTGAAACGACCATCTGCTTCACGCGAACAATCAATTTGTTATGAAAGTAATTTGCAGTGCAAATATTGATATTACTGTAAATAAATCCGATCAAATAGCGCGTCTCGCTGATCCATCGCGTCGCTCAGGTCACGTGCACTTTAAATTCGCCCGAAAGGTCACTCGCCTTGCGGCTTGGTCACGATGTCCTTCCATAACTGTCACGACCTATTTACGAGTCCGATTGTTGCCGATGGGAACCCTCGTGATATTCGAGTGCCTCCTCGTCGCTGCATGACATCAAACTGTACAGATAATGAGCTTTTGTTACGAGTACGACGTAATACGTAACATTACTAAGCTAATAATCTTGAACTGTGTTTCGTGATGTTTCAACTCGAATAAGTAGACTGAACCGCTATTTTTGTCACGAGTAGTTTAATTCTGCAATTACACGTTGTTGTCAAATACGTAAACGAAAAGCGTTTCATCAATTGCAACACATTGAAACTACATTGTGAACTTTAGTGAGTCATAGTGAAATGCAGAATTGAAATCAAATATTATTAGGGCCAGGCCATCACGTGAACAGCGTTAGTGAAAAGTTCACTTAATATTCTTTGCAGCAAGACTCTGGTTCAATTCCTAGTATAGGGTATGATTGTTGTTAATGCATCTGCATATTTATTGCAAGTTAAATTTTATATGGAAATATGACATACTTCTGAAGGTGTCGCGGCGTAGAATAGAATAAATAAATAGAATTGACGGCATACTGCGTGTCAATGAGCTGCTTTGATGTCATAGCGTACGTTATGACGGTCGAGTTCAAAATCGATTAGGGTCACATTCTCATCTCATCACGCGTGAATTGAGACGGGCGTACCAAATGAGGTGGATCCGAGTTGACAGGCGCATCCGACGAGACGATATCAGCGCCAGGTGCGTGACAGACTGTCAGTGCAGAGGTAATCCATTCACAAAATAAGGGTACACGTGTGGGCAATACACTTTTTAGGACATTTATAAAAATGCGTACCTACGTTTCTTGCCGCAGGTAGGAAGTTAATTACAAATCTTAACATAAATGTTGTAAAAGATGGAATACATGACCCGGAAAAACCGAACAAGCTTTTTAAACGTCATAAAACCTGTTACAGTTACATATGGTTTATCAGCACATCTGAAAACTGTGTTCACATGCCGACTGCACTCATTTGCAAACGCGTTAAGACTTCTGATTGAAGTCGGTTACGGAACTCTTTGATCGCGTCACTAAAAACGAAGTAACGGAACATTGGTGACGAGACTCGCGACGCCCATTAGTGAACCGCAAAAATAACCACCACACCATCATCATAAATCGTTATTAAAAATGACACAATATTGAATCCCGAGACTGCGCTTCAATCAAAAAACTTATTTCACAATTTTAGGGGCTCATTAATTTACCGAAACATTCCGAAACGTCCGCTTTATAAATATGAATTCCACATTATAGCCGCTACAAACAGGACCGTGCAATCTCAAATATGTACACACAGTGGGGTAGACGCTTGTGAATGTCGATGAAAATAAAGCAAAAACTTTGAATCGGTTATGGCGCCTCGTTCGAACACTCGAACCGAAGCAAATACTCGTTGTAAAATTTCATACTGAGTATAATTTACGATGTTTTAACTCAACATAAAAAGAAGAAACAAACTCGTGCTCTGGGCGTCAATGAGGGTTTTTTGAGCTCAACGAATTTTACACTGATTCGGACTGCTTGAGAACCAATTCATTAAATTAATAAAAAAACACAACATTATGTAATGAA
Source organism: Pyrausta aurata (assembly GCA_963584085.1). Taxonomy (NCBI): domain Eukaryota; kingdom Metazoa; phylum Arthropoda; class Insecta; order Lepidoptera; family Crambidae; genus Pyrausta; species Pyrausta aurata. Next base: position 11,075,052 of record OY757252.1, on the reverse strand, counting down.
GTTTAAAAATAAGTCTAGCTGACTTCCTTCTATTAGGATTTTTTATCATGTAGCTTAGTTTCCGGACCAAAATTAAAGTAGCTGATAATAAGTATTGATGAAATAGGTACTAAAGGATCAAAAATATTAATATCGAAGTAACAAACTTTAATGGTTAACTTCATGAAGACAGAGATAAATATATGTGTCTCTTGCAAACTGATATTAAAAGATTATGGTTACTAAAAGTGTTATTGTTATTACAAAACGTTACAGGCGAGTGTCGCGATTATGCCATGTCGCCAGGTTTAATATTGCAAGAGTTTTCTGAACTTAAGTCTGGAATGCTGTCCCGTCGTTACAAGGCCGCAGCCTGTCTTTAACGAATAAATTGCCTCCGATGAACCAGCTCCACCGTATAGTATCTACGAGAGCTAATAGCTGAATACGATTAGCCGGGGTGGTTATTTAGCTAAGCCACCTTTATAGATCCGGTGGGACGGGATGACTGCGCAATGTCATACGAGGACATCTCGTATAACCTGCACGTTAGATAATAGTTAATATCTTCAGTTACATTTCACTGCTGGCGATACCTGTTTACCGATAATCTTATGCGATTCAAGTTTCCTTAGCAATGAATCTTGATTCTTACATTGTAGCTAATATACGAGGAGTGTAATCCTTTTAACGTTGAACAAGTGTAGAGTATTTTATCGATCGTATCGTAATTTGTTTCCAGATCATTAGGCCTGCAGCTGGCGTCGTTCGAAACGAAAGAGAAGGCTGACTCTATAACGACTTATCTCACGAATGCAGGTAAAGGACCTTATAATTATATGATTGAATATTTTACGAGGACCCGGTAATACAACTCATCTTTGCCACAAATTCATTCTGAAAACACATAATAATTTGTACATCATTTACTTTTATAATCTAAGTTATTAAGAAGGCAGTAAATGTTTATATTTATTGTATGTAATTTTTGATAGCGTACTTTTATTAAGGCTGCTGTCACCTACCTTCTAACAAAGTTCAAGTGCAGTTTTCTTCCCAAAAATGACTTAACCGACAACTTTTTTTGACTGATTTGTGTAGAAATAAGCTATCTACATAAGATGTAAGCTCTGAATTTTTGATTCAATCTTTAAAATGCCTGTAATTTGCAATCATAGAAGCCAAATTGACGGTTTTTCTGGTGCACTTTTCTAGATCAGTTGTTGACATCAGCTATCGAAATAACATAAACTTGAAGGGAATTACGTTCGTCTACAAGGTGTAGACTCTGTTTTTTTTATTTATTGCTCTGGTTATTCCAAATGAAGACAAAATTGAAACCATGTTTTGGCATAAAATACGCATCTAAAGGCAGGCGATTATCTCTGAGATACACTGCACTTATTGTGTGTTATTTGATAAAACAATGTTATAGAGGTTCCTACCTTTGACTTAGCATCTAAATTCTTGATTTTATCTTGTGCACTATATCTCTCTAAGGCATTTGACCTGGTTAAATACGATATTCTTTGGCGTAAGTTAAAAAAAACGAGCATGCCTGGTGCGTTGATAAATATATTTAAATATTGGTACAGCCACCAAACTAATCAGGTCAAGTGGCTTGGTGATTTTTCTGATGAGTATACGTTGGAGTGTGGAGTGAGACAGGGGGGTTTAACGTCTCCTTCACTTTTCAACCTTTATGTAAATCAGTTGATTGGCGAACTGAGCGATACAGGGGTTGGCTGTTCCATTGATGGTCACTGCATTAACAGCATCAGTTATGCAGACGATATGGTGTTGCTTAGTCCGTCAATCGCTGGGCTGAGAAGACTAATTGGTGTTTGTGAGAAATACGCAGCGACACACGGTCTCCTGTATAACGCTAGCAAGAGTGAGCTTTTAGTATTTCACTCTAAGAGTCGCAATTTGGGTGAAAATGATGTACCTCATGTTGAGCTCAACGGTAGCGCTCTACACAGGGTGAAGGAGTTTAAGTATCTCGGCCATGTAGTAACCGAGAACTTAAAAGACGATAGTGATATGGAGAGGGAAAGGAGGGCGATGGCGGTCCGCTGTAATATGTTGGCACGCAGATTTGCACGCTGTAGCTTAGAGGTAAAGGTAACTCTGTTTAAAGCCTTTTGCCAAACCTTATACACTTGCAGTCTGTGGGTCAATTATACGCAGCGGGCCATCAGCGCTCTCAGAATCCAATATAATAATGCGTTCAGGGTGTTGGTGGGGCTCCCGCGCCACTGCAGTGCGTCTGCCATGTTTGCGCATGCGCACATTGACGGCTTTCACACAGTGCTGCGCAGACGCATCGCCTCGCTGATGCTTCGTACGCGCGGGAGCCCCAACACCATCCTGAATATCCTCAGTCGGAAGCCAGACTGCCCTCTTTTGCGACACTGGATGAAAATACAAACAAGCGTTCCTGGTGCTCCAGAGAGTGGCCGATATTTAAATTAGAAAATAATAATAATAATATTGTATTTAAAGTAATTTAGTTAATTTTAATTTAATTTGTAATTTTTATTTCAATTGTATTTAATTTAATTTAATTTTAATTGTATTTTAAATTTTGTATTGTATTTTGATTTTGATTTTATTTTCTTATGTTCTGATTGTGTTAATATGTTAATATTTTATGGACTCTGTCTGAAATAAATGGATTTTATTTTATTTTTTATTTATTTATTTATTATTTATTTATATTCAAAATATCTTACTAAAGTAACCTATAAATTTGAGATTTGGAGCTGTCACGGACGTTCATCTTCGATCGAAATTTGACAGACAGCGCCGAGCGCTCGGAGGGGAAGGGTGTGTCGCTCGTTGTCTTCGTTGCTACTCTTTTATTTCGTGTATGATACTAATTCCAAATTTGAAAATATCACGCTTTGCACAATTTTTATACGGCGACCAATTCGCTTTGAGGCTTTATGCAACAGGCATAAAGCCATAGTGCATTTGGATCGTCGATGGTCTCTAATTATAACAAAAAAGTATTCGTTCTTTTGTATCGATTAGTAGTTGTATTTAAATGATTAATCAATGTTATGTAAACTTGCATAGAAAGAAATCCTTATTAATTCTATAAACAAGAAAGATTTATATGTATGGCGACTATTTCAAGAGGTTCATGAGTTATAACGAAGATCTTTTATCATATACAATTTGTATTTTCGAAACTTGATCAAACAAAATGTGCAGATACTAGGACCAAAATTATCGACAAAAATAATAATAATAAAAAATTGTCTACAAAATAAAATTGTGGTATATGATGAGCAAACTGTTTCTATCACCAAACAGTTAAATGTCAATTTTAGACAAATACTGAATTAATAAGGCCAAGAATAGGCAATAGTATCAATTCTATTGCATATGTATGGGGTTGCAAATAATAACCTTATTTATATAAAATAAAGTAATATCAGTAACACTACTTATAGTTCAACAACGGTAGACCGATTATCATGATATTTACTTTGTTGAATTGGTATTTACCTCTTACCCCTTAAGTTATTATAAAACAGGGCTGGGGCGCGTCGAGGCTGGATATGAAGCAAAGTTTTCTGTGGTCGAAGTTTTTTTTTCACTAAAAAGTCTAAAACTCTTCAAAGGACTCCAATTTAGGCAAACAATTTCTTTTTGAAGTCAGTGCCATCACATGGGCTCTCTCAAGTTCCATCTTCGCGACATCTATCTGGGCATCGACTCCAAAAAGAAATGGTTTGCCTAAAATGGAGTCCTTTCAAGAGTTTATTTAAGACTTTTTAATGTGTTTTGTTTTTGAAGTCGGTTTTATTGAAATAGTATGGTGGTGAAGTGACCATTAACCCAACAAAATTGAAGACAAATAAGGGCTTTTGTTTTTAGTATTTGACTTTGAGTAGTAAACAAGTAAGTTTATAAATTTTCTTACATCATTCGTGCTTTGGATTTTGAATAAGAATAAACGGACGACAAAAATTAAAAGGTCAGTTTTTCTTAATATAGACCTTATATAGGCGTTATTTAGTTCCACAACCTTTGATACGCACTTGTACGTACATACCATTGGCCATTGGCGTCAATTCCATACTGTGTGGGACTTGTTCATGGCATTAATTCCATACGCTAGTAACAGTGTTTCAATGGTTTAAACCTAAATAAATAAGGCAATATTTTGCTTATTTAACATAACTTTTCTTTCTTCCACAATCTACAACCACAACCTAACTATAAACTTGTATAGTAAAACGTTTGTTTAAATAGAAGTGTTTCATGTGATGTGTATGTAGTTAATATGAACCTGTATTCAAATTGTACGCAAATGCCATGAAGTTCCATGGTTCTATTCAAGTCCATATTCATATAATATTTCATTATTGAAATACCGGTGTAAACCAAATAATTAAATAAAAATTATCTTGTTTATCATCTGTTATACATGAAATACTTGAAATCTTGATCGAAATTTTCTTAACTACATTTTCTGAATGTTAGCTATAATAACTTGTGACATATTTCATATATCAAAATACAAATCATATCAAAGAACAGCGTTACACTAAAAAGCATTTATGTGTAAATAAATCCTCATAGCATCCAGCTGGTATGACACGTGGTAGATCAAGCCCAGAACCAATGGCATCACCCACCAATAATCCTTAGTCCCCGTTTCTCGTGGAGTTTACATTCGTAAAAAATACCTACTCTGAGAAGTCACGATTTGGGTGAAGACATAAAGAGGCAGATAACCGGTACCAACTTGTACCGACTGACTAGTGATGTGCCAAGTCATCTATTTTCAATCTCGAAATATTTAAGAAATTCGTTACAACAATCCAAATAAGGACCGACTGACACTAGAAAATTGTTTTAACTCGTCAAGTATGTGTGAACGAGACACAATAGAAATTCCATTATTATGCGACTCCCGGCAGTCGTTTGATACCTGACTGATTAAAACAAGATTCAAATCAAGACTTGAGTCGGAAAAGTCTCTATAAAGCATTTCAATTCCATGAAATAGCCAACACGGCACAACACTGGTTAGTCGTTGCAGGTCAGTGCGTGTTACCCGCCTCTATATGTCTTCACCCTTTGGATGCATTTCGTTTTTTCTATGCTGTAAGTTTTTTACGTTATTATAACTGTACGTTTGTGTTTAAATCTGTGAATTTAGTTATATACTTATCAAAAGGAAAATGTTCGCGAACGGAATTGACGCGAGCCCTGATTCCGAACTGTATTCACTGTATTCGTAATAGGTATTTCAAATACAAAAAACTGGTATAACATTAATTTATCACATCGACTTTTTAAGACCATCATTTTCTGTGTTCATCATACGCATAGCCTACTAGGTACCTAGAGATAAAGTATCAAAATTGTTTAATTACAGTTAACATTTTTTTGTGTCCCGGACATATAAAATCGCACACACACATTGATAAATTAGGTAAAATCTGAGAATCTCCAAACTGTCATATGGCTCTTAATGTAGCTCCCCATTTCGTTCTTGAAACTTAATTATACCTTAGGTCTATTTCTGTGTATTAGATTTTAAAATTTATCTTTATGATTATTTTTTTCCTCTTTCCTCATATAAGCGACAAGCATAACAACCGTTTACAATAATTTTCCAGGGTACAACAAATACGACTTCTGGACGTCCGGCAACAACCTAGGCACGGATATGTACCTGTGGATGAGCACGGGGCTGCCGTTCAACGCCACCTTCAATTACATGCGGCGCGTGAGCATGGACCCGCCTAGTCAGCACGCTGATGACAGCATCGACCCTCTTGACGTGCCGCAGGGCAGCACCGCGCCGCAGCGCACCGCGAGGCATGGGTACGCATCTCTGATTCACTCCACCCCGTCTCGTCCTCTCTGTGTCTCATCATCATCATCATCATCATCATCATCATCATCATCATCATCATCATCATCATCATCAGCCAAAGGACGTCCACTGCCACCGGTTGTGAGCGGTCTGCGTCAAGTGTGATCCTGCGATCTTTACAAGGTCGTCTGTCAATCTTGTCTGTGGACGTCCTACGGTGCGCCTTTGGTCGTACGTAGGGTCTCCAATCTAAGTCTGTTTCTGTGTGGTAGTTCATTAACAGCTTATGAGGTTTAACGCCTCATTTACACAAATATAAAGAAAGAAAAGAAATTCCCACAATAGCATTGTTACATTTTTAATAATTATGTATTTGATTGTCTCTGGTGGGAATTTGAACTCTTGACCTTTTACCGTTCGGCTATCACGTTTTTTTCACACCTCCTTTAAAAAATAAAAGGGAATCGCAAAATGCTTCTTTTTTGCTGCGCCTTGTTTGTTTTCAAATCTGCTGAGGTATTTGCCAGCCTCGATACGTTCGTGCTATCGCGAAATATATTTACCGACCGATACACATCGTTCCCACATTAGAACAGGTTGTGTGCATGTAATGTATTTTTTTCTGCAGAAAATTGATAGGTAGTGGTTTTCCCACGTCTCACCCGGATGCATCCTGCACTTATGTAACGTTGCCCTTTATTAGTACTCAAGATTAGAATACTGATGATGAAGCCAGGGTTTAACGAACTCTAACCGTTTTCATTTATCTCTGTAATCATAATTACATTCATAGGTCCGTTATTTTATTTTTATAAATCTTTTACATATTTAATAACTTATCTTTAATTTGCATTATGCATGTCTAGTTCTAGAGGTGAATAAACTTTGTTCGCATAGATCGCATTTAAAACTCTCAGGCTGTCTATTTGACCAAATTTGTTTGACTTGATCAATTTTCAATCGATTGACATTACGAAATATTATTTTAACGTGTATTACATAAGAAATAGTCTGTTTTCCAGAACCGAGCACGTGATGACGAACGGGTGCGTCGCACTCAAGGCGCCCACCTTCCACTGGGAGCCGCAGCACTGCGGGGAGATCAAGGACTTCATCTGCGAGCAGACCCGCTGCTACTACTACAACTACGGCTCCATCCCGGTCTCCTCCGCGCAGGGGTAATGCCAGGTGAGATGCCAGCCGTCTCCGGAGGCCCGCTCCCCGACAAGCCGCGCGCTCTCCCCTCTCCACGAACAGTAAAAGAGAACTCCTTCTCACGCTCAGTCCCCGACCAGCTCCAGTAGTGTGTGCTAACAGTTTAGTTTGTGTGTAACGGTCCGAAGCGCGCGGGCCCGCGGGATTAGGCCTCTGCGCCAACCCAACCACCAAACAAGAGCCCTACACCCAACGTTTGGCACGATCAATTTTGTTTTTTTTTCTTCACAGACTTAGAATATTTTTTTCAAAATTCACACAATTTGGTGGGTGGGTGAAGGGGGCTTTGCTTGGTATCTCTAATTCATTTTGATAATAACAACTTTAGATTTATGTTTTGTGCTAACTTATACGTATTTTGTAAATCAGTTGTGATTGTAAAAGTTTTATATGAATTGACTTAAAATGTTCTAGCATTAAATTGAAATTATTCAATAGTGACAGCTGGCTCATCTCGGCTGAGCAGTGGAATTTTTTAGTTTGATTTTCCGCTGCTCAGCCGCGAACAGTTGGAGCGATAGAAGTGCGTCGTCGAGCCTCACGTTCTGTTGTACAGGAAACCGCTATCGCTGACGACCACGACCACCGCGCACCCGCTCACATCGTCGTCTCCGCCGCCGCCGATCAACGAGCACCTCCCCACGCACTTCACCCTCAACGACCTCATCGGCAAGATGCGGCCCTCGTCCCTCGACGGGCTGCAGTCTCCCCATCTAAAGACTGGGGCACTCCTCAAGTCACCGCCTCAGATCGACTCGCACTACTCTAGGGCGTCAGACGCCCACGCGCGCGACCACGATCAGGAGCAGAAGGAGGAGCCGACCCAGGGCCCGTACGAGGACGACGAGGGCATGGTGGGGGACGACCCCGCGGCGTTCCTGGTGCACGACGCCGCGCCCGCGGACGACGCGCCCTCCACCGCCGAGCCGGACGCCACCGAGCACTCCGTCCACGCCAGCGGCATGCTGGCACCCCCCGCCTACTAGCGCCCGGCTCGACGGTCAATAACCTCTCATGACAATTAGCCGTTGCGCACTACAAAAAGGATTACTCTCTTCTCACGAGGATGTACGGTGCTTAACATTGAGGGTGCATTCATATACGCCTTGGTTTTAACGATAATGTACATGGATTTTGTAGGGTCATATTAATTTTGAGATTATCGACACAAGATAATGGTGATTTCGAATATTTCTATGGGGCAATACTGAAGGTGCTGGCGACTCGCAGTATGCGACTTGCCTCCGTCTTCGAAGTGAATATCGCAGAATAAGTATTCCACGAATTAGTACCTAACTTCGCTAAAGTAAATTAAGCTGAGTGTTAGATCTCTGGTGTTTCCGTTTAAACCGTAAATGTATTAATTTAATTTAAGAAAATTAAGCGGATGTTATTTGTCAGTCAGGACATATCATTCGAAATATAACTATAAGATAGTGTTTATATACGTGACGTACCTAGTTAAGTGTATTAAGTTGAATCTCAAGAATTTAAAGAATAGTGATGTAGCGAAGGTAATAAAGTTTAAACTTTTAGACGACTTGTTTTATTTCAATTCATTACGATAACTGACTGGCGACCACTCTTTTATCTGTGCGTTGCTTTCCCAGATACAACAAATAGGTTAAGTTTCAAATGGTATACTAGCGCTAGGCACTCACCAGCCGTTGACGACGCCCTCCACATTGAGCATGGGTACGATCTTGAAGACGTACTTGGCGCGCAGGGCCGCGGCCGCCGCCGAGTCGCCCAGCAGGCAGGCCATGGTGCCGTCCATCACCCACGACGCGTTGCTCTCGCCGGGGTGCACGCGGGCCGTTAGGAACACTATCTCTCTGTCCTGGAATAGTGAGAAGGCTGGTTTTATCGTTGTGTAACTCCTAAATAGGTGCACTGCTATTAAGAGCGAAGAATAATAAATAAAAAAACATTTACATCAGTCCGGCCGTTCTTGAGTTATACATAGTGTAACTAATACGACTTAGTTTTATACATACAAGTATATAGAGATTTGTCATTTCTTAGTTTTGAGGTCATAAATAGTATGTTGGCTGATCATTATTTTGTAGACAATATCATGAATTTAACTTATTTTATTGGAGCTATCACACTTAAATACGGGTAAATATAGCAAAAATTTATAAATTTTATTATTTTCCCATTTTTTTACTGAGAAAGAGTAGTAAATTACTTATAATGGAATACAATCCAACAATATTTTTCTATCTGTAGTAAATTTCAGCTACAGGATATACCACCTTATTATAAGAAAGATAGTGACTACTTGGTTTAAATCACGACTAAATTACCCGACCAATTAAAGGAAAGAATACTTCCATTACTAAATTTCGTCAAAATATTTTTACTTAGTCAGTTTGTAAAAAGGAGACTTGTAGTTAAACAGCGCAGTAAGCAGTTATGGGTTTTATTTCAGGATTTCATGATTTACATACAATCGAGGGGTAAGTTATTCTTGACAGAGCGTTCCAACAGCTTGAATGCCGCTCCATCGTATTACCACCTAACTAGTGCCTGCCTTGTAGAGTGTTCCAATAGCTTGAAAATGCCACTAAGGGAACCCTAGTGCCTAGGTCACTAGGGGCCCTTAGGCGAGACTCTGTATAAAGACTGGTTTGAAACACTAACACGAAATATTTGTCGAGTTTATAAGCATCCGGCAACAGCAGTAATTCCCGCGAGTCAATGTACATCTAACGCCATCTAGCGGTTGGTAGTGGTACCAAATAATTGTGCGTCTTACAAGTTCATATTTTGGTAACGATCCTAATACCTGGTACTAAAATTTTTGAATAAGGGGGATAGTGTAAGGTTCAACCCCCAAATGACCGCTTTAATCATTGGTTCTACTACTCATTTAATCACTATAGTCAATGATGTCACAGCTACTTACTACGATGGCGTTATTAGGTGAATCTTCCGCGGAGATGGTGAGCAGCGGAACCTCGTTGTTGTTCAGAGAGTAGCACAGCGGCTCCACGCGGAGATACGTCCCAGCTGGCAGCTGCAAGCTCCACTGCCAAATACGAGTCTGGAAAATACCAAAATGGAAAATTAAAAGCTGATTTCAATAAAAAAATACTCGTAAAGAAGAAAGAACAAAAACTCTGTATGTAATGTCATTTACTGTCAATAAGGTTTTAGATTTTGGGATACCGAAGGGTTCGTATACCATGTCGAATATACATATTTTGAGATATAGTAGTATAGTATAGGGAAGGAAGAATTTTATTAAAACCCAGTTTTAATAAAATTCAGAAACTATTTATAACACAAGACACTAAACTGACATTATTTTTAAGTGACTATAGATTTAGAATAAACTGCGCCACAGTGTCTAACGAGTAAAAATTAGAGTAAAATTTATTGTAAAATATAACTACAGCGATGCTTCTTACTTACCATCATCAGCGAATATGTGAAGGGGAAGTGATAAGCGAGATAGCACACATCGTTTGCGTGTGGAAACTCGATGTTGAAGGTGACGGTGAGGTAGCACTTGTTGTGATTCTTCTGGTTTGCGTAGTGGTAGCTGTTGCGGTAGTAGCAGATATCCGAGCCGGCTCTTACCCATCCTGAAAGAAATTAATGAGGCAATTAACGTCAAATTTATCTTCATTGTTTCATAGTTATAGTTTTGTCACTCAGATAATGCTATTTTGACGTTTAAGGGCTGATTTTTTAATAGTCAGATGAGAAATATTAGTCTAACAAAATACAATATGTATAACTTGAAAGCGTTACGTAATTGTCAGCAATCACACGTAACTGTATTTTTTTAAATCTGTCGCTTTATAATTTATCAGTCTGATAAATTTTATCTGAACATTGAAAAATCGGCCCATAGATTTTGAATAAAAATATAAAGTTTTAAAAGTCTGGAAGTCAGACATTCTATACATTTTATGTCAAAATTGAAAACTTAAAAATAGCATTCTAAGAGCGGCTAAATTTTAATTTAAATACAAAACATGTAAGCAGTAACTATTTAAACCTTACCTGGTTTACCCATAACAGCTTCCTTGACAGAATATAAAACTGGCTTCATGCCAAAGTTGAACTGGCTGTCAGACTTCTCACAGTTGACAATGTTGAAGATGTAGGGGCGACCCTGCTGCATGTTCCGTACCTCGAAGTAAAACCACTGATGTCGTTTAGTAGAGTTCACATCGGGCATCAGGATCAGCTCGTACTCTCTCGGACCTACCTGGAGATAATGAAAATATTAACAATTTGTATGTAAATGTTTGATTGTACCTGTATAATGGCAATAAGGTGTCGTGTTTTACCTGAATGGCTTTCCGAAGATTACCCGATTCGAATCGCGATTCGAAACTTAACCGAGATGAGAAACTGTTGACTTTTGTGATTTCCATTTCATCATTGTTCGTAAGAAATATACTGTCAGAGCTGAAATTGTTATTTTTTTAATTCCTTATTTGTACACCTATTATGGAACCTTATGAAATATAAATATCATACCTCCTTTGTACTATAGAATCAGTCAATGAGCCAATATTAGTTATTTGGTCTAGGTCGTATACAACTTCGTTCATATAAGTCTCTGGATTTATAGCCCTATCCACGCATGACAGTAATTTCATCCTGAAACATTTTGTTTACGAGCGCATTAAAACTAATGTTTATTGAGATACTCATTGAAGTTATGATTATGCTTAAATGTTAGCTGTTATTCATTAGATGGTTTGCAAACCTGCAAGCAGTCCGTTCCATTTTATTCAAGGGTTCAGGTTGATTGTGACCGTGGCCACCCATCATGTCGGGATACGCTACTTTGACAAAAGGTATAACGCTTTTGACCCTAGATGATATAGTACAATACACAGACGCAAACGGACTATATTTCGAGATATCTTTGTGTATTTTTAATGACGAACATGAAGTATTTGCTGAAAATTAAAATATCTATGTAAAAATGCAAACATTTCACAAACTCTTTCCTTTTAATTAAGTCATATACTTACAGATACTGTCATGAATTTTGTGAATATTCTGAATAAAGGATGGCGCCGGTGAACCAAGGATACTATCATAATCTGTGTTCCCTAATACAGCTGTTAGAGACAGATTTAGTGGCGAAGGGTTATTCCGACTGCCACTTGATCCTAGAAAATCTTCTAGTATAGAGCCTCGAGAATTAGACCGACTTTTTACTAGTCGTATCTGCTTATTGTAAGATCCAAATTCCTTAAAGAATATAAAGTATCTAAAAAAGAAATAAATCTTAGTACGCGAATTGCGAAAATATGTGACATTTTGACATTTCAATATCGTCATACTTTTTTAAGTCTTCTAGGTCTCTCTCATTAGGGTTGATCCAAAGCGCGCTTTGTATGCTATCACCACTTTTTATGTATACTTTTTCATCTTCATTACTATCTCCTTTCAATTCAGATTCATCGAAGTCAGACATATCTGGAAACTCGTCGATGCCGTCAATATCGGTATCCGGACCATCATCATCTTCTAAGTCAGAATTAACAGTTTTTGAGTCTGAATTGGCTGCGTCTTCTTCGTCTTCGTGGCATGGCCATGATGTGTTAGTACCTGAAATGTAATCTTAGTAAGGCTTGGTGTATGAATTGAAGTAATTGTAAGGCTATAAAATGTTTTGTTTACCTTTCAATATAGGGTTGAGATTGAAGGAAGCTGGACTAGATGCAGGCACCGGTAGTGCTTGGTGCTTGAGACACAACGTGATCACAGAACAGACTCGAGCCAACAGTCCATCAAACTCTGGCTCATCTGGACATTGAGAGCAGAATCTGTGCAACGTCTGCACATGTTTCTTCGTGCACAATGCCCGGCGTCCAGCTTCTGGAAAACGTATTTGATTTCCAATTTTATTTGTGGCTACGACACGAACGTAATGTAGTCTGAAGTTTATGATAATGCTCGGGTGGCTAGATAGAAACATTTATTAATAGCAGGCAGACATGTTGATTTGATGCATTCCGTGTTTCACGTAACATACAAATGAATTGAACATGTGTGTTTGTGTCAATGCATGTTGAGTTTAACGTCTACCTTTAGAACATCTAAGCATGCCGATAATACATTTTTATGAAACAAAGACTGTACTGGGTAATAATAATTTGAATATAGATTGTGAGCATACGTACTTATGTTGCAAAGATGTTGCAGCGTCTGCAGTATGTGTGCGCATATCTTGAGGCGCATGCGGCCCTCGTAGCGGTCCCAGCGGTCGAACACCCTGAGGATCACGGTACAGAGGCCTGTCTTCACGATCTGCATGCAGCACACCTCTGTGTGAGTTACGCACGTGTTACATGTGTGGACATGCACACATTAGTTTAAGAACAAATGTAAAAAGAAACAGTGGCGTATGTATTGGAGAGTATTAATCTACGGCGGTAGAAGTTTGATTTATCAGAGCCGAAAAATCTGTGTGGTAAGAAATGTAACGCCACTACAAGAACACTCTGCCACAGCCTTATTAAAACATACTTATTCAGTTGCAAGAGTTTTGGACGGCTTAAAATTCTGTTACGCCACTGATCTTAACATTGAATACGCTATTGAACGTGTGGGTGGTACAGACATACTAATGTTGCGGTGTTATTCATCATATGTGACAGACGCCGACGTGCGCTGTTCTTTGCAGTGTGCTTGTCCTATTCTATTCGAACATGTATCAGAATAATTAATCACATAATGGCTGTTGTTGTACTCTGGGAAGAATGTAATAGTCACGTAACTGTTTCTGCTGAAGTAGTCAATGGCATCCAGGCAAAGGCGAAGCCTGGCCGTAGGTATGAAGCCCAAGCTTACGAGCACCCGCTCGTAAGTTGCTACCACGCCATCCCGTATCAATATTGATGTTGTTACAGCTGAAAAGCGAAGAAAAATATTAACTGTAAAGCCACCCATTTCTAAACTGTACATAGGTTTGAGTACTTTTATATTATTTACCATTTTTTGCAAGTTGCTTCATTATCACAAGCAAAGGAAAAATCAATTTGTTGTCCGTAAAGTGTCCCTTCAAAATGAGGTGCATTGTTCTAACGCAGCCCAGCATTCGTACCTTCATTGCAAACTTCGGATCTGAAATAAGAAATAACAGTGCAGTAAGATTTTTAATTAAAGGTGTTGATGATTTCATCAAATATTAGACATAGGTAGACTACACTAGTTAAGTAATCGTCAGTAAGAAAATTGAAATTAAGTGTTCTGTTAACCTCGCGAGCCAAGAGTTGCTAAAATCCAGATGAGGTCTTGCAAAATGATATCGGTGCCAGCGTGTCTCTCTCGCTTCTCGTGTACGGTGGTGATGACTTTCTTTATGATGGTGTGGGTGCCTTTGATCTCAATGAAGTTCTGTGCGGCCTGTTGCCTGGCGAGGTTGTTGGCTGGAAGCAGAGGGCAGGGCTTAGCGTACCTCTGGGCGCGAGCGAGGCGAGGATCCACACGAGGTCCTGCATCATCAGCTCAGTGCCGACGTTGCTGTCGCGTTTGCTGTGTATGGCCATTAACGTGCGGATCACCGCCTGCGAGCCGTTTATCGTAACGAAGTGCTGCGCGCATTGCTGCCTTGCGAGGTTGTTCGCTGAAATTATGCACCGATCGCTTGTAATCGTGTTATTTTTGTTATAGAATAGTGCATAGATTAGGAAGCTGTCTGCTGCTTAGATATGAGACAGTTGAAATACCCTTTTTACATGGCAAATTGTACAATGGCCAGCACATCCGACTATACATTTTACCTAGTTGAAAATTAGTGCTTTTTCCAACAGCATAAGATACCGCAGTGTTTAGCTTGCTGAGCTGTCGTCCTTACATAGTTTTCAGCACCCCTAACTAATGACGGATGGTGGTAGATTGCTGCATATTGTTAAGTCCACTTAAATTACTGTATTTATTAGTGCAAAAAAGTTGAAACACACCTACTAGGTACCACTATCATAGGGATTATGTGCAAGACTGTCATTGAAATATGATAGTTTTCAAAATACAGAAAAGAACGAGACTAAGGACAAATTATAGGAAGCCCGTTTTAGTAATTCCATTAGGCGGCAATGTTCGTGACGCCCACAATATCGTCGCTACCAAAATACAGGCCGTTACTTATACGCTTATGTTAATTTGATTGGAAACATCAGTGCGGTAAAATAACAATGGTGGCACAATCTCTCCGATAAAACAAATTGCAAGGTTAAATTGTCCAATGTCAGGCATGTCTTTGTGGACTTGACTTAAATGTCAGTGCTCAGGACTACTCTCAGTGTATCAAACTAGTAGAAGGCCGAACAAGTAGCTTTTTAATTCTTGTGCATCTTTCTTGTGCAGCTTTTTGTTAGCTTTCAAACTCAAATTGCGTAAATAGTAAAGTTGTCAAATCAGTCTTTGTTTAAAGAGCATGCAGATATTGTATTTACATATTAAAATAATATTGGTTTTAGCTCATATGTTAGAAAAGCGGTTAATTTGTTACTTTTGTAGCGCCACACGGTGGACATACCCTTTTTAACAAGAGGCGCTTTGTTCTCTTTGCCAGTCTTTTTGATTTCCTTCTTCTTACTAGCCGGTGGTTCTATTGGAACTGATTTATTAAATATTTTGTTTTTATTATTAATATTACAAAGAAATATCGGATTTATAGATGAATGTAAATGAAGTTGAGTGTACCTGAGCATTTTTTCCCCTTTCCTTGTTTCAAACAGAGGGTTTCTCTTAGTATTGACGTTATGTAGGTAGAAGTAGGTGTGTCCCGTGTATTCTGAAAATAAACGAAAGTTGAGATCAACTCCAACTTCTACCAAATGCTGTTATGAACTTCTTCGTGTCTTGTTGTACTCTTAATAGCTTAAGGGTAAGGTATTTAAATATGTTTTTTTAGAGATAATTACCTCCAATATAGACAGTAGCATTTGCACTGCCCCAGTTTGTTTGTTCCAAAGCTTGTCCAGCGTGCTCTGGCGAACATGTTTATCTGTAACAACAATTTAAACTGGTTCAAGCACCTAACAAGTAATAAATACAAGGATAGCAATTAAAATTTCACAACTTCAAAAGAGCAGATATATTTAGACCATTTTGGGTAATCTATTATACGTGTCTATTGGTTTGCTGATTGATACAGGATATGGGTATACACCTATTAAATAAATTTACGGGATTATTTAAGTTTTAAATTGACCTTTAGTAATAAAGAGCAAGTGTAATAATTTTAAATCTTTTTATTGTGCAAAAACTCTCGCTTCAATTTAATTAAGCACCACTTACTTCTTGAAGAAGCCATCACATTTAATACACGAGAAGGAAGACCAGTTAAAATAACGATGCAAAAACATTCAGTCCAAAATTATATGGTGCTGTCAAAGTGTCATCCTATAAGGTTGTGTCATTTACACAAGCAAAATATGGAAATAAAAATTTCCTGAGTAATAAATAAATGTATATGGCTTTTCAGGATTCGAAACAAGTTAAGAGATGGATCTGCAATCGTATGGGAAAATGGAACATTGATCAACCTTTTCAACTGACAATACTCCATTTCGATGCCCGATATAACATCGATAAATAAATTAGCTACGAACAAAGAGTGATGAATGTGTTATTGTAGGTGTGTGAAGTGCTTGCTCTTTCAGCGGTGGCCGTGGCTTCCGCAAGATGTTTTGTTATGCCCACCGGGTCCTAGCGGAGGCCGACAAGTGGTCTTTCGATCTCTATTTAAAATAACTCCAGTACATTGGCCCTACTATGTATAACAATGTTTTGAGACTCCTATTGTCCTTCTCGCTCTAGTCCGCACTCGAACGAGAGCAACAAAGATGCCAAGAATCGTAAATACGGATGACTTTTTACAGAGTACGACCTGTGTTTATACACAACATTCTCGCATAATTGCTCAGCACAAGCATTGATAAGACACAATCCATTTCAGAAGTATTAATCGAAGCGTCAACTGCCTTAAAACATTGCCAGAACCTATTAAGCGGACTGCGAATTATTTAGTCGTGCGCGTATGATAATTTTACGAGAGCTCTTTGTGATTCATTGCCTGTCCATTTATGGTCTTATGGTGAATGATAAAACATATATGAATGGTCATCAGGAAATAGGTCGTTCAATAAAAAATTGTGCTTAAAAGCATTACTATCACAGCCTACAGTTAAGGGCATTTCTACGGACCCGGCTGATTGACCTACTGGAGCAAAAAAATTACCTTTAAAATTGAATAACGTGTCTCAAAAAAATCACACGTATTTATACAACTCTTGGCCTGATGGAGAGCATACCAAGAAGACCGCCAGGTTGTACATATGACCTTAAAAAAATCTGAAAGTTCAAAAACGGGCAGAATTTGGCCTAAAATGGAGCGTCCGATTCCCAGAATTTACTCGTTTTTGTTTCATAACTTTTAAAATAATCACTTACTTATTATTATTACTACATTCCTGTAACAAGGAATAAATGATGAAGCCATAATAGTGTTAATATTGATTCTGAATCCTTTAGTTTTCATACAGTGACACATTAAAATTTTGTCCGAGGCATGTGCCTCAATTCGGTGAAATTTACTTTTATTTACCTATAGCACTATCTAAGCTTAAAAAAAACGCTCACTATGGATTCCCGCCATCTAACCGTTGCGCCCGAGCGGCCGAGCACTATAGACGGGGGACTTGTTGCATTGAGGAGCAATTTTCAGAGGTTCGAAATCATTCGGTGTTTTTGGTATAGGGTCTTTTCTCAAATTGGTGTGCCACCTCAATTATATTTCTGAAGTATTTTTTAAGATTTGTGCTAAAATTATTGAGTGTTTAACTGCATTTTGCCGTTACATTTAGTAAAAATTTCTGTAACTCATAATATTTTTGAGTAATTTTATGTATTGTGTTATTTTCTCAATTCCGTGGATCTCAATTCCGCGGGAAAATAGGCACCGAATGGAGATTTCACTATGATATTATGAATTTTGCTAATAGGCACTATTAATTTATTTCATAAAACGATTATGCTGGAGATTGTATATGGCACTGTCTTATTTTTTCTAAGATTTAGGCCAATTTTAGTAAAACTCTCTCTCTCACAATCTAATAAACAGATTGATAAAGTGTACACACAAAACTTCTTCTTCTTAAACCTTAGACCTTCGCTCTTGTCGGTGGAGAAATTGCCATAATTTTCATTTGTTTGCCTTTTTCTTGACATCTTGGTATGACTTGACATTCCTCATCCCCTCGTTCCTTCCACTTTCAAAAACTTCAGATAGGTAAAATAGATAAATTGGCGATTTTATGTAATAATGACAATAAATAGAGCAATACAAATACACTTCAACAAAGACTAATCCTTATTTTTATCGAAAAATAAACATCATCATCATTATTATCAAAAGGACGTCCACTATTGAACATAGGCCAACCCCACGCCTTTCCACAGCGACCGATCACAAGCGGTCTGCATCAAGTTTAATCCTGCGATCTTTACAAGGTCGTCTGTCCATCTTGTCTGTGGACGTCCTACGCTGCGTCTTTGGCCGAAGGGTCTCCAATCTAGAAATTTTCTGCCCCAACGGCCATCAGTTCGTCGCGCTATGTGCCCTGCCCATTGACACTGAAGCCTTACAAGTTTTTAGGGCTATGACCGTTACCTTAGTTTTTCTATGTATCTCCTCATTTCTGATTAGAACTCGTAGAGAAATACTGAGCATAGCCTTCTCCATCGCTCGTTATGTGATTTTAAGCTTTGTTATTATAAGGCCCATAGTAAGAGACCATGTTTTGGATCCATATGTCATCACACACCTCCGGTTTGCCAATGATATAGTCGTTGTGGCAAAGACGCTGGACAACCTTGGCACAATGCTCGAAGAAATGGATGAAAAGGACGAACATCATGTCGAGCTCCCATGTTGTGCCTACTCCAGTATCTGTTGGGAACTAAATTCTTAAAGTTGTTGACGAGTATGAGTCTACCTGGGAAAAGTAATCCAATTAAGTAGGTCCAACTTTGAGAAAGAGGTCAATCGACGACTTCAACTCAGCTGGGCAGCGTTTGGGAAATTGTGCAAGAGAATCTTCTCGTCTCAATTACCTTAGTGTCTGAAGACGAAAGTCTTCAACCAGTGTTTGTTACCAAATATAAACATGTTGATTAGTTTTTTTGTTTATATTTCATAGAATCAATAAAGAAAGGCACAAAAAGCTAAAATAAACCTTTATCGATAGACCAGCAGTCATTTATTAAAACGCTTTAGGTATTTATTATTTTGATCATTCTAATACATTATAAGGTTACATTTTTTATAAGGTTACATCAATTCTCAATTCATTTTCTCAATTCGGTGCTTCCTCAATTCGGTGCTTAACTTTTCTCAAAAACCACTCAACAAAATTAAGGCAAATCGTTATTTTTAGATTCAGGGTGGGGTAAACTTAATTTTTTGTTATATTAATTACTTAAAAAACCAAATTACAAATCAACCACCGAATTGAGAAAAAAAGTACCCTTCTGTAGAAATGTCCTTAACAATGTTTTATGAAATGAGATTCTGACAATTAACGGATTGAATTTATTTTAGTGCATATTTCAAATATGAGTAGGATCCTTCCTTTAATAGAGGTGAATTATCTATACTAATATTATAAAGCTGAAGAGTTTGTTTGTTTGATTGTTTGTTTGTTTGAACGCGCTAATCTCCGAAACTACTGATTCGAATTGAATAATTCTTTTTGTGTTGGATAGTCCAGTTATCGAGGAAGGCTATAGGCTATATAACATCACGCTACGACCAATAGGAGCAAAGATATAGTGGTAAATGTGTAAAAAACGGGAGAAAAAAGTCACTATTCCACGCGGACGAAGTCGCGGGCAAAAGCTAGTATTACATACATTTCAGCTCAGGCCACGATGTTTGAAAAATAGGTTTAGATCTGTTTCAGTGTCAAAGATCGGTATGCACTGCGGAAGAGCGCATAAATTAGTTCAAGTACATACTTGTTTATACGTCTTCGGATGATTGCAATAATGGCCTAGTTGGCTTGCAATAGGGTTGCCAATTTTATAGATATTTGTGTCGTTAGTTTGACTTTTTTCAAATACCTGGTATGTTTTCGAATTGGTTGCAAAGAGTGTCAAGTTATGGTATCGCTCAATCAAAAATAATAGCTAAACTTATACATTAAAATGGAAACAAGATACAGAATACAAACATGGTAAGTGTCGCACAAATAATAACGCAGTAAGGCTGCGTTTCCATCAGAGATGTGCGAGGATGCGTAGCGAGGGATGTGTTTGTAAAGAACCAATAGAATCGCTTCATTTACCTCGCCTCGGTCAGCACAGCTCTGGTGGAAACGGCTCAGCGGAGCTAGATTTTTGCGCATACAAAACAAGCGAGGAATGTGTGCGAGGGATATGTGCGAGGGATGTGTACGAGGGATGTGTGCGAGGGATGTGTACGAGGGATGTGTGCGAGGGATGTGTGTTGAGAAGGTTTGCGCATACACCGCACCCCGTCGACACATTTCATAGCTTCGCAACACATCCTCGCACCACACATTAATGCGCATTTTCACAGCTCCGCTACAGCTTTGGTGGAAACACCCACACATTTTCACAGCACAGCTAGACATCCTCGTACGACACATTTCCATCGCACATCTCTGGTGGAAACGCAGCCTAAGACTATAATCATCAGCCTACAGGAATAAATGCAGTTTTCTAGGTTGGAGAGATTCATATAAGTCGCAGCCCTAAAGTTAATAATGACAGTCGTCTCGGTCGCCGGAGCTGGCAAAGTGCCAAGCCGGCACGCGCTTCCCTAGCACGTCAGCAGAATAGGGCTGTCACTCAGCACCCTTTATCAATCAGATTGGCGACTTGAAAAGTTACAATGAGTTTCCGAGTTTCCAACGTTCAAACGGGCTATTATAGTCGAAGAAAATAAACAACTCTTTGTGCAAAGCTGTCGTTTTTAAAGTTTACCCAAGCATGCATGTTAAACATAGGTTGGTTTGGTGCACTTTACTTTTGATAAAATCGCATAGTTTTGCTTCAAAAGCTAGCAGAACCACCATCCAATTAACCAACTATAACACCGTAACTCATGTATTTTGTGTGGAGTTTGATAGTTAGTGTTTTTTGTTGTTACTGAACTAAAATGGTGTAACCGGGTTTAATGGAGCTTCCATCATGGAAGTGCTAGCTCATACGGCTTTTATTGACAATATAAAAGGAGTAACTATTATTTTACTGCTGTTTCCCGCCGTGGGTATTTTGGCATCGGCGCAAGAGACGCGCTCGAGAGCTTTACCTAGCAACAACACCAGGATGTGGACTCAGCTGTTTTCAGATGTTTGCCTTTGAGATGTAGGTTCTCAAGGACTCTACGAGAGAGTTTATTTAGTAAACAATCTGAAAATATAACTGGAGGTGGCGTCGCATAAATTTTTGTCAAGTTACAGATATGATACTGTAAAGGTCTATGGAAAACTATTATAGCTTTGCTATAGTATTTGTGAAATTCAGATTTAGTTACACTCAATTAAGATATTTTTCATTTTTGATTCTGGATCATAGAATTTATCAATCAAATCAATTAATCTACGCGACGGCAATGAATACCTTACTTAGGCTGTTATGTATGAAGTATTCGTATGTAATGCATATTGGCACCTCGGTTTTATAACTAATCCTTCCCTAATTTGTCAACGTTAGCTAGAGGTGGCATGCTCTTTTATGAATTAAATGGTTTATGCGTATGACAAATGTTTGACGCACTAATTAGTGGCGGATTTAAAGATGAAAGAAAACAATAAATCATGACTGCATCTTGCGTGGGAATGATATTTGTGGTAATGAAAATATTTATAGTACTTTGCAATTATTAGTATACTTATATGCATGGTCAAAAATAAACAAAATACGTTCTAATTAAGGTATTATTTTTCACCTTTACACAAAGAAGTGAACATTTTACTAATTTTACGATGATCTCAAACTGTTTTCTAGCACAAAGGAGTTTAAAATAGTTTTCCTACAATAAATAAAGTAAGATAAATAGAAAATAAACATGATGTATTAGTACAACTGGTCATCCGCGATGCTAACTCGTAGCAGCCATCATAACATTGGAGACATTGCCAATGATAAAATTGTAAACATGTCCCTGCCCCCAGCTGCCAAATAAATAATCAGAAATCTCTACAAGCGTAGTATTGCAAATGTTATGTCATCCAAAATGAGATTTATTACAGCCAGTACAATACTAGAATTAAAAACCCAAGTTTTATCCTTCGATAAAAGGTTATTTTCCTTTACACTCAATAGTTATTTTTAGCTTGTGCAGTGCAATATTGATCGCACATGAGATTATAGTGACTTTAGCAATATTTCATTTTGTATAACATATCGCTAGAGCTTTCCCCATTATATAGATAAGCGAGCGCTATAACCACACAACGGCTGTTATCTGTGGAACAATATGGTGCATGTAATCAAACATTCGTAGGATTTGGCTTCCATTCAAAAAACACCGGAGCCATTTTGTATGCATGATGGCGCGAGTAAGTAACGGAATTGATTACGTCTTAATTAGTTATTTAAAATAGAATAATTAGAGCAATATACAATAAATTGTCGTTAAATGCTTTGATGCTGTTATGCACGTTAATAAAATTTATCGATGAGATTGATAACACTAGACATGTCTGATTGAAGTTGATACATGTTCTGCTCACAGAAAGTATCCTCATGTATTCAAAAGAGCCACAAAGCATATATTTTTACTATGTAGCGCCGAATAAAGTGCTATAACTTCATATTAGGATAGTAATATAGAATATCTAATAATATATAGAATAAGAATATCTAGAATAAGACTGGGTTCAGCTGCTATCAGAGTTCAGAGTATGATTCAAGATTTTTTAGGCTCATTTTTTCGCTATATCCATAAAATATGGGTGGCTATCGCTAAAGTCACGGAATGACGTATTCAAATGAGGCCAAAGATTTACTTAAGTGACTTTCGACGAACTTTGGAGCACACAATAATATAATTGAATAAGCAATGGCACGAGGATTGTGGGTTCAAATCTTGCTAGCGTAAAAATATGACTAGGCTACTTTTAAAAAAATGATTTATTTTGTAGGACTGACAGTAAGTCTATAAAAATGTGTACTGATATTGTAGCTAATTCGAATAACACTGATTATCAAAGCGACGGGAACACACTAGTTGCCATTTTAACCTTGGGCTAAATGTTCTCATTCTACCTACTAGACTAGAGTAAATGAACTCTGGTCTACGCAAGTGGGCTTAAAGTAACCGACTTACCTATATTCTTTCCCCCATAAAGGTACTAAAATAGAGACGTTTCAATCATCCCATGATTACATTTTAAGACAGCAACATTTCATAACATAAAACAATGCACAAAGTGACAGTAGAGGGAGACTCCCGCGCAGACCAATGTCAAGGCGACGCGTGATAATTATATGCGCCTACAAAAATAGATCGCGCCTCGTGTAAACATTTTTAATCGCCGATGTGAAATACCGCTGTCTTTATAATTACCGTTCACTTGTTTTATGTACTATTTTTTGTAACAATTCTGTTTTGTTTTAACTACACATTGCGGGACATTGAGTTTTAACAGCGGGGAGATGAAAGACATGTGCATTGATATTTCTGACCCCATATGTTTTTAATTAATTAAATTCTGTAACGAGATTTTAAAATAAACTTTCGAACAAACTAGGTTGGTATGCGACATTGTGTCCTAAACATCGTTATGCATGAATGATTTTGCCGCAATGAAACAATGTAAAAACAGGCAACATTACTCGTTCATTAACACGTATGTGGTTTTATTTAAAGTAATCTGTAACATGTTTGTATATTATAATACTGGATAAAATTATTAAAACATTCTGCATGTCTGTCTGATACCAATTTGCCTGATCTTATAATCGTACTTTACAACCCAACTAGTGACGCAATTTGATCGCTTTGATCTTCAAAACAAATTAATTTCATATTTATGAAGGTTTAAACACGCTTTTTATTTTATTTGTGTAAAACAAACCCTTTTAGTTGGAGTGGTTTTATTTTAAACGATAACAAATGTGAATGGACTTACTCGTACATACTCGTATAAACTTGCTTTCAAGCCCCATCGTATTAAAAGCTCGCGCCTGCCACGCATTGTAACTACACATCGGCTCTGGTGTTTACTTAGTGACGAGGGGTGGCAAGTGCTGCCCCCTGGCACTATCAGTACCGGAACAATAAGTAATCATTTCCCTATACAAATTAATGGTAACACTTCGGCCGCGGCACGGGGCGCTTTGGCCGAGGGCCCACTGCAGCAACCGGGTAATATGTAGACAAAACACGCGAACTTGCCGCAGTAATGACACCTCCCCGTGATTTAGTGTTCCCTCAAAGCGGTAGTAACAAATTGTCTGTCGGCTGCTTGCCCACTTTATAGCGCAGAGTTTATTGACTTGAATGCTCCCTCAGTTTTATAAACATGATTCAAATTTTTCGTGACATAAACTAGTAAAATTAATGTGGGACGCACGCTGTTAGACTAGTGTACATTATTTCGCTTTGATTTTAGGTTGAGGTTGGGCATAACACGAATATTAAACAGTCTAAAAGAAACCCCTTTTATATTAGGAGTACGGGTATCGATTGTTTAGGCATCGTTCGTCCTTCGCTGACCGGTGAACAATCCCATTAAGATTAGGTTCGCCCTCTGCGACACCCAAAGTACAGAGTTCAAGCAAATACATTATATTGTTGCGCTTTAATATAATATACCTACTTATTTTCATTATTTGGAATGGTTACTAGATAGATTTATGGCAGCAGTTGGTACACGTAACATAAATAACAAAAAAATATGCAACTATTTTGGCAGTAGTATTGTAGTTTAGCCAAACAAATGATACCTATTTGTTTCATCTATTTTGATTAACTAAGCGCATAATTACCAAATTGCCATTCTTGACATGTCTTATATTTTTTAAGTACATATCTACATACTTCGTTTTGGACACTACAGACAATCTTACTTATTATTGTGGATCGATAACCTTTTATTTAACGGCGTTAACGTTCAAGTATTATTTCTGAAAATTAAGACACTAAACAAAAGAATGTAAGCATTAAATTCAATCAATGGTTCGCCCTTCGTGCTACGAGACATGAAAGGGTATCGCATGAATGGTATTATTTTTGATGGGAATAACGTAAAGTTTTATCTTTTGGAATGTTTCGGTGTTACTGGGGTGTGGCATGAAACTGATATCACGCATCATTTAAAAAGGCTCGTTGTAAATAAAATAGGTAATTGAAAAAAAAATTTCTATGATAAAGTTGTTTCATGCCGTATTTCCTCAGTAGATATCTACATGTTACTTTATAAGGTTAAGAAGATAATTTAGCTTAAAAGATTCATATATTTCTTGATGGTCATCATGGATATTTGTTTCTTTTGTAATCCCCAATGCAAAAGGAGAGAATTATAAGTTCTTAACCCTTGACGCAAAATGAGAGGGCTGTTATAAGTGTAACGTGTCTGTCGTATCTGTCTGTGGTATCATAGCTCCCAAACGTCATAGATGATTTTATCCCGAGTGTTTTTAGCCATGTTTAATGAAAATTTGTTTTAGCCGTTTGAAGGTCATTACCTCTTTTCTAGTTTCAAGTTGTCCGATCAATTCGAAGTTTGGTACCGTGTGACTTCAATGATTTTAAAATAATATGGTAAGGTTACCATTACATTCAATTTCTGTGTGTTATAGGTACATATATTATGTGTGATGTGTCGGGGGTTTTTAAAAATTGTAATTTTGGATTATTTTTAATGAATTCAGAAAACATCAATAAACGCTAGGCATGAAATATCCTGAAAAACTATTTTATCTTGATAAAGCACGCATTTTTCTCACAGAAAAAAAAGCAGTTGCCATGGAGAGGAAAACGCTAATCTGATTCCAGTTATTTTCATTATAAATGAGAATTAATGCTAACCTTTGATTCTAAGATTATGGATAAAAATACTATGCGGTACCTGTTACGTAGTTTCTTTAAGGCCTCACTTATCGCAAAGAATTATGTCAGGTCTTTAATAAAACTTGCGTATAAAGTTATTTAGACAAACATTGATAGAGAAAAGTGATAACGTTGCCGAAATTAACTTTTAAGGACCTTCGGAAGCTTTTAATTCTTGATTGTCACGCAAAGACTTACTCATTGGAACTTTAGAATTTTTGATTCTAGACGTTGAACTACAGTATTACATTTATACTGTAATTGGTTGAAATTGGTTGTGTACTGTAGAGTTCTGAACCTGCCAAATTTTTCTCTTTTTATTGCACGAACATGCCAAGTTCCCGTCGCATATCGTGAAATGAATAATGTATTATTATGCTATTAGATATGGCGGCAATTGGATGATTGGTAATTAATCTTCATACCGATTCTGTCAATAAACATATTCAAGAATGGCGCTAAAATAAGCTTGCAAGTAATTATTTGTCGAGAGGATTCTAAATAAATCAACTTTAAATTGTAGAATATTTGTAACCGTTCAGTTGTGATTCTGCTCTACTTTTCAAAAAACCATTGGCACCGCTGTTACGTGGAACAAAACTGCTCTTGTATTGCGTCCAGAAAACATAGCCCAATTAGCACTTTCCGAAATCATGCCACGCCACTGAGAGATGCCGTCAAAAGATGGTGGGCACGAGGCCAAATGCTGATTTTATGACCTATCAGAGATATAACTATTATGTATTTACATGAAAATCTCGAGATACTGGTCAGCTCATGATCACGAACAATCGTAAAGACGCACCGGAGATTGGTGTCGCAGGTTCTTCTTAATAAACTGTGATTATTATGTGATAAAGTATGGCTTATACCACCACATATTTGAGGTGAGGTCTTTGCCTAGCTGTTACAGGCTAACTTTATTTCACTTGGACATCCCGCAGTGCTTAAGCTTTTCTCCTCAACAAACTTAAGATTTATAAATAACTGAATGCTGCTATGGTTCTTGGCTATTAATATTATCTATATCAATTACTTCAAAAGCCACTATAAACATGTTCAACCTTGAAACGGGTAATCAGGAAATCGTATCTTAAATTACGTTGCGATCGCGTTATAATAGTTCGTGCCTTTGAAGAGCATTCAGAATTCATTACGATACTGATACTTGAATCTGATAATAAGGTATTCTATGATAAGTCACCAAGGTCATTTTGATATGTCATATTATGGAATACTTTTAATAAGTATTTCATTTTACTACCTAAGTATTAGTTCTAAGATAACCAATTAATTAATATAACTATGAACTCCAAACCTAAAAGCTTAACTGCCTGTTTCACAATGTAAGTAACCAGTATGTTATCTGTCTATTGCTTCATACGAAATAACGTTCCATATTTGAATTATTCGTTGGTTAGTGCTCATTCATCGATAGTGACACAGGCCATAAGACTCTGTACTTTAGCTCAATTAAATGTAAATCTAGATATAAATTCAAACTCTATCTCAGCTAAAATACTGTTCCAATTGGCATTTTAAACAAAAATGTTCGCAATATTGAAGTTGACACTGCATAAAGCACCAGCATTATAAATAGACAACTTTATCGCATCGCGTATTCAATATTATTTTACGACAATGCCCACACAGTTGACTTTTAATAAAGATGACAGTATCGTTTACAGTAGAAGACAGTAGGTCTCTTGTGAAAGAACTGTGTATGTTTTTTTATGAAATGAGCTAACATTATATTTTACTTTCCATTTCATGGTACTATAACATATATAACATTACATGGTATATACTAAGTCATGGTGTTCAATACTGAGATGAAGGACAATATCAGCAAAAGCTTGCTATAGCCCCGGAACTTCTGCAGTAGGTTCTGCGACATAACAAGATGATGAAACTTAATTACAGTCTCGCGTGTTCCAATGCCGCTATCTCGTTCTGAATTCAGGCTATTTCTGCTTATTCGGTACCTAGATTTCCTAGAGGTGCCTTCGGTAGTTCCGACAGCCTTACAAAATGTATGAGATTTTATTTCTAGTCTATTTTTGGTATATTTTATGTTAGAAATCACTGCTATGAGAAGAAAAGAAATTAAGTTCAAGTTGCAACGGATTACTTGGACATTTGAGACTGGGTTTTAGGTCTCCCAGTAAAATTGTATTAAGCTGTCAACTTAACTTTGGGTCAAATGGTAGGTAAGGTGTTATAGACTTTTTTGATATATCGTGACGACGAGCGAGGGCGATACCTATCCAGTATAGTCACAATGGTAGGTGCGATTGCCTTATTTAATATCGCCCGTAGTGTGTGCAGTGAGCCGTGATTTAATGCCGTCGATGATGGCGACAGCTACCTTATGGCGTCAAGCGCGTGTCGCTGGAGGAATAGAACCAGCTCATAGTGGTGCAATTGCACTCACTGTGAGAAGTGAGCCGTGGGTTGACAGCGTCTGCCTTGGGCGCCTTGGCAGCGTCGGTCACTGGTGGTATAGAAGCTTAGGAGCCACTCATAGAGGTTATGCAAGTGTCACTCACCGTAAGAAGTGAGAGAGCTGTTGCGGACGGTGTTGGCGCGAGCTATCTTGATGTCGTCGGGCGCGCGTTTCTGGTGGTATAAAAGCCATTCACTATGCAAGTGACGGCGATCGCAGCCTCGGTAACGGGCTGGACGGCGGGCGCACGTTTCTTAAGGTTTAGTAATCACTAATTGATATCGTGCACGTATCACTCACCGTGAGATGTAAGCCGTGCGTTGATGCGGGCGGTGATGGCGCGCGCTACCTCGGTGGCGTCGGGCGCGCGCTGTTGATGAAGCCGCAGCCTCTCGAAGAGGCAATCCGTTGCCGCTTCGTCCGCCATACGATATGCTGCATGACAAAAAGAAAAAATACTGAGTCTAGTTATTTATTTATGAATGAAATTCGTTATTTCCAATTGAAGGTACTGTTTTCAGTTTAATAACCGGTTGCCAACCTCATCCTACCTAGTTAAATCTTTCTTTGAATGTACGTACATAGTTTATGACATAGTTTTAAGTCATAGACGGACAGCGAAAGTGGAATTAAAAATGTATTATATGTATACACACATTATATTGGGACCAAGTTGAAATGATTGTTAAACTGATCTGTATTAAGCCGACACATTGTTTTGAGTCGCCAATAATCTTATTCTAACATGATATCATGGCTGAGTTAGCATGAAATTCTTGGGAGCTCAGCGAGATTCTAGTTCGTGATTGATGTAATCAGGTATATTTAGCATGCCGTAACCCGAAATGAGATTGAAGCGAGTGCAGGCACTTAACGGAACCCGGGAACTGCATCGGTTATGTAGGCCAAAACATGACAACGTGTTTGTATTGACATTATTCAGCGGGTATGGATCTGATGGTGTGAAGAATGTTAAGGATGGTGATATGTAAAGGGGTATAGTAAAAAAAGGGTGGACGTACGTGTGTGGGTGCGTTGTGTTGTCCTTTGACGATGTTTGGATGTAGTAAATAAACAGTGTGAGTGTGTGCGAGCTGTGGGGGTGCGAGCTCAGCGACGCGCGGCCGACGGCCGACTGGCGAGCTAAGAGGAAAACTGACAGCGGCGCGGGGGCGGCTCCGTCGCTGCGCGTCGGGAAATCTTTTTCTCCCGTTCGCGCACTCATCAACAAACACACGTATTATGATACTGAAAACGCGATTTATTGCAATATATGGACAGTTTTCACGCAATTAATCAGTGGTTAAAAATCTGTACTCCAATCACGAATAATTACGTCAAGGTATCCGTATAGTAACGTAATCATTTATATGAGAATTTGAAAGCGCCTCTATCGGACGTAAAAAAAACAAATTTTTTACACTATATGACGAATAACATAACATATTTCAATAATTTTAATTTAACAGATCGTTTAACTTTTTTCTGGACGTGCCATATTTACGTTAGTATAACGTTATCTGCAGTAAGGCTTGACACGGGAGTGCTTCGTTCGTCCTGCCGACTGACGTAAGCTCGCTACGAATACGTCTTATGTTCGTGATTGGGGTACGGTTCTATTGTATTAAGTTGCGATTATTGACAATATTTCGACGAAATCCATACATCTTATTAGATAAATAAGATAATACTTACTTACATCTTCAAATTATAGATAGCTAATTATGATTTTCGATTTAGAGCGTGAAGGTGTCCATACTCTGAAAGTATGAATCTACTCCTTTTGAAAGATACTAAATAGCATGAGCAAGTAAAAGCATGTTTTTTTTTAATAGGATTATTTTTAATCATTGCCTGTCTAAATACAGCACGTGGTTGACTAAAATACAACTTAAACTAAAGTATATAAGCGGGGCTAGCCTAGCCTAGCCTTTGTTAATTTTAAAATGATTACAAATCATTTTAAAATTAACAAAGGCTAGGCTGGTAGTGAATAAAGTTTATGGCGTTTAAACTCTTAGATCTAATTTAACAAGCGTACAATATCAAAATACACTGCTGATTACTAACAACGCCTTAAATTAATAATGTAGAATAATTTTAACTTACGTCTTCGTTTTGGTTTTTTAATTTCTTGGGTTTGCACCGATGAATCAGTAGCTGAAAGATGTTATTTCTTGTATTTAGTGCTTAAAGTTACTTCAGTAAACAGAACAATTACCATAAACAATATAAATTACTCACAAATCTGATCCGAACTGATACGCGTAGGTAGGCCACCTGACATTTCTTACTCATTACAAAAAATGTCCACTACACATTTGGTCTGATTTATATGATGCGATTCTTTGTTACAATAAAAATGCATTTCATTGTTGATTTGTAATACAAGTTTAATAAAAATATCGTTTAGTATTTTTGAAGCCTGTTGAGAATTTTTGACAGCTTGGTACCTTGAATGTCAGATGAACTGTCCTGTCGTTTGAAAATTATGGCGTTTAGTAGCCAGTTTCATAATATTTGCAAGATTAGTTTGCGACGTAGGAGGTTCTACTATCATGTGAATAATAAATAGTATTCGTCCATTCACACATTGTCCAGTTCAAGATTCTGAATAAAATTTATTGTTCTTACCTTAAGCCCATATACTTATTATTAACCATTATTATGTTAAGTCAAATAAGCTATTAGCAAAGAGACTCAATCAAGCAAGGTACATACATACAAAGTCTGACATGGATGTATGAAGAAGTTATTAACAGAAGGTAGTATCAATTAAATAATGTGTGTGTAAGTACTTTCAAATGAACCCAAAATCTTGACCGCAATAATCAATGCAACAATAATGGTCTAGTTTCGTTGAAATGTCAACGGGGATTTCGGGGCCGGTAGCTAATAGCAAATGTCATCGAGATCTTCAATGAGAAGCGAATGTGGGGCAATCACGATAGGTAACACCGGCGCATAATAGCTTAAACATGAGAAGTAGGTACAGTACAACAGAACTGGTAAAGGAGCTCTATTTTTGGATAATTCGCTAAGATATGGCGTGTGATTATCGTTCGAAAACGAATAAAAAACAACGAAAACCACGCGAAATATAGACGTGAGTATTCACAGAGCTTTATTTTTCCAAATCCCTCCTGTGTGGATTACAACTGACTGAATTAAATTCTAAAATTTGACTACTCAATGAATACTACACGCCATCTTGACACTAGTGATTAAGTAAAAAATAAAATAGGGCCCCAGATTTGATAAAATTAGTGTAAAAGTTCTGGAACTACCTCCAACTTAACCGAATTAAACCATGTAATCATTGTACTATGCAAAACATCACTTTTTTAAAATACGTTCACTTACTATGACTATTACTACTAACGTTAATAATAAATATATTTATCATTAGTAATATTATAAAACAAACGTTGCGTAACAATAAAGAATGCGTAAGTTTATTAAACAAATATATGTTTATGAACTATTACAACTATAAAATGATTAGTTTCCACAATAGATTTTCAGTCACTGAAAACAGTTATATGCATAAGAGTTCTTTTTAATTTAACATTGTGATAATGGTGTATTTGAAGTACGAATATGTACTCTGGCTACTATGTCTCGTCCATTTATTAAAATGTATTGATTCGAAACCTTTACCAAATGAGAAAGAACACAATCTAACTGAGGTTTGTGATTTTTTTACCTACTTTACAATACAACGAAGCCAAAATTATGTAGGACGTGCATTACTAAGACTAAACTTATGATTGTTTTAATTAATCTAACCAAGTGGATGCTGTGATTCACTTCAAAAATAAAAGAAAGCAAATACTATAATCATTCATTATCAAATAACAATCATAATCATTCTGGTGTATTTCATGTGTTTAGGAAATCCTGTCTTTAATTGATGAAATATTTGAAACCAATGTGAAAACGAATCAATCGGCAGAGTCACCTCTAGATAAAATGGTGGCAAGTCAACAGAAGTTGCGAGTGAAAAGACAAAGTGGTGCTGGTATGTAATAATGCTTTGCTGTTTAGAAATATTTTTTAACACGTTCCGGGACAGTGACCGCCTACAGGCGTGAAAACAATAAAACATCTATTGTGTCTGGAACAGTGTCCCGAACCGTGTTAACAACTTTTATTTATTTATTTATTTTATTATTATTGTACCAAGGCATCCTTTATACCAAGGTATCCTTTATTAGCTCTTACATGATGGATATCACATTGTGTGATATACAGCCGGTTTCTGATTTGATCACATGAGTGAAAATCTGTTGAGATCTGCTCAAATAGTTGATGATTACTTAAGTTTCCTACGTTTCATTTGTAAATTTTATGTTGTCTTAAACCACACTCAACTGAGTTTTATCTTGATTATACTGCAACGTTCCGTTACAAGTAAAAACGACCGATTTTTACCGGTTTCTATTTGTAAAGAAATTTAGTTTCATTGCATTGCATTAATAAATTCTAGATTTCATTTTATATGAGTTTGTTGCGCAGCTTCGTCTCAGCACTAGCCCACAATTTTTCCGAAGCTGTGCTGTGGTAGGGCTGTGGTGGCCCCAGTGCGTCTATATGCAAAAATAAACGACTTTTATGCCTTTTACTTTTATGATCCGGGATTGTAGCGTGATGTTTTAGTTTCAGTAAGACCAGTAGTTCCTGGGATTATCGCGTTCTAATAAAACACTATTTTTCAGGCAAGTACTCGGATACGGCGCAAATGCCGCAGGTGAGAGTGATGCGCGTCGTCCTCCAGATGTTCAAGAACATGTGGGCCTCCTCGTACGTGGGCGGTGCACATCCACTACATCATGAAATCCCCAAGCCGGTTGTTCAGCTCTATAGGCAAAAAATTGTCGAGTTCTTCTTTCCTGAAGTTGGAGAGGAGAGCAAAGTATAATTATATATTCATCATATCTTTCATACAGTGTCCGGCAACGGCGACTTCTGGGCCCCTATTTTTGAATCACTCGCTTGGATATGGCGTGTGATTTTCGTTCGAAAACACATTAAAAATCAACGGAAATCACTCAAAATCTAGACGTGAGTACACAAAATTGAGCAATGATATTTTAAATCCTTTTTGTGTAGATTACAACTGGTTTTCATTCCAAAATTCGACTTTAATCATTGAATATCACTCGCCATCTTGACGCGAGTGATTCAAAAATAGGGCTCCTGCACTCTGAATTTGTTTATTTGTGGTAAGCTCTGATGTGGCTAGCAAAACTGAACTTTGTTTTGAAGAGACGGCCACACGGCGAACAGTAGAGCTGCTCTGAGGAGTTGAAGGTGTTGTTATATGTGGCTTTGGGCCATGTCTTCTGTACTTGGCGTTTTGAATCATGGTCTTCTCATGGTAATTAAATACTGAATATTTTGCTATTTTGAGTGTGCAGCTTACGTCAAATATTGTATTGTGGTCAGTCTTATGATTATCTCCA
This sequence comes from Pyrausta aurata, assembly GCA_963584085.1. Classification (NCBI taxonomy): domain Eukaryota; kingdom Metazoa; phylum Arthropoda; class Insecta; order Lepidoptera; family Crambidae; genus Pyrausta; species Pyrausta aurata. The sequence continues at coordinate 11,041,036 of OY757252.1, read as the reverse complement.
CGGCGATTATGATTTGTAGTTATAACGGTATACATACAAATGACAAAAAATATACTGTGGGGAGAGCTGTGTGTATTTGCTATGTATGTTTTTGTTTGCTAATATGTCAGCAGAAACGTCTTGTATGTAAGTACAAAATAGTAAATCATTTCCATGCAATTTAATGCAATATACTCGCTAAGACAAATATTCTGGTAGTTTTGTTTTTAACCGGCTATCAAATAAATGATGAGGAGGATATGTTTTGATAGTTCTAGAACCCTGAATGTAATATCTTTTGAGCGTAAGAATCTGTTTAAATATCTTTCTTTTCTATATACAGGAAGACTGGTTTCCGTACCAGTTTCCGTACCTATGTGTATATAGATAGAGATACAAAGATCGATAAAGATAAAGAAGAAGATTAACATTTCCCAATCAAACTTCAGTTTAAGAAAGATTACTTCAATTAGTAGCAAATGATTTTTTTTCAAGCAAATTATCTATAGCAGGTTCAGGTTTAATTAATCAGTTAACATGCCTAAATGATTTCCTGCGTTCAGTTAAATAGAAGTTAGTTAGTTATACGAAGCGATGTTATTTTGTCTGTGACCCTATACAGCGCCTAGACATTAGTTTACTAAACAAACAATTGTTTATGTACACTGACTGTTTTAAATTAGTGCTCAACCAAAACAAGCCGCTCCACTGAAGCCGAAACCGAATCTTCGGTATCTGTTTTAGATTCGGTCGAAACCGAAATTCTTTCAAATGTCATTTTGAAAATGTATAGCTTGGAGATATTTAGCATAAGACCTTCGACTTTTAATTTTAATTGACATAAAGGTTTATTTATAAGTTTTGTAATAACTCAATAATTGATTTGTTGGACGTCTGCGAGCAGACTGAACACATGTGCTACCTACTATTAAATGTTATCTTTATTTACTGTGTTCTTGGCAAATAAACGCTTGAGTTTGAGTTTCGTTTTCATTTTCCACTCAGATATGCTACGTTCAGATCGATAGAACAGATCGCAAATAACAGAAGATATCACATCGTTAAGACCAATCAGGGTCATTTGACAGCTAACGATAATTTACATGAAATCAACTAAAAATGAAGTCGAATGTTTCTATGACAAAACTGAAACTAGTGCCGAACCCTAGATTTTTCTGCCGAAATAGAAACCAAACCTTCGGTTGGCCCAGCCATATCCCAGCCATTTTAAATGTCCCTGTATTCACAATAGATTTTCAGTCAATGTAACGAAAGAACCTCAGAAACGATTATAAGTATTTAAAAAATAATATTGTGAAAATATGGTGTATTTGAAGTGCGATTATGTACTCTGGCTACTATATCTAATATTTTTACCGAATTGTATTTTTTCAAACATATTACAAGAAAAGAAAGAACAAAATATAACTGAGGTTTGTACATTTTGACCTACTTTAATAGTAAACAAAGTCATTACATTAATAATGAAATGACTGAAAATGCTGTTTGTTTTTATGAATCTGACGTTGTGGTGATCACGCACTGGAATGGACATTTATATTTTTTGTATGTTTAGAAAATCCTATCTGGCACTGGGATGTGTAAAGCGAATCTACAAGTTAATCACTCGACAGAGATAACTGATCCTTTGTCTGCCAGTACATCCAAGTTGAATGTGAAAAGACAAAGTGGTGCTGGTATGTATTTATCATCTCTTAATTATCTGTTAAGCAAAGTAAACACTGTGGTCAATTTTTAGGGTTCCGTACCTCAAAAGGAAAAAACGGAACCCTTATAGGATCACTTTGTTGTCCGTCTGTCCGTCCGTCCGTCTGTCAAGACCCTTTTTCTCAGGAACGCGTGGAGGTATGAAGTTGAAATTTATATCAATTACTCAGGTCTACTGTCCCTTGAAGCTGTGAAAAAATCAAACTTCTAAGCCAACGCAATCAAAAGATACAGCCGTTTATGCCGCAAATTTTCGACACTTGCAAGGGAATCAAAACCTACAGGGTGCTTCCCGTGAACTCAGAATCTTGAAATTTGGTACGAAGCAACGTCTTATAGCATAGATAAAGGAAAAATTACGAAAACCATAAATTTTTAGTTACATCACATACTATATATTTTTTTAATAATTTTAAACTTACTACCCATTTCCTCATAAACGCGTAGAGGTATTAAATTGAAATTTATACCAAATACTCAGGTCTATAATACCTTTAAGCTGTAACAAAATCAAACTTCTATGTCAACGCAATCAAAAGAAACAGCAATTTAAGCTGCATATTTTGAAACTCGCAAGTACTCGCAAGGGAATCAAAACCTAAAGGGTACTTCCAGTCGACCTAGAATCTTGAAATTTGGCATGAAGCAACGTTTTATAGCACATATAAAGGAAAAATTCCGAAAACCTTAAATTTTTGGTTACATTACAAAATATATATTTTTTAATATTTGTACGGAACCCTCGGTGCGCGAGTCCGACTCGCACTTGGCCGGTTTTTATTTAGTATTTTTCTGCTTATAGCAAGGTATGTTCCGAGATAGATAGTGATTTTTTATTCTATGCATATCTGATTTCCTATATAAACGGTGTCGCAGCGCCGATTTTCAAATTTAAACACGAATATCTCAGTATCTTAGGGGGGCTCGCGGGATAGGCGAGGTAGCGTGACTAGTGTGGATTTTTTTGTTATGAGTTTTGGAATAACTTTTAAATCCACACTTTAAATATAATATATACTAAATAATTTTTTGGGGTTAATATGCATATATTCTGTTGTGAATTTTTCACATTTTTAATAGGATGATTATAATACTTATTTTTTCAGGAAAGTATCAGGATTCAGCGCAAATGCCCCAAGTGAAGATAATGCGCGTCATACTCCAAATGTTTAAGAACCTGTGGGCCCCCGTCTACGTGGGCGGCGCGAATCCTTTACACCAAGAAGTCCCCAGAACTATGGTTCAGCTTCACAGGCAAAAGTTTCTCGAATTCTTCTTCCCGAAAATTGGAGAGGAAGCTAATCAAGTATAAGTAACAGTCAACTATAGGGAATAGTTATACATATAGCTAACTCCGTGACTATACAGTGGAATGATGATGGTAAACAATGGCAGAAACTCCTACTTACATATGTAAGTAAGTACAAAATAGAAATACTTTTCAAAGCAATTTACTGCAATAAACACGCTTAGACAATTCTTGTAGTTTATTTTTACCAGTTTTATGAAATAAATGAATGATTATGTAAAAACATTTTGTTTTTACTACTTACGTGATTTAACAATCTAGGACCTAGGTTGTTTGGATTCATTGACATTGGCTATTTACATTGAATAGATAAATAATGATCTATTCAGTGGTTATTTATATTGTTACAAGCGTTTACAGAACGAAGTAGTAGGATTGCGTGTGGTAGTCTTCAGAGCTCTAGTTCTTTTCTTCGCAACAACATGTTAAACCAACGTTTAATTTATGATTCCGAAAGTACACAAACATCGCAGATGATTTTGGATTGCGGTTTCAGTATTTCTTATTCTGAGGGTGTGTTGGCTATAAATTGCATTAAGATCGCATACAAATTCTGCTGCAGACACATCTAGTGACTTTCTTCCGCAGGCTGTGGGCGGAGTAACTAAGTATATAAGTGTCGTCAAGTGTAACGCGCGTATTATACCGATCGCGAATCTCGAAATGAAGGTACGCATCAGCCTTCAGATTCAAAAACAAGTATTTAGTTGTTGTATCGTGTGCGAACGTCACATATTTGTCTGGTTTTAGTTGTTTACTTGCGATATCATATGGATTGTGGTTTGTGGTGCTTACCTAGTGCTGTGTACCCTTGTTTAAGTGACGCATGTTTTAGTGTAGTACCTACTTATTGTAAAATCAAATCTATCAAAATTTCAAATAAGAATGTCCATTAGGAAGACGTCGGCCACTTTTATTCTTTGGGATATTGACTGTGTTTTAAAAATAAATTAATCAACATAAAATTAAATACTTAATTAATTAGCTTCTCTACTTATTTGCAAATGAACAATGAAAGTTATTTACGCAATTATTATTATTAATTAAGAATTTTTATTTTTGAGATTGAAAAAAATAATTACAAAACTTTAGTCATAGATTGAATAGTTTTATGCAAATGATTGTGATTGTTGAAAGTTATACAATAAATTAAAAGATATTTTACACAATCATAGTTAATGTACAATTGGTAGTTTTTTCCTTTAAATGTAAATTAGTTTAATTTTCTTACAAATAGATTGTACCAGCAAAATTTTCAACTTATTAAACTTCAAATTGAATTCAATTTCATAAACGAAGCAGGTAATCTAACTCCGCCTAACGCTGGGCCCAATTTGTAAATTTTGACAAGGAACTTTTAAGTTTGGATGCAAAGCTTCAAGCTTCTTGGATTATCTTTCTTGTGCCTCAGGTGTTGTTACTGTTGTTCTGCGGTGCCACGGCGGTGGCGGTGGCGGCCGGCGGTGCGGTGGCGTGGCCCGGCGCCGCGCCGCTTGCCTTGTCGGCGCCGGCGCATCTCGTCAGGACAGTTTTCTCACCGCACACCAAGACGGTCGCGTACTCTTCCACGCAGTATATCAATAGCGTAAGTTTTCTTTAATAGCCAGAAATTTTATCACGATCTAACCAGATGATACTCGATAATACGGTTGAGGATACATCATGCATGTCTGACCAGCCTATTTACTCTTTTCTTGACAAAAATCGTAAATCATTGAAAGAAAGAAAGAAAGAAAGAAAAAGCATTTATTGGTAAAAGGACAGCACAAACACACACACATACGCACGCATCATAACAGAAAAAATGAAAAAGAAAAGATAAACAGTTACAGAAATAATATGTACACAAAACAAAAACAATTGTGCTTAGTTTGATGAGGAAGTACTTTAAACTTTGTACGACGAATAGTTGCTGGGTGGTTTGATGTAATTTTTTATTTCTAGCAACAAAACGAATTTGTCTATCTGAAACATTTAATTTATTTTATATTATCCGCCCAGATTTCACAAGCGGTTGACTGGTAGAGAATGCCCTAAGGCATTAAGTCCGCCAATTGTACAATTGACAGTGAAATAAAGTTTAAATAAATAAATAAACATTTTATCAACAAGAACTTTGTGATGTCCAGTAGCTAGCACTGTAAATATTCTCGTGGCTATATACAACTACTCAGCTAAGGAAACCTAAATTCTGTCAGTAAAGTTTTGCTATTAGGTACTCATTGAATCTTATTTTCAGTTGCCGGTCTCATACTCAGTGGGAGTTCAGCCTAACTTCGCATTCGAGGTGCCTCCTCAGCTGAGTCCGTTCGCGCCTGTTCACCCCGCGTACTACCCTGTCGCTGGTGGATCGTATTTTCCTCCCAGCAGCGTGTTCTACCCGTCTATCAACCCGGTGGCTCCTGGAATACCGGTAGGAAGCATTCCTAGCTTCCCGGCGGGTATTCCTGCCGAGCAAGCTCCGAGTGCTCCTGCCGAGCACCCAGAAGGGGATGCCGATACTGCTGTGGTAGACTCGGCTGACGCACCTCAACAGCAACAGCAGCCGCAACAGCCGCAGCAGCCGCAGCAACCCCAGCAACCCCAGCCCCAGCCACCGCAGCAAGATCAACCTTCCGTCCCTCAACGACCACCAACCAGCACTTTTCCTAGTTTTCCACAGATCCCTCAGATAGGAGAATATCCATCTTTTACTCAATTTCCCCAGTTTCCTGAGCTGCCACAGTTCCCGCAGTTCCCCTCCAACCCCCTATTCCCTCAGAACCCGACCCCCTCGCCCCCCACTAACTTTCCCTCGCCTGCCCCACCGTCAAGTTTCCCAGGCGCCGATGGTGGCGACAGGGGGATAAACGATGAAGATACAATATCTGTCGAATCTGCGTAAACAAATTATGTTGACAATAAAAAAAACAATTATTCGTTTAAAAAAGAAAGAACAAGAGTTTATTTGAACAAAAATACACTTGTCCATGTTTTCATCCTTCCTTCTTAAATGCCCAAAACCTCTTAATCATTTTAACAAAATGATTTAAGCAATCATTATTAAACTCTTATTATTATCTACTGTAGGCACTAATAATCGTAATTTCAGCATCACATAGTAGGATAAGTAGTTACTGACAAATATTATGATCGCAGGAGATAATAATGCCAACGTTTATCACGCATATTTATTTAATTCAAAAATTCTTGAGCAATCTAAATATCTACTTATCAACATCACCAAAAGCCCGATGTTCTTTCCCCGACCCAATCCAGGAAGTCTCTTTCAGTTGTGTTTTTGCCGTCAAGTCCTAAGGAGAAGTAGAAAGTGTAGGGGAACCACTCAGTTGAGAAGGTTATAGTGATGTTGTACCCCCCTACGCCTTCGATTACCGGCGTGGAGAGACGGTTAGGCATCAACAGCCGGGCACACACGATTGTACACTCGATGCCAGCTGAGATCTGTGCAAAAAAATTGTCGGTTTATGAGAGTGATACGGCTATAGGCGTCTAAAGGTACTATTAGGGATCGTAGCTTATCTATACTTAATATTATAAAGCTGAAGAGTTTGTTTGTTTGTTTGTTTGTTTGAACGCGCTAATCTCCGAAACTACTGGTTCGAATTGAATAATTCTTTTTGAGTTGGATAGTCCAGTTATCGAGGAAGGCTATAGGCTATATAAAATCACGCTACGACCAATAGGAGCAAAGATATAGTGGTAAATGTGTAAAAAACGGGAGAAAGAAGTCACAATTCCACGCGGACGAAGTCGCGGGCAAAAGCTATTAACGATAAGAGGCGGGTACTGTCTAAGAAGTACTCGTAGATATGGCTTTCGTCGAGATGCCAGTAATGCCAGTGCCATCTATGCGCCGTCGACACGCTCTCAAAACTATGTTCTTGTATAGCTCGTAGTAGTGACAATAAGTTGTACGGTTACACTCAATTTCCTGAAAAACACTGTTAATTGTAATAGGTAGAAATTATCTTTTTTGCATTCACTTTACCAGTAATCAATAGTTTCATCAATTTACAAGGATACGCCTCATATTTAGGGTAGTAGTTACTACATAATACGTGGTAACAAGTAAAGTATTGTGCAAGCAAATTATTTTGAAGGCAAATTCACGAGATAGAAAATTGTGCACCTCAAATGCTATAGGAGCTTTTGATGTGAAAGCTATCGTTACCTTCATAATTATGTTCAGCTTGGCTGGCGGGTCGGCGTTGACCTCAAACGTTTCAGCGTAGAACTTAGAGTAAGCCCGTTGTCGCTTCACACTTTTGAAGCAAGCGTTGCCTGTGACGTAGGTGCGCGCGCGCCAGCCGGCTTTCTGGACTCTCCTCGTCCGCAAGTAGTTTCCTTTTTTTACTGCCATAGCTGAAAGTTTATAATCCAAGATTTATAGCCAACTATTTGCCCATTTCTTGCCGTACAAGGGACGCAATGACCATCTCTACCTTCAAAGGCTGTTTTTAGGGTTCTGTAGCCGAATGGCAAAACGGAACCCTTATAGTTTCGTCAAGTCTGTCTGTCTGTCTGTACGTCCGTATGTCACATCCACTTTATTCTGAAACTATAAGCATCACATAGCTGAAACTTGGTAGGTAGGTGTATTTTGTTCACCGCTTTCCGATTCAGATACAAAAAGTAAGAAAAAATAATATTTAAGGGGCTCCCATACATGAAACTAAAACCTAAAATATTTTTTTTACTCAAACCTATGTGTTATAAAACAAGCTTACTCGGTCCTCCAGCGTCGACCAGCTTGAAGTTGTGCGAGTATGGACGCGGCAGCACGTGGGCGGTGATGACGTTGACGATCCACGTGATGTAAGGGTACACGTCGATGTACAGCGGCGGCTCGCTGTTGAGGCGGCGACGGCTGGAGCGACGAGAGCAGGCTGCGCCGCCGGCGGCTACGCCTAAGAGCTTGCAACAAAGACGATAGTCATCTATAATGACGTTACTAAGCTAATCTCAACTGGTACGATATTAAAAAATATGTTTGTATTAGATGACTCATCTATCGATATAACATTACGCTACGGCCAATAGGAGTGGAGAATAATCAAAACGCGAGAACCCAATTTGGTCCCTCACCTGAGTTCTAATAACTAGCAGCTGATCTTCGCTGGTTATCTATCACGTGTATGAGCTAATTGAGTACTTTTATATATTCTGTGCTCATACATAAAGTGTCAAATAAGCAGAATAGTAAAAAACAAGGCTATAAGAGCGAGAAAGAGAAGTGTGGAAGTACCTCGAATGGTCCTTCAGGCGAGTGGCTGATGATGGGCGCCCCGGGCCGGACGCCGCAGCCCGAACTACATAGCACGTGCGTCACACCCTCACTGCCAAGTCTCTGAAAAAAAAATTAAGAGTTATTCTTAAGACATGTGCTAGCGCTAGCACTATACCGTATATGTAGATAGCACAATAAACAGAGAGCAGCATTACCGTTTTCATTCGATGTCTTCTACAATCCTTGTGAGTGAAAAGTTTCAAAGTCTTTTTACCCATGCGTTCTGTGTCAAAATCTCTTGGAACAGCTGAAAAAAGGGAAAAAAATAAGTAATCATACTTAAACATTTGACCAAGTTATGTTTAAATTATTAGTCAGTATTAAATCGTAGCGCAGTGAGGAAGCGCTGTTAGTTAGCGATACCGACGGCGCGGCCGTTTTTGGATGGGTGACGCTTCTGACAATATAAGTGACGTATATCACGAGAATCTCCGTGCTTCGGAAGAAACGTAAGCAGTTGGTCCCGGATAATATAGGTTGATATTAGTCGTTAAGCCTGGTCAGAGGCTCTATGCGGCTTGACAAAATCTGACAGCAAGGTTGGTCGCTTACCTTGCAAACACCCCACCGCCAATCCGCACTGAGCTCGCGTGATGGAGCATGGCTTATACTACCCCATACTTGAGGTAAGGTCTTTGCCCAGCAGTGGGATGCTTACAGGCGAACTTTACTTTTTTTATAAAAACGGAAATACTTACTACTAATATAGTCCACCATAAAAACAGCTCTATTTTTCCGTTTTCGCCTGCGCTCGATAACAGTGGGTAGGCAAATAGGGACAACGTATTCTGAAATAAGGTATTTCGTAAAGTTAGTGTAAGATTTTAAAAAGATTAAGATAAGGGTGCCTATCGCGATGCAGTTTTGACAATTAAACAGCTCTGCTTTACTGTCAAAAAAGCAAATGTTATTGCAATTTCGCATTATATTGATAATATAACAATATAAATATTCATATTCATACCATTGTAGTATTATTATAATATTATTATATTGATAATATTCGTTTACACTGAGTGGGAATTGAACTGCCTCGGAGTAAGATGTTAAAAGTTTATGAATTTTCGACATACGTGATTTCATGGGTCGCAGAAATTTGACCAGTGCCAAGCTGTTACCAACTCCAAATCTAAAAAAATAAAGGATCAAAATCAGGCATAAATACCACTGGTTTGAGGTTTTACTAAATACATTTTTTTTAAATAAATGAATTTCGAAAAGGGAATACGGATTCATTTTTGTGTTCATTGATTGATGACCTGGAAAACTCAGGGTGCGGCGTGATGTCTACGATGGGCATCTCGATGTAGGCCCGGGCGCACTTGGAGCCGATCTTGGCCTGAAGCCGCGTCAGTCCGCAGTCTTCCTCATCACGCTCATAGTCGCCGAAGACCACGTTACCTCTGTCATAGAATCAGGTACTCAATTGAATGTGGTTACTAGTATTGCAATAGTTACAAGATCGGGTGTGGTTTGCAGAAAAAGGGCACTCAAACACCGAGTAACAAAATGGCGCATAAAGAAGGGCTATGCGCTTAGATTAATGATTTAGGTCCCGATGGTTAACTGGTATAGAATGCTTTAAAGCATTAAAACTGCTATTCGTACTGTTGTTGCGTTGTAGTTGTGGCGACCAATTTTGAGCTTAGTCAGAGCAAATGAAGTTTATCAAACTATTTCAGGGCCTGGAAGAAAAAGCGCTGAAATTAAGTTATTTGCTTTGAAGCGATTAGGTTATCCGTTTGCTGCTAAATACACCCGTTTTAATAGTTATTTTTGACATTAAGCCCATACTAGAATTATGTCCAAATCATGGCATATAATTTTTGGTTACGATTGATATCTAATAGCAGAATTGACCATCTGAATTAAATATTACACAAACACAATTGAAAATCTAAATAAGTATTGAATTTCTTTTTAAATTCGTTTTACGATTGAAGTGAATAAAAATATATTTCAAGGTAAAGTATAGATCTACGTTACAGTTTGTAGTTTTTCGGCAGATGCAGCATGTCGGTGGCGGTGCCCACTGCGAACTGTCTCTGGATGAGCACCACCCGGGGCGCCTTGCTGTGGTGCGGTAGACCCGTCGTCACTGTACAAACAAAGCCATTAAGTAAAAATATAAGATAACATGCAAAAATATTATAAGAGTAACAAACTGAACAAAAACTACAACTTAGACATTTTAGTGACTCATTGCATCGTATCAGGGAGACAATAGAGAAGGGGTTTGTTTGCGCTTTATTCTCGTAAGTAATTTTTAACATTTTTGTATTTTTGTAATTTCGTTTAGACCATTTTTTTGTATTGTGTCATTTCACTGTTTTTAAGTTATGGCACTTATGGAGAATGCTGTGTATGTCTATAATTAGTGTAATGTACTAGAACTAGACTGTGTCTTAATCTATGTAAGTGCTGTGTACGTTATACTGTTGATGTACCTTATTAAATAAATAAATAAAATAAAATAAAAGACATACGAGTATACCATGCCTCGGCAAACGAAGTTATTCTATCTTCATGTAGTACTACTTGACACTGCTACGGATAAATTCCTCCAACTCAGAATTTCTTTCTTTCTTTTCTTTTTCGGTATTCCAGTATTCACACACACAGAATTTATACATAATTAAATTGAACAATCGTCCCAAAAATAGTCATGATAACCAGTTTTTTTTTAAATGGGACCCTTTCTCTCTGAGATTTGCGCGTTTAAAAAAGTCTTTAGCTTATAACATTAGCTATACAGGGTATTTTTGCAAAGGGGTGCCAAATTTTGGAGGTGAATGAGACCGTCAATATAAACAACTTTTACTATGGGGTCATTGTCGAAATCTTAAATAAAATTTTACCGTGAGTATATTGTACGAAGCCAAGCCAAGTAAAAGTGTGCTCCTTCAGGACCCCATCGGCGGGCTTGAGGTTAAAGTCATCGTGACAAATCGCGAAGTCCCGCAAAATGGATACCACCCTGCTAGTTGTTACTAAAAGTAATCGTTACTTTGTTTACAACACGTCAAAAATATCAAAATGAAAAAAAATAAACACTAATATATTCACTAACAAAAAAACTATGGATATAATATCTCTTCGCAAAATATACTAACGTGTTAGAACATAGACGATATAATTTATGTTATTCATGCCGAAAAGAGCACCATCAAAGTTAAGTAAAGATTACATTTACAACGCTGTATCGCGGTATACAGTGCCGAGGCTTAGTATACTAAACCAGCATGATTTCTGACGAAAGATGATACGAATGCATTGTTTGAGATGGTTTATCACAACAGAAAAATCTAAAGAATTTTTGCATTTGCACTTGTTTTTGAAATAGCAGTCGAACATACAGGGTGTCCAATAAACGTCCCCGTCGTGGCAAAATTAAATAACCAACAAAACCAAAGTTCCGAGATATTTGAGTTTTTGTGATTTTTTTAAACAAAAATGGCGATAACATTCCAAGCCGAAGGAAATTTACTGTCGAGATTTTGATATGTTATGAAGCTGCTTCAACTTCATAATTTAAATAGTCTATCATAATGCTACTTTATATTATTTTAAATATAAAAATAAAAAAGTAATTATTTAGTTTTGCCACAAACGTATTTTATAGCAAAATTGCAGTTATCAAGTTTTTGTACGTCACTTTTGCAAGTTTTGGCACACAACCAAGTAATACTTTTTTTTATATTACCTACATCATCCCACTGTTGGGCAAAGGTCTGCCCCAATTCTATCCATTTGTCTCTGTCAGCGGCCAACAACACCCAATTTCTCGCAAAGCTGAAAAGATCGTCACTCCACCTCGTCTGGTGGTATCCATCGCGTGACGATTTGGGCCCATCTATTCGGGTGCATTCTACACACATGCCCCGCCTACTCCTGTTTAAGCTTTGCTGTCTTTTCGCCTACATCTGCTATTCCAGTTCTGGAGCGTATTATGGTATTCCGGATCTTATCGATTTTACTATGGTGACTTTTAATACGACTTTTAATATGGTGAAAGGAACGCCAGGGTACATTTCTTCCAGAAGCCACCTCAAAGGAAATGGACCTGGTTGAATCCGGATGGCACGACGAGAAATGAGATAGACTTCATCATGACTACCAAGAAACGGTTATTTAATGATGTCTCCGTGATCAACTGAATAAAGACCGGTAGGTAGTGTTTACCGGATGGTTCGAGGCACATGGAATTTAATGTCAAATTGGAAAGGTCTCGCTTGATGAGGTCCACGCTCCGACCTACTCGTGCCCATATCCAAAATCCCGAGAGCTTTCAACTCGAGTTGTCAAACCGCTTTGAGTGCCTAAAGAATTGCGTTTCAGTGGACGAAATAAACAACGAGTTTATGGAAACTATTCAAACGGTGGGGTCTAAGATTTTTAGTCCTGGCCGTAAAAATCGTCCTCTAAGACTCTCGATCCACACTCTCGACCTTATAGCAGAACGTCGATCTATAGCATTGAAGACCTCCTTTAATGTTGAAAACTACAGTAGGTGAAAAGACGAATACGGAAGTCCCTACGACACGACATTTCTTCCTTTAACACGAACAGTGTTAAAGAACCGATAGATAGAGTGAAAACAAGGCTCCGAAGCAAGAGACATGTCTATTGGGCAAAGCCTGTTGACGAAGCTTAAGACGGAGGGCGGCAGTGTAGCGTCGACAAAAGCAGATGTTTTGAGGGAGATCGAGAAGTTCTATGGGCAGTTGTACACCTCAGTTGCCGAACCCGTTAATAGCTAAGGCCGGACACCCAAAAGCTATCCTGACCCGACACTACACCGAAGACATCCCGGACATCAGCCTCTACGAGATAAGGATGGCCCTGAAACAGCTTAAAAACAACAAGGCACCTGGTGAGGTCGGAATCACAGCAGAGCCTTCAAAAGGGGGGGAACACCGGTACTCAAAGTCCTTCAGAGACTCTTTAATTCCGTGCTGCTTGAGGGCTGCCTGAGTCATGGAACAGGAGTTTGGTGGTGTTATTTTTCAAAAAAGGAGACAAAAGGTATGACTGGTAGAGAACGCCATATGGCGTTAAGTACACCTTTTGTACAAACTCTGGTTGTGCAATACAGTATAAATAAATAAATAAACAAAACTTACCACCTCAGCCCTGAGCCATGTCAACAAGCTGATTCAAGAGTTATCACAAATCGTCTCGCACGTAGGTTTAATAAGTTCCAGCCTCCCGAACAAGCCGGATTAGGCCTGATGGTCGTTGGGGCAGAAGAGTTCTACATTGGAGACCCTTAGACGACCTTGTAAAGATTGCAGTCTTTGTGGGAAATCGTGGGGGAGGCCTAAGTTCAGCAGTGGACTAGTCCTTTGGCTGATTATGATAAAAATATATAATACAATGTTTTAATGAAAAATTAAACAAGAGCACTTATTCAATTTTGCCACAACCAATTTTTGTAACAATGTTTCCGAGTCAGTTGTGGCAGAATTCAACAAAGTCACTTATTGATTTTGTTGGTAGGTATGTCAAAACCCTCAATTGTAGTTATTTAATTTATTTGTCATTTATTCAGTTTTTCCACGAAACTTTTTTAACAAACCTTGTTGTAATATGTGGTCAATAGAGTTACTAAAATTTTGATATCTTCGCGAATATCATACATATTGCAACGAAAAATAGACCAAACTGTAGCTTACACTTTATATTATTTAAAAATAACAAAAAGTGAATTTCGGCAAACGTGTCAGTTATTTAATTTTGACACGATGGGGACGAAATGATGTAACCATGGATAGATCACGTCTCACCATATTGTTTTTATTTATTTATTGTGTTGTGAATTTATCTCATGGTACGAGGAAATAAATATAAGAAGAGAATAGAAAACATGCAGCTTACTTCCCAATGCCACGGTGCCTTTTGAAGCGCAACCATTGCTCTGCCGCAGTCGTTGTTCTTCGTCACCAGATAGTCATTCGTTTGAAATACAAATTATATCCTTTTTTTTTTCGCGGAGGAAATGCTTTATTTGCTGGGTTATGTGGGACTCCTTTTGTTCGTCCAGGTTTACCCACTAAAACCTCCGCGGTTTCCCTCAATCCGCCTTAAGTGAGACGACGGAGGTTTGCTCAACGCATGCAATATCCCACCTTTCTTTATTTTGTTTTTATGTTTTCTAGGAATTCCATATTTCACAATTTCTTGTAATAATAGATTTTATTTCAGTTATTGATTTTTTTCCTTTTGCATTTTTTTATTTTCTATTTTAGTGGCCTGTAATAAGAGCAATAATTTAAACGTTGATTCTACAGAGTACCTGTGTGTATAAGGTTTGTAATTCTTTACTCAAATATAATTTATAGTAGTCCAAAGTTACTATCTCTGTAATTATTATATATCAAACTCGTTGTAGTAAATGACAATTTCAATGTCTCCGACTGTACACATTTGTTTGTAGTTTATTGATGGCTCGATTAATTTTGTGACTCCATACTTATTTTTAAAAATATTATTATTTCTTGATTCTTAGTATATCTCAAAAATTACTGAAATGATTGTGGTGAAACTTGCACTATTCCCTCAGTATACCTGACTGAACTTGGAAGAGAGTTTGGGGAAATCTTTTTGGGGTTTGTACGCACAAACATACATAAACTTACGAAAATTAGTTTATGTACGTGTTTGTAAGCGTAACTAGATCATCATACTCAAAAATGATTCCATTCCAACAATATCAAATACAGGTCGAATTGATTACTAATAATTTTTTCAAAGTCGGTTAAATTCAATAAATTCGTTTTTAATTTTAACAAAATAATTTATTTAGAAATAATTACTTAGTTTTTTTTCTCGTTTTACAGGTCACAACCTGTATAACGTTCTGGATGTAATCTGTCAGTATACTAATAAGAAATAATTAAATACTTTTTGGCCTTTATACTTAATTTAGACCTACACTTTTTTTGCGTAATTGGGTTTTCATTTAACTAGAAAATAAATAAAATAGACACAGTATTTGCAAGAATTTTATATCGCAAACAAGCTAAGTAGTCTACACTCTAGGGTATAACATTATAATATTTGTGGGTGGTAGAACTCGAAAAGAAAGTCAGCTGGCATGTTTAAAGCGGAATGTAGGAAGAACTCGTGGATCTCCAATATTTGGATGTAATCAAACATGACAATGTAGGCCCTGCCCTGGCAGTAGTACATCGGCAGCCGACTCCGTCTGAAAAGGTACTTCAGAGGCACCATGATCCTTAGAACGATGCACTGCATTTTTAAACGCTGTGTATGCTTAGTCTCGAGAAGCTGGAACAATACGAAATTATAAATCAAGTATTTTTAAAAGTGTTTAAGGTATAAAACTAAAGTCCATTTTCATCTTTGCTAGTCCAACATTGTAAAAAAAATTACATTCCTTTTTAGTGAAAATATTCCTTTCAAAACAAGATGAACACAAAACTTTATAGCTAATTCATAGTTCAACAAGCTGAGAACGTTTTAAATTAAATAGTAAAATAATTTTATTTGCTGATATTATTTTAAAAGTTACGAAAAGATTGTTTACAATGTTGGACAAGCGAAGATGAATGAAGTTTAGGTATAAGACTTACATAAACGTAGGAACCCTGAGATGACTGCCAATCCGCAAAGTGAATCATAGACTTTTTGCGTAGAAACACTGGCGCTGTGGCATCTTGACGGCAATATCCGAATTTGTATGTGCTGTGGATAGATGCTGTCGAAAACGATAAGATTTTAATTCATAAATAAATGTACAGATAAATAAAACTTATGATAGAACTACTTATAATAAAAGAAAACCAAAGCTGGATGGAGATAATGCCGACTCAAGGAAACGATGCCCAAAGGGTTATTTTTATGAAAACTGTTTTTTTTTGTTCTTGGAGTAGTATAGTCACCAGACTCGCCATGGGCTGTGTGTGCTCACCTACCAGATTCGCAATACTTAACTATTAATGTCCCACTCTTTATTTGATTTTAAACGGCTTGTTTCTTTTCATAGTAGAGTAGTGGTGTAAAAGTAGCTCTTACTTCTGGGCAATAATTCGTCAGAGATGATTTTTATTTCCTGCAACTGCAATTGTCTCCGGTGCGAGTATACCGCCTGGTTTGCTGGGACTGCTTTCCACCCATTGCAACGAAATACTAAGGAAAAATCTTGAGATAAATAGCTAATTAAACAAGAAGCTTCCTATAATTAGACATTATTATTTTTTCAAGAGAAGTAACTTTGCTACGATAGATCGTCTTAAAAATACTCGAAAAAACATGTTTCCTCTAAATTTATATTACAAATTATATTGAAATTAAATGTAACAAAATAAACGTTTTTTTACCGTTCCACTTATTAAGTTAAACAAAGAACCTACTTACTATTAAGTAATATCACAAAAGCACAACTTTTTGAAACCATGGCTACTAAACTAATCTATAGTTAAAATAAGATAGCTAGATTTATGATTTTAGTGTACTTCTATCTACGTTGTTCACGGTCAAATCCTTAGGAGTTAGTTCTAAAAATGAAACTACGATAAGATGTTGACAAAATGATGTTTATTGGTAAACAGTGAGGGTTTTCTTAACATCCTAATACTTCACAGGTTTGGAATTACCAAGTAATAGACTGCTTACAGGATGAATATGGATTCTTTGAAAGTCATAACATTGGTGCAATTAGGTTGCTATAGTCAGCGCGTTAGCAACTGAGTCTAAATGCCCTAATATATCGGCAAGTGGCAATGGCCCTTTAAATTTTGGAATACAAAAAAGTAGTTTATGGGTAAGGAGTGGATTTTTTTAGGATTTATTTTTTTTACATTTAAAACATCACTTTATTTAGACTATTCACTACTAATTGTTGTTACACTCTTCCTTGAAGATTTAAATTGCGGTTTCATAACAGTGATCCACATATTTCTCGTGGTGGGATCACATATAACAAAATAAACGAATAATACAAAACCTTGTATGGTAGAAGTTAGACAGAATAAATATGACCATACTAAATTACCAGAAAACGATACAATTCCGAAAATCCAAGTCAGGCCTAATAAGAAGAATAACAATAAAGATAACCGGAATTGTGCGTAAACCAAGCTTTTATCCGTCGTACGCATATCAGAGCCTTTTGAAATCGATTTTAATACTAAAATAAAAAGTACCACATTAATTACTAATATCACACAAACCGGCAAAATAACACTAGTGTACATAAAAAAGCCACTTGGATAACATATTGAGCGTCCAGGTGATGGACTAGGAATATAGTTTTCATAATCTATAATAAGAACAATACTGACAGGTATTAACGGAATGCCCCAACCTATTACTGTTAGTTTGATCAAAAACCTTGAGGGTCTAGACACACCAAGAACACGAACGTACCTAATAAATTGCAAAACAGCAGTGATCAACATCCAAACGAAATTTGCCAACACTGAGTAATGAAACAACGCTCCTAATAATACGCATATTACCACCTTGTTTCCTGCTACTCTATGTGTACCTCGTTGTTCTACTATAATAGAATGATCTAAGTTGAAAACAATTATTAATATCAAGGGCAGAGCAATCGCAGTTGAGAGCTGTAATAAAACTTTTGTACCAGCTTTTTTTCGCCAAGTATCAAATACAATAGCCGTTAACCATATGCCAGAAATACCTAATAGGGATGTGAAACTGCCAATTAAAGTGATAATATTTAAAGCTTTTCTATGACTCTCTTCTAATATATAGTCGTCAGAATCTTCACTGTCGCGTATATTGAGCAACTGACCAAAATGTGTCAAATGGTCGCATTCACATATCGTTAATTTTCCAACACTCGATCTCTTCATACAACCGCGCGTAGACCATGAACTCTGCACAGATTTTCCACTTTGAAAGTCCCAATAGCCACAAGCCCTGCGAAATCCAGTTGGCATTAATTCTTTAAAAATTAAAGGAATTGGATTATCTAAATTAGTTGAATAACCAGGAATGGTTACCTCAACTATTTTACTATTGATTCTATGTTTGTTTGCGCTCAATTCTTGAAATATTACGTCGCTACTGTAGACACTGATTATAAGACGAATATCATTGTATTGTGTTGTACTCTCATTATTTTTGTGAAGATAATTTATAACATTGCTCGGCAGCCACGTCGCGACTTCTAAATTCTCAATTGAAAGTACATCAGTTATTGATGTATTTTTATACAGTGGTTGGATATCATACATGTCTGTAAAACTATTGGAATTGCCATTACTGATAACAGCTATACCTGTAATATTATTGTAACGAGGGCATGATATTTGTACTATAAACTGTGGCTGAACTGCCAATCGGTAAGCGTTTTCAAGGAAATTATCATCATTCGATACATTATTCCTACTGGAAATAACTTCAATAATACTGTTCATTGAGTCCAAAATAACGTTTGTAGAATTAAGTGTTTGAGCTAAACGAAGTCTTACATTGTTTATGGTCATTAATCTATCCATTACCCAGGCTATGTTTTCGATTCCTCCCGTTTCTACGGAAGTTATATTTTCTTTTGTCACGCGTAAGACATATTGAAGACATAAAGACATATAGTAAATATCAGCAGGGATAATTATGTCAACATCTTTTAGCACATAGTTCAAGCCATTGGTAAGAAAACTCGATGTGGCATTGTAGTCAATATTACCATTAATAAAATTGAACAAAAACGTGGTAGGACTAGACGGTGTATAGCTGTTGTCGCATCGACCATTTATATTTCCCCAAAAACTTCCCAGGAGATATGATCCAAGACATGCTCTGTTCACAGGTAATCCGTTACCTTGAAGGCAAAACTGTTTCGGGGCAGCAAAATGGCCGATCGGTGTTAAGTCCCAGTCCAGTGTAATCGTATCAAATGAAGAGGTCGGTAAACAGTAAATAGAACTTGACATATTGACAAACGTGTAATTATATTTTGGAAATTCCGTGCTAGCCGTTTGAAGTAGCGAATGAAATGCGTTTTGCAAATTTTTGGCCCGGGTTTTACTAGTTTCATTAATATTAATGTGCAAATGAAGCAAAACCTGAATTATTCCCGCATTATAATCTAAAAAATCCATAATCAAAACTTTCTCAGCTTGAAATATTGAAGTCATCTTGTCACTAAACTCTGTTATGTTAAGAAGTTCATTCTGTGATTCACTCAATTGAACATATGTATTTAGGACCATAGAGAATACATGTACTTGGTTACCTTGTGGGTTAACTATAAGTTTTGGAGTTGTTATCAATGAAAAGTTTTTTGTATGGCCTTCACACCAGTATCTGGCGGATCTGTCAGTCACCAAATTGATTACATACACAACTTTTTCTACAGCCAATGTAGGTGAGGAGTTATAGATTCGCACGTGTTTGACATCAATGGGTAAGTCGTTAATATCAACCACTCTAAAAAATCCTGTAGCGTCTGAAAAGCACTGAACACCTACGTCATTATCATCGTATCTCCATAGACCTGATGGAAAATAAATAGTCAAATAGATTTTATTTCTCTCATTACAATATTCGAATTGTAATTCTGTCTCGCCGTATATCATGTTTGCTTCGCATGCCATACAGGACAACGTAGAAGTAGAATCCATTAATCCTACGGTCCCCATATTGTTTATAACAGATACTAAATTTCTTGGTGTCTCTATTTGGATTGTATTCAAATATTGGTGGTCTAATTGCTGGTGATTTGAATCTGCAAACCAGCACCACACATCATTCGAATGATTACTTAATTCCGCAAGTTTACTGTAAATAAATCGCCTCAGGTCATGTTGTTTACTATTTCCCATAGGTCTTTTACATGTTTTATTTAAAAAATCATGAAATGTCATTTTTGAAGTCGAATTTTCAATACCGTAACATCTACCATCGTCGGTCATATATCTGAAAGCATGGTAGTTTTCTGGACATTTTGTAGGAAAGTGCAAGTCGTTAATATTAAAGCACAGAGAGGGATGCTCCCTGCTACACGCATCTGTAATCAAAACTCTTTGTTCTATGTCTAACAACAAACAATTATTAAAGAGAGTTGGTTTTAAGGGCAATATGTCATTAGAAGTTATGACCCGCCCCCAATTCGGCCCAGGAATACTCCACATGATTGGTGCAAATATGGATTGACGTCGAGCTGGTAACCAGAAGTATCGATGTTTACTGCCATTTAGGGAAAGTAGTAACGAGTCTATTTCATTAACATTTAGTTCAGTTATGACGGTTGCACCTCCACTTTTGAAACATGGATAGTTCCACGAGGAGGGTTCACTAATTTGAAAACAATACTTGTTAAAATCGTCTGAAATTTTTTTGAAGCCAGGAGGGCAAGAGGATGGATCAAAATATTTGACAGCTTTATAACAGGGTTGAACGTTAGCTAGTGACGGTATCCATGTGTTATTTGTACAGTTTCTTGTCATCAATGTTCCGTTATAGAAACAGAGAGGATCCGACTCGACGTAACTTGCTTGTGGAGACTGATGCCAAGTCACCTTTATTCCAGAACCGGATGTTTCTTCAGGGCAATACTGTTGATAATGAATATTTTACTAAATATCAAATACAATAAAAAACGAATCTAAGTGGCAACCAGTAAGATAAACAAGGAAATTGTTAATGTAAATAGGTAGTTTGCATTACCTGGGCACTAAATTTCAATAAAAGAATCGTAATAATGCACACTGCTCTTTCGAATTCCAATAAAAACATGACGTTAATCACCACGAAGTAACCAGAAGCTACCAACCACAACTGATATGATATGAACACTGATTTTATGCGCTGTGTATGCCTAAATACTTGTTATGAAATATCACTCCTGAATAAAGGGTGTCGGAAGGTATAATTATGTTTTAGTCGAAGTTCGCCGAGATCACTTGCTATAGTAGTAAAATTCACATACTTACAGTTTGTTTCACAATGTCTCAGTTGTGGTTTGCGTTGTCTTTTAAATTACGAAATTTGAATTATTCGATGGTTACTGTTCTTTTGTCAAATGTGAAACAGGTTCTTAAAAAAATATAGCAATAAAAACAGATATAAAAAAGCTGCTAGTGTCCGTTATGAGGATAAAAAGTTTTATGTGTGACGCATTGTTTTAGTTGTGTAACTATTTCAAGAGAAAAACTAATGACGACTGCATAACTTCTTGGTTTGTTTGTTAAATATATTTTGTAAACATAATACCAATACTATGTACATAAATAGCGCTAAATCTCTTATAATATTATGTTCTGTGAACGTCGTGGAGTGGTGTGCTTGTGCAGTAAAAATATAATTGTAAGAAAACCCAAAACGATGCAGAGTCTCCGGATTTTAAGTTTTTTGGTTCTTGGTATGATTGTTCTCTCCTTATTTATTTCCATTGAGCTTATTGGTTCTATTCTGCCAGACCCATATTTATTCTGGCATATTTTGACATGTATGTTTGACTAACTCTAAGATCTGTCCACACGCTTTTCTTTTTGTTAATAAGGCCGGGTCCACACGAGTCTAACGTGTAATGCAAGATAAGGTGAAAGTAAATGTCCTTTTCTAGAACAAGACAAAAACAACAACGCACATTGAAAAAACAAGAATAACCTATGTAAAAAAATCAAGAATATCTTATTGCCCTGAATTGAAATCAATTTAAAACACTCTAATTGTTTCAGTGAGCCCCTCATTTGGTTGGCAATACTTTACGAACTTCAGGGATCTAAAAATGATAGGAACTCAGATGGAGCCAAGTAAGTATAATTTATTTGTGCATTTTTATATCACAACGATTATATAGGGTGACTTGATGATGGGTGCAAAGCTTGGAGGCGAAAGTAGTATAGACCATTTAGAATTATTTGAGCCATGGTTGTCCAAGACGAAGTTTCACTATTTTTTTAATACTAATTATGATTTTTTATAAAAAACCTAAACTTTTTACAATAAATTGCTAATATTGGCCAATTTAAATAATAAGTGAGTATTTACTTTACTTGCATGCGGTCTGCATCCAGTGTAATCCTGCGATATTCAACAAGTTCGTCTGTCCATCTTGACGGTGGACGTTCTATACTGCTTGTTTTGTCGAAGGGTCTAGAACTTTTCTGTCCCAACGGCCATCAGTTCTTTGCGCTATGGGCCCTGCCTATTGCCGCTTGAGCTTACTACGAGTAACTCGCACGGCTTTGTCCGGTACCTTAGTTCTACGTATCTCCTCTCTCTGATTCGATCTCGTACAGAAACACTTAACATGTTCTCTATATCGCTCGTCGCATGAGATTGAGCTTAAGCTTAGCCCCTAGTTATATAAGGTAGGTATGTATAGGTAGTTAATATAAGAAATGTACACTCACAATTTTACAAAACTGAGATCATACGAGTACTAAGCAGATCGTCTTACTAAAGTTAATGATTGTTTGCAGAGCGCGCACACAGCGAATATCGTTTCGGGGAGTGCAGCGAGAAAGATCAGAGTATTATGTTATATACTCATGTATATTTAGATCACATGCAGATACTGGGGAAAATAATTATTAGGGTAAGTATTAATACATTTGAATATACTGATCCATAAATAATATTTCATTCCCAAGCGGTTGACAGGTAGGTAATAGATGGCTGTATTTCATTATCTGTTGCCTGAAATAACTGCTCATTGTACAACTCACAGTGCAATAAAGTTTAAGTAAATAAATATATAAAATAGTAAGTAAATATATAAAAAATATTTTTATCGTACTATCGAGGTCAATAACTACCACTTTAAGCAAAACCGCTTGCACTACCCGACGCCTTTAACTTAAAGTAATGACGCCCATTTTTCTGCCGTACGTATAGTAGATTTTCGTAAACAAGTGGTAAGACGCCAGGGACCTCGGCCTTAAATGATTTAAAAAAAAACTTTAATAATTTCAGGGCTGGATAGAGGTATTGCGGATACCGACTTGCATCTACTTGAAAGCTTTGGCATATGATTACGATCTTTTCCGCTCTACGGCATATAATTTCCAGATTTGTGTGCCCAGGATCACTTACTGCCACTCGCGAAGACGCTTTAAATACTTTTTCTATGAATGGTACATACCACTCGACATGATAGGTGGTATGGACTGGGAAATATACTTTTATGGACCAAAATCTTTAACGTGGCAATAAAAAAAAAGAACGCTAACGTTTATCAACGGATGAAGACATCTCTGTTTTTTGCAGCTTTGTAATGTTTTTTGCATGCTCAACTGCCTTCTAGTGAAATAGCTAGTAACATTGATTAAATAAATATATCTAAATCAATTTATTTTTAATAACACCATCCTGTACAAGCCTGCTATGAAATTTCTGGTCTCATATATCAACATTAGTGTCATTATCCCTCATATGGAAATGTTTGATATGATATCACTAAAGCCATGTTCATTAGTTTTTTACCGTATAACAGTTATGAGTACGAACATTGTAACAAATAACTTATCTCATGCTGAAATCTGATCATGGCTTTTAACTATACAAACATTGTCAAGTATGCTAGTTATCCTAGATTACGAGTTGTTAGGTAGTTGGAAGGGACTGTCACATTTCGTTAGTAAATAATATTGAATAGAAACATTGTGTGCTATGTTCTGTAATGATTAAAAATATATATGGATATTATATAGATAAAAAAGAGAGAAAAGTTCAAAACACTGATAAAAATTAAATTTAATTAAAAGAATGTGATGTGCCTATATACTTGGACTCGAACCCGAGTGTCCGAGTTCCGAGACCACCTACGCCTAGCTTAGCCGCTGAGTTATTATTATGAAATTGTCAGTGACGGTGAAATTTTTCTTTGGATTCTAATGAAATTGTAGCCGGCCTACTTGCGCATCATGATTAAAAACCCAGGATTACGCTAATCCTGGATTAACTTATCAACCTGTATGTGTCAGTGTATTTGACGTTGACAGAGACAGAAATAAGATGTTGACGACGCGTTTGGTGTATTGGTTAGCGCTCCTGACAATTTCGCCGGCCGTCACGGGTTCGAATCCCACAAGGGGCAAATGTTAGTGTGATGAGCACGAACATTTGTACCTAAGTTTATATGTATTTAAGTATTTATGGGAAGCGCCACCGTTATTATCGTTGTCTGGTATTTCGTAACACAAGGAAGACAATTCTCACCACTATACCAGACAATTGGTATGCTGTCTGGTGCATATTTATATTTAATAAAGGATAAGAGTAATCCTGGTCAACATGCGCAAATGGGCACATCATTTTCTAAAAGTGAAACCTAGCTATGTATTACATCGACTTTTTTGCTCGTTGGAGCCGTTTCTGAGATTCAGAATGTTTAGAAGAATTGCTCGTTTAAAATTTAGAAATAACAGAGCATAGTATATATTATTACATACATATACAGGTCAAAAAAATATGTTAACTAGTGCTTAAGTGCATTTAGGTGCAGCGGAAAGCACGTTAAGCTTTGGCGTTACATTGCATTCTCTTTTCTTGCCCTTATAGCTTTATTTGCACTGCCTGTATTTTCTCTGATCAGACCTATGGTTGACTTGTAGAGAAAGCTTTTGGCATTAAGTCCGCCATATGTACAATATTATGTGTGCATGAAGTTCGAAATAAATAAATTAGTCGTAAAACTAGTCAGGAGCCCCAGCCGCAGGGGGCTTGATACCATTTGACCGCAAGGTTTGTCGCTGTGTTCAACCCCTCCACTCAATTTCACTGAATTTACTAAACCTCAAACGTAGGGTAAGTAGATTTTCACCGTATAATCATATGCGACTCGTGTAGTTGTAGATTTCTTTAGTAAGTATAAAATATGCGAACGCTCCTGAATAGCTCTTTATTTACCAACACAAGCGTTAAATTACTTGATGAATAACAAATAATAACAGGCAAGTTTACAAACTACAATTGTGGCACTGATGCATTGGCTTTTAGTATTTTAACATATCACTTGGTGATAACAGTAAAGATTTTTGATTGAGAAATGAATTTGTATAAAACTTTTTTAATACAAATTATTTTGACAATGACCCTAAAAGGTGCCAAAATAACTGTTATTATGTTTTAAAGGAAAGAATAAGTATAACAAAGTGGTGTTGTAATTATTTTCAGCTTGCCCCATTTGTGCATATCGTACTCATACGGCACTGGGGAGCATTGTGTTTTCAAATCTACAGGAGCCTTCCGGTAATACACAAATACTATAGATAGCTATTTTTTTAATTTAAAAAAAATTTTGAAAATTAAATCGGAAGTTATGATCATTCATTCGTAACCAACCAAGCCATAACTAATTATCAAAAATTCCGTTGTTCTTCTCTATTTAATATACATATGTTAGCGTATTTATAAATTTTAAAAAAATGTAAGCCTTATACATACGTACTTAGATACATTTTACTTAAGTTTGAACGGACCCCTTCCTTGGTGCGTGAGTCCTAATTGCATTATTTTTTTATAGACGAAGTGCACAGTGAATATTATTACGGAAGATGTGCGACAAATTCCAAAGAGATACTAGAGTCGTTTAGATTCACATATGAACAAATTAGGGGAAAGATTCTTGTGGGAGTAAGTATTTATTAATGGTTAAAAAATAACAAACATGAGTTTATTTATGTTGCATTGTATTATAATATGATGTTTATTTTTAGAACTGGTTGCAGAAATCAGACAGTGTTGACTGCGTATACGTTAGATCTTCAAGCAGCGTTGACATAGAAAACGTAAAATATAACGCTCAAAAATTTACTATTTGTGTGTGCCATATTGTATACGTCTACGGCGGATTCACTGCTTGGGACACTTATTTTGAGTGGTATATTCCTTTGGAAATATCGAGGTACCTAACTTGGGACATAACTTTTTATAAGTTCTTAAAAGATGAAATATGAAACCAAAAATTGCGCACGGGCGGGATTCGAACCAGCATCTTTCTGGCAATCCGGGCCAACTGCTCTTCCAATTGAGCTACCGTGCCGTCGGTCCGACCGCGCGAAATTCTTGGTCTCATTGATACGTCATAGCGTGACGTTAGCGCCATCTACCCGTCTGTTTATGCAACAGCGGGCCAAGTAGTTATTCTTTACAGAATAAATTCAACTTGAAAATGATAATTTGGAAGTTGAATGATTTTTATAAGTTGACAGAATCATAGTTAGTTATTTCTTCTAATGAAACGAAAGAGATGCCATACGTTCCAATTATCACTACTTGAAAAACTTTTGCTTTTATTTACATAGATCTAAACTCCAGAGCAGGGTCTGGATTACATATAAAAATATTTTCCTTTTCGTAGCAAAACAGCGAAGTTTGTTTTATATTAATTTAAAATCTATTTACTACTATAAGATCTACTAAATCGTCAAAGAAAGACATTTCATACGCCAGGAATCTAACTTCCCTAGATTATCAGTTTCAATGATATTTAAATCATATTAGTAATTAGTTCAATACCAATAATTACTAAGCCATAAACGACACGTATATTATTCCGAATTATCATCGGATTTGAGCCCTCCATCAGGCAGTGGAGGAGGAGGGACATTAGGTATGGCCGGATCTTTGGAGGAGTAGTTCAACACGTTGAGATCACTGGGCTCGGGAGGCGGCGTCTGCTGTGGCTGCGCTGGTGACACCGGAGGCTCAGGCCCAGGGGAAGGGATTTCCTTTGGAACAAAGGGCGTGCCCTGTCCTAGGATATTCGGCAGAGGCCTGTACAGTGGGGGTAGGGAGTACGGGGTAAAACTGAAGGGATCATATGGATCATAATACCGAAAGTTTGGATACGTGTAAGTGAACGGGCCGACTTGAGTAAACCCGTTGTACGCTGGGTCTATGCGTCCTAAGGGTAAGACTTGCGGTGGGAGGCCAAATTGGTTGAGTGGTATGGGTGATTGGGTGTTTGGTGGCAGTGGCGGAGCCGGTGTGGCGGCCGCGGGGGCTGGCGAGGCGGGTTCGGGGCTAGCTGGAGGCTTCTCCGTAGAGGAAGGCTTGTCTTCGACGGAGTCCTGAGGTGCTTCTGCAGCTGGAGGCGATATAGCTGAGCTAGGATGTTTAGGTGATGGAGCTGACACTGGCTGCAGTCCCTGTAAGTCCACGAAAATATTTTCCTTTAGTTAGGGTTTTAAAGGGCGTTGGGTGGGATGGTATTACTGTATTTAAATCAGGCAGATGTCACGTCAAACGAATATGAACTGAAATTTATTTTATGATATTTTACTGGAAGAACACAGCATTTACGAAATCTTGAATGTAAGTAACAAATTTTGCGTCCCATTCAATGTTCTGTAAACACACTGGGTCTCATCGAGTTACGTCACAGAAGGTGGCTACCTTCTGTGACGTAACCATGAAAATGGTAACTAGTGTAAAGTTTTGCAGGTCATAGTTATGGTTTAGCATATAAAACAAATAGAAAGCTTACATTACTCAAAGGGTTTGAAAAACAAAAGACAATTCTTACTCACGTTACTCAGAGGAAAGTCTCCGTAGAAGACAGCCGGCTGGAAAGGGAAGGCGAAGGCATCGTGCAGTACTGGCTGGTAAACTGGATACGCTTTACTGGGTTCCAAATTTTGGTTCGAGGTGATGAGCGCGTTGTACACTTTGGGTATCCTCCCAGGGCTTGGGTCGGTTAGCACACCGACCACCAAGAGGCACAGGAACTGAAACACAATGATAATAAATCAATGCGCCGTCTCGATATTAAACTGGCCAAATCCTTTTGTTGGCTTTCTGATTGAACCATAAAATTATTATCATTATTTTTATGGATTAAACTTAGTAAATTACAGTAGTTACTATAGTACGTGAAACATAAGACAAAATATTAATGAAAAATAACACGCAACAAACTCTGTAAAAATTTACATCACTTCTAGGATTCAGATTAATTGACTTCTTTCACAATTCAACAATTCAAATATCATCATTGGTCAGAGCATCTTGACAGATGATTGTTGCTACACGGCAAATCCGTTAATCAGCGCCTAATAAATGAGTCCCTGTACTCTATTATAAAGCTTAGGAAGGATCTTCATTGTATTTAATAAAGGTGAATACATCAAAGTATCATTTACAGTATTCTTGATATTAGATTATCTCTAGAATTTATTTAAAGTAGGTCGATAAGGTATTATACTTAGCTTGATCAGAACATGTTTTAAGAAATTAAGATTTCGAAACTCTATACAAACAAGTTAAAATGATTATTATAACTAAAGCAGTTTAGCATAGCTTAGTTTAGTTTTAGGCCTGAGTGCATTAAATTATATTTTAAACTGATTTACAAGTAGCTCGATGAATGTACACGTGTTATGTATTTTTCCCTATATCATATCGGAAACCAGTTTAAGAATTACATTAAGTGGCTGCAAAGGGAGCAATTAGGAATCGCCTTGAACACGAATGTTTAGTTGTAAAGTACATAGTTAGAACTATGTCAGTCAGAGTGACTGGAAGAATGCATCCAATATAATAACAGTTACCGCAATAACTCGTATCTTTTATGCCATATTTGTTGTACTTATCAGTATTTTATGTTAAAGCATTTTTAAGCCATATCTAGGTTCTCAAACTTAAACTCTAACTCAACCTATTTATATACTAGTTGTATTCAAGCACAATATTATGATTAAAATCAAGACATAATTTTACTACTTTAAAGGAGCAGTCAAAAGACTGGCATGAGCTCAATTAATTTATTTGACTTGTGTATTTATTCGAGTGTCAGTAGTGGGTCAAATTATATTATGATTAAAATCCAACCACATTTTAGGCACTATCTGGAGACTAAAAACGGTCGCCTGCACAAATGATCATAGGTAGACCGCACGTGGAGCTTGCGAAACTTGTCCAAACACAAAGTCAGGTCAGGGTGTGACAAGCCGAGAGACGGCCGTAATAAGTCTTACTCACCAATTACACATAGTAAACTACTGCTAAGTTTCTGTCAAGACACTTTCAGTCTGTTTTAGAACTGATGGCCTTAAATGAGTAATGAAAGATACATTGAAGACTTCGTGCTTATGTAGTTAATTGTAAAGAAAACGTGAATGAATAAATGTTGCTGAGTTAAAAAAGAGTCGAACAACAAATTCTTTTCTGTAAAAAAAAATATAGAGGGACAATATGTTAGGTCCTTTTACATGCAAAAGCTTTTTATAATTTTTTATACTATTTTTTTTTTAATTTTAATTAAATACATAAGATTGATTGCAACATACTAAACCGTTGGACCGTGGATGACAATCTAAAAATGTAAGTAACTGAAGTTCTGAACTTGGAATGGCGCACTTACGTGCACCTAGGTAGATTGCTCAAAGAGTGTGTTAAGACCAAAGACATTCGCGTCTTTGTTTAGCATAGTAGACGGTCATTTATCTTTAACTACACACGTTACGGAGATAAACCGCAAAAAAAAACGGTAACATAGATCAAATCTTATCCTACATCTATCAATGGCATCAAACACTATAGTTTATTACCTCTTATATAATTAATTTATCACGGAAGTGTTGGTACGCGTATATTTGCTGAATAACGTTATTGCCTTAAAATTTTTGATTTGACGGCATATTTGTAAAGACCGGGATGCGTACGGATAATCCTTTACTGTGTTGGAAAGCAAATGTGTGGGATTCGGCTACTAAAGCACAAAAAATAAAATAGATTAATTTAACCAGTGTCATTGTGAATAAGTAATTAACATTAACCCAACCAGGGAAGGTCACTGCATCTCGGTGTCAACGATTATTCTCAGCATTGAAACAATGCGCGGGTCACAGAGGCCGTGTAATCGTGATTATTATTTCGTGAAAACTATTGACAAAGCAGTGCAGCCTGCATCCGGATCCGGAAGCCATCGGGCCAAACCTCAAGGTTTAAGAAATGAAACGAGTCTAATACACTGAGATCATCGATCATACCAATCAGTTGTTATTCAAATTAGAATATGCTCGTTATAAATATGAATTGGTTTAGTTAACTCAAACAAGTGTGACATAATGAATCGAGGCAGTGACAATTATACCAACTACTACTACTTTTAAGGTGTTGGTGACAGCTTCATCATACACTTACATTGTACATATCTTACTCGTATGATTTACTTCTTTTTCATTAAATTTAATAAGAGTTTAGTATCACTACTAGCAGTCCGCACGTTTTGAGTTTGTTCCCTTCCCCTCCCGTCGCAAGTTGATTTTTATAGCCAAAAGCTTTCCTCGATAAATTTGCTATCCAACACAAAAATATTTTTTTAACCATTCCTCTAGTTCCTGACATAATCGTGTTCAACAAACAAACTCTTCAGCATTATAATATTAATTATACATTTATATTGTACTACTACTCTTACTACCCTAGTGTGTTAATGGAATTGAGCATTGTTGCACCAGCACAATATTTGTGACGATACAATATCTTGGTCCGCGAATCTGCAATAACTTTTCGAAGAGCAAAGTAAAGGCATGTATGCGGTCAAAACATGTTTGTTGCACCAAGGAGCCTGAAAGTGATTCTTGATGTAGCGATAAGGATGTGAGAAACATTGTAATGTATTGTTGCATAATGGAATTTCACAAAAGTTGCACTGCGGTGCTTTTGTCTGAATTAAAACGATTACGGTCTTTGTATTTTTTTTTTCTGGTATAAGGACACTTTAATTATGAGTGGCTGACCTTTTAAGTTCAAGACCAAAGTTAAAGCTACTTTTCCCCGGTTACACTCTCGAACTTTTATTTAATCACATTATTGATATTCTATTTTTTAACAGATAAATATTTTATGAATGCGAAGTATAAAAGTAACAAAAGTTTTAGATTGAAGATAAGTAGTTTAATACTGAATCAACAAATTAAAAACTTTTTAATCGTGTAGCTCAGGTAAAATTTTGTAAGTTGTTATTTTCTTAGCCTGAAACTGATTTAAAATATAATTGATTTTTAAGTGATCTCGGATAAGTAAAACTAAAAATGGTTAAGTTTTTTGCCTGTCGTACTTCTTTTAACAAGCGAATCACGAAAGAGATATTGTAAGAAATACATACAAATGCAAGCAGCTACAATGTGCATTCCCTATAAAGCAGACGAGGTCGGTGAACCTGCGCAGGCGCTATAGACAAATCTAAAGGTCTGTCGGACCCACAGAACGGATATAAAGGTTAGAAGGGCCTACATACTCCATTTACAGTGAAATGAATTTCGAGCATCCATATTGTAGCAAGTGTAAGGCAGTGAGGGGCAGGACAACAAGCTCGTTTGTACTTATTCAACTAAAATCTAACCACAAACAAGCAAATCGCATCAAAGAAATAAAGGTAAATAAATATTAATCTCAAAAATAATTAAACAAAAACATAGTTAAAAAATATATATTTAGATACGGGATTGCTACCATGTACCTTCTTATTTATGAGCTTACGATATTTCGGCACCAATGACGTATCTAACTAATGTTAGTGACTATGAAATTTTAAAACAATATAAAGTTAATAAAACAGTTGAATAAGCATGAATCAGACCCTCAGCATACATCGCAGCAGCATGATGCGTGCCACCATTCTGAAGCACTGTGATTGGTTGTTAGTTCATGAATGACAGATTTAAGATTTCCTAAACAACTAAATACGTACGCTGCACTTTTCTTACTACGAATAACATCGTGGCCCTTCTACTTTTATCAATTAGTTTGTACCTCCACGTAGAGCGGTCTGTAGATATCCTTATTGCAAACAAACAAGAGCTTTAATGGAATTTCAAATACGTGAGGGTATTTTATTAAAGGCAACATAGACTGAGACAGACAAGATATCTGCGGAAACATCGCATCGTAACTGTATGAAGATCTCTGATATTGCAATTTTTGAAGTGGAGTGCACTGACGATGGATAGTTATTTAGTCCTTATTTGATAGATACAGCTCAAATAGTAAATTATAATAAAATTAGAGTCTTCTTCTCTTATTAGAGTATACTATAAGAACCACCTACGGTTTATTTTATTTAAAAACTTAATTGCACAAATAAAGGTGTACATTATTTTATTTTATAAAATACACAGTTGCCCAGTTTTGTGGTAACAAGGAAATAATAGAAAAGTTATGATAAATGCAGTAATATAATATGTACCAGTTTTTGCCCTCGACTTCGTCCGCGTGGAAAAGTGACTTCTTTCTCCCGTTTTTTACATATTTACCACTATATCTTTGCTCCTATTGGTCGAAGCGTGATGTTATATAGCATATAGCCTTCCTCGATAACTGGACTATCCAACACAATAAGAATTATTCAATTCGAACCAGTAGTTTCGGAGATTAGCGCGTTCATACAAACAAACAAACAAACTCTTCAGCTTTATAATATTAGTATAGATTAGTCATAACAACAGTATCTTTATTTATACGCCGGTACGGAAGTTTCATAAGTAATAATATATATAATATTTAATACGACATATTGGTTTATGAATAGAGTATAGGCAGTAGTGCGAATCGTAGCCGGAATTGTGAAAACGCAAATCATTCGGAGGGATATTCTCGCGGCTTCTAACTAAACTAAAACATACACATAAGTTTGAACTGAATAAATATTATTTTTGATAGTTATTTTGATTTAACATCAAGCTTCTTTTTCAGAATGTCTGAATAAGTTTTCGTTCGTGTTAGCTGTCAGCTACTTCAAACAAAATATTTGAATTGTCCCGTATTTGTCAATAGTGAAATTGGTCCTTTAAGTTATGCCGCCACAGCCGTCACACTTTGTTTATTATGTTTTAAGTATTTTGCTTTGTTTTAGATATCTTAAACAGAGCAAAATTATTTGTGAATCGACCATCTGGTATGTAAAACAGTCGTTTGTCCGTATTGTGCGACACTTCATGGCTCTAACCGAACTATCAGGCTGACTCAGCGATCGTTGTTGCGTTTTGCAAATACCATTTGACTTATACACACATCAACACTGTCTAGGATATTTGAGATTTACTCAAATCAAAATTTATTAAAAATAACATACAACATGTATTTATTTTATAAAAACTCAGTTATCAGATCTTTATACAAAATATCCCTAGACAGTGTTGAGTAGTATATTATTCTGATCATACTGCCTAGCAGTAAAGTGAAATTGCAAGTAAAAAATTAGTGAATTAATATTTTAATAATCGGTGTCTTTAAACTGACACCTAGTTATGAACACCACACTTCAATCGTTTTGTGAGCGATGCAATTCATACGGTGTTAAAAAATGACATATGAAATGAGTATGTTCAATGAAGTGTCTTTATTGCTCAGTCTTGATCATAATAATTATAAGCAATACAACTGATACTTTATGCAGGAATTACTCGTATGTAGAAGCGATTAAACACAAGCTTTATTGCGTATCGATCTATCATTAATATTCAATCAAAAACTTATCTGGATCAGTACGAGTACTCGTAGGTAGTAAGAGTGTATGTTAGGCAGTGTTATCAAGGCCATGGATATAAAATCCTGAATAGTGCACTGGTTTTTTTTAATTGTTTCTTTCCACATATCACTTGCTGTACATTTTATCTAAAACCTTTCGATTGCATCATCTTATTCTATTTATTATAAGAACACGCACAATTCACTGTGCAATTCCATAAGAAAAAACATAGGTGTCAGTTATAGTTAGGTTTATGATGGTGAAAATGAACCTAAGTAAATAGACAATAGTACGTAAGCAAAAGAACAAAGTAGAGACGAAGTGTCTTTCATGTTCCTAGCAATTTTTAACACACAACGAAACATCTGTTGACAATATTTGAGAGTTATTTTACAATTATTCACTTTTATGTATGACTGGAACAGCACAACTTTGCATTACATTGAATCTTTGCTATCCGAGATAGACACAGATTTGTAAACAGGCAAGTGTCAAAGCGTACAACACGCGAACCGGCTATCAAATCAACATGACAATGGAGTCAATCCGTCATTGCGCGATTGCGGTGAAACAGTTGACGGATGATTGAGTGGTGTCGCAAGAGGCTGATGGTATCGGGCGCGTCGTGAAAGATGACTTTGGCGCTAGTTTCGCCATCTGCTTTGAGTTTTCATACTTTATCTTTGGTTCAAATAAAATGCACTAGTCTTTCGAGACGTGCATTATAGTGTGTAAACACAAAACAGATAGATACAGATGTCAAACTCATGGAAGTATGTTTCTTCACTTTTTATAGTTACTACCGGCGGTCGCGCTAGGGTTCTAAATTTTGTACAAAAAAACTATCGTGGTATTATATATAGTATATTGGCACATTATTTTGTTATTTGATTTACTGCCGAGAATGAAACAGTTATAAGTAAAATTTGCGCTTGCACTGGTCCCAATTGGTCCGACATAGTGTCCGTGAATGTGCCTATGTATGCGTTGCTTGAGGGCACTGTATATGAAGATTGACTTCTGTACCTATCTGTTTTGTGGCGTGAATGAATAAGGTTGTACTTACGCGCACAGGCAGAGGCAGGGCCGCCATGCTGCGGGGTCGGCGAGTGGTGGTAGAGTGGCGCGCTGGTGGTTGCGCCCGCGCACGTAGCTTGCGCACACTCATGTACGAGGCCTGGAAGTGACAGGTTTATGATTTAAGGATTAAGTAAAAATATATTTTGTTACTTATGCAATCTTTGTATGTTTGTGTTAAGTGAATTTGTTACTTCAATTTATGTGCTTATACTTTTACATTTTGATTTTAATTGAATAGAAAAACATAACACGGTTAAATTATATTATTGTTTTTTTATTTTTATTTTTAATTACATTAATTGTTCTAACTAAGGTTTGAATTTTCAATATTCAGATAAAATATATCTGACTAGGTAATAAAATATCAAGCGACCTAATTTATAATATTGTGTAATTTTATATGAGTATTTGCGTATGAGACATGACGTTTGCAAGTCCACCATAAATATTATTCTTTGAAGAGTATTAGTGAATATATTTTGTTTTCAGTGATTATTATAGCTTCTCTTACCAACACAGACCTCTTCAGTTGCCACATCCAGCGTCTCTACATCTTTGTACGCGTCCTTGCTAGCGAATGCAATGGGCCCGTGCTTTGTCCCACAAGTTGATAAGCTTCTAAGGCACGACTTATTATTACACCCATTTCGGCAGGTCACTCGGTTTACTATCGTTAACCGGCTATTTTTTGCGTCCACTCTAGTATATAGACCTAAGCCTTGTACGGCTACTGCGATAGTTAGCAACAATTAGTTAAAAAGGCACGGTAATATTTTTTTTAACGTAATAAGTTTTCGATACTTATAATAAAACGTTTATTTCAGACAAAATTAAAGATCCATACAGATAGTTGTACCTAGAGAATACAATCCCGGGATCCCGAATCTCGGGATCCCGGGATCCCGACCGTTTTCTGGCCCCGAAAATCCCGGGACTGCACTTGGCTAATCTCGGGATTTTCGGGATTGCCACATACAAGTTTAGTTTATATGCCGTAGTCCGTTGCGCCTTGACGATAACCTTGCCTAGGTTATTTAATAGCATTTAATACATAACGACAAAAAACACTTTTAGATACGCCGTCATACGATACGTACTATTCACTACACACACAGGTACAGTCTTAATATGTTTGTTGTAAACTTAGAAAGGACTTCCCCACTCTGAGTACTTCAATACAATACTCTTAAGGTAATTCCCCAATGAATGAACTAACAGGGGAATCACCCGATCATCTCATAATATCATAATATTTTTGCGGGTATTTCCCGTCGGGGTTTCCCTGTACGAAAGTATTAAATATGCTACTTTTAAGGTGATTCCCCAAGTCCCCAACGAACCAACAGGGAAATCACCCGATCATCTCATATCATAGTATTGTTGCGGGTATTTTCCCGTCGGGGATTCCCTGTATGAAAGTATAAATATGCTAATCAGATTTTATTTTTTTCATTTATTATTCTGTCAGTGACGGGTTACGAAGGTTTCGTCATTTAAATTTAAAGTAAATTACCTGAAATTAAGTATTTCAAATGGCGGCAGACTTTGTTAAACATAAAAAAGACAGTGATGCGACGTCAGTGTGGAGTTATTTTTTAGTCGCGAAGGATGGGAATAGTGCTAAATGTAAGCGGTGCCCAGCCATTCTCAAGACTTTGGGTGGATCGACTAAGGGATTACATACACATTTGTTATCAAAACATAACATCAAGGTTATATCAGCTTCAACAAGTCAAGATTCTGAAAATATGAACACAGCTCCGCCGCCACCAACCAAGCGAAAGTTAGATGATTATTTTACTAAAAGTGCCGACGATAGCCTGGATGATGTTTTGGCAAGAATGGTTGCATTAGATGGATTTCCATTCAGTGTATTCATAGCTTCAGATGATTTGAGAAAATTGCTCTTAGCAAAATACCCGGATTTACCAAAGTCAGCCGTCACTGTTCGAAAACGTGTTATGAATTACAGTGAAAAAATCAAAAAGCAAGTAATTGCAGAATTGAAACAATTGAAAAGTGCAGGTGAAAGATTTAGTCTTTCTTTCGACGAGTGGACTTCAACTTCCAATAAACGATACATGGCTGTCAACGTTCATTCATATAAAAAATTTTGGAACTTAGGACTTGTTCCTATTTACGGAAGTATGACAGCTGAAAATTGTCTTCGTATATTGAAAGAGCGTCTCAGTGAATTTGATATTTCCCTGGAAACTGACATCGTGGCTATTGTAACCGATGGACCGAATGTTATGATAAAGGTGGGGCGGCTTGTTTGCACCGAACATCAACTGTGTCTCGCACATGGTATCAATTTGGCGGTCTGTGATGTGCTTTATGAAAAACATAATTATTTGCAACATAGCCCTACCTCAGATGATACTCTGAATGAACCAGCTGTTACTGTTGATTATATGGACGACAGCGATGATGAACACGATTTAGAAGACTTAGACTGTCCAGAATCAGGTTTAATCGTAATGTCACAAAATGATCTTGCGCCAGAACACGTACCAGAGTTAACACAATATGAAAATATTAATGAGCTGATAAAGAAAATCCGCAAAGTTGTAGTGTATTTCAAAAGATCACCATTTAAAAATGAAACAGTACTTCAAAAATATGTGAAAATTGAACATGGAAAAGAGCTGTCACTTCTTTTGGACTGTAAAACCAGATGGAATAGTCTTTTAACAATGCTGGAGCGATTTTATCTTTTAAAAGCATGCATTCAAAAAGCTCTTATAGATCTCAATCATCCAATTCGTTTAGAAGATGTTGATTTTGAATTGGTAAATAAAATTGTTGATGTGCTGACCCCAATTAAATTGACAGTAGAAGCAATCTGTAGGCGAGATGCTAATTTATGCACAGCTGATGCCGCTTTGAAATTTCTTATAAAACAACTGTCTAGCAAAAACTCAGCACTTGCCAAAAAAATGAAAACATCCTTAGTGGAACGTATAAAGCAACGACGAAGTGATAATTTAACTGGTGTATTAAATTATTTACAAAATCCACGAATGAATGATGAAAATCAGTTGTTATCGGATTTGGAATGGCATGACTTATTTCCAGTTCCGACACAGGCTATAGTGAGGAAGCAAATAAAGAGTATTGTTAAAAGACTTAATAGTCGAGATGACACAGAAGAAGAAGAAAGGTCAGGATCACAAATAGATGATGAGCTAAGGCCAGAAACCTCCCAACCCCAATTGACATTAAAGGAAAAGTTACAGCTGGAAATTAACAAGAGTATGAAATCCCCAGATCCTGATGTACAAGTACAAAATGAATTGGGGTTGGCAAATAGTATTAGACGTGAAATGAGCCTGTTCGAAAATGGAGGAGTTCGTGGATATCACTTAGAAACAGCATACAAGTATCTATTGTCTATTCCTCCAACCAGCGTTGAACCTGAGCGAGCGTTTTCAGCTGCCGCTTATGTTGGCAATAAACTACGAAGCAGGCTTGGAAGTCAAACATTGGATGCTTTGATATTTCTGCGATTATATTTTCGAAATACTAAATAGTATATTTATGTTGTCTTTGTAATTTCTTGCAAAAGTATAATTTTTTTGTTTTGTCTTTTTTATTTTCTTATTATTATTGTGATTTGTGTTGACTGTTGTGCAAAGACATTATAAAGTTTTTTAATTACTCAAGTTTTTTTTTAATTTGAGCCCAATTAGAAACCACATAGTCTAATCCCGGGATAGGCCCGGGATCCCGGGATTACGGTTCAAAAATCCCGTAATCCCGGGATTGAAAAACATGCTCGGGATTGTATTCTCTAGTTGTACCCTACTAATAAGAACCTACAGTTTAATTCAAAGGTTCTAGTAGTTACGTACCTTATGTATTAATGTTTATTTTTTCCTTTATAACTACTCGTACGTAGGATGAGTCATGCATAGGATATGTCGCAGACTCAAGGTTGTAGTGAAAGGACTTTTTAATGGGTACATTCTTTGGCTCATAATCATGACATGACTTTTAACCCGTCCAGTTTATGGAAATTGATTTTTCATCTTGAATAAGCAGTTTGGCGTCCGTCCGCATCTAAAGCATTGTCTCGTTCAAGCTTTAATACGACAGATTTACGGCCTGTCACACAATCTCATGCGTTCTGGAGCTCTATTTTTTAATCACTCGCTGCAAGATGACGAGTGATTTTCGTTCGAAGATGAATTAAAAGTCAAAGAAAATACTTGTTTTCGAACGAAAATCACTCGCCATCTTGAAGCGAGTGAATCAAAAATAGAGGCCCTGGTTATTACTATCTGCCAGATATTAAATAAAAAATTACGTTCTATAATTGAGTTTTTCGTTAGTTAGTGATTTTTTGTCGATAGTTAAATATGGCTTTAGGTGCAAAAAGTTTTTGGCAGCATAAAGGTACTCGTACAAGATTCGAATTTCAAACTTGGTGAAAGTGTGTATGCTAAGAGAACTTTTATGCACGGGCTCCTACTTCTATCAATATTGTCAATGGATTCCAGGTATTGCCGTAAGGAGTATCTTAAATAA
The DNA here is from genome assembly GCA_963584085.1 of Pyrausta aurata. Classification (NCBI taxonomy): domain Eukaryota; kingdom Metazoa; phylum Arthropoda; class Insecta; order Lepidoptera; family Crambidae; genus Pyrausta; species Pyrausta aurata. The sequence continues at coordinate 11,001,706 of OY757252.1, read as the reverse complement.
CCCGTGTAAGTAATATAGATTTACATATTGCGAGTAAGGAAGCTTTTTTCATGCGGATATTTTCAGAATAAGGCACTACATATAATAATTTTATTTCAAACTGTGTATGTAAAATGTCTCGAATACTTCGTTGATATCCCACTGGCTCGAACAAAGCGCTTCTCGTCAACTTTCCTATTGCGCACAGCAAACAGTGGAACTCTCTACCCGCGTCTGTGTCTCCATCGGTCTACCCTGTTATTTAAAAAAAAAATGAACAGGCTTCTTCTAGGTGAGCTCGCTTCATCTTTGTCCCTATCTATGGCTCATCTGGTATAGTCTAGAGACAAGAGCATACTAATGACATATTTAAAAAAATATATTTTATTCATGTAAGCGCCTGAAGGAAGCTCCTACGAACGGAGCTTTTCGATTTTCACGGACGCAATCAACGTTTTGATTGTTAATGAAGTACCTAACTACCTACCCATCAATATTGTTGGATTTGCATTCGATATTCGATTCACATTGGTAGATAATCTATTTAATTTTAGTAGCTTAATGATCACTTACTGTTTATCATGTGACCCACATTTAAAAAAGAATTTGGTTTCGCTAGCCAGATCAGAGATTACCACCACTAATAAACCAAATTTAGAGTGCAGAAGTCGCCGTTGACGGATACGGTGTCCTCACCGTCGTCCACGATATGATGATGATGATGATGATCAACTTAGTATTTCGAATACCTATATTTTGTTGCACATAACATTGGTACCTGTTTTCTATGGAACGCTGCCTAGTTGTTTATGTATCAGGTAGACAACAACTTCATTCATTCAATAGAGAGGACATCTGTGCATAAACCTCGTTACTTGATGGTTACTTCGCAGAAGAGTAGGTAGGTAACTATTGAAACTGTACTCGCAACCGCAACCAGCCAAACTCAACGTTTTTAGTCTCCGTCAAGTCGACAGGTGGCGCTACTTGTTTCGTTTTCGTTTGTTTAGTCTCGGGTGTAAGAGCCATACACGCCGTTATGCATTTTAAGAGTTTTATACTTATAATTACACACTAACGAATCTTTTATTTATCTTAGTGTGACGTTTAATTAAATCGATTCTAAATACCTATAGCATTTGTTTAGAAAAGTTTAAATAGATAAAATACTATCATTATTACCTCCTTGCGGTTCATACTGTCTTGTAACTTCTAATAAGAGCTTATAAAATGTCATTTATTTATTTATAGTCAGACGAAAAGATATTGTTGCGCTTGTGTTAAGTGATATTAGGAAACACTCATAATACCGCAACGGGTTGAAAAATACCTCAAAACACAGAGGTATTATAAACAAAGACGTTAACAAATGAGCGAGCCTATTTTCTTAAAATACCCAAGTAATATTTTCTGCATCGCAACACAATTTTTCGAAGCTCCAACAAACGGTGGCTAATGACTTCACGATTACGCCCGGGCATTCTAATTAAGCCACTAGAGTTTATTAGCGGACACTCCATTGCTGTTATACGAGCCATTGACACTATAATGAGTGTCAATAGAACTTTGTCACTGGAGTGTTTATTTATAAACTGACTCAATCAACAAAAGAATAGCAGAAGCAAAATAATCTAGGCCAATCTTTAATTGCACTGTCATGGACTCATAGAACCATTTTATTAGTCAAAATACGCTACAGAAGTTTTTGTTTTCAAATCTTAACACGTTCTAGTACATACAAAATGTTATTTTTATTTATTATATTTGTTAGTGTTGTACAGAAATCATACGTAGCGGGTTAAGTACTACGTTTTATTGCAAGTTAGGGTAGGTACCTAAGAAATGTCTTTATTAATTTTACTATTACATTATTAAGTTTATCAGTTCTTTATTACAATTTAATATTATTAAAATGTACAATTTACAACTTCAAGTTCATTAGATATAAGATTCACAAGTGGATTACATAATTGATTGCACACTTAAATATTATTAACCTTCAAAAAGAAAAAAAAGCTTTATGTATGTGAAAAAATCGATCGCTTTAATCATAATCATATTTACACTTATTTACATTAAGTACTTTACGATTATTATAATTAATTATACATTATTATGCTTCGCCGCGCCGTCTTCAAATGTACTCGAATGGAATATGGCACGCCCTTCTAACGACTAGAAGTGGCAGCTGCGGTAGGCACACCACAAAGAAGATCGCAAAAGGACTGAAGAGGATGCAGGCGCCTAACCACACCATCAGGAACCACGTGGGCACAAACGCTATGTGCTCCAACATCATCGTCACTTGGAGACCGGAGCGGGCGCGACTTCCAAACAGTTCATTCTATCGTTAACTGTCACAGGCGTAAAAACTAAACCGTCCCTCGATGAGACTGAGCTTCCGAGCTCCGCCTTCGGTGATCGTGCTTTTATGAACGCCACCTGAAACAATTGAATTAAAAGTTAGTAAAAGAATAAAATACAAATGGTTGGGACTTCAGAACATTCCTTTTACAAATTTTTATACAGTTTTTAAAGGATTACAAAACAATATACTGCTTAAAGCTGCCTATTCACTTGGAAATATATATTTATTATACTAAGATATACTCGATATCGCTCACCATAGTTTACAATGGAACCCTTCTCACTGAGAAATATAATAATATATTATATCCCACAGTCAATAGGCAGCTTTAAAGAGGATACGATGTAAACACACATATACTTTATTAGAACGTGCAATGCATTTTATTAGAAAAGTTAAATTACATCCTATCCTTAAATCTACGAGGAGATGACATAATATTCATTATCATTCACAGGAAAACTATAGTCAAGCGAAGATACCATAGACTGGGTGTCTTTTGATGTGCGACGTGGTCATAGCTATCATACCTTGGTACTACTTTCCTTATCGCTTCGAATCAAGGCTTGTTCCAGGGTTATTGTTAGATGCATAATCTTAAAATATTTTATTTCGGTACAATAATATTCGAAATTGTCGCTAATACATAACACGGACTTATCAAATGACTTTTGCCAAGAGTTTTATTTTTTATTTTTTTATATGATACTAGCGGTCGTCCGCGGCTCCGCCCGCGTGGATGTCGGTTACCGCTGCAAAAAGCCTACCCAGGAAAGACACGGTCAGCAAACAAAATGATTCCCAGGTCAATTCACAGACACCGACACTAACATCGACGAAGCAGTCACTATCCGCAGGCTGAACAGATTTTCTTTCTGTGGATGTTAGTTGTTAAGTCCCGGAGTGCAACCCGTTGTTTTAGGATAGAAAACTTAAGCTATTATTGTAGAGCTTCTCTATACACAACATTTGACGTTATATTATTTTCTGGTAACAAAATATAATAATGCTCGGGAGCCCCGACCCGTGATAGGGCAACGTAAAGTTGCCCATGCGTAAAACATTATTTTCGTAAATCAATTCCTACTAATTTGAATGTTTGGCCCTGGGGTTTGTTTATCGTGAGTGCGTAAGAAATTTTTACTGGAAATTGGAGCCTTTTGAAGGTTATAGGCAAATCAGTAGGGATCATGGGTATTCTTGGTATATGAGCTAATTCACCAGGTGCAGGGCTGGTGATAATCTTCGCAACTATTAAATTATCTTTTAGCTCCTTTATAAGAAGTCTCGTGCCATTACACATGTTGGGGGTTTTAAATTTCTGAGAAGCATTATCGGCGTGCCAACTTTTAACGACAGTTCATGAGGTGGAAGCCCAGCGGGGTTCAGAGAATTTAAAAATAGGGTAGTGCACTGCGTCCTCGATGTTAGTAACGGTGTTTGTGGATTTATAGCACTTAACTTCACCCGGTACTTTCTGCATAATTAAATTGTTTATTTCGTTGACTGTTTCATTCCTGGGAGAAACTATTGCTCTACAACACAGCCTACGAAAATCATTTTGATACGACCAATTTTAATCATTCAAAGACCAAATATTATCTACATTAACTGTACTTAGTGATGAAATAATTTATTTTGGTAAGAATTAATAGCATGAGTAAAATAAACGCGTTTAAATGTAGTCCAAAAAAAATTCAAGATTTTTTTCAATAAAAAAATGGTTATTGTGCCTCACTCGACATAGATATGTATAGTGTGTCGCGGACTTTTTTGTAGATATTTATAAGATTTACAATTACTTAGAACATTTTATGGTTTTATCTTTAATAGTTTAGGCAGGGTACGCAAAATAAGTAACTTTTTTGGTTGTTTTTTTACACCTTGTGTCCGAAAAACCCTAATATCTTACGGAATCCTATTTTTGTTCAAAATTAAATATAGCCTATATTACTTGTGGATAATGTTGCTTTCGAATGGTGAAAGAATTTTTAAAATCGGTCCAGTAGTTTATGAGCCTATCCATTATAATCAAACAAACAAACAAAGTTTTCCTCTTTATAATATTAGTGTAGATGGGTTTGCTCTTGTCTCTAGACTATACCGAAGGCATAGACAGGGACGAAGATGAAGCGAGCTTACCCAAAAGAAGCCTGTTCACTCTTGTTGTGCATATTTTTCTATTGTGTTCTCAGCTCTCTCTCTATAAAGAGCTATGTTATTAATAATTTGATCTCGTATCATTTGTTTTCATAACACATCCAAGTTGGTGGTAATATACACTCTCCAAGCTGTTTGCCACTATATCGGCAATTATGTGTCATTGCTGTTGACTTTTCAACATTTATCGGACTTTCGATAACCCTTTTATCATAAGTAGGTATTTTGAAATATTATTATTATAATAATATACTGAAATATATACATATTGCTACAACCGGTCGCTGTGAATAGCCGTAGAGGAGGCTTATGTTCAACAGTGGACGTCCTTTGCCTGATAATGATGATTTTTAGCCAAAGGACCGCCAAAGAATGACTTATATAATTATCAACAAGTTCAGAGTAAACGAATCAATATGTTCAAAAACAATCCGTTGCACATTTATGTTTTTATTTTATTTTATTCTTTCATTTTTATCTATCTACTATGTATGTATTCGCAAGTAACTTCCATTAACTACCGCGATAAATTGACCCGTGGACCTCTTTGTAAAAGTATCTGGCCGCCCGGCCAGCTGGCCATCGATAAAATTTGAATTATTGGATATCTATTTGATATGTGTTATGTACTTTTGTCGTTACTTAATAATTTGGAGTATAAAGGTAATATACCCAAGCAAACTACAAGGTAAAGTTAGTTTACTTCTGTCAGATACCGAGTTTTCAGACTCAATAGGTAATCAATTCATATGCTGTAAGACTAAAGCAAGATTTTTGACATTTCGCGTAGACAATTTCAATATTCTGATTTTGTGCTCCATAGAATGTCCTTGTTGTAACTTACGTAGCTAAGTCTAAATCTTTAATAAATCTTAAAAAATATTTGTATTTTTTAAGCTTGATTCAAACATTCTTTTTAATCAATAAATACGAATCGAAAATACCAATTATGTCTCAGCATTTTTCGAGCGCCTCCTGGTGGTTTTACAGGGAACTATGTCGACACTTCCGCGCCTTGAAAGTCTCAGTCCATATCATAAGCTGCTTTTCAGTATACAGTCTATTAAGATTAAATAAACGTTTAAATAAAGGTTGTGTAATGAATTATTCAAATATTGAGTTAACTGTAGGTAATGTACCTAATGCTATTATCACCGGAGTATCTACCCACTCCAGAATATTGCTTATGTAGGTAGGTTGTTTATTTATCAGTGAAACGAGACCGCTTATCATATTTTTTATGATTATTGCAATAAGTTGCATTATAATGTCAAAATTATATGAGATATAAACTTGAATTTTTCTGCGATAAAAAAAACGATTATTAGCTCTATCGAACGTCTATCAAGATAATAAGTGTAACATTTTATGATAAGATTGTACGTATATTTCAGAAGTGATATAACATCTTAAAACTTTTTAAAGGGAAATCCTCCATTTTCTCACGAGGTATAATGTATTATATGCCTGCCAATTTAGCATAGGTAGGTAACGTTCGCAACATTTAGTAAGCAATATTTTTTTGTAATTTGGTACTACTCTAAATAACATAACAAAGTGATGACACGTGCCCTACAAGCCAGGCGTAGACAAGTGGCCGTGATGCAATGCCAGTCATGGCATTACATAATCGCCATTGTTCTTGAAATGCGAAATTAGAAATGGCCGAGATACGTATTTGGCAAAAGTTATTCTGCCATTATCAATCATGTGTCGAATACGTAAAATGGAACGGTGCCAGAAAATAATGGTTGTCATCACGTTGTCATGGTCAAGTATAACCTTGAGCAGTACGGAGCCATTTGTGGTCTGAAACGTACTTTTTGGTGCAGTAAAAGCCATTTCTGTTTGCCCTAATCGTTCCATACTTTTTGACGATTGGACTTTTACGTTCCTATGGAAGTAAATACCACACTATTATTATTATAGGCCAGTAGTGTCCCACTGCGTGGCAAAGGCCCACCTTCCCCTTTTCCACTCTCCACGATTTTGGGTAACTGCCTGCCACTCGCTGTTAAACGAGTCCAGTTCATCACGCCATCTTTTTGGCCCAGAGGTCAACCGACATGCGGCTTACGCCACATTATTAGCAAAATAAGGGTTCCGTTTTTTGGCCCTCGGCTACGGAACCCTAAAAAACTAATTATATTTACATAAGATACTTTATAATCACTTCTTCGGTCTACCCGTTTCAAATAATTTCCCTTGGATGTTTCCTGCTCTATACGTATTAAGAATTTGCAATTCATGTTCGCCGTTCAACGGCTTTACAAAAAGTTTGCCACACCCGAAATTGGAAAACTTTTTGTGAACATTTTAATATCCACAATATACGAGTAAAACCTCATACAGAGGTCTTTTAGGTGTAGCGCGTCTTAAAAGGTTTTTTGGGTAGTTTACAGTTTTAAATAGTCTGTTACTATTAAATACAACATTTCTCAGCATACACTGGAAAAAACTACGATTAAAAAGCATCTCAAACATAAAACTAATTATATTCTTATTTTTATTTCAAATAATGTATCCGATTTGGTTTGTTTAAGCAATCTATTTGTAGAAGTCCGTCAAAAAAAAAGTTTTGATGACCTCTCGACCAGTCATGTCGATGTTTGAAGCATTGACCTCCAACGACAAAATAAGTATACACCTACCTATTCGTTGAATAAATAAATGCAGTAACTGCCTGCTATCGAACTCGTTCGCCTTGTAAAACTAAATAACATTTCTTAATCTTGAAGGTTCACATTTAATTTAATAACTCAGTTATATTAGTAGAATTTGTTACTCTACTTTATGTGTTTCCGACATTTCATAAACAGTGATTAATAATAGCGCTAACTTACATGTTAATGAAATTTTAACAAAAGAGAAATAAATAAAGCATCCTAACGTCCTGTTTCACACACAAAGTATGAATGTATGAATAAGTTCCCCATTGGCGTTATAAGTTCATTATTCATTACTTCACACGAAATGACGTTCCATATTTGGATTTTATTATTCGTTGGTTAGATCTTAGTTGTCAACGGTTAAACAGGTCCTTCATAAATTTAAATCTGTTACTCTACATTTTAAAAAGTACTTTGCTAAACAAAGTTGAAGCACACCTAGCATATTTAATTAAGTACCTAGTTATTTTATCACTATAAACTGCAAGCGAGTGCATTGACCTAGAAAACGTTATGAATGGATATGTAATTTAAGAAGCCAACAAAAAATACACATTCAAATCATTTGTATGTTTTTAACCTAAGCGTTTTCAATGTCACAATTATCATCATTTTATTTTATCGTCCGTCAACTTTATCTTGGCTTGTGCTATTTTTCGATGAAATCGATAATAATATGTTTTATGTTACCTGTAATGAAATCCTCTCACGTCATACTTACTTTTTAATAATATATAAGTAATCATAATGTAAGTCTACGTAATAAAACTTTAAATCCGTATCGCAACAATCATTAAATTTTACATATCATAGTACAATGTTGATAACGACCAATAATTTGGCTCCGAAACAACTAAATTAAATCGTTAAGAAGTGATGTCATGGGCTAAATCATTAAACAAAGCCGCTTTAGGTAATACTTATCTACTGAATTAGTCTTTCCACAATCAGGGATTTTACGTTTTCTAAGAAATTAACAAGATAATGCCAATCTATAATAATTTTAGTCTAATCAAGATTATTCTTCAAGTTATATATTTAGCTTCAATGAGGCAATCAGGAGAAAAATTTATCAAGAAGACTAACAAAATATCATCTTGTTATTCAGTAGTTTCAATCAATGTAGAGTTCAATTAGACCATATTAACAGAAGATAATATAATAGTACTCCATTGATTAAACTTGATTAAATTGTTCCAATGTGTTATATACAGTTTTTTTCCAAACTTCATGCACAAACAAACGGTAGGTACATATGGACTTTATGCCAAAAGCGTTCTATACTAGTTAACCACAAATTTATTCTAATATATTTATTCTATCAAAAAGTACTATGGATCAGTGTTGCATGAAACCAAACCATAGAGCCGTGTACATTGCACAAGTTACATCAAGCAAGAGCAAGAAAAGTAAATTAATATTACCTTGAATTCAAATCTCAACATAAACAGTATCTCGATCTTACGACAGGCCTCGGCAACTTCAGAGCGGCTTAACGTTTTAAAACACAGTTTAGTATTGACACAGATTTGATTCAAACTTCTAGACGAGAAAATGAAAGATGACACACAGATAAATTAATTAACTTGGCTATATAACTTGACGTGTGTTTTGTTTGGTATCCGTCTTACGTATGCCTCATGCATGAGCACAATCAGAAACAGGTTTAGTTGACATTGACTGTGATATAAACACGTACGCATCACAAGAATCTCCTTTGTTATACCTACACATCGTTAAAAATATGCATTTATTTTCCGTAACTTGACTAACACTGTAATAGAGCCGCAATTTTTTTAAGAGTTTTATTGATTCATATCAAAACTGAAAATATAAGTTTATTGGAATCTCAGGTTTCTTAATACAAAATTTCTTGGTAATCTTTATTAAAATTGTTTAATGTTAAGCCTCAGAAGTGTACCTACACTAGCCATTTTAAATAAATTCAATACCCATTCTTAAACAAAAGGTTATTTAATGACTCTGGTGCGGATATAATTTGGGTAAGTATCTAGGTGCTAACTGCAAGCATGGCTGTCCACGTGATCGAATTTCGGATGTAAACAATGATTACTAACCGAAGCAGGCACGTCGTCCTGAGGTCGTTATCCAGATACCGAGGGTGGCGCGTGATCCATATTAAACATCACTGTCACTTTCAAACTAAGAACACAGTATGCTGGTAGAGTGTGGTCCAACCGCGAACTGTTCGCAAGAGCGCGCCGGCTGTGCAGACGCACGCAACCTAGGGTTTCGACACCAGCGAGTGGCGCGCACTTCGTCTCCCTTACTCGACCCACCACTGAACTGAACAAAGCGAGACAGCCTCACCACCTGCAGCGTCATGCAGTCGACCTTCTATATCTACCATTATTGCTAATAAGCCTTTTGCAATCGCTTTGGTATTCCCTCCTTGTGCCACTTAAGATTATGAATATTTTTACTATTTATGTTGACTGTCTACGTTATTGACGATAGTCATTCAAGGTAGTAAAGGAGTGCGATGTTTGTTGACCTCTTAGGAGGTCATCAATTAAGGACTTTAAAGTACCTGCTCGTAGTACCTTTATAGCACAATCATCATTATTGTTTTCGGAGCGTGTCATTGATAGTTTGTCATTTGATTAACTATGTATCTCTTGATATCGGCAGAAATGACCGTACTTATTTATATCGTTTAGGTATATTTGGACCTATAAACTGAAATGGGTTGTCCGAAACTTCTCGCAATTTATTTATGAGGATAATTACGGAAAAGTCCTGATTGCGTAATATCAACAGCTATTTACTTATTTTTATCAAAATTACTCGATGATATCTTGACATCCTTAGCACTGCATTTCTAGAAATAGATTAATTGTTACCACTTAATGTGTCTCAACATGGATTCCAAAATGAAGTCATACTTGATTGACTACACAAGAGTACCTAATTTCATAATAATAGTGAGTACTAACTATAGTTTTGAAATTCCTATCATTTGTAAATATGGATCGGTAAATCTTGACCTACAAAGATTTCAAAAACTATTATTTTTTACAAATTGCACTTGTGGAAGCAACTGTGTAAGGAAACGAAAAAAGAAAATAGTCGTATAACATTTGTATTTAATGCTTCAAACCAAAAACGAAAGATATCAATTAGGTACTATGAATAATTAGTTATTTACACTGACGAAGTCGCGGAGCGGAGACGATTTCATGAAACTTAAACTTTTCGAAATGATGGAGTATCAAATCAAGTCGTGCAATCAAACGTTTTGTCATGAATGGCACACTAGATCTGTACTAGCCCGTGGACTTTGAACCAGAGCTGCAGTGGCAGCCTAGGTATGTGCACATTAATCTCGATAAATACACGGTTTCTTCTAGAAACTGCACGATTATTTATAGCACAAAGTACTAATTGTTTACCAAAGAAAACATACCCAAGGCTATAAAATGACTATTTTCTCCAATTAATCAAAGATCTGTTTGATATTATGTTGTTTGGTTTCTTGTAGTACTTATAGTGATTGTGGGATCGTAGGAACTCTAGGCTTAATGGGACTAGTCAGTTAATTACAATGTGTTTATGGTAATGATTGTGGACAATGAACATAGTTGCTGTTCAGTGCTCACCAACATGTCCAATCTATGGCGTTGGCGAACTGAAACCAAAAAGCCTTTACTCATGGACTACCCATAATTATTCAATTAAAGTTTTAACCAATATCACAAATTGCACAACTTTAACACAGTAATGACAGCATGTTGATGTTAAGGTCACGCACAAAACTTTTTATGCAATCAATTGTGTTGTGTTATTCAATGGCAACTGACTGGGAAGTGTATGTTGTTACATAGTACCATCACACCGGTTTTCAATGACAAAGCAAAGCCAATGGCTAAACTCTTGTAGAACAGATTGTCAGTAATGTTAATGATACTTCGGTACGATTTGCAAAACGTATCACACTATTCATGTCTGAGTCGGCGTCTTTTAACATTGCATTTACCTAAACATATTGAGTTTAACCAGTAGTCATTTAATCTGTGGTTTGATTTCTTTTAACGATGGCATTTTTAGGGTTCCGTAGCCGAATGGCAAAAAACAGAACCCTTATAGTTTCGTCAAGTCTGTCTGTCTGTCTGTCTGTCTGTCTGTCTGTCTGTCCGTCCGTATGTCACAGCCACTTCATTCTGAAACTATGAGTATCACATAGCTGAAACTTGGTAGGTATGTGTATTTTGTTCACCGCTTTCCGATTCAGATACAAAAAGTAAGAAAAAATAATATTTAAGGGGGTACTCCCATACATGAAACTAAAACCTAAAAATTTTTTTTACTCATACCTATGCGTGTAGCGTGTCTATGGATAGGTCTTTTAAAATGATGTTGAGGTTTCTAAAACCATTTTTCCTAAAAGTGTAAGGTTTGAGATATTGACGCTTCCAAAGTGGTAAAATGGGCGTCCCCCCCCATCTAACTTTTGAACTAAGAAAGTGAAAATTTTGAAAAAAATATATGATGTAGATCTCAACAAAAACTTGCAACGAAAATTGGTTTGAAGGAGATCGAACCAGTAGTTTTTGAGATATTGCACATTTTTATCAACCGCAAATATAACTTTGTCTTTCATACAAGCACTATGAAAAACAAAGTTATTTTTGCTGTCGCAATATATTGTGATGTTTTCGTTAAGTGAAAGTAAGTGGACCCTGAATTCAGTTAAGGGTGGCACGGAACCCTCAGTGCGCGGGTCCGACACGCACTTAACCGTTTTTTTTTTCGTAACAATAAAAGTAGGATGGTGATAGTTACATGATGAGTGAACTTTTGAGTAGGCGATGATGACGTTAACGCATGAATTACTATTTATTAGTCGAGATATTAGCGTCAAACATTTATTCACTCGCTTATAGTAAAAAAATACTTACATCATCCACAGATAGTCCTCGTTCTTGCTAGATTGCCTTTGGAGAGGCCCGCACCGTGGATCTGAAAAAAACTTAGTATCAATACTTCAATTGGAAAACGAAATTTCCTACCGCCGTAATTTTAAATCCAATTTCAAAATACTCACTAACTGTACACTAATTATTAAGTTAGCATTAAATGTTGGTCTTATGTATGACTGTACGTTTAATTAAAATGTGTCTTGATGACATGGCTTCTTTCAGTCTATTTTGAGAAGTCCAGCAAAAAACGTAGTAGGAAATTAACTCTACACGATCTCAAGACCGCACGTTTATTTACAAAAAATATTAAGACCTGTGATACAAACTCTAGAACATGGTATTTTGACGAACGTGTCGTGCAATGGTTATTTAAATCAAAAGCAACAAAGTTAAATCCCCTTTTTTTAAATGCTATCGTTTCAAAACGGTATTAAAACTTGTAGTTAAGTTAACAAAGAACCAACTTCTACCTGCGCTTTGGCGTCGGAACTTATCGGTTTTTGATGAGTGCTTTGTGATAATAGCATCGATAAAACTTGACGAGAACTCTACTCTTAAGATACGAGTATTTTAAGAAACGATAGCACGTATACAACTGCTTTAAGTAATACATAATAACATTGCTACAATACTAGTATTCGATAAATGTATGAATGAATGCACTTGTAACTGTAAAAATGCAATAATAAGCGTATAGACAGAAAAAAATATATTCTTACTTGCCTGTAGAAATGGTGACTGTTATAAAGGCTTTTTGTCTAATTAGTTGCAGCGGCCTTTATTGACATTATTTGCTTTACTCGTATAAAGACTGTATTGTGTACAGAGTCACTTTTGATTCTTATTTTGATGGATTGATTTGTGAATGGAGAGATTCTGTTATAAGTAGGTAACAATATTTGAAATTATTAAGTTGTGCTTTATTATTCTACCTTATAACTGTATCAAAATCAACAAACGATTTGTGGTTTATAATGTTAAATATTGACCAAGTATCTTCAAGTAACTTCAATAGAAGAGCTAAAGCTGCGATAACATTTATTTATATTCTGAACTGATAAATAAATAATTCGTGACCCTCAATTAATTAAAGTGCTCCCAGTATCCGAGAAGCATATTTTAAATGCGCAATTATTACGTTGTTATTGCCAATTACTTAATGTTCGTGGCAAATCATCATAAACATTGAAAAAGGAGGTGACGGACTTTCTCAATGACAACAAATTATATAATTTTCTAACCTGTTTTTTCCTGTATTTTGATATGACCTAAAGATTATTATTTTGAATGTGGGGATGTAATCTTACTACTCTAGGTTTGTACTTGCATAATTAATTAATTATTATTGATTTCTTTGTGTAATAAAGCTTATTACTTGAAAAATAATATAACAAAGTAAGTAAGTACTTAAATGTCACTGCCCCGGCTAGTTTATATGAACATCCATGGCCAGCAAGTAGGAATCTTTTTAAACAAGTTAAGTTTCATACCAGTTTATCATTCAAAATAAAAATAAACTATTGAATGGTATTATTTTTTTTAATTAAGTACCCTCCAGGAAACGATATAGGATCTAAAAATAATATAAAAATACTGAGCTGCGTACTGAATTAAGTACTACATGCACGGTACGTTTTGTGTTTTGATGCCATATGTGGCTCTATTTTTTTTGTTGGTTATAATGTCAATGTGAGTAAAGCATCTGGTGTTTCGACCCTAATTATAACCGAATTTATTTTTAGATAATGTAATTGTAATTGTAATTTCGACTGAATAAAACGTTCAATTAAAAACGAACATGCTCCAGAAAATGAACGGCAACAACTTTTACTTGGAATATACACATACATAGTGGGCCATAGGTGGCTCGTAAGACCGGTATTTTTATAACTGTGCAGCTAAATAGACTACTATTTTAGTAGGCATAAACAAAAAAAAACACATAGAATCTATTCTACTGGTAGCAAGTGTAAAATTGTATTTACTATGAAAACGAGAACATACCTGTTTGATAATTTTGTGAACTTGTTGAACTGCTACTGTTCTCACTTTCTGTGCGAGATCTCAATGGAAATAACAAATTCCATGGGTTGTAGCTAGTGGCTGGGGTGTTGGTTTGATTTTTGGTAGTCGTCTTGCTATCTGGATTCATTCTTCTTCGATTGCTCACTCAAGTGTTCAGTTTATTTTATTATTTAGTAATATTATTCGGGAAGTCACTCTCGCGCACCGTCTGATTGTACAGTACAATAACAAATGTCAGCGCATAGCAAACACACGCCGGGTGTGTTTTGAGCCGAGTATTGCCGAGCGGCGGCGGAAAGGCACGACGCAGTGTTTACGCTGTGGACCTTGCCCACCAACACAAAGACGTGGAAGTGGCTCATAATGAGCTATTTATTATAACCAAATGGTAACGATCACATTTAAAACACGATGGCATTATTTAATTCTAATAATATAACAGTAACGTCAATTAATGACGTCTTCAAGAAATATTGTTGGATAACAACTTTTGCAATTAGTGCTAGCTGCTTGGGCTAGAAAAACTAAATAATAATTAATTATAATATTCAGTTTCAGATTTGTGTAGAAATAAACGATCTATAATATTCTAGATAGAATTTCGGCGCGGAATTTTTGATTTAAATGCCTTAAATTTGCAATCATAGAAGCCAAAATGACGAATTTTCTGGTACAGTGAAACCTGGTTAAGTAAGACATCAAGGGACCTGCAATGTCGTTTCACTTATAGAGGTATTCCAATTACCCAGTGTCTCAGATATACAGGTATAAATAAATATCTGTCTCATTTACAGAGGGTTCCATTAATAGAGGTGAGAATACATGTTATTTCAGTTATACAGGTGCGATCATTAAATAAAATAACGTATACATAACACGTTATTTTAACTAACGTAAATGAGTTTTAATTTAAAAAAAGTACTCAAAGGTTATCATACAAATGTAATCAACAAAAATATTCCAGCACGTTTTTACACGTAATATGTACGAATATGGAAACAGAATGTATCAATTATAAAAATCTGTCATTTTAGTTTGTCGTTTGGAAGTATCAGCCATCAGATGTTTTTAGATGTTATAAATTTTATCAAATATGCTTTGGTCACCAATTGATGACATTTCAAAATAACTGTGCAAAGTTTCTTGTGCTTTTACTGCTTCGCGTTTACAAATTTTAATGATAACGATTGTAGCTTTCGTTTTGGCATTTTACAAATAAACATCTGTATGATAGTAAAGCGAAACTAAAACTGAAGGTAACTGAAGCTCAAAATTTGTACTTACGTTCTTGGAATTACGTGTGGAATTTGTGGGCAGAATAAGAATGAGTAAACAAACAATGTTATCTCAGTTACAGAGGTTTATGCATGTAAAATTTACTCGCTGTCTCAGTTATAGAGGTAACTATGATGATAAATCGTAAGAACAAATCCCAGATATAGAGGCTTACCTCGTCCCAGTAACAGAGGTAATTCAGTGCCAAAGTGTTGGGACCTCAGCATGAGTTACAGTTATGGAGGTTTCTCACTTATCCAGGTCCCACTTAACCAAGTTTCACTGTATATCGTTTTTGATGTTTTAATTTTTTTACACGTCTATAATTTTTGACAGTTATACTCGTACATAACTGTAACAGCATCTGCCACGTAACTGAATGAATTTATTAAATTTTAATGATAAAGTAAGTATAAATTAAGTCCCTATTCACCATTACGAACGTATTACTCCATATTACAAAAATAGGTCGCTATATTTGTTTATTATACTTTGATTGATTAACATTTGGATTGACTTTTCGCCATTTTCAAAAAAGAAATTGCTCGGTGTGAAATGGCGAATCGTTGTTGAAATAATGTCTTATATTTTTTTATGTAAGTAATTGCTTTAAAAAGTGCTTTTCTATTACATCAAAGATTCCAATAGACGGCAAATATGACAAATTCGTTAAAAGAAACATTCTAAATCAATGACGAATTTGTTTTAAATTTTATTGTGCCGAAAGAGGATACATTTTGTGGCTAATTTCCCTGCAAACAGCACACCCCAACGAAGACGAAACTTTAAAAAAACCGGTTAAGTGCGTGTCGGACCCGCGCATTGAGGGTTCCGTGCCACCCTTAACTGAATTCAGGGTCCACTTATTTTCACTTAAAGAAAACATCACAATATATTGCGACTGCAAAAATAACTTTGTTTTTCATAGTGTTTGTATGAAAGACAAAGTTATATTTGCGGTTGATAAAAATGTGCAATATCGCAAAAACTACTGGTTCGATCTCCTTCAAACCAATTTTCGTTGCAAGTTTTAGTTGAGATCTAAATCATTTATTTTTTCCAAAATTTTCACTTTCTTAGTTCAAAAGTTAGATGGGGGGGGACGCCCATTTTACCACTTTGGAAGCGTCTATATCTCAAACCTTACACTTTTAGAAAAAATAGTTTTAGAAACCTCAACATTATTTTAAAAGACCTATCCATAGACACCCCACACGCATAGGTTTGAGTAAAAAAAAATTTTTAAGTTTTGGTTTCATGTATGGGAGCCCCCCCTAAAATGTTATTTTTTCTAACTTTTTGTATCTGAATCGGAAAGCGGTGAACAAAATACACCTACCTACAAAGTTTTAGCTATGTGATGCTTATAGTTTCAGAATAAAGTGGCTGTGACATACGGACGGACAGACAGACAGACAGACAGACAGACAGAAAGACAGACAGACAGACTTGACGAAACTATAAGGGTTCCGTTTTTTGCCATTCGGCTACGGAACCCTAAAAAAATATTTAATAAATATTTTATTATCGAAAATGGTGACTTTTTCTTAAAATAAAATGGCATATAATAGGCCTTAACGTGACCTTTTTGCAAATACAAGATTATCCTTCGCTTTTAAGACAACCTGTACAATGATTATGAAAATCCTAATAATATTTAATGTTTTACAGATTCATCAGAAACTCAAAATTAAAAGGACAAATTATTAGCTTGTGAAAAAGAAATACACATAGTTATTGGCATGCTTAGTTTAAAAGCACATTTTAGAAATCAAAGAAGAAAACCTGATGGCAATCGACAAAGCTACGGACAAAGCCACTCCTAAATTAATTAACACGTTCCGGGACACTACTCCAGACACAATAGATGTTTTATTGTTTTCACGCCTGTAGGCGGGCACTGTCCCGGAACGTGTTAACACTGTCAATGTTCAGATGAAAAAATAAACAAAACAAAACACACAGAATAGCGGGGAGTTTTTTTTTACAACTATGAGTGAAAGATAACAAACCTACTCGTAGTTTTTTTTTGTTTTTATAGTGTTTTGTCACCATACAAACTTAATAATATAAATTGCACTTGTAAAAAGACAACTGAACCTGTGACAGACGAGGAATTGAACCCCGTGTCTTACGCAATCCGGGCGTATGCCTATACCACTCGGCCACCGTCACATTAACAGGCCTGTTGAATTTTTGCAAGCGCTTCTTAACGCATAGGCTGCGTGACATCATCAATGTTGTGAGATTGCTCTCACAATATCTGAAGGAAAATATTTTTACAAATATTTTAACAATCAGTTAAGATGACGAAAGCCAATTTATAGTTTATTTTTGTTTTTATAGTGTTTTGTCACCATACAAACTTAATAATATAAATTGCACTTGTAAAAAGACAACTGTGAACTGTGCGTAAGACACGGGGTTCAATTCCTCGTCTGTCACAGGTTCACAGTTGTCTTTTTACAAGTGCAATTTATATTATAAACCTACTCGTATTTATTTTAATTTTCGTAAATGACGTGAATATTAATGACACCATGACATGACACTTCAAGTTTTGATTCAAGTCAAAGAAAACATCAAAAACAGAGTATACGTCAATTTTGGCTGGTGGTTTTTTTTTTCAGAGAAAGTGCGCTACTTATTTGTAAAACTTTGTTTATATCCAAAAAATCAATATGAAGATTCCATACTTGGTATCCGAAAACACGCGTGCGGCATACGCCACAGCGCCTTTGATGTTGCGTTCGGTCGCGGAGGGCGATCGGAAGATCGTTGCTGAGAACTTTGAGTGGGACGATGACCTCACTCCTGCACCACTCACGTACTACGCAGCCCTCGCTCTGTCCAGACTGTTCCATAAAATCAACCCGCTGGAGCAAATCCTGCAGAAAGACGTGGATATATTAATGGACCTGTACCCCGCTGATATCCCTTTGAAATCCAGCGTTCCCAACATAAAGGTATAACTTCAACGCAACTTCCTACGCCGCATAAGTATTTTGCGTTCCTTTCTCATAAAAATAAATAGTTCTCAACCTTTCTCAATCTATGAATGAGCATTAAAAAGAGATTTATAGAATGTATTTAGAAAACTTACATTTAGAATTAAATATGACATGTAAGAAAGTAACAACAATGATTATTTTCAGGATGAACAGTATTGGAAAAGATCATTCGCCAAGAAATTTCCATCTAGAGTGGAGCTTGGTGTAACATTTTGGAAAGGGAAATATTTGTCTGCTTGCCTCCAAGATTACTTGGAAAATGTAAATCCTGATGTTTTCGTTGAAGAAGACGCTATTGAACTCGCTAAACTGGTAATTTTTATATTTTTATATTTCTCACAATATTATCCGTGTCACTAAATTGTAGGTGATTTCAGGTCAGTCCTTACATTTACGAACTAAGCTTGAATCAACTTCAAATGCAACGACAACCTAAGCCTCCAGTTCCAAATGACGATGTGGTCGAAGATACTTGTGAATTTAGCGTACCTAAAGTGTTTAACCACATTCCACTTGAACCAGTACTACTGAGGTTGTACAACCTCCAAGAAATATCATTAGTATTCGGTTTGAGCAATCTAGCTGAGAAGTATGAAACGAGATACTTTGAATTTTCTATAGCTGATTGCGAATCCCTATGCCGAGGGCTTGAGCATTTGAGACATTTGAAAACTTTCCGAATTAATAGAAGTAACTTAGACTGTTCCAAGGTGAAGATAATTCTGCAAAATCTTGTTAAAAAAGAATGTATTGAGGAGTTGGATTTTAATCACTGCAAGATCGGAGATTACGGTATGAAGGCGCTTGGAGGTTTTATTTACGTCCATAATAATGTGAAACGAGTTCGGATTGCTAACAACAGATTTAAGGAAGTCGGTATTCAAGGAATAGCTTATGCGCTACAGATGAAACCTGCAGCGCCAATCGAATTGTTAGGTGAGTAAAAACACGAAGTCTACATGACACTACGAGTATTGTTTTGTTTAAGCGTGGTATTTATAAGGGTAATTCTTCATCTTTCAGATTTCAGTTTAAACCCAATGTCGATTGAATGTGCGACAATGTTTGCAGCAGCGTTTGTTCGTTGCAAAGAAAAACCTCAAACATTGATAGTTAATTCATGCGGTTTTCGTGGTGCATCTGCAGAAAAGGTATCAAATATCAAAGTTAAATTCAAGTGTATGTAACGTGGATTATAATAGAATAGCTTTCAATGTTGAACATTTTTAAACCTGCTTCGTAGATCACTTTATCTACGGGTAAAATCACATGGAAATCCGTGCAAAAGTTTTTGAGTGTCTCACAAATACATTGCCCGACTATACTGACGATGACGCAGCGGAAGACTTTGGTTTATTATAGTTAATTTATTATGTAGTATAGTGATAGTAATACTGGTATTGATTTCATCCAGATGGCAGGCCTGCTTTGCCTCAACAGGGGCTTGCTCCGATTAGATATAGCTGCCAATGACTTATCTGGGGACGCCGAGAAAACCCTCATCCGTGCGCTTGAACAAAACAAGAAAGTTCTCAGAATCGACCTACGCAGAACTCGTAAGACAACATCAATACACTCATCAAAAGTTACTTGTGTAAATGAGATATCAGCCAAGTTAATTGCAGACTTATCGGCAAAATTAAACATTACGTTGTTTATGTAAGAGGAGAAACAATGATACAGTTTTCGCTAGAAGTCGTTGAAGTAACTGCGACGCAATGTTGTGGATTGATAAGATGTTCTACTTTAAATAAAAAATAAAGAGATGACAGTAGAGCTTTCGGTTACTGTAATTTTTATTTTATTTATTATTTATCTAAATCAGGCAGCGGATTACAAAATGTAATACAGACCCATAAAATAAATACCTTACAGAATAACATACATTCAAAATAATAAATCATAAGTAATTGCAGTAGGTATTTGTGTAGCCATACATAATATACTTTTTGATTTTTTTAATAAGTCGAAAAACTACATAGACGTACACAAATCATCGATAAGTAGTTGTCCCACCATCAAAACACACATTTTCTTACGAGATCTATGCTGTGCAATCATAGCGTACTTGCCTTATTTGAGTCAAATGAAAGCATCGTGAGAATTATACATATACACGTAAATATATTTACAGATATATCTGAAGAAACACAGGCAAAAGTGAATGAGCTGTTGGAACGAAACAAGAACTTGGTCGGCCAAGAGAGGGAGCCAAGTGACGAGATTCCACCTCTGTATCTGAATGAGCCCGAATATCTCATCTGGGAGTACAACCCTAACAATCCGGACTACATTCCTGGAAGATATCCAGTCCGAGTTCCAGAAGTTTAAGATTTTTTTTAAATGTCTTACGCCACTAGCAATTAAAGTGCTCCAATTATGCACAGATATTAAAGGCCCTAATTTAGAAGAAAATAGGATAGCTTACTATCGTTGCGTTTTGGATTTGATACTTGCATTAAATACTTTCTTTATATAAAATTCGTTTTTTATAAGCCCCATCGTATGAACGATTCAACGTAGTGACCTTCTTAGAAATTTTAGAGGACATAAAGGGTATAAAAATGTGATCAGCACGAGATTCTTGCGTGCATGGCATATAGGCATCATCATTTGATGATACGCAAAAGATAACTCAACCGTTACAAGGGCACAAGTTAGAAATACGTATTAATAGAATTCTCCAGCACGGAAGTTTCCCTTATTTACCTCAAGCATAAGTAAATATTATGCTTAAAAATATGTTTTCGATATTTTTTTATGTCTGTTTAGTAATTTATTACTTACCTATGTCAATAAATGACTTGTTGTTACATGCCACTGGTTGTTTCCAATATTGACTTATTTCTCAATGTTAAAATAACCTTTTGATTTTCTCACCTAGAGTAAACTCGTTGATTCCGAATAAAAATCACATAAACAATTTTCATCAAGGAGGTTATGATGGTGATGATTATTGCATTATACCTAACTAGCTTTTGCCAGCGACTTCGTCCGCGTGGAATAGTGACCCTTTTCTCCCGTTTTTTACACATTTACCACCATATCTTTGCTCCTATTGGTTGTAGCGTGATGTTATATAGCCTATAGCCTTCCTCGATAACTGGACTATCCAACACAAAAAGAATTATTCAAATCGAACCAGTAGTTTCGGAGATTAGCGCGTTCAAACAAACAAACAAACAAACAAACAAACAAACTCTTCAGCTTTATTTTATAATATTAGTATAGATAGGTTATGATCGGACTCCTTATTATTTGCCTATGTTTCGCCTATATGTCTTTCTAATGTGTACATTTTTTCATTTTAGGTTGGTACCCTGTGGTATGTATGATTTTAACGAAATGTAGGTAAATGTACATATTTATTTACCTATTGGATCAAACTTTCCACAAAATGTAAACATTTGTACAACATTTTTGTTGCTGTATTGAATACGCATTTGTTATTTGCATTTGAATGCACTCGTTTCATTGATTTGAGGTTTCATGTACGCTCCAATTGAATCGGTCCAATATTGCGAGCGATACTCGCTAAGCTGATTAAAAACTTCGTATTTTACTAGCCTGAAAAATATTATAATATTTAGCATTTTATCTGCAATTCCTCGACCTTTGATTGGAAAGTCTCAAGTAATCAAACATGTTATGAATAGCTCCCCTTTTGTTCCGTAGCAAAATCGATGGAAAGTGGTTAGCTAGCATAATACGTAAGATAGCTTGAGTGGGCCTTTGTGTCGGAAAAGAAGAAGATCGCCAATGTTTTGGCATCTTTTAAGGCTCAGATATTCCATTTCTACGATGTTTCGATTGAGTTTAAACATGGAAACACTAATTATTTAAATCTCGAATCTATATATGTTATAGAAGAAGATTACTAGAAAGCTGGATTGTGGTTGGAAACACGATTGTAATTACTTTGCTCGATAATAATTGCCTCAGAAGTGGGCCCCTTTTTTTTCGTATTTTCTATGTAGTTTTCAAATTATTGGATTTATATTTATGAAAATCACAAATTTTTAGTAGGTAATTCCATTCTACACATATACATGTTAAAATGATTTCAAAATGTTTGTTATTTAGATCAGAATAACGAAATATCTAAAAACACTTTATTTGACCTATTTCGACTTTTTTGATCTTGATTTGCTCAAGCTACACAGATGTGAGGAACAGGGGATTATAAGAATATACATTTTGACCACATAAGTGAGATCTCAGCTATGAATCAAATGATTTTTTTTTAGTTTTTATCGGTGTTATGTTCAGGCAAAGAAAGGTCCATTTTTTTCATTAGTCTGTATTCTTTCTTACAAGCAGCAAATTCTTCCAATTGTCTTTTTAAGATTACTTTAGACACCAAAGATGTTTAGGGCGTCCAATCGTTTTTTTCCAGTTTTATTAACATTTTCATTCATAAAACACTGATTTAGTGATTCTCACACTTGTGACGATGGTGATTCGCGCAACGACTTTGACGCAACAGTTGATCGTCGTGTCATCTCTGTTCTATACATGCAAGCAGAAATAGCGCTATCTTTTTATTCAAATGACAAGCACGAGATACCATTTCCTCATTCCCCTTGACGCCACTGCGAACGCTGGACCTATGTCAATTTTTGCAATTTTATTTGCGTACTTAATTACGTAAAACACCTAAGAACTAATAATAGCTAATTTCGCCGCGCCGCGTCACGCTCAGTTGGATCAGCACCAGTCTTATACTAATCAAAGGTCGCGAGTTCAAATCGGGGGTATCATGAATATTTTTCTACATAGTCACAATATTTTTTTAGAAAACGAAATAAGTATTTATTTTAATTTATGGACATTTTAACATTTAAAATAAAAAAAAATAAAAATAAAAACTAATTAAATTTTTAGGTTTTTTTTAAAGTAGCAAATCCTATTAAAAAAACTACATAACAATGAAAATAAATTTCAAAAAGAAAATTAGTATCAAAAACATCATCACCATGCGGATAAATCTCCTCAATGCCATGAGGATGGAACCCCCAACCTCTACGTGTTAAGCAAAATAAAAAGAGAAAGGCTGTAGCGACATATATAATTGTTGTGAATAAATGAACTATATTTTTGTACCTATCGTAGAGATGAATCCGTTTCTATAGTAACAATATAAACAAAAAGCATAAAACACTCATGTCAAATTATTGGGGTGCGTCTCATTTATTATACAAACATTTGATATAATTCAACTTTAATAACGATCACTTTACATAAGAATCATTTGTTATAAAAACACATGATATAATTTTGTTTATCATAACGTTTACTTCACATAATATTCATTTTATATAATACCATTTAGTATAACGTTCATATCTTATAAAAACATTTGAAATAAAACTTATTTTATATATCGTTCATTTGATATAATTTTGTTTGACATACGCATTATTTCATATAACTATTATTTGAGATAATAACGTTTCAAATAATGATTAAAAGACCGTCAAAACCGTCAAATTAATATAACCTTCACTTGGTATAACTACCATTGGTATAATTTCAATTGTTTTTTTAAAACTAATTATCATAAATCTGAATTATGTTAACCCCGACTCGCCGTGGTCACTTTGCCGTGGTACTTGTCTGCCCGATACTAGAGTGTAATTTAGAAGCCGGAGGCGCGGAGGGAGAGCAGCCTCCGCCCGCTGTAACAAGGGGCAGGCACCCGTGCGAGCCGGAGCGGCTGAGGCTGGTCGCCGAAGGCCGAAGGCCGAGGCGACCAAAAAGCCGAAGCTGTGGAGGTGAGCGTGGGTGACTGCGCTTTGTTGCGCAAGGGCGGAGAGGCTGCACTTCCCGCAGCGCCGGAGACGTGGAAATAATGATGCATGTGTGCTTGCTTGCATGCTGCATGCCTGCTTGCATGCTGCATGCCTGCTTGCATGCTACATTCCTGCTTGCATGCTGTATGCCTGCTTGCATGCTGCTTGCCTGCTTGCTTGCAACATTGCCTGCATCCTGCATGAATTGAACAACCTAGCAGCTGCACTTTTTTATGTAATTGTTTTTATATTCTATGATATCATATAAATTGGAGTTTATATGAAGTTATCATTATATGTTTTAAATATTATTTAAAGAGTGTTATCGTACATGAATGTTATACTAAATGTTATTATACTAAATAAACGTTATTTGTTTTTATTATTATATCATGTAAATGTTATATTAAATGTTGTTTAGATGAATTGATTTTAGCTCAATCGTTTGTTATACGTTTTAAAATTATATCATTCAAAATTATATTATTTCATCATTATACTAAAAAAGTGTTATATTAAACAAAATTATATCATGTGATTGTATATGTTTTGAACTTTATATGATATGTTGTTATATTGTATATTACACACCCAAATTATTGTAGTTTTGAACATTTTCTCTATTTGGAAAAATCAGAGCTAAACCATAACTGTAGATTTAGCAGTAATCTCAAATGCTAAAGCTGTGCCCTGGTGACTCTAGTATATTGGAGACGAGAAAATATTATATGAATTTGAGGGAGGGAGAAAATTATTAGGTGATAGGTCTATATTAATTTTATTTATTTATTTACATCTAGACTCCTGTGACAAAATACAAACATTGGAGGTTAAGTTAAAGTCGGTCTAGCTCTCTTCGTGTATGGAACTCAGGTTTCCATGTTATTTACGTACGTACGTACACATTTTCTGAATCGTGTAGTAATAATGCATTGACTATCTATCTCTTATTTGGTGACATGGACTTGAGCGACGAACATGGAGATTACTCAGTATAATCCAATTATATTTGCATTCAGAAATGTCAAATCTGAATAATTTTTTCAATTTTGTTCTGTCGAAAATGTGTGGAGACTGTCTTAATTTTATTTTTATAACCGTTCCTCAAATTGCTGTTACTGAATATCCAAAACAACTTTGGTGTTTGTGACACATAATAATTCTATTAATCTTGTAGTTAGCGCCAAATGGCGCTTCGGGGTCACGAAGGGTTCCGTACCATTATCTATGAAAATGGCATAAACATCATATCTGTTGTCAGGGAGTCCCATACAAAAGATATGAAGTCCTAATAATGGGGCAGCCCCTCATTATTATCATTATCAGAGTAGATAAGTTGTATGAGAGCAACCTGAAAAAAAAAACTGTTTTTTAAGTTTTCGTTTTTTCAACGGCAACATGAATACATCCTTCCTGAAAATTTCAACTGTCTTACTATCACGATTCATGAGATAAACCCTGGTGTTGCCCTTTCGGTGTAGGAACTCATGCTCATCATAATTCATTCCTTGTAGGGAGGTGTCTCAAAAATATTTTAAAATACATATTTTAGGCGGTGTGATTAGGATATAAAGAAACCCATGCCAAATTACAGTTTTATAGTAAAAAAGGTCTATAAGCTAGACTACAAAAAGTCAAACATGGCAAAACCATATATGGTTTATCAAAGTAATTGTGTGGGTGCGGTGCTCTAATTAACAAACCTAGACAGTTGAAATATAACATCTAGCTAGGTAATAATGTGTAAGCGAAGGAAAAAATCTGAAAACAAAAGAAAGTTTTTTAATTGTAGGGTCTGAAACCGTTATAATTAAGTGGATGGAAGCTTGCACAAAATATGTATTAATGATTTATGAATAAGCAAATAAATATTTCTATAAAAAGTTATGATATCCCAACAAAAACATCAATGTGAAAAATGATAGCCAAGTTCAATGCTCAGTATATTTGATAGTGAACTTCGCCGAAAAAAGTATTGCATCTAAATGAGAGATTACTACTAACTACTTTTGCCTTACTATTTTCTTACTTTCTAACACATGATAGTCAAGTCATTTTTATAGTTCAGGCTGATATTAAGCGAGTATTTTAAGCGTGGTGTGGGTGACCTCGATAGTAATTACTTTAAACCATTAATTTACTTGAACCATTTCACGGGACATCCAAAATATACGCGGGCGACGTCGCGGGAGACGACTAGTAAATAAAAAACTTTGATATTATTAAAGGATTACTGAAACGATAAAGAAACCTTTGTCTTTAATTTAGCTTTCCATATTTGTAATGTTAAACGGAAGCGTGAAACATACTGCGCAGACCCTAGATAAACTGGGAACAGGGCAAGAGAATGATGATGATGATTTGAAATGTTATGAATTTCAGTGTGTAAAAAAAAACCATGACAAAATTCTCGTGATGGGTGAACTTTGACTTATATACCTACTGGTTAGTACGGAACCCTAAATTTGAAGTGCCATATCTGTAATGGTCTTCAGTCATCATCAATTGGAAGACTGATGGAAGATAGTAGTGAGACTATAACTGTGTCGACAAAAAGGATCTTAATATAAACCACCTAAATGTTATTACATTACATTTCCTACACCTATGGGTTGGCTGGAAGAGGTATCTTTTAGGGATAAGCCCACCTTTGTTCACATTGTGACTTCTTGTACCTATTTTCTGTACATCTTATAAGTGCAATAAAGAATATTATAAATGTTATCGGATATTCTTTCTTGTTTTTATAATGGTTACAGGTTGCTGGCATAAAGTGCTGACCAGTCGTGTGAGAATGAAATGCCACTCTTTGCGTTCCTTGTTCTTTCGATAAACGTTTAGACTAAAAAGCATGTATGGTGTACTAAAGAAACCATTTTGTAAAAGTTCTTAGGGGTTCTGCTAGATGGCGTGGGTATGTTACTTACAAAAGCGCATGAAGTATCTTATTCAAGAAAATTTTGTTCCTTAAATAAACACTAGATGGCTTAATTATACACGAGATTTGTAAGACAAAGTTGACAGAAAAAGTTTTGTGCGGGGGTGCTGGTGGGGGAAGCGCCCCGCACTTTTAACAAGGGGGCGGGGCTTATGAGATAATTTGACGGAATAAGACGGCCTTAATATCTGACCCGGGAATCGCTCAATATTGACAAACTATAAATAAATAAAATAAATTTTAAAAAATAAATAAATTTTATACGGAGTCGAGACTAAAACCTTTTTTAAGCCCCCGAATTTTGCCGGACTTATTTGGACGAATAAAAAATGTCAAAATATTGACAGTTGGCAATAAATTGTTTTCCAATAGTTATTTTTAAAAAACGCGTAAAAAATGGACACGGAAGCATTGATAAGCGTTATTTCACGTAAACCAGCGCTTTGGATGACCAAGCATCCGGAGCATAAGTATAGGAGTGTAACCAATGCATTGTGGGAGGAAATCAAACAAGAATTTCCAGACTCTGAGGGTAAGACCTTATGACTCTATTATGGGCTAGATGTACCATGTAGGTAAGCACTGTAGGCATCAAGCACTCAAATTTTGGTGTCACAATAGACGAAAAATGATGATGATGAAGATTTATATCTTGCTATAATAGCAGTGGATGTTTAACTATTTATATATGGATTTTGCCTTGGTATGCTGGGTTTAAAAATATATTTTCTAAGATGGTTAAAGAAAACCTATTTACAACTTTATAAATGTTAAAGCTATAATCGATTTTCTTGACATAAATATTTTTTGTACATTTTTACAGTTCCCTCGCTGCGTAAGAAATGGAAATATCTGAAGTATACCTATCGAAGGCAACTTAAAAAGAGTCAACCTAGTTGGAAATATTTTGAGTCAATGGGATTTTTAAGAGATCAGTACGAAGATGAAGAGACTGACCCACTCAGTGTGGATCAGGTTAACGGTGATTCTGCAGAAACAGCGGAAGCGTCTTCTCCAGTGATCGTATCGTCATCACCGGTACCTTCACCCACACATTTGTCTATTAATACTGAAGGAGATCACCAAAATGCTGACTCTCTACGTTCCTTCCGAAAACAATCTAAAGATAATGGCACTGAAGCTGCCACAGAAGCTGCTACTGCACTGATCAAAAAAAGGAAATTTGAAGCGGTGGAGAAACAATTTTCCATTGAAGACATCACAAAATCAGATGATTACTATTTCCTCATGAGCCTACTGCCACAAATTGTTCGACTGCCACCTATTAAGAAGTTGAGACTGAGAAATAAATTCCATCAAGTACTTCTGGATGAACTATCAGCTTGTTATGGTAAACCCTAAAAACAATGTTCTGCAGGAGAGCCTAAGTGTAAGAAAGTGTTATTTTTAAGTTGTTTGTTCAGTGGCGCCTGCCTGTAATACTTTTCCATTGAATTTTAAGTAATAAACATTAGTCGATTATTATACTAATTAGTTTTTCATTCTTTCCTCAAAATTATATTGTATCTTGAGCAAACCTATTTTTTTAAACACTAGTCAGTTGAACCTGTAGGCAATCGCAATATAGTACCTACCTACTTACCATAGTTTAATCAGAATCAAAAAAATTATGTCTAGCGTTGAAAGTGTACTCCAGCATACACTAACATATTTAACATTGCATTAGAATCACTTAGGTACCTCACACTTAGGCTACATAGAATTCCTTTTACTTCCTTCGATCCTAATTTTATTCGCTACCAACATAAAACGTCTTTAATGTATGTATTTATAAAATCTTAACGTTTTAAGAAAGAAAAGTACACCATGATTTGTGCAATAAAGTCTTCTATAGTCTAAAATAAAAGTATAACATTGAGCTAGCTAGTTACGAAGGCAGATCTATTACCCACCTATTTTATAAACATACATACCATAATAATATTTCTAAATTGCTTTGTCTACCAACGCCTAATGCTTTTGCAACGGCAATATTTGATTTGATTGATACGGCGCTGACTGCAATGCAAACAGACACGGTGTTTACAGTTTTTATTTGTTAAGATACTATGGAGGCAGGTAAATTACGGTATTGAAGGAGGAGGAGGGAAATACATTCTCAAACCCTTTCTTTACTTGCCCAATTACTCAAATTTTTAAATACCTTCATTTTTTCAGGCCAGTCTACACTGGCAACAAAGGCGAATGCTATAAAAATAGAATAATTAACGAATTATTTATTTTTAAAAGAGGCTTACTTCATTGGTTGGGTGCGAGGGTGACACAAAAAATAATTTAGCGGGAAACAATCTCTAAAATGAGAGAATACCTGAGTGGGAAATGGGAGACAAACTCGCCGACATTCTTGAATTACATTACAAGGACCAAGGGGAACAAGGCCCTATATGTAAATTCTTAAGGTTATTATCCAGATGTTTTTGTTATGTTTTCGCGAGAAACTATTTCCTTTCATAACGAAATATTAAGATCAAAGCTAAGTGCGTGTCGTCGTAGCATGGACATTAGACAAATATGAAACTAAGTTTTTGTGTAGATGGAGGACAGAAATTAGATGGGTCGAAGTAGTTTCATATTCCAATAATGATGACATTATGGTCAAGTAATAAATTCTTTGCTTTTGCTTTATACTTCGAGTAAAAGCTTTTAATTATTTCCATAGTTTCCATAAAAACGTATGTAAACTACACCATTTAATACCATAGTTTAAAATGGTGTAACTTGTAACTTTACATAACCTACCATATTATATCACTTCCCTGAATTTAATTCACGGTAAAAGTTTCTGCTACAGAGTAAACGTAGCACAAGCTACGTAGGTACTAATTATACGTCAATCCGTGTCCGAGGAAACTGGATCGGATAATCTATCAAGTTCAGCTGATACTGTATTTACTCAACGACGTAATATTGAATGGGACGCATGTGAGCCAGGCTGTTATTATACAACGCCTATATGCAGGCCTATACAGCTGGCTGAATTAGTTTTAGTGTATTGCTGTCTCCAATGCATTCATATTACAGACGTATTACCATTCAGCATAGAGTTTGAAGATTAGTTTTGAATAGTATAATACTTAATACAAACACGGTACTTAAATAGGTAAAGAAAAATATTAAGGAGCTTAACCATTCAACAAGATAAATAGTTTAAAAACTGAAACTTAACGTCTTTGTACTCAGAATTTTGACTTCTTTCATATGATAGCTCACTCGTTATGATGGCAGCAAACTTTTTTCAAAGTACACCAATATATTGTAAAAACATTCGCCATGTTGCTATTTGTAAAACAAAGGGAAGCCTATGTTACCCGGACTATAATATGGATTCGATTGATACATCCATTCACAAAAATCGTCACAGTATAGTTTAGCCGCAAATGCGGAACACACATAAATACCCACATACATACATACATAGAATGCTAAAATCATAACCCTTCTGTAAAAAAGTAAGTAAAAACCCTTCCGTAGACTAGTAAAAAATAAAATCCGAGCTGAAAAAAACTGTTAACAAACACTCTTTACCGAAAGGCATTCTGTGTGTGTAGCTTTTCCAAAAATTGCTCAATCGCAGGACTATTGGCCGAAATCTAATAGAAGGAAGAGCCTACTGACAAACAATTTCACGGTAGATATAGTAAATAAATGTCTAACATTATGACGGGATAAACGTAGGATTTGGGTAGTGTCATATTTCTAAGCGAGATTGGATAGTCGGAGATATTGTGTTGCCGCCAATCAATTATTGCTAACCTAAGTATTAAGGCAATGTACCTACATTATGTAGGGCCATTTGCTCCAATGTATTACATTTTGTTATAAATCTATCAGACTATGGTCTTGGTCATTATTGGCGAAATTACATTAGCTGCGTAGTATTGAAGCTGGTGAAAGAGGTGCCTTTATGAGTTATTCAAGTAGTAATTTAAGTAATCAAAGCACAATCTCACTAATATGCTTGCTTATTTATAGTATCTTAAAACCAATTGATGCAATAGGCTTGAATTCCTACAGATGCGAGTTTAAGGAAGACAATAATCCAACATTGATCATCGATGAGCGACATCTGTTTCGATTCACTTTCTCGATAAAAAGTTAATAATATGTTAATATAATAACCTTAAACATACCATTTTCCAAAAAAAGCTTTTTGATCAGTGAAACTCATCTAGTACTTCCATCATTTTTTTTTCGTTTTATTAATTTACAGCCGCTCGTTTAAATTAAACGTAAATTAAGTTACGGAAGTGAGCCAAGAGCCTTCAGGTGCAAGGTGCAGAGTGCGGCCCTCGTAGTTTCATTTGCACAGCCTATTGTAGAGAAATCACTATTAGAATGGTACAAGTGAAAGAAAACTGATATGAAAAAATCATAATAATGTTAATTTGTTAAACAAAATAAGATGACTGAATAATACCATATTTTAAAGTATCTTGATGGGTTATATGGCTCTAAGGTAACATAGTGTAGTCGTAGCTAGGAATAGAATAAGGATACTCGACGTCATAGCTCGACAATGATATCTAAGAAAAACCTAACAGCACAGAATATATGCACATAGGTACGAAGTTATCGGAACGAATGCATCTAAACAAAATATTTACACATAAACTATTCACATAGACATGCACGTTTATTATTCAATGAACAGTCGTACCTAGATAGTCACAAAGTGATATCCCAGCGGCAATAAAAGAAATGCAACAATGTTCTTAATGTTGTGCAATGGCCGTCATCCCGGTAAAGCTAAAGCTAAGCGCATGGCTTTACACAGTAAATAAGTTGCATCCGCAGCCCAAAGTAGTAACCGAGTTGTTTATTCGCATGTCTACGGTACTAGCTAGGTAGATATGCCAATCTCAGATACTACCTATCTAGAGATGGGAAATAATTGAGGACCAACCAATGCAAATCGACCCGTCGACATCGACAGGTACTGTACTGTACTTACGTACAGTAAATAAATTATTTTTATAGGCCTACGGAAATTGACCGAATAGTTAGGTATGTTTGTGAATGCGTTAAACCTAATGGAAATGGAAATATTTTGTCGAATGACATTTTCCAAATAAAAAATGAAATTACCTACCTTTATAGGTCATCGTAAAAATAGCATTCTTTAGTGGAAAATTATTGGTTTAAAAATAGCCGAAGTTGTTTGAAAAATAATGTTTATCCTGACTATATGCGTCACTATCATCACGCCAACGCTCGTGCCTGCGTGGGGTTGTGCAATATCCACATCACTTACTTTTAATCTGAGTCCGCAATCTAGCATTGTGTAATCCATACTATGTCTGTGGTAACTTGGTATAGCTATGCATCTGCTCAATAGTTCAAAATACTAAAACGATGGACAAACTTCGAAGCCGAGAAATTCAACATTCTAAAGTGCGACTTAACGAAAACAACAGAAGACTCACTGGCAAATGTGACTCCATCAGCCTGGCGTCAGTGTGGTTCATTAGTCCATCAAAGTCAGAATGATCAGATACACCAGCTATAACAGACTGATAAATATAAAACCGTGATAACCATCATTCTGGTGTCAGTCTAGACTGATGAACTGGACTGACGCCAGATTTATGGTGTAACCGTTGTATATGACAAATGTAATGGGATAACCGTTCAATAATTCAAATAAGCAGATAGTTAGTACTAACATCTACGAAAGATTAACTTTTATAAATCACACTCATCACCTAAAGAACTCGGCAACAGATTATCGCCGTCATTTCCATAACGACTTATACTAATATTCTAAGTTGATTGCAACTGTTCCCGAGTAAAGTTGTGGCCTGATTATACAAAGTAAAACAACAGTAAGGTTTAAGGAACCCTGTATCCATATCTTACAATATTTCTTACAATCTAACAAATTTTTGGTCACGTTAAAAGCCATACATTTGATACTGATATTTAGGTATACTAACCACAATAGCGGATAGTACGTCAGGTCGTATCTGTATTATGCTGCGCTTATTTGAATAATACAAATACCATTAGAAACAGAAGCCATGGTACCCAAATTAGCATTTTGGTGTTAGCATCATTAATATTCTATCGCATTGTCCAAGAACTTTCTTCCATTTATAGTTTATTCATATAATAAGACCAATTTTTTAAACTGACACTGAGAGGCAATAAGGCTTTTGTAAAAAATATTTTACCAGCTGACTAACATTATTGGCAAAGTTGATCGTATTACCACTAAGATTTATTCCTAAAAATATCACTTAATTTAGTAACTCATTAGCATAATACTTAAAATTGTTATTGCGGTGTCCTGGGAATTAATAAGAAACTACTAACCAACGTTGTTATCATGATTTATTCAAATTAGAAATAATAATTTTGAGGCTCCAGTGAAAATAAGCTTGAATAAAATATTTCACCTTCAAGTGATGTTAAGGAGATTTACAGACAATTTAATCTGATACTAATCTAAATTGAATTAATCGCTTTATTTTGTGTAATAAGTAGGTCTTCGTTTCGTGGTAAGATTTTAATCTAATTCAGTAAGTATTTAAGGGTGATCTTAGATAAATTCACCTAAAAATAACTGAGCATTTTGAAATTAACTTATAGTAGCTAACCGTGATCGTACTTATTCTATAAAGCGCAATAAACTAAAAATGAAAAAATATACATATAAAAATAATTAAGGAGCAACTAGCGCCTTGTCTTCCTTGCAAACTACGCAAAAAATAATAAAAACTAGAGGCTAAAATACTCTCTCAATGTGACTAAAGATCAATGATCCATACGTTCAAATAATCAACTACTACTAATACTAATACTAACGTAGATAATCTACCAATGTAAAATTAATTAGCTTGAGTATTCATTTGTATTATGAAAAATATTTGGTCATAAACTACAGTGGGTTGGTACGTGCTCGAGTTGAAAATATTTTGATTCAGGAAATTTCACAGACATGTAGTTGCTATTTGCGTTCTTACTGTAAATTAACACATTTTAAGCTATGCAAATAAACGCTTTAGATCCGAAACTTTTCAGACATAATTAATTTAGGATTTGACTCGTTCTTACATTTAGTATGATTAATTGGATCCACGAACACAAACGTGAATTTAAACGTCAAAACAACACTAAAACATGAATCTGCCCAAACCGTTTATCTTTTCCAGATTATTGTGTTTTCAAATAGTTTTAGTATACCTATAACCGTATCGTACTTTTAATAGCGACTGATGATAACCTTCCATTGTAAAGCAACTTATTATTTTGATCAAAATTAGATTTTGTCTAGTTTTGTATTTTTTATTACCAAATACAAGTAAGTACCTACTAGCAAGTTTTACTAGCCTGATAAAGGCGATTACGTCTTTAGTCCGCCTTAAACGATACCGACAAGGATACAACTATCACATTTAGATATACCTATGTGTATGTATAGCTTGATGTGATATGATGTTTATATCTATGTTAGAGTATAGCACATGCAAATTTTGCATGCCACAAGCGAATGCGTTGGTGTACAAGGGCGTTAGACTTAAGAATTTGTCCGAAATAAAGATCAGTTTTATTTTCAATAAACGTATCTAAAACCATGCCCCTTTTTAGGCTCTCACAACAGCCCTTATATCCTGCTTCAATTGTTTTGCTTCAGTCAATGACACATCGCAATAAATCCTGACAAAATAATGTAACATCTGTTATTAACCATTTAATATTGCAACATCTGCGCGCATTTGCGAAATATTACTACGAAAACTTTCGTAGAAACTACGTACGTTCACCATTGCATTCAAAAGTCGAAAATGTGCAAATTAGTCGGTCGAGGCCTCTGCCGCCTAACCACTCTGAGAGGACAATGGCTTGCACACTTAAACTCCATTCATCTTTGGTAGTCCAACAATGTAAACAATCTTATTGTAACTTTTAAAATAATATCAGCAAATAAAATTAATTTACTATTTGATTTAAAAAGTGTCAGTTTTGAACGATGAATTAGCTATTTATGTTGTAAGATTTGTGTTTATCTTGTTTTAAAAAGAATATTTTCGCAAAAAAGTAATGTCAAGACTGTTTACTATATTCGACTAGTAAAGAAAAATGGATAAAGTCCATTTTTCTTGGCAAGGCGCAAGTGATTTTGGCTCTTAAAGTTAGGCGGCGATGACCTCGATAGTAAAAGCAGCAAGGCACAACATGTATAATACCTACTTACTCGTAGTTACTTTCATGTCTAGAAATGTTGAGTTTCGATTGAAGACAGTCCAATAAATAGGGATATCGTCATTAGAACATCAAAGGTACCACTCACAGATTTGGGATTGTGTGATTCGCGACACGTTTCCTTTTGCCGTCCGATCTCAAAGAGTATTATTATTCTGCATGAGTTACGCACCTGTGCCGCTCATCATCCCTTAACAGTAGCTACTAGGCTTCGCGTGTGTAATCAGTCTTTGATGGACCGAATAGAATATAAGTACCCAATAAATAACGAATTATATGTTAGTTCTAACCTTTTTTTTCGACTGCAGCAAAGCCAAATGGAGGAGTTAAGATCCTAGCAGTCTATATAATGCATTGAACTACTATTACTACGTATGGAAATGACACCCCGAAGGAACCTCGTGCGCGATGAGTTGATGGTCACAGACCATCAACGCATGCGCGGTATCACAGTCACTCACTCCCGCTCGTAGCGTTAACCAATGTGACATTTGGTCAATTAATTTGTCAAAATGCCGTCTTGCGTTTTTAAAACATGCAAAAATAAAACCAACAGGAATCAAAACGATACCGGCGTTACTTACCATCGGTAGGAAATTAAAATGTTAACTTAAACCAGTGCAGTGAGCTGTTACTACTACGTATAGAGACGCTATGCCAAGCAAAAAATGTGCGCATTTTTTGGACGTGAACTGTCAACAGACTGACGTATTCCATAAATTTTGAATTTTGTATATGAAACCGCAGAAGTGACACAGACTTTGTGCCTACTTAACTTAATTATAGATAGTGCCATTCACGAAGGCGCGCCCCACTCTTTTTTTGATTGATGAAGGTGCGGGGTGCGGGGGGTAACACGCGCGTCAGTTGCGAGCCGGCCGTCATTCAAATATTCAGACTATTCACGAAAGTGGCTCTGCTTAAATTATTTTTAAAATGTCAAGGAAAACCCAGTGTGTTGTACTAAAAAATAAACCTGGTATAATCTACTGTCATTATTAAATTTACTGAAAGAATTGTAATGGTAACTTAAACACCATAAACAATTTAAAATAAAAAAAACATGTGGTAACTTATAATATTACCGGGATGTACTTTATCGGGGAAGGCTATAAAACATTACGCTAGGACCTACGTGTACGAAGAAAAAACAATTCACGCGTATGAAGTCCCGGTGGACCGATGGTTCTCTTATAAAGAAAGTTTTTAAACATTTTTTTAAATGTTATAAAACGTTCTTACGTATTTCGTTTACGTCAATAGTAAAAATGATGCTTGTGCAGTTTAAAAATAATATATTACTTTTCTAGTAACTAACCATACCTACTTAAAACCATATCCAAGTAGAGCATCTTTCCCTTTGAGTGTATTTTTTGAAGTGTGCTTGTCATTCATTAGTCATTAAGATGTTCCAAATTCAATTCAAAAGCTTGCACACATGTACTATAAACGATTTGGACGAGTGGTGGGGCGCGCCTTCGTGGATGGCACTATCTATATATTGAATGAATATTATTTTATCAAAACGTTTTAATCGTTACTTACTTTGATCAATAGTTATTTAAAAGAGATAAATAAATAAAAGTTTAGTAAATAAAAATCTGTAGGTCAAAAACTCGAATAATATTTAATACTATTTTTTTTATCATGATTTTTATCATTTTAATTTTTCATACGAGATAATTCTAGAAAAATACAACTACCAATGCAAAAAACCTTAAAAGAAATATCACAACATCGCATTGTCTAACCTCTATTTATTATCTACCTACTTTTCCATTCTGTGCATGTCACTTTTTATAATCTTTGATTTTCGAATAAAATGGCGGAAAATCAAAGATTATAAAAAGTGACACGCACAGAATGGAAAAGTAGGTAGGTAATAAATTAGGTTAGACAATGCGATGTTGTGATATTTCTTTTAAGGTGTTTTACATTGGTAGTTGTATTTTCTCGAATTATTTCGTATGAAAAATTAAAATGATAAAAATATGATTAAAAAAATAATAAATATCATTCGAGTTTTTGACCTACAGATTTTTATTTATTAAACTTTTATTTCTTTAGCGCTTTTAAATATTGATCAAAGTAAGTAACGATTAAACATTTTGATAAAATAATATCCATTCAATACAATTAAGTTAAGTAGGCACAAAGTCTGTCTCACTTCTGCGGTTTCATATTCAAAATTTAAAATTTATGGAATACGTCAGTCTGTTGACAGTTCACGTCAAAAAAATGCGCAAATTTTTTGCTTGGCATAGCGTCTCTATACGTAGTAGTAACAGCTCACTGATATAATGTTAGTACTTATGTGGGATCCACATTTGCGGCTAAACTACTGAGCCGATTTTGCTAAATGATAATAGTATTGGTAACAAACACTACCTTTTATTGAAAAGTGCAATATGGCGAAGGCTTTAACAATATATCTTTATTGGGATACTTTAAAAAATATTTGCAGTCATAATGAGTGGGTTATCAAATGCAAGAGAAAAACATTTATAGTACAAAAATGTTTAAACAAAACAGAAAATATATACATGAAACGATAGCTCGTAGTTGGGTTACAGTTTTTTGAACTATTTAGTATATTTGAAATCCCTAAGGTGTAAATGGTGTGGTTGTCGCCACTGAATAGTCAGTGGTTGTCGCATAGTCGCATAGCGCACCGCAACGAGTTTCACAGCAAGCTGACTCCTGTGTTTTCATCTGTTGCTTTTCTCGAGCGTTAAATATTTTACTTGTGACTAAAAACAGTGAGTAGAACCACGCTCCAGTTTTTAACTGAGCTCGCCCAGTGAATTGAATCGACGGTCGTTTAGTAAACAACCGCAAAGTGCGGAAATTGTGCATGCTTAGACATGTAAGGACGCTAAATGAAAGAAGTTAAGACGGGGTAATTAGGTCGCATTTTGTTCATAGCCTAAACTCGAGTAGTTATGCATTTGATGAGACTATGTGCAACTTTTTATGCATCGTAACATTTAGTGGCAAAGAATTCCTAAATCACTGCACTGTTTTTATAGGATACAGTGATAACCACTCAGAATTGGACGAAGAAGTGAAGTGAGTTTTTTTGTATTCTTCTTCTTTAAAGATAAACGAAAGACGTGTTAATTACACACTATTACCCGAGAATAGATAGGTCGATTTTCATGATGTATAAGTATTAAATACATCCATGTTCTTTTTGAGATATCAAATTAGGATATTTTCAGAAAGTGGTAATTGGTATCACATTCCAGGAGTTTTCGGCCTCTCAAGTTGTTGGGTACACAAGAAAACGATATTCGAGTGTAAATTAGAAAACTTCGCCGCCTGTATCAAGAAAGTGATAAAACATATTTTCCCATTTACGTGTGTATATTTTTTTTACATTATGTAACGTTCATATAAATGATAACTTGGTGCGTCTAATTGTCTCTTTCCTCAATACAAGGATGTGTTTATGTTTATAAACATTCCTTTGTTTACGCGACCGCAGGCGTACTATCGATCCGAGAGGCTTATATCGATCCTTTGCAAAATGTTGAATGTTACATTGCATTGTTGCGTAAGTAAAGTTAAATACGTGACATACTTATCCTTAAAACTATTACATTTTGAACACTTGGGTTGGCTACAAAAGATCTCTTTTAGGCCCACCATTGTTCACATCGTGACTTCATGTTTTTTTCTGTACAACTTATAAGTGCAAAAAAGAATATATAAAATCGGTTTAAAGATACATTGCAGTGTAAAGTTGTGTAGTTTGGAAAGCAAAGTTTCAACTCTTGGTAGTATTCTTTTGTAACTTTCTATATGTGAATTTAATAGTTTCGGAATCAGATTAGCTAATGGAACTTGAGGGGCTTACTGTGTTTGCTAGAACTTTCTGCTTCGATATCTTCCAACTTGTTTTGACCTTTGATGACCTCGATATCTTGTTTGTTTTAAAATCTTATGTTAGTAGTTACAGTCAGCTGTTTGTAACAATCATTGAAACTTATTAATATGTTAAGCTTGCTGTTGAAAACTCAAAAGCGTTTATATTCGTAGTACTTAGTAGCGCTAGCTAATAACTTAAGATGTTTGGCTACTAGTCTATGATACTCACACGAATGTTTTTTATAATAACATGTAGATCATCTAGTTATATTTTCATTCATTGCAAATCAGTTTAAAAAATTGATATAATTCGCCCCGAAGTATGTAGACGTGAAAGTAATTTACACTTGAAGACGACCTACCTATAACACCATGATATAAGATGCCAAGTCACTCACACGCCCGCATTTCCACACGGCCGCGAGGCATTTTCAATCCCCTCACTCTAAAGTACGGACGACAGCACGTCAAGGTAAACACTGCGGTATCTTATGCAGTTGTAATAAGGGCTAGTTTTCAACAAAAGTAAGTAACCAGATGTGCTGGCGACTGTACTCTACGGACTAGCGAGCGTAGGCCCGGGAACTATTTACAAATTAAATCTTTATTAGTACCGTCCTACTATGGTCTGAGAGGTATTGTTAGACTTTTGAGAAATGTGATGATGAATGCGTGTTCGAAATCAAACTTATCTTCAAGCCTACACCAATTCTTTCAGCGAGATTTCTTTCACGAATATAAGTTAATAAAACATGGTTTGTTAACACTGGATTAACAATTACATTTTGGTCTCAAGCAATATGTTTTATTACGAGGGATTAATTGCACAAAGCGATCTTTTACACACAACTTTTTGTGTTTGAAAATTTTTACGATTTCGTCAAACAGCTACACAAATGTACCTTTCTACGTATTTTTGCTGCATTAGTACAGAATCAAAACTGCTCATATTGGCTCAATTAAATTCGTTTGAGAAACAAATAAACACTCATTTTTCCAAAGAAATGTCAGCGAAATGTAAAGCCTTCCCACACAAAGCGTGTTGCCTTGCATTTGTTCCTCACCCTCTGACGCGATTTGAAAGCCTATTCCATATAAAACATGGTCAAGTTACAGTTCTTACGCATATTGTAGTATGTTTATTTATTTGCGTTTCTGACGTTACATTGGCAATGGCTATCAAAAACGGAATTATAAACAAAAACTATTGAATTTGGTTCAGACTCACCTGGATTCCTTCGTAGCAGTCTTCCAACACAGTATCATTGTAAGTCACGCCTCTGCGCTGAGCCCCGACGCGCCGTTTTTCTCGGAAATTTTGAAGGTTTCTTGTTCTTGTTTATCACGTCACTACACTTTCTGCACTGATTTATGACAAGTTGTTTTAATGTTCGTTAATCAGTTTAACACGGGTTTAATCAGTTAGGTATCAAACGACTGCCGGGAGTCGCATAATAATGGAATTTCTATTGTGTCTCGTTCACACATACTTGACGAGTTAAAATAAAAGTCGAGGACTCGATGATGCGCGCGATTCAAGCATAAACTAGTGAGACAATATTAGGGTTGCCACTTTATTAGCCGCAAAAAGTAAGGCTAATAAGGGCATTGGTTTTTAAGCCATTATCTTAAAAATATCGTATTAAGATTTTTTTTTAATTTGAGCTTATTTTTAGCAAACTACCTTAGTCTTATTACTAAGGAGATTTTTTTTAAATTATGGAATCTTAATTGGATGATCTACTTACTTAGGCTAATAAACAGACTTACACAGAATAATTGATTTTTAACGGCATCGACTTAGCACCTTCCTACTAATGGTGTATAAGGCCGACTGTTCACGACACATGTGCTCCAGTTCTTGTTCTAAACTTACGCAGGCATGTGGCTAAAGCCTAACGGCCAACCACCGCACGCTCACAGAGGGATAAGATGTATTAACTTTTGATTTTAAAAATAGCATTACAAAAATATAAATGCAAAAAATATAACATTCATCGCATTAGCACTTTGCAGAAAAAAATACATCACGTTATTTGAAACAAAACACGACGCGATGTGCAATGGAACTGAAATATACAAGTACGTATGCAAAAATCAAGTTCCGTAGGGATTACAGAGGATAATAGGGAGCTTCTACCAAAAGCAATATTTCAAATCGCGGGACATCGCAGTTTGCTTATGTTTCGTTACGAGTGGATTTAGTAGCACTCAGTCTACATAGTTATGGACTCGTAGCACTCGTAGTTGGTCAAAATAGCATTTTTTGTAATAAAACTGGTGAGAGTTGCCAATTTCTTGACGTAAAACTTTACTCCCGCAAACATCCATAAACATAACACTTATTTGTAAGATTAGATTATGTAGATCTATTTTTTTAAGGCCTTGATCTATTATTTATTATTGAGACTTATTAGTTCTAACCACGAATTAAAGTTATGAATCTTATTTATTACATCGTTCCGTACACAAATTAGTAAAACGCTATGATTCCCAAATCATTGTTCCCTGTTACCGCTATACTTTTTCCGAGCCAAGCGCAGATGAGAAGTTCGTAGCGGAACAAACTAGCGAATCAGCGTTGCGACTAATTTTAGAATTCTGCAAAATCACGACACCGGACATATTGCCGCAACGCATTGGCATTTGTAACTTTAGATCACTGGGAGTAAAACAAAACAGTTACTCCCTACTTGTTTTCTGAACTAATTTTATCACAAAAACATTTGTGGCTAAAGAAAACTGAAATATTCACCAGATATTGACACAAAGCCACAAAGTTATCATTAATGGCAAAGGTAATTGAAGGTATTGACGTTTTCATTCTTCAAAAATCTTTATATACATTACGTACTTACGTAAGCCCTAATCAAGAGGAAAGTAAAGTTGAAATGCCTCAAACAGATTTCTTATTTTTCCAATTTGACACAGTTTGGTATTACAGTCTGTGGCTAAGATGGCGCGTCCGAACCTTTGGGTAAAATTGAAAAGATTTTCTATCAAACCTTAATTAACGCCTCAAAGATTTTACAGAGCTATTCCTGAATAATGAAGCCTCTTTGGCTTCAAAGTTGTTGAAGAAATAAGCGAATTTCAATCAAAGTTATTTAACTTACATGATTGAATACTTGTTTACACATCAATGTATTTATCTATTAATCAGGTACTTATGTGCTCTCAAATTTGCTGAATCAGGCGCCAAGCAACTTGTTTGGGCGGTAATAATTTTCTGGCGTATAAAACTATGATCTTTACGACCTTGTAAAGATCGCAGGATCACACTGGATGCAGACCGCTTGTGATCGGTCGATGTGGAAAACTGTGGGGAAGGCCTATGTTCAGCCGTGGACGTCCTTTGGCTGATGATGATGATAAAGTATGAAACTACTCGTAGCAGGATGTTATGTTACTTGAATAAATTATTCAAATCCAAAAGAAGTAGGTACCATGGTCTCGAAGCTTAGATAATTATTACACACGCTTTTTTTATTATTTATTAACACGTTCCGGGATAGTGAACGCCTACAGGCGTGAAAACAATAAAACATCTATTGTGTCTGGAATAGTGTCCCGGAACGTGTTAATGTGATTTACAATAGTTTGCATTAATGGCATTAATCTAAAAA
This sequence comes from Pyrausta aurata, assembly GCA_963584085.1. NCBI lineage: Eukaryota > Metazoa > Arthropoda > Insecta > Lepidoptera > Crambidae > Pyrausta > Pyrausta aurata. Next base: position 10,958,830 of record OY757252.1, on the reverse strand, counting down.
TCAGAAAACACTACCTAAGCCTAATCACTGCAATTGATTAAAGTTTCTAGAGTTAAGTTTAATCCTCTTATTAGCAATAATATTGGTATTTACATTAAAATCAAAACATTTCGCAGCTGAGGAGCGAACGGGTCAGGGTCGCTGAAGTTTTGACGCGCGCGCCAAGTGTCGAGTGATTCTAAATTGGGTCGACGGGCCCCAGGCGAATGATTTTATGACATTACAACAGTTTGTAAGCAATTACGGGAATTTTCGGCACAAACGCCTAACTTTTTAAATTATTTACAACTTTCAACTGAAACTTTGGCGGGTACTGTCGAGATGGGACCCAATGCAATAGCAATCATACGTTTCAATAAAATAATTTAGTTCGTCTTCGAATTGACTTTTCTAAATCAGATTTTTCTTTACGTAATATGTTGAAGCGACGTCTGCGACTGATTCGGAGAGCCTATCAAAAATACTTACCAGAAAATATATGTGCATACTTGAGCATGGGAGCAATGTATGTGATTGGTGTTCAATTATTGTTTAAGCTTTTAAGTATATTCTTTGAGATCTAGTTAGGCTAAGAATCGCTATGATTTTTACCCATGATTTAAAATTCTAAGTGTGAATGTTTCAAAGTAAAATAACAACATTTGTTTCCCTACACACAGTATAATAATATCATTATCCCTTATTATCAGAAACGTGAAATCGCCGAGCAGGGACTAGGGATGCCCGCTTTTTGCATACTTAATTCGGTGATATTCGGCAAACTCGTGTTACATATTCATATGAAAACGTATGTTTTATATTCAATTCGACCTCTCTTATAGACCAACATCCAATTTAATTTGAGTGAAGGTAAACAAGGGTTGACATTTTTAAATTGGTGTACTTTGGATTTCATAATGTCTTCTATCATATTTTGCCTTGATATTCTATTCATAGTTATGTCTGACTTTAACACATTTTTAGTTCTTAGGTCGGTAGATACATTAGGAGGATTAGGTGCGGGTTCATTTTTCATAGCTCGTCGTCATTTAGAATTTTAGATAGATCCGTACTCTCTCGTAAGGCTCATTTCATTGAGTTATTGCGATTTAACGTAAGTACTTCATCACAAAACTTAGAAAAACTCCTGCTAAGATCATCTTCTTCTATACCTATAAAATGCTTTGTCCTGAACTACTGACTTATTGATTGACTGACTGACTGACTGACTGACTGACTGACTGATGGATCAACGCACAGCCTAAACCGCTGATCGTAGAGACCTGAAACTGGGAGGGTGTGTTCTTTGTATGACGAAGGGATCCGATAAGAAAGGATTTTCAGAAATTCCACCCCTAAGGGGGTCAAAAAGGGGTGCAAAGTTTGTATGGGACAACCAGATCCCTTGGTCCAATCTACTTCAAATTTTGCATACACATTATTTTACAAAATTTACGGAAGATTTATTTTGTATTTTATTGAAATTCATCCCCAAAGGGGGTTAAAAAGTGGTGCAAAGTTATTATGGGGGTGATTTGCTTCGAATTTGATATCAATACTCTTTAGTGCTTACGATTAAAATGTTTTTTTATTTCATTTTTGACAGTCATTTGACATATCTGAGACAGAACATTTGACACATGTTTGTTATTGTTCTATCCTCTTTGGTTCACAGATGAATAATATATGTTGTTGATGTTGCTCTCGAGAAGAAATTTTATTCCTCAGAATAGCCTAAATAATATTTTTTTGTGTTTAAACAGCGTAGGTATCAATCGGTCTGTGTCCAGTGTAGATTGCAGATCGTATGTTCATATTGTCGGTGGACATTCTACGCTGCTCCTGTGGTCGAAAGGCGTCCAATCTGGAACTTTACTGCAAACTATTCGTGGGGGACCTATGTTTAGCAGTGGACGGCTTTTGGATGTTGATGATGATGGTGGCGTAGATCTTTACATAGAATTGTCCCTTTCAATTTACGATTTGAATTCAAGAAAGTAGGGTATTTGCTATGACTATAAACAAAGCTCAAGTTCAAACTCTTAAGGTAGCGGGAGATAAATTGAGGGAATTTGCTTATGTGGCATGATGCTGTGTAAGCGCACAGAGTGTTGCCTGGTCTTTTTATTAGCACCCGAAAGAAATGTACGATTGACGATAGGCGTAGTAAGTATTTCCATTTCGTTGTAAATAAAACGATATTATCCCCGTGTAAGTTTGACCTGATTAAAGACCGGGCTACGTGTTGTGTGTACATAAAATACCGTAAAATGGGGTGAATAGGGTAGCTTCCCAACTTTGTTGTAGAAGTACTCTGCGTGTATATAAAAAATGTGGATTTTGATAACGTTATTATTTGTCCGGATATTTATATTTTTAAATGGTATATAATACTTAATTAGGTCCCTTAACCAAATTATGAGAAAATCTAAAAAATCCTTCAAAACCCTATTCACCCCAGACACGGGGCTAATAGAATCGAGACTGGGGAGAATAGAATTTATAGCTAGGGTTGACAATAAATAAACAAATTAAACATGTAAATTGTTAACATATTATTTTATTATTAAATTAAACATATGAGTAACAAAAATGTATTTATTTCAAATTTTAATAAAACTGAACTTACATCTGTCTTTAGGTAACCCACTTATCAAATCAGTATTCATAGGTTATTGTAGTTAAAACATAAACACAAAAAAGGGTATGTCTGATTTTTTGCAACAGATCGTATTGATAGTTTTGAAGTATTTAAGTCTTTAAGTTTTTTGTAGGTTTTTTCACCAGGTTTTGATTTGTAAGTGCGAGGCATCTTGTATTTTAAGCTGCAAGTAATGAGTAAAATCTTATAAGTTTTTACATACGATTTTTTAGATTAAAGCTGTACTAAGATTTGCTAACTTCAACCCCAAATGAACTTATAACCCAAATAATAAATATTAATTAGCGCGATCTACTTTTGTGACAACCCTATATCAAAAACCTTTTTCCCCCCTTTGTTGACTCTATTCACCTCGCTAATGAATCTATTAACCCCACTATATGACCCTATCCACCCCATACTATAACCCTAATGACCCCACAGACGACCCTAATAACCCCAACAATCCAAAGAAGTTGTATGTGAAACATATTTTATGAATTATATCAAAACCAGCAATAAAAATTACTTACTTTTTGTGTCCTTGGCTCCTTTATGAAATTATTAATCGAATGGAAACACGGAAATCACTTACAGTTGTGTAAATTGACGACAAAATCAAAGTTTTGATGAGCTAAAACTTGAACAGTTTGGGCGCTTACGTTCAAATGCTTTTTTCTTAAATTGTCTATGGTTAACGAACACTTCTTTATTACCAGTACAAAAAATAAGTTATCAGCTGTTAAAAAAATCTACCTTACCATAGTTGGACTTTAAAGTGGGCACACCAAAAGTCAGCAAAGAAAAAAATCAGTTCCTACCCTATTCACCCCTGGGACCCTATTCACCCCATTTTACGGTATGACAATTATCTATACGTATTTCTACGCATATATTTAAAAACTGGATGTTTTTGTTTGTCAAGTTGAACGCGTTAATCACAGGAACTATAGGTCTGATTATAAAATATGTTACATACATTGTTAGATAGCTAATTTATCGGGGAAGGCTATAGAAATAGTTAAATCCGTATCGGCTTATAAATATTTTCGCTACGATCTATGGTAACGGAGTAAAACAATTACGCGCGTACGAAGTCGCTGGCGGGCCGCTAGTAATTATACAAAGCATCAGAGACTTTTACAGTGCGGTACGCTTCAGTCACTATCATATTGTAATTAAAGAAGCGTTTGCATTATAATGGATGTGAAACTTTTTCGGTACAAAAGTATCATTATAACCTCATAACTCATCTCGTTGACTGTATTTGGGCGGTGCGAGTGTCAGCCGCAGTGCCGCGCTTAACATACGGTTATGTATGGGCCTACAAGAGTCCAGTGGAAGTTGAGTTATATTGAAATATATAAAACCGGCCAAGAGCGAGTCGGACTCGCGCACGAAGGGTTCCGAACGATCGACTAGGTAAACAACATAGTAAATATTTTGTGCCAACCTCTAGCCATTATTGGCAAAAAAGGTAAAAAAACGAGTTTGTTGTATGAGAGCCCGCCTTAAATATATATTCTGTTTTGTTTTTAGTTTTTGTTGTTATAGCAGCAACAGAAATACACAAAAAAAGTAAAGTTAGCCTGTAACCATCCCACTGCTGGGCAAGGGCCTTACCTCAAATGTGAGGTAGTATGAGCCATACTCCACCACGCGGGCTCAGTGCGGATTGGCGGAGGGGTGTTTGCAAGGCAAGCGACCAACCTTGCTGTCAGATTTTTATCAAGCCGCCCATATGGCCTCTGACTAGGCTTAACGACTAATACCAATCTATATAAGCCGGGACCAACGGCTTAACGTGCCTTTCGAAGCACGGAGATGCTCGTGTTGTACGTCACTTATATGGTCGGAATGGTCACCCATTCAAATACCGACCGCGCCGAAAGTTGCTTAACTTCGGTATTACTACCAAAGCGCTGCCACCACTGCGCTACGAGCACCCCTATAGTAATAGTGTCCCGTTTTACGCTTTGGGCACGGAACCCTAAAAGTGGAAAAAAAGTTGCCTATTATTGATTTAAACTTTACAACACTACGGGATTTTATGCAACTTTCACTTGTTTAAAAGGTAAATATGGTATTTACCTTTCCGACGTTTCGATATTACTGATTTGTTTCAGTTTGAAAGGTGGTCTTAGCGAATAATAGAACACTTTCAAAACATGTTTGTTCACCTTGAAGAATATTTTCACTTACTAAATTTTGTTATCTGTTATTATTATTATGGACCTAAATCAATTAACCAATTACATAATTATGTTTAAAATGATGCAGTAAGAAAAATAACTTCACTTGTTCTGAACTTTATTTTCATTTGTACAATCAATAATAATAATTTACAGCTTTTTCTTAATAGTCAACATGAATAGTATTTACATATTTTAATCTTATTTTGGCAACAACCTTGAGCATAATCTAGTTTATCTTATTTGTCGCTTAACAGCTAACATCGAGTTTCACGTAACTAGCAAATATTTTTTTGTGAACGAAATACTATTTTGAATAAAAATGAATGAATAAAACATGTTGCTAATGGAAAGCCTACATTGGAAAGCTTTTAAATATTGTTATGGAGGCGGTTTACCACAGTATATGGATGATATTTATTACATTTCATTATATTTCTGTTAGGTATAGTAAATTTACTGATGGGGATGAATTACCTATGTAATATATTTATACAGTCACGCGCAATAAAAAGTATTGAAAACTTTCGTGTTTAATACTTTGTATACATTTTAATGCTCCTAACTGTAATTATCTTATGAGCTGTCGAGTTACGGATATTTTACCTGTTGATTTATTAACTCTGTCTAATAATTCTGAGTCGGCCTGAATCTGTAAGTTATGAATAGAACAAGGCATACATAAGCAAGTTATAATCTTATCAGAGACGAAAAGTTGCCAGAATCAGAGCTTAACTAAAGGTAGCGTAGATACCAGTTACGAGCGTCCATAACTTTATACAATGTTCTAATTGACTTATAACACCTACATATTGGTATTTGACACAAAGATTTCTTATTATCACCACAAATAGGGTATTGGCAATTTTACAACAGCTTTTCCTAAAACTTATCATTGGTATTTCATTGCTTATTATTAACCACTTACGTTAAGCTATATTACAATTAATTAATACTTTCTTACATCACCGCGGCGACAACGAACAATTCATTATGTTATTTTATTAGCTAAAAGCATAAGTTACATTTAAGTATTAACGCAATATCATAATGCTAAACGAACAATTAATTTATATAGGTTACAATATGAGTTGACATTATAGGAAAATCAGCTCGAAAATATATCACTGAAACATTGCAACAATCGTACCCACAGCGAAATAACTCATTTATTGTCCGTTGTCGCTTTGTTCCAATTCGTAACGTATAATATCCAAGCTCTAAAGTCACTTGAGCGTAGCAACAGTAATAACCTTTGATAATATTGGCACAATATTAATACTTAATTCGTTGGTTTGGTTCTGACCCTCACAGACGCCTAGACTGGACATAGGACTCTAAGTAGGTGGCTTTAGGGGCGTGTTTCCGACGTGGAGATTGTTGAGGTTCGGCAGCAATATGGCACTGCTGGCAATGGTGGTGATCAGCACAAACACGGCCAGCAAAGCGCGGTCTGCTACCACGGCCACCTGAAAATTAATCTATTATATATCTAATTCCACAACGACCGGTTGTGAGCGGTATGCATCCAGTGCGATCTTTACATGGTCGTTGTGGAAAGCCGTGGGGGGAGGCCTATGTTCAGCAGTGGACGTCCTTTGGCTGATAATAATGATGATGATGATGATATATCTAATTATGCACTTATTTTATTACAATGAGGACCACCGACCATCCACTAAAACCCTTGTCCGGTGGATATTACCAAGATAGACTCAATGAACCACAATTGGGTTCAATCGAATACATCATACGGCTTAATCGCCCTCCGAAGTACGAAATCGTGTCTCTAGAAGCACAATAAGGCTGATTCAGGCCTGCCAATGTCTCAATCTACTTAAAGTGACCATTACACCATCACACATCACACATCTGTAAATGTTGCCGATCGCATCAGGGAATTAAACCACAGAGCAAAAAACCCCTTAAACCTCTAGGCACTATAACACTTAACGCTAACGACAGTAAACGCTAGTACCAAGCTAATGCGTAATAAATAAAGTAAATGTATTAAAGGTGTTTTACAAAAATCAAGAAATATAAAAGGGAAAAAATGCTCGTTATTTCGCTATTCCGCCCATTTGGATTCTCTCATTAATATCTATCGAGCACAAGGATTTAGGGCAGTGATAAAATTGAGCCGCAAAAACTTTTACTTCAACGAGTTTTGGTTTTTTGTGCGGAAAAATTAATTAGATTGGCACAACGGCGCTTTTCAAGGGGTACAACCAAAAGTTGAAAAGTCGAAGGGGAACGATTTATTGCTTTGAGTTTAAATAGTTTTCCTCTTCATTAACATTTCGTCATTGCAGTTTGCAAATGGATGACTAGCCAAAAAAGCTTAACCTTGTTTGTAGGTACATAACTTATATGTTTTAAAAATAACTACATGGGTTTAATATTTTTGCCAGAATATTAATACTGTATTAGGAATTTTGTGCAAGGGTGCCATTAGAACCTCTCAATTATAAAAAACTTAAAAAGATAAATAGACTTCGATGAGTATAACAAAGTGGAAAGGATAAACTTCCTGAATCGTAACTTGGATTGAATAGCATCAGGCGAGAAGTCTTCCAAATTTCATTCACATCGGCAAACATCGACCATAACTTCTTTTGTTTCGCGAAATAATACGTGAATTTAGCACATGACTAAGATTTTTAGATACAATACTTTTGGAAAGTAGCTGTCCAATCAGACATTTATTAACTAATCACCACAAGAACAAAATCAAATGTAAGGACAACTATTCAGTTAGCTTACTTTATTGTGATGTCCAACGTGAATAAATCTCAGAAAATATTTATGTAGGAAAAGTTTCCTCGCTGTGCTGAAACTTTTCAAATATTAATAGAATTGAATAACCTATTCAGGAAAAGTGATATTTCGGTCTGTAATTAAGAAAAAAAAAATACGTTTTGGTAACTCTTCTCATGTTTTCTACTTTGTAGTTATCACTTCATTGATGCAATAGAAGACAAGGTACGTACCTTAATTGTGGCATAAAGAAGCTACATAGTATGTTGCTTCTCATATTTAGTACCTAGCTAGATACGAGTAACTTTTATTACTTTTACACTTTGTAAAACGTATCTTCTGAGACGAGCTGCAGATAGGACTCAGACACACTCCCTGTGGAATCAATTCCACATGCAAATTAACGAAACATATACATAGATAGGCAATATTTGACAATATAATAATTAGTATATTCATTAAATATTTAATATTTTATTCTTTGTCACAACCTCGCACCACGCGCTTTTCTGAATCAAAAATGAGTGGGTCGCACCTTCGTGGATGTTAGTATCTACAGCCGCATTACATTACTCGCCTGCGGGGCAACGGGGCGCGGGGGGAGACGAGAGCGCGGTTAGTGAGCGGCGCGGGCGGGTGTTTCCGCACCGCCTGCATCCCTCGCGCGACCATCGCCCCCCCCCCCCCCCCATAACATTACCTGTTTCCACTCAAGGTTAGCTCTCTCCAGCCGCTCGTTGGCGGCAACGCGCTGCTCGTGCCGCGCAGCAGCCTCACGCAGCGAGCAGCCGCAGCACGCGCACCGCACGCACGCGCCGCCGCACGTCGTGCTGCCACCGCACGTTGCGGTACCCTCGGTCGGCGCGCCTTGTGTGGCTACTGGTCCCCCTCCGCTTCCTGGGTCAGAAAGATAAACATAAAAATACCCTGCTAAAAATATTTCGTTTGTTATACAAGGTGTAAAAAAAGTACGAGCCAAATTCAAGGGGATGGTTGGCAATCGAAAATAGAATACAGGAAAAATAAGAAAAAAAATGTAAAGAACAAAAAGATTTTTTTTTCCAGATTTTTTATTTTTCCTGTATTCTAGACTCGATTCTTAACCCCCTTGAATTTGGCTCGTACTATTTTACACCCTGTATAGAATTTTAGGGATCCGTGGACGTTTTATCTTATAACTGCTCTTTTTATTTTTTATACAGGATGTAAAAAAATATATACGTGTACCTGACTTCAACACGACGTAGGTTCGAAACTCCCTTCCCTTCCCTTCGAACTCAAGAAAAGCACGTACTACATAGCTACTATAACAAAATACAGAATAAGAATATCACATGCCTCAGGCAAATTTTGGAATATCGTTTACTACGAGCACACGCTTACAGCGGCCATTACGTAAGATTAGAAAATTCCAGGAAACCACCAGGGGTAGTTTAGTTTTTACATTGCTTCATACTTCGTGTAAATTTCTAGCACAAGGGATCAAGTTTTTATTTCCAAACTAATTCCACGCTTATTTTTCATGTCAGAAACTTCAGTAAAAGCTCGAGAAAAAGTTTTTATTAATACGCCTCTGAAACACACTTTTGATACGTAAGTGTAGGTTAGTCTGTACTGTATTGAATTAGGTACAAACATCACTTTGCGGTGGCAGCAAAGTACTCGTAAACTTCGTTGACTATACTTCTGTCTTGCTGAAAGCCTAATAGTACAATTTACTACTTTTATCATCATCATCATTATCACCCAAAGGACGTCCACTGCTGAACATAGGCCTCCCCCACGGCTTTCCACAACGACAATTTACTACTTTAGCTTGCATGAATACTAGGCAATATCGTAGACCACAGGTACATAATGCAATGATTAATTTATATGTAGCACCTTTATTTTTATTTTCACCCCTTAAGAGAAAGGCTTTTATCGGTGGAGTTATTTCCATACAAAGTTCAAATTAAGGAAGATAGTGTGATGGTTTCCATCTTGCCTTCCACACTGCAGTTTAGGGGGTTTCCTGAAAAATCATTTTCTGATATACTATGGATAATGCTATCTAACTCTCGCACTCATATTATTTAAGGCAAATATGAGGTACGGGTCAATGAATTATTGAGTTTGAGGAAGACGGTTTGAGCTAATATGATAATCCGATAGGCCAGACGTGTAGTTTCGGCTGAGGCCTGAGGTTTAATAGCGTTCGCGTTTCGTGATTGCCTCCGGCGGTGGTTAAGTCAGCTTGGATAACAATTAAACATATTGAAAACTTGGTTTTAGACCCATACCAAGGCTAATACGTAGCAATAAATGTTACAGTTTTCGAATTGCCCTTCAAAGTCAACTGTTTGGTAGCTTAAAAAGTTAGAGTGCAGCTCCTACGCAATCTATATGATAACAAAAAAAAACTTCTCTCGAAAAAAAAACATAAGATTTATATCTTTACTACGAGTTATAATGCATTTATTTGAAAAAAAAACTCTCTCTTCATCCTGAATTCTTCATCCCCCAAAAACATAACAGCGAAAGTAATCGAAGGAATCTCGTAGGAAATGGCAGCAATGCATTAGGGTGAGGTATTCCGCTCAATCTCATGGAGTCGCGCCCAAGCAGGTAAACTTATTACTGCAAATGTAACCCTCGTTCGGGACTGAAACTAAGTTACAGGTCATGCTTACTTGGACCTCAACTATTTGGAGATCACTATGAGTGGTTTGGTAAGTGATACCAAAATTTAGGAAAATTAAGAAAAACTAATTATATCGTTGAAAAAATAAAAATATCAGAGTTGCTCAAACTAAAAACTTGAAAAAGAAAACTATGAAATACACAAATTTTCATGATATTAGCGGCATTTCTATTCCTATAATAAACAATATAACAGCTTTATTACATTAACAATATTGAGATGAAATTATTGTCCAACATTCAGATGAACCCTTGCCTACTTCTTGTTAATCTTATAATAAACAACTCCAGTTCCTCGCCAATCGCACTTCAGAGCCGAGAGAGGCAATGACAAAGTTTGCTTTCGCTAAATAAATTGGTTTTCCCCAAAAAATCAATTGCTTTGGTTGACACTACGCCTGATCATCTCCTTCAGAGATTGTTGAGATACAATCAAGTATCTACGCCTACAATACTTGTACTTCAATCAAGATCAATCGATTTGGTAGTTACTTCATTTTAGGTTAGTCGTTGAATACTACGTATAATACAAGGAGAAAGCAGTGATTAACCCAGTTTATCCTATCTGTACATCTTAATTAAATAAATACATAGATAAACCTTTCAGCGACCACGTTTATTTAAAAAAACCCCACACTTTCCTTCCTTGGCTCCTTATCAGTTTTGATTTACTGCTTTACTCATTATTATTTTTTCTTTGAGTAAAACTTACAAATTGCATCGTCACGATTTCGGATTCCCTTCCAAAGAGGGTGAAAATACGGAAGTCATCGCCTTGTTTTAGCTAAACATAAGCACAATCATTAAATACAGAAAAACATATTGATGAAATAAGTAATAAACCTCTGGTAGATTCACACGTCACAGTCCGGCTTCACGGTATTGGCACATAATAAATTGGTGAGTGTAGAAATGCCATTTAATTATGTAAAAGAAAAGCGTTTCTAGTTTAAGTTGTTAACATAGCCTCTAATGAGCGTGATTCTGCAACAAAAAGTCCATCTTTCCTCTCCTTCCACAAAATAAAGTATCTGTCCAGTGAGTTCTGGTTATTTACGATTGCGTCCTTAGTTGGGTCTTTAGAGGCGCATGAGACCCGAATCTTTTCCACATGACTTACATCCGACCTACAGTAATACACATGCGATTAACTAACAATGCCTTGTTACACAAAGAAATAGACGTATCTGTTCACATCTTTTAAGGTGATGAGATTTTATGTTCGCAAAGATGCTTAGAATTTTATTTTAAGAGTTGAATTCAGGTGCTGGATATAGATTGCAGGGTATTAAGTCGAATATCGTTCTAAAAATCACAAGGTGGTGCTGCTGGTTATTCCAGCGAAAATAGATCTAGTGAACTAAGCAGGGGAAGTGTTTAACCAGAGCAGCCCCTCTGCAATTACAGCGCTTCAGTGTAATTAAATAAGTGAGCTCTGCTAGTATCCTCATAATGCTGTGGTAGTCAATGACTCATCAAAGTGATAGTGTCTCGAGAAGCGCAGCGAGCGAGCTTCGTACTGAGTCATGACCCGGTACTTCCGAGTCTCCTTACCGCGCCACCCCCTGTAGCTACTTTAAAACACAGCTATTACGATAGGTCATTGACTCACCCAAATGGTTGTGGTTGTGTCTCGCAAAGCGCAGTGTAGGCGGTGGCAGTGGCGCGTGGCGCGCCCTCGCAGCGCACTTCGAACTTGATCCGCGAGCTGGGGTGTTGGTCCCTTCCCCACCACCTACTATAGCTACTTTTAGATACAGCAGTAATGACTTACCCAGGTGGTTGTGGTTGTGTCTCGCGAAGCGTGGTGATGATGGCGGTGGTAGCGGTGCTCCGTCGCATCGCACCTCGGACTTGAGCCGCGAGCCGGTGCGCGGGTTCACCTGCACGCCCATGCCGCTCGCTGGCACGCCGCCGCCCTCACCCTGGGCAGAAGACTGTGTTAGATTAAGATACATGTAGGTAGTTGGTGGGTTAACTTTAAAAAAACACTTTAAATGTGGAATGAATTGTACAACTTTAGTGTGAATGTATCTTTAAAAGTAAGTTCTCGTTAAATATTCTCTTCGGATAGTTAGGATGTAACTGTTTATGTTCAACCGTTTTAAGTTTGTTCAATATATATGTATGTAAATAAAATACCTAAGAACTTTGTTATGTTAATGAAGCACTTATTGGATCGTTAAACACTCAGAAATCCATGTCACTGACAACTCATTACCATGCTGTATAATAAAATTTAACGAATTTCTAAGCATTTCTTTTTTTTTTCAATGAAAATCCCGGAAACATCCGCACCCACGTGTAACATGATTACCCTTTATAATGCAAACTCTTTGTAGAGCACATGAAAAACTCTCTGGAATGCTCAACATAATCAACTTTTTATTCACTGAAATGTTTTTTCATGCAAATATTTTAGGCTGTGAGAATGACAGGCAGTCAGCCACATGTCGCGGTCACAGCGGCCTCGCTTATTTATGCTAATGGCTCACCAACGTAAAATGAAGAAAAATACCCAAATCGGAGATATCGAAAGATTCTTCGAGACTTCCAATAACTCGCAATTTTCCAACTTATTTACATTTTCATAATCCCCGGTGCGTGCAGCGTGGTATTTCGTGTTTATTTTACGGAAATTGGTTTTAAAAGTCTTGTAATTCCAATAATACTGTTGGAGGAGTTATTAAACAGTTCTTTGAATCGATTTGTTACCAAAACAATAAGATGATTACATTTCGCGTCGTATTATGTCTCCTTTGTCATTATTTTCTTTCCGCCAGCAAAGCATGTGAGCCATAACATGAATACGAAATCTGACTTGAATGCATTAAAAGTGTTTCGAGCGTATTATGTTACAAGATACATACACATACAAATACAGATCTCACGTACATTCATAAATCTGTCGGACGGATTCATGCCAACTTTTATGCACAGTTACGACAGAAGTTGCTTGAATAGCAGAAATTGCCAGCGTCATAGTTAAAACTAAGTAGAACCAGTAAATCTAAAAGCTAAAAGATACATGCACTCTCAATGTTCTATCCTGAAATAATAATTAGATATCTTCCCAACTCATGAATTCCGTCCCACCTAATAGAATTGTGCTTACGTTAATAAAAGGAACAGCAAATAATATCAGTAAGACCATTACCGTCAACTCCACCAATCCAATTATACACGAGACAAAAACAATTTTCGGGCATTTTCCCGTAAAATCTGTTTTGTAGAAGAGACATTATAACTAAATCGAGTGAGAGATGAAAATGCAAATGTTAAGGCCTTGTTTACGTCAAATTAGCGTCTTTAACAAGAATTTGTATATGTTTATTTACCAAAATAATTTTGATGCTCACTTTCATAGTACCAACCCTTTTTTAAATTTGTATTTTTGGTGAAATACTGCATCTTATCTTATTAGTATGCATTTTATTTTAACCTAAGGGAACACAGTCGGCAGGACGGTATGGCGATATCTTCACTTGGCTCAATATCTTGCTGCATTGAATCAGTCGAATCATCATTGAAAAGGGTTTCATCAGGTTTCATCACTAGCTAGATGTGTTCAATTGTAAACAAAGCTTAAATAAAGTACACAATACATACAAGCAAGTACAAGTAAGACAGCTTTAAATTGTAAATCACTCTCCTAATTACTGTTTTTATTTTTAAACTAGCGGTCCCAGCGAACTTTGTTTCGCCCCGGCCCCGTCCCGCCCCAGCCCCGGCCCCGTTTAACGGGATAAAAAGGATCCTATGTCCTTCTCCTGGTTCTAAGCTACCTCCCCACCGTTTCGCCCCGGCCCCATCCCACCCCAGCCCCGGCCCCGTCTAACGGGATAAAAAGTATCCTATGTCCTTTTCCTGGCTCTAAACTACCTCCCTGCCAATTTTCAGCTAAATCGGTTCAGCCGTTCTTGAGTTATAAGTGGTGTAACTAACACGACTTTCTTTTATACCTATAGATGTGCAAAAAGAGGCGTATAGCTACGATCGATGTCACAGCCGACTTACCACTTTCAAACAAAATTTGCTTGCACATGTAAGATTACACCTTAGAAAGTTAAAGTTTGTTGAGTTAAACGACGTCGTAGTTTTAGTTAAAGTTTAATGTTAAAGTTTACAAGTTGTTTGTTAGTTGGTGGCTTACGCTTAACTGGTTATAAGTAATTAAAATAAAATACATTATCGCGGAAAATGCTGACGCGCAAATATGCGAGCGTCGACTTGACCCAAATTATTGTGCGGTTGCTAAACCGTACATGCTCCCGAGGGCGAATGAGATAACGTAGTTAATAAAGTCATAAAGCAATACAAAAAAGCAAAAATAATGAATTGAAATAAGTTGTACGTATAGTTACTTAAATAATTTCACACTGCACACACTACACTAAGCACTATTACTGTCACTGAACACTTTTCTTATGACTGGTGACGTAGACTTGTGTATGCGGCTGTAGAGATGAGCTGGGCCCGCGATTGATTCTTGTCCCATTGTTGTTTCGTCGGTAGTGTAAATTTGTTTGCCAGACTCCTGCGTGCGTCGTGTCAGTGGGATCGGAGGTTCAGCAGGTGGGTCATTACGGCTTGGTGTTGGAGAGATAGTTGCAGAGCAACGTGCGTGAAGGCGCCGCCAGATGTAGGTGCCTGCTGCGATCAGTGTCGTGCCGGCCAGTATGTACAGCACGATATATTGGTGTATATCATGTGTGGTCAGGCTGTCTGTGTCCTTTATTATTTCACTGACATCCTTGTTCTTCATTTGTTGCACTTGTTTGTCGACGACGTCAAAGTCCTTTTGAAAATGTTCATAGTCTGACCCATTGATTGTTTCAAGTTGAGCCAATGGTATACTTGTATTAAAGATGTTGTTGATTGGATGTATGTCAACCTTGAGAACAGGTGACTGCACCGTCATAGTGTTAGATTGTTGCGTATGCGAATATATAGTGAAGGTGTCGCTCTTGATGACGCATCCTTCCCCGAGTGCGATGACGCCGGCCTTGCTGACGCGCTCGGCTGCAACCTGATTCTCGCATATGACTCTTATTGTTCGCTGCCCACAGCAGAAAAATAGGTATGTGTTTATTTTATTAAGTTGCGTCCACATGTCTGTACATTTTGTTTCCGAAATTTCACATCTATCTGTTTCTTTTATCTTGATGCAGAGATTCTCGTCTGACTTTAAGTGATAAATTGGTTGTTGTAGAGGACACATTAGAATTTTGTAGTTGTATGGTATACATGATCGTAGTTCCATTTCTGTCAAAGGTATGTAAGCATCTTTCTTTAAGTTTATGGCGATATGATCAGCGAATGGTCTTATTTTCTTCACCATATCATCTTCAGTTTCTCTTGGAATCGCTATTAAGTTGTAAATCTCATAGTTATCTCGTGATACGAGGGGTATTTTGATCTCGAAAATGAAGAAGTTTTTAGTCATTCTTGCTCTTACTTTCAGCAAATGGTATAGTGTTCTCAACTCAGTCTGTATGTTTTCGATCGGTAAGGTTAGATCACTTGAAAGGTGTCTTGAAATTGTATTCAGCTCCGTGGTTAATTGTTTAGGACTTAGTAGATTAATGTCCAACTTTCCATAATGGATGTCTGTTATCGTGTCCAGAAGTGTAACTTGAAGTAGTTTTAAATTCTCTAAAATGTTGTTAGCTATGATAGATGTAAGTGTAAAATCATTCATTTTCTGCATCGTCTTCACTTCAGCTGCCACTGTGTTCACAGCCTTATCAAGCTCGATGAGGTGTTGATTGTACATTTTATGCTGTCGATCGATGGTTTGTTCTACTCGTTTTAGTAAATTATTTTCGGCTTCAATAAGTGAGGTTTGGTTTTTCCAGAGCTGGACAAGGTTCTTTTCGTTTTCTCTTATTGTTTTTATATCGGCTTCGTATTTATCAGCAAATTCTTGATCAAGTAAACCAAAAAGACTGTTTGCTACAGAACCAATGCCGTTGATGAGCCCCCGACGTCGGCGCCTTGAGTTTGTTGTTTGCTGACTAAGGAGCATATCATTGTTGTAGTTTAACTCAGTATAAGCGTGACGTAGTTGCAACATGATGACGTCGCACTGGTTGCGTAAATGTTTGACTGAAGTGGCGCATGTGTCTTCTAAGCTTGTGATATAGTGTTGGAATGTCTGTATGCCGTGCCAATACGGATCCATATCATAATACACGACCAGTTTCCATTCATCGCGCATAAGATGCATATCTGTCATTTTGTCAAAGTATAGACTTTGGTTACTGTTTATGTAAGTAAGGCTGTAGTTACATTCGGCTGGAGTTATGATTGTAAAAAGTGATAAGATGATCCATATTAAATTACATGATCTCTTGATGAAGTTGCATGTTGTTTTCTTGTTTGTATGTTTGTTTGTAGGTTGCTTGTTTTCATCGTTCAGAGCTTCATTTGATTGTTTGGCAGGGTTTTCTTTGTTTTCAGGTTTTGACACAGGTAATATTGATAGTTTTGTAATGGGGCGTTTCATTGTCCCATTTTTTGTTTTGATGGTGACCACTCTGACATGGCCATCTTTCCCTGGATGTAGTTCGATCACTCTTCCCAAGGCCCATTTTCCAGGTGGTAAATTGGCGTCGTGAATTATCACGACGTCATCGATATTCATGTTTTCTTTGGTTTGCTGCCACTTACTGCGTGGTGATAGTTGAGATAAATACTCCGCCTGCCACCTCTTCCAGATGTCTCTGTAGATTTTCTGTACTAGTTGCCATCGTGTTCGTTCATCAGTTTCCGTTTCAATAATAGTTAGTGTAGGGCCACTTGAAAGAAAATGTGCTGGTGTCAGATAATCAAAATCTTCCGGATCTTCGTTAAGTGGTAACAAAGGTCGGCTGTTGAGGCAGGCTTCGAGTTGAGCTAGTAGTGTTGAGTGTTCTTCATATGTTAGCTTCTGTTCACCAATGACGCGGCGGAGGTGGTACTTTAGGCTTTTTACGGCAGCCTCCCAAAGTCCTCCTGCGCTCGGCCATGACGGGGCGTTGAAGTGCCACTGTATGTGCATGTCTGTTATTGCTGTGAAGAATTCTGGATCGAGCAGTTCTGTTAAATTGATAAATTCTTGCTGCAAGACGTTGTTGGCTCCGACGAAGTTCGTGCCGTTATCACTATACATGTGTTGCGGAGCTCCTCGCCTGGCAGCGAACCGTTTCAAAGCTGATAGAAATGATGATGAGCTGAGGTCCGAGACCACTTCTAGGTGCACTGCCTTCGTCACCATACATACGAAGACAGCTATGTAACCTCTTGTTGTTTTTACGCCTCGGCCTTTGTTCGTTTTCACATCGATGTATCCAGTATAATCAACTCCCGTGTGATGAAACGGTCTTGAAGGATTACATCTTGCTTCGGGCAGGTCACCCATCAGCTGTTGTTGTTTCATTGGATTTTGTTTTCGACAAGTCACGCAGTTATGAAGTCGTTTTTTGACAGCCCTGATGCCACCGACGATCCAATATTGTTTTCTTATGTTTGCAGTCGTGAGGCGGGCTCCTCCATGAAATGTTATCTTGTGCGCTTGATCGATGAGAAGATCAGTGAAGTGACTTTTGTGTGGAATGATGATAGGGTGTTTTTGATCTTCATGGATGTTGGCGTTGCTGATACGTCCTCCCATTTTGAGAAGTCCATCTTTGTCCAAAAAGGGATTCAAAGGTAAGAGTTTGCTTTTTCGATCCAGTTCTTTCCTTTGTTCCAGGTTTGATATTTCGTCTTCAAATGAGGTAAGTTGAATATGTTTAATTATTATGTTTCTTGCTTTTGATAGTTCCGGTATAGTTAGGTATTGCGGCCGATGTGTGTCACGCGATGCCATTCTAAGTATCCACGCGACGACTCGTGTAACTCGACCCAGGCAGCTGTTTCGCGTAATTATGTCGTCAATGACGTCAGATCTGTGACGTTTTGTAGTGACGTTTGTTTGCAGTTGTTTATCCGTTTTAGTTTCTTCGTTCGTTTCGTAACTAATCTTGTTATTTTTTGTTTCAGGTTGATACGTTTGCAGCCAATGGGGTCCGTGCCACCATAGGGGATGTTCTTTTAGCTGAGTTGGCGTTATACCTCGGCTGGCGCAGTCAGCCGGGTTTTCTGACGATTTAACGTAGTTCCAGCAGTGCGCAGGCATCGTAGTCACAATTTTCTTGACTTTGTTGAATACGAATGTTTTCCAGCGGCTATGATCACCGTGTAACCACCCTAGTACAGCAGTGGAGTCAGACCAGCCGTATAAGGTGATTTTGTGGTTAGGTAGGCATTCTTGAACCTTTTTCATAAGTGTTGCGAGTAGCAAGGCGGCACATAATTCGAGTCTTGGAAGTGAAATTGTTTTCTTCGCAGGTACGAGTCTTGATTTGGCGGCCACCATGACTACTGCGTTTCGTTCGACTTGGCAATAAATTACACAAGCGTAAGCGTTTTCTGAGGAATCGCAAAATCCATATAATTTTATTTCGTCATGTTTCTTTACTTGTAACCATCTCGGTATTTGTATAGCGTTTATTTCAGTTAGCTGATCTTTAGTTTTCGTCCATTCCTTTCTTATGTTTTCAATTATGTCATCGTCCCAGTTTAATTTTTCTTGCCATACTTGTTGAAATATTAGTTTTAGTTTTGTTGTTACAGGGCATAACCAACCCAGTGGATCGAAAATTTTTGATATTTCCGATAGTAACAACCGTTTTGTGACTCGTTCAGTAGAATTAGTATCAATTGTTATTTGAAAAGTAAAGTTGTCTTCCTTAGGATTCCATCTCAGCCCCAATGTTTTTGTCGATTCTTGGTGTCTAAAATGGAATGCTTCTTGTTTATTGTTTTCAGGGTTGTCGCTTAGTAGTTCAGGGTTGTTAGATGACCACTTTCGTAAGTTGAACCCACCGGACATAAGGAGGTCTTGAAGGTCTTTTTTGATGTGTGTTGCGGTTTCGAGGTCATCGCATGTGTATAGTAGGTCATCCATGTAGAATGATGTTTCTATGATGGCTGCGGCTTCAGGGAAGCGATTTCTTTCGTCGTTCGCTAGTTGTTTTAACGTCATCATAGCTAGAAACGGAGCCGCTTTAGTTCCATAGGTCACGGTTGTTAGTGCGTACTCCTTTATAATCTGATCAGGTGACTCTCTCCATAAGATTTTTTGATATTTCTGATCTTCTTCGTTGACCAAGACTTGCCGGAACATTTTTTCGATGTCAGCAGTCATTGCAATCTTGTAGAGTCTCCATTTAAGGATGATAGATTGAAGGTCTGTTTGTAAGTTTGGGCCGCGGTACATCAAATCGTTTAGACTTTTTCCTGAAGTTGTCTTTGCGGAAGCGTTAAAAACAACACGCAGGGCCGTTGTTGATGACTCGGCGCGTTGCACACAGTGGTGTGGTAAATAATAGTTCGGTTTCGTGTTGCTTTCACAAGGTCGCATGTGATTTAGCTCTTCATATTCTTTTATAAATAGTTTGTAATCGTTCTCTATGTTTTCGAATTTTCTGAATTTTTGTTCTAGATGGTGAAACTGCGCTGCAGCCTTGTTTCTTGATTCTCCTAGTTGTTCGTTGATGTCAGGGTGTAAGGGCAGCCGTACTACATAACGACCATCTTCCTGACGTTTTGTTGTTGTTTGATATTGTTGTATACACTTAAGATCTTCGGCAGACATCTGAGAGTTTTCTGCGATATCTTCTATCGTCCAGAATCTACTGATTTCATCCAAATTGTTTAAAACGACGTTACACTGGAATGATCTTATATTGCCACACAAAATCCAGCCGAGAAGAGATTGCTGTGCAATAGGGTGTGCCTCCTCTCCTTTCACTATTCCTCCTAGTATGATGTTTGAGTAAATATCAGCCCCAAATAGGATGTCTACGGGACGGCTGATGTTAAACTCTGGATCTGCTAGTTGAAGACCTTCCAGATGAATCCAGTTTGATGGCGTTGCAAATGATCGGTTTGGTAGGTTGTTTGTTAAGTTGCGCATTACATAGACGTCTGTGTTGAAAGTGTGATAATTAACTGTAGACGTGCAGGTAATAGTTATTGCACCCTTACAGTTATTTTCTCTTGCTCCGACCCCGAAAATTACTCCGGCAGTTTTATGTCGAGGCAACTCGAGCATCTGAGCGGCGTTTTCGGTAATTAGTGAGACTTGCGACCCCTGGTCAATAAGCGCTCGTAGAATGATTTCTGAACCGTCGTTAGACTTGACCTTGACTTGAGCGGTTGCCAAAAGTGTTTCTGATATGTCTTCCATAGAAGCATGGTTGTTCGAAGTCGATGCGTTTTCGTTGCTAGTTTTTTCTGTCTTGTTGTTTGGTGGTTTGTTAAAATGTGTGTCTTGATAAAGCAGCGTATGATGTTGTTCATTACATTGCCTGCATCTTCTCTCAGATTTGCATTGTTTGCCCTTGTGATCGAACAAACAGTTTCGACATAAGTTATGTTTCGCAATCAATTTCCTGCGATCGAACAAATGTAATTTGATAAACTCGTTGCAGTGAAATAGTCCATGTTCATTGTTGCAGAGTGGGCATTTTACGTAGCTCGGAATGTTGTTCGGTGTCACGTGTTTGAATGTTGAGTTATTTGGAGAGTCATTATAACTTTTCGGTTTTAAGTTGAAATTCTGATTAGCACTGAATGCTTTGTAAGTAGGCTGGAACTTGGTGTTTGATGGACCACGTTGTTGGTGATCAGTCATTGATCGCTCTTGTTTACGACGCGAGCTCTCTAAAGATGTAAATTTCGTTTCTAAGAACTGTAAAAACTCGGTTAGGCTTGGCAGCTCTCTTGGTTGTTTAAGACTTTCCACATAATCGTTGTAGGTGTCCGTATCCAATTTTTGTGCTAGGAGGTGCACTAAAATAGGATCCCATGTTGAAATGTCAACGCCAAGGTTCTTTATGGCGTTGAGACATTCGTTCGTTGTATCATGCATTCTCTTGATAGGTATAGCTGTTTGGTACTGTATAGTTGGTAAGTTTAACATTGTATTCAGATGTGAGGAGAAAATAAGCTTCTTGTTATTGTATCTATTATTTAGTATTTCCCAGCAAATGTTGTAATTGTCTGAACTGATCGCTAGGTGTTGAATAAGTTTTTCGGCCTCACCCCTGACCTTCGATTTCAGAAATTGCATTTTCTGTGCTTTCGATAAAGTTGAGTTGGTATGGATGGTTTCAACAAATAAGTCTTTAAATGACGTCCATTGTTGGTAGGTGCCACTAAAGGTTGGCAGTTCCATCATAGGTGTTGATTTCTCTTTATGTGACGTAGTCCACATTTTGGTGTTAAGTGCTTTCTTCATTGAGTTATATTGTCGTTCGTATTTTTCAAACTGTTGTTCGTATTCTTCTTGTTCACATATCACTTCACTGTCAAGCTCCCAGTGAAGTGAATCAATTGTTTTCCACCTTGATTCCATGTTCCTTAAAGTGTCTTCAAATTCCCACTTGTCTTTGATTTCGTCCAAGTCGATAGCAGCGAGCGTCCTCGAAAACGCCTTGAAGTTACTACGTTGCCTACGTAGCATCTCCTCTGCTCGACTTGCGTTACCTTGAGAAATAGGGTTCGTTGCTAGGTCAGTATTCGGTTTTGGTTGTTGCTGATAAGCTGTGGAACCTTCACTAGTCGTGCCAGGCTCACTTGTTTGGATTGCAGGATTCTGCGGTGCCCTTCCTCTTGTTTGTTCGTTTTGTTTTTCTAGTTGTAGAGTAGCCCGCGCTTCGTTGTAGATGCTTTTTGTCCGTTCGTAGTGGTTTTCAGTAAAATAGGTATGGTTCCGCTCGTCAAATGCGCATAGTTGAATGTGATTGGTTTGAAATTCTGCCCAGTACAAATCAAGTGTTTCAATTCGTTTGTTAAAATAGGTTTGTGTCTTACGTTCAGCTGGATCTTTCTTAAAGTTTCGAAGTAGATGCTGCATCGCCTCGATCAGTTGGTTTTGGTTTTGTACTAGATCTTCCATGTTGCTCATGTTGTTGTTAAGGTTGTTGTCGACTGATGCTCACAAAGTGCGTACCTGTACCCTGAATACGATATGTGCGTTCTCGTCTCAATTCAACCGGTGAGACCCGCTGGTGGGAGGCCGGCCGAACCGATTCGCTATCGTAAAAAGGCGCAAGATCACACAGTGCGAAGATGTTATTTCCAGTCGTTGGTGCCGTAGACAGATGATGGAGTCCACAGGCCACTAGTTGATCCGTGCGTGAAGAAACAGGAAATCCACAAGTTTGTAACACTCGCGAACTCTGGTCCCGCTTACACGGAAGCTCGAAGGACCACTAAGATGTAAGATTACACCTTAGAAAGTTAAAGTTTGTTGAGTTAAACGACGTCGTAGTTTTAGTTAAAGTTTAATGTTAAAGTTTACAAGTTGTTTGTTAGTTGGTGGCTTACGCTTAACTGGTTATAAGTAATTAAAATAAAATACATTATCGCGGAAAATGCTGACGCGCAAATATGCGAGCGTCGACTTGACCCAAATTATTGTGCGGTTGCTAAACCGTACAGCACACATAACACAAAAACGGGATTCAAACAAAAAATTACACGAGGTGCAAGCTATTTTAGCTATTAAGGTGTTTAGGCAGCGGTAGTATTTTGAAAAACTGAATGTTTATACATTGACACCTTATTCTGAAGGGTCAGCGTTTGACATGGTAGACTTTGTTTACTCGACTGCCGCGAATCCCAATGGAATAACATAGTGCAGGATGTTCCGAGCAGCTGTGTCCAAGATAATAGCCCTAATAATAGCCGACCTCCGGTAGGAGATAACACCTCAAGAAGAAGAAGTATGTTATATCCCCAGGTGTAATTTATCAAAGGACAATGTAATAAAAAAGGAATTTGTATAGGTTACCTTTATAGCGTCAGTGTCGAGGTTGATGTAGAGCAGCCGCGCCAGCCGCTGCAGCACCAGCTCGCGCAGCACGGCCGGCACCGGCTGCCCTCTCACTCCTCTACGAGCAACACGATTGGTTCACATTTCATAACCTTCAACGTATTTATGGGGTTACTAGCTTTTGCCCGCGACTTCGTCCGCGTGGAATAGTGACTTCTTTCTCCCGTTTTTTACACATTTACCATTATATCTTTGCTCCTATAGGTCGTAGCGTGATGTTATATAACCTATAGCCTTCCTCGATAACTGGACTATCCAACACAAAAAGAATTATTCAATTCGAACCAGTAGTTTCGGAGATTAGCGCGTTCAAACAAACAAACAAACTCTTCAGCTTTATAATATTATTAGTATAGATAAGGGTAATAGATAAAGTGCAGCTAAAATGTATGCGAAGGCGCGGTCGAGCGACAAATGTAATCTGACATTTCCGGGAAAATTTATAGAATCAGGCGTTACTTTGCGGAAATCCATTATTAGGTAGAATTTTACAAGATTATTTTGCTTTAAATTTCCGCTTAGCGAAGCCAGTGCAGGCACGCAGGATGCACCACCCACTGTTCAGTTTCAGTCGTCGTGCTCTGCCGCAGGCGACAACATCTCTTGAAGATGCCACGTGTGGTGGCAAAACG
Organism: Pyrausta aurata; assembly: GCA_963584085.1. NCBI lineage: Eukaryota > Metazoa > Arthropoda > Insecta > Lepidoptera > Crambidae > Pyrausta > Pyrausta aurata. The sequence continues at coordinate 10,935,019 of OY757252.1, read as the reverse complement.
CGTCGAGGTTTTTTGCAACGTGGGTTTTGTGCCCTCGATTGAGATATGACTTGAGTTGTCTGTTGTGGTAAATAAAAACAGGTGGATATGGCTCTATTGAGAACAACCTCGTGATGATTGTCATGTTTAACCAGTCTGAAGGACGAAGTAACCTTAAGTGTCATTTTGATTTACACCGTGTATATGTTGAAGTTATTAAGTACCACTTTTCTGTTGTACGAAGTCTTTATTAACTAAACAAATTAAGCTACCAAGTGCTTTTTGGCTAAGTGTCAGATTCTTTAAATTTTAATTAAATATTTTTAGTCTAGTTTTTTCGACTTTAGTAGATTCGCAACTCGTCATTGAGTACCCAGAAATTTGAAGCCGGCTCAAATAACGGACCTCACTTGTCTAATCTGAAAGCAAATTTTCTTACAAAAGCAACAAAAATGTATAGTTTCACTTCAGTAAAAACACACTAAACATGATTCGTGACTATTACCTACATCTCTAGTAGGCGTCGGATGTGCTTTTAAACATACTTATTTTGTATTTATTGAGAAAAATGTTGGTCTTATCTCGACAGACGAACTATTTATCTCTCAAGATTGCGGTCGGGACATATCAGGAAGGGAAGACAAATTGTTTTCGCACCTAGATCAACCATTTTCACGGTTTTTATCTACCACCAACACAATCTTCCGAGACTCGCACAGTAGGTAAGTACAGTTTTTACGCAATAAACAATTAATTAAAACTTTATTCGCGACGCTCAAGCAATGAGCTAACATTTCACTGCAATTAACTTAATTATAATATCGGCAATACTTTGCACTGAGGCAAATTACCCAATCGCAGTAATTGATCGGAGCATATATCGAACAATATAATGTGGTGAATAAATTAATTGAAAGTTTTATAAAACTCGCCTGTACGATATGTTGAGCGTAACCACGGATAGGGACGCGGAAAACGACACTAAACACGTACTGACGCCGTAATACAGACCTGAAAGTTAATTAAATTCATTAACAACGACATCTGAGAAACACAATATTTACAAACACACTTTTACCGCTTCACCGGCGAAATAATTAATGACTTCTGGCGGAAACCCAATCTTTTTATATTTAGAAGCCTTTATAATACTCGTAGTGACCCAGAATACTGATGTTTATTTATGCAAATTATCAGAATGCAGCACAAGAAATAATTTAGTCTGTTCGCCAAAGCTCTGCAGCGATCGTATAATTTCTTTTGTTAAGGTGAACTTGATTCTATTTCCCTTTCTTCCGCCTCCAAAATATTCCGCAGAAGTTTAATTTAAATTCAAAATAGTCAAGGAAAATACGGAATCTTGAAAGTTCTTAGTGGTGTCTTACTTATAAGTGGCGTCTTCTCTGTGGGTGGTAGCGTGTCCCGAATGGTCATCAGGTACACAGTCATAGAAAGAAGTGCGCTTATACCGAGAGTCACCTTCTCACCCGATTCCGATGGCACGTAAAATACTAAAAGAGCTGCGGACAAACAAAACAAAACTTATTTTCCGATATGTTGTTCCAGAACCAATATGCTCTTGGAAGTAAGATAACAATGAACCGCAGCAAATGACAGTAAACTTAACCTAGTGAAAGGAGAGAAATACAAAACTTTATTGTAGATACCTATGTAAGTGTACATATAATGTGAATGTTTGAATACTACAATATGGCAAAGTAGATCTATCAACATTTACGCGTCCAATGCGTGTATAGTCAGGACTCAGGTCTACCTTTAAAACCAATAAGTTGTTAAAGTGAATAAGTGATTCACATTGAATTCGCATACAGGAGATTCGTGATCATGTTAATAAAATATTTAGCGAACAGCTAAAGGATTCTTTATTACCATAATACTAAAAGAGATGCTCAGCTTACAGCTTTGTAGACAGCTCAGGTACGCTTCACTAATCCGAAATCCCGCATCTCGTTTGTGACAGGTAAAAATTTAAGCAATCCGAGATCGAAGACAATATTAAAACTTTTTAACTTAACAGATATACTAACATTTATAATTTGTAATAATACCAACTGGGGTCGTAAGACACTTTCATTTACTCCCTATACGCAAAATAATAGAGTACCTATATACCTAACGGAGTTAAGTAAAGATTTGTTTTGAGATGAAACTACCAATTACCATACTTTTATTTTCTTTTCTTTCGCAATTATATCAAATCGTCATTACTTTTTTAACAATAGACTTATGTGTGCCGACGCTTATCATCTCGATTTAACGCTTCATGATTTATTCACCCATATGCGTCCCTTTTGAATGGGTAAGTGATATACAAAAGTGTTGCATTACGACCTCTTTGACCCACGATTCTGTCGTTTCGTGTTCGTCACCGCTCGCGGGCGGTTAGCCGCTTCCGAGTGCTTTTTGCGGCGTTAGAGGACCATCGCTCCGGGGAACAAAAACGAATACGATCTTTTATGTGATGAAGACTCGGTCAAACTTCGCTTTTTGCGAGCGTATCCTATTCTTATTTGGGTAAGATGTGAACAATTGTCTGCCCAAGAAAATCAAGTAAAATTTCGGCTGAATATGAGATCTTTTCGAGAGTTCTTTTTTCGATTCAAATATTTTATAACAATCTGAAAATAATGAAAGTTCTGATTTTCAAGACTTATTTTTTTATGTCGGTAGTAAGTAATATCTAGACTATTAGGGCTTAATAGAGGCTAATTTTTACATTTTCGCCTAACGTCCAGTTTCACCATCGTCAAATACTAAAGCACTTACCAACAAATAAATGGAACGTAATTTCGTATGAAGTACTGGACAGATAACGCTAACCAGAACATTATAAAGCCATTGTGAAACAGGCCGAAAACAGTCATTTCGATATTATTTATCCCCATTATATCGTACATACACCGTAATGTGTTACGGTGAACTACAAGTGCTCAGTCGTGAATCTCTAGCAAAAATACATGCAATACTACACCTGACTGAAACGTGTAAGCTAAAAGTGCTAAGGTTTTTTGCTTAACACTGCTACATAACCCTACTTACCAATGCCATTGATGAGCAGGCACGGAAGAATCAAGTTAAACACGTAGAACATAGGCCTCCGGCGCAGTTTGATGACGTACGTGATGTCGGGGTAGGGCTCCACGCAGCAGGAATAGTACTGGTTGTGTCTGATAGCCTCGAAGCTCACGAGGTCGAACTCTCCATTTGTTTGATAGTTGGTAGTGTCACCTTCGTCGAACTGCTTTTTGAGGTCCAGCTGCAAGGAAAAGTGGACTCTATTAACAAGCTATTTAAAGACATAATTCACTAGTCATCCTCCCATAGGTCTTATATGCTATTTTGCACAGGAATTGTGAGTGGCTGCTGATTTCATGAGTATTTTGGTAGCTCGGGGGTAACTGACACTTACTAGAGTTTGATAAGTCTGACGAATGAAATAATATTCTTCGACACTAAAAGCAGACAGAAAAGTCTCTGTTGAAAAACTTAGCAGCGTAGCGCTTAGCTGTAATAGCCATTTCATATAAGTCGCTAAGGTTATTCAGTGACCATAATTATCATGACTGTATCATTTTCCTTGCAAACTCTCTATTATTTCGTTTTAAAAGTTATACACTTATACAGATGTTGATTTAGAATCATCACTGATTCACTTGTTTTTATAGCCATTGAATTATTATCCCTTTTGGAAAGGATTAATTTTATGATAAGCCCTAAGAGGCTCTTGAATAGTTAAATAGCACCTACCTACTTTTTAAATTTTTTCTTTAAAAACTATACAGGTAACATTCAAAACAATTACAAAAGAAGCGAGTAACTAATCTACAAATAATGATAACCTTAAATAGTTTTCACATCATGATTTTACAACGTGAGGTACATATCTAGGCCTACTAGAGGAATTGTCATAGCAGCGGTACTGAAGTATTAAGCCTAGCTTTACCAAAATATTATACTTTTAATTTGAAATGAACAGTAAAATGGCCTGGACTTTAATTTATGCTAAGGGTCATAATAAGCACTGTGCGGCGCGCCGACTTCCATTTGAGGCTACGTTTCAGTTCTCGGAAAAGGCAACCAAATGAGCGACGTAGTACAATGTGTCCTCGTGCTTACAACATAACGTTTTATAAAATAAAATAATGTTTTTTTATAGCAGGAAATGAATTAAAACCTATTTTTTGTTATTGCGGAGTGGTTTCATTTAAAAATAACATGCATAAATAATTAAATGACTTAAACTTATCTCATACATATGATTTGATTACATTTAATAATTACTGTTGTGTAAATGCAATATAAATGTAAAATACACTTGGTTTTTTTTCCCCCTACGTGCTTAGAATAATTTTCCTACTGATAAGTTTTGTTCCTCCTCCATCCTCCCTATAACAAACTTGCTCATTAGTTCGGTTCACTACTTTCCCGTAACGAACACTAAGAAGTCCGTAGAAAACCGTAAGATCTGAATAGTGTATGAATGAATTCAGTACCGCTCGATCTCGGCAAATATACCTTGGTATATAAGACGATTTAAAGCAGAGAAACCCAATTTAAAAGTCAAATAATTTGAGCCGAAGAGAAAATTCAAAAATCTTTCCCTCAAGCCTAAGTTTAATGTAGGCAAATACAAGATGTCTATCATTGGTTCTTGTTCTTTTGAAAGCTAGAAATAGGGTTGTATTGAACAGATATTATTTATACCAAATGCAGTTATAATTTATCGTTCTATTCCATTTTAGTACAAATTGTAGTAACTTAATCATATCGCACTCAAGGTAAGCAAAATCATGTTACTGATCTTTTTGGAAACTATTTCAAACTGTCATGTGATATTCAACAAATACGACAGTGAGTTCCTATCATGATATCGAATTGTCTATTACATTTACTCGTCATAGTTGCCAATTTGCGCACATTTTTCCTCTTACTTTTCCCGTGTTGAAAATTTTCACGACAAAATTGTTCAGAAATAAAGACCACATTTCCAACACGTGCAAAACTCCCGTATCGAATTTATCGCTGACACCTTTCCCTCTATTATGCCGTGTGCCGTGAGGCTGATATTGAAAGGAAAATATGAGAGAGAAGATAGAGCTAGGAGCCAAAGCGGCTTACTGCAACGCCTAGGACGACGATCGCAGCTTTACTCCAAAACCGATAGAGTACTTTAAATAAAATAAAACTTAGAATAATCCGGATCGTTGCAGTATTTTAAACACCAATAAAAGCTTGAAAAACATTTTTCCAATAACAATTTCGGTACTTACTAGAGAAATACAGACCCTACTAATTATTTATTCAGAGCGCGATCCCACGTAAGTCGTGGTACCTGTTCAATAAAAATACTAAATTGGCAACAGTAATTTACGGCTTTGCCATTGGAAAGTCGTAAAAATAGTACTTAACTGCCCTCAAGTAAGTATGTTGTACATACCTACTGGATAGTCTCACTGGTTGTACTTACGCCTTTCAAAATGCTTCTGTGGCATTGGTGATTGAAATTTAGTTCTTCCAACTTATATGAATAAACTTAAAGATAAAGAAGGCGTAAACTTCACAAATGAAAACTGAGAAGCATCGCGCGTTGGTTGTATTTTTATATCTATAAAATGTTGGTGCCACATTTCTGCAGCAATATAGAGCTCGTAACCACAATAGAAGCCCTAATTACTAGTATGTGAAAAACAGTATGTGTTTTGCTGTAGAAAAGCTAATGAAAAATGCCACGATGCAGTACAAGTTCAAACAAACATACAAATATTTTCTTTTGCCAATTAGCAGAAGATATGTCTTTTAAGAAAATCTAACAGAAGATAAAAACTATCATAACAAAAGACAGTTGTTAGATAAATGAATGTTGATCTAAATAAAAGTTATAAAATACGTAGATATTTATTTATTGGTACACTACTTGTAAATTAATGGCGGAAGATTTGACAGTGATAAATGCTACCTTCAGCATTGGACATGAATATTGTTGGTTGAGGCAAAGTAATCGCTTTCCATGATTTATTCTACATTTAGCTAAACAATGTAGCATTGGAGAAAAAAAAAATATAGATTTAAAAATTGCTACCAGTAAATACGACAATTCTTTTTCAAATATAACTTATAAATGTTTCGGTAAATAAAACCAAGACAGAGCATTTAATGATCAGATAGTGCTTAACAAGCTCACTGGAGACGGTCGCTTGTTAGCCGATAACGCAAAATACAAATCGATTTCCCAGTTTCAAGCATTTACTTTTATTTTTTTATTTACATAGCGACTTTTATTTCGAAATGAATTAAACATTCATTTCTTACTGGGTAGGAAAAAAATCATTTCTAATTTTCTACGAAAACTACTACAAATAAAATAATTCAATTCTTGGGAGGATTACATGAAATTTTTTCAGTTGTTTTTTAAAATTGGGTTTTGCCCTCAATGACTGGCACAAAATAAATTGTTTTATATTTGATCTGGATTGTGTCAAGAAAGAAAACATTCTAAACCAAACATGGACACTAAATCGTAGCTATTTTAAAAGTAACAAAAGAATACAACAATCAAACTCAGCAAAATGTCGTATCCGTTTCCAACTGACCGGGCGCGAGGCCTACCAAAACTGATTTTGTTAGACCAATTCTTTATTTTCTACTATTGCTGTCCTTGTTACTCGTGTTAGAAGACAATGTGAGTGTGGGCGATGGCAACCACCGAAAACACAGATATTTTGCAGAATTCCCCTAACTCGCGGCGCGGCGACCGGATCATAAGCCTAGGCGAAAAATATTGTAAAGTAGGTTTTCTCCTATTGAAATGTCAATGAAAACTGCTGCTATTTTCTGCTCCGAGTTTCATAGTCTTATATTTAACCCTTTAAATGACGTGCATAAATGACGTGCATAAACGGGTTTGTATATACGGGTGTGCATATATCGTTTAAAGGGTTAATACTTCCATTTAAGTAATGAGAGCAGTTCCGCTTTTGTTTTAGCATACACAAATTGCTTTATTGTTCCAAACAAGCCCCATGTTTTCGTTATTAAGACGGCAGCTTACAACGTTTCGTTTTTTAGAGGGTTATTAACGTTTTTGCAGACCGACCTTTACGCAAATACAGCATGTTAATGTTTTGCGATAGGTATTTACTTCTTTGTGCTGACCAAGAGAATTAAAGCATTTATTAAGCTAAATTAACGCTAATTTATTTATTCTGAACGACAAATATTCTAAATCTTTAAGTTTAAACTATACCCACAAGGCACCCTCTGAAAATCAGTGTCGTGGCATGCATTTTGCTGCCACAATTAATGCTGAGAGGGTGCCTTTTCGACTCATACTCGATGATATTCTTCTAACTATAGGTGTGTGTGTGTGTCTGGTGTCTGTATATTGTACCTATATGTGTTTACGATTCAGTGTATTGTAAATGTATTTGTGAGTCAAATAAATGATTTTTTTTTTCTTTCTAAATCGCAAGCCAATTTTGATGAACTTAGGAAATGAGTAGATATCGATAGAATGATCTCAAAGAAGTTTTTATCTAGGCTACCTATTGGCTACAAAAATAAAACTTCTAGCTAGGTCTATCCATTGAACTGCCAGATATTGGGGGTAAGTTTGTGGGTCAAATTAGTACGTATAAGCAACTTTTGATATAAATGATGACGACGCGCTAAGAAACTGCTAGTGCCTAGTACTTTGTATAAATAGTAATCTACGAGTATACCATATTAATGCTTAACATCTAGTAGCATGTTTATTATATGCGTATTTGCGTGAAACTATCTTTCATTTGATACGACAAGTTATTACACAATCCACATTCCGTGTTACTAAATCTTAGCCTCGAAAATACTTTCGCAGGTATATCTCGTATATAGGTTTAAGGAGTCATACTGTGCAAGATAGACAACTCTTTACGTAGTTTTGGATTTAGGCATCCTTCTTGCTCCCGTTGTGATATGGGCTTGTGTGAGTAGGATGGAAGGAGTTGTGATTATGGATTTTGTAACACAGAGTAGGTGTCAGGGTTTCAGGGCAGGGCAAGCATGTCGCAAGTGAGAACAAAGGCGGAATAACACTACAGTGCCAGTCTACGAACAAGTATGTATGTGGCTAAGCCTCCTGACGTTGGCTGGCTCATCCCAGTTTATTCGATCCGTGTTTGACGAAGGAAATCTGCCGTTTATCTCCGACGATGAATATTTTCTTTTATGCCAAACAATGTTTATCTTCTTGTAGCTAGTAAGATTTCTTTTTATTATGTGTCTGAGTTAGTAAATACTATTTCTAAGACATGGATACGTAAAATATAGCAAAAAGAGTAAACTAAATCTGTAGAACATTATTTTCTCAAAATGTGATTCGTGAGGTGAACTAAGTATCTTACCTTATTGTGTACTTTGCTACAATAAAATTACGCTCGGCCAATGCCACGCTACTAACAGATACACACGAGTTAAGTCTTTTGTTCCAGACAGAAGTTTTGTTACATGAATACAGTTTTGTCCGCAGCAGACCAGCAAGTTTAAATAAGTTTAAATAAAGTTTATTGGTACAAAATGCTACATCTGGTATCTTAAACTAGGTACAAGGTATTGGCGACACAATAAGAAGATACGGTTGAACGTTAACGCTGTACTAGTTTTTTTTTAAAAAAACTGTATGACAGTCGTTAGCGCCCTCCACCGGACTCACAGGACTCAGGTAAGTTATTGCCATCTCTAAATTTATATATTTTAGTAGTTAAATAGATTTCACAATGAAAGTTTTAAATGAATATATGAATGTGTGTGTGTGTGTGTGGATGTATGTGTGTGTGTGTGTGTGTGTGTGTGTGTGTGTGTGTGTGTGTGTGTGTGTGTGTGTGTGTGTGTGTGTTTGAGAGAGCGTGCCAGCGTATGCAGTGTGTTTGTAATTATGTTAATGTATGTACATATGAGCGTTTGTGTTTGCCCTAGAAGTTAAGATTTATATTATTTTAATATAATATTATGTATTTATAGGGTAGACATTTTCAACAGGTCCTCAATTTTCATATATGACAGCCCCTGCAACGACTGGCGCAATACTAGTTTACACTTTCTTGAGTTGTAGCTAAAAATGTTGAGTCCCTTGTTTATTTTATTATAGACTTGAGAACTTTTAATATAGTATTGCCTGCCAGCTAGGGCAGTTCTGTAAGGAACATGTTCACAAACTCTGTATCTTATTCGTCGGCCTACATGCTTAACACCATCCGTCAACGGGAGCGAGCGATGTCTTCGGAGTGTCATTTGGAGCACATAGAGCTGCCTGGTCGTAAGTACTTCGCAGTCTTTGTACAGATCCACGGTTGGGTAACGGAAATGCTTTTTTGTCATCACTTTTAAGACAGCTCGCTGTGCTCGTTCCAGTTTTAAGAAGTGAGTGGAACAGGCACCTCCCCAAGATGGAATGCAGTAGGTAAGAATCGACTGTACTAGGGCAAAATACACAAGCTTCAGGGTTTTGGGATCCGCAGAGTTCCTTAGTTTTCTAAAAACTGAAATTATTTTTCGAACACGTGATACCATGCTGTCTATTTGTGGAGTCCAGGATAAAGTACTATCAAGTACTACTCCTAGATATTTAATGGAGTCTGTTCGTGCTATTGCCATGCATGCGCAGTTAGAGTTTGTGGTATCACAGTGATGTATCTTTATATTATAGGATGCGTCATTGCAAGGCTGGCATATCTTGGAAGCAGCAAATGTCATGTATTTAGTTTTTAAAATATTTAAAGTAAGAAGATTTTTGCTAAGCTAAGATGATATAGCGCGCAAAGAATCCTCCGCCCTACTTCTGGCTACTTCCCAAGTACTGTCCCGAACTAATAAAACTGTATCATCTGCATATGTTATGATACGACAATGTGGAAGTGTAAAGCGACATAAGCTATCTATGTAGATAAGGAATAAGGTTGGCCCTAACACACTGCCTTGAGGTACGCCGCAGTACAAATATTTGTCATCACTAGTAAATGTATTTATTTTAATACATTGACTGCGTTCAGTGAGATAGTCTTTTTTTTTTATTTATTGCAACAAAATCCACAGCTCTCAAAATACAGTTTTATATGTTTCTTAAATACTAATCATACAGCCAACATTTACATTTACATTTTATAAAATAAAGACATATAAGTGTGAGCGTGACTGATGTCGTCGATCTTCTAATTCAACGATATAAATATATATCGTTGAATTAGAAGTCTGAGTCTTAGTCGTTGAGTTATAGTCTCGGAAGATGTTCAAAGATAATCCTCGTATGCCAATATCTTCCAACTTTTGGATAAGAATGGGGATAGAAACAGTGTCAAAGGCTTTAGATAGATCAAGAAAGGTTCCTATGACTTTCGATTTGCTGTCTATATTTTTGGCTACAAAGTCGACTAAATTTATGACGGCGTCTTCTGTGGATAATCCACTTCTGAAGCCGAATTGATTATCCGATAAAAGGTTGAATTTGTTTAGGTAATTTATAAGTCTTTTATTGAGAATTTTTTCAAGAATTTTAGATAGAGAAGTGAGTACAGATATAGGCCTATAATTATTGACACTGCTTCTATCGCCACTCTTGAAAATTGGATGCACCAGAGCCTTCTTAAAGGCGTTTGGAAAGACGCCCATCTTCAGGCAAAGATTGCAGAGATATGTTATGGGCGCAGTAAGGGTATCACAGGCGGCCTTTAGTACAGCGGAAGAAATTCCATCATAGCCAACCGCAGAGTCTGTTTTAAGGTTACTAATAATATTTTTAACTTCCGACTCATCTGAGTCTAATAGAGCCATTGAGTTCCTTTGGTAATTTTTTGTACATGTATTCAAAAATGTGGATTGTGAATGTAGGTTTGCGATAATTTTAGATGCCAAATCTGGGCCAACATTAACAAAAAAGTCATTCACTTTATTAATGGAAAGATTAGGATCATTAGATGTGTGTAATAGCTCAGTGGAAGGAGGTAAAGGAGAGTTCAGTTGTGACAGGTTTTTGATAATTTTCCATGTCTCTTTGGGGTTATTTTTAGCTTGTAGGAACTGATTATGCGCGTATGCGTGCTTTAATTTCTTAAGAAGCTTATTACAAAAGTTTCGATAGCGAACATATGTTATTTTTGTTAGAATATTGTTGGGGTTACTTTTCCATTTTGTATGCAGGCGATCTCGATTTCGGATACATCTAAGAAGTCCAGGTGTGATCCATGGCTTCACTATGCGTTTCCTGCAGGAAACTTTGACAGAACTAGTATTCTGCTCAACACATGTAGAAATCTTAGAAATTAAAAGGTTTGCTGCAAGGTTGGCATCCTTCGTATCAATAACTGTTGTGAAATCAGTCTTAGCGAGATCGGTAACAACATTTTGTACATTAACCCGCGTCAGGGTTTTATGATATGGCGTATGCTGGTGTGTGTATATTACCGATAGAACAGGAAGATAGTCAGTAAATGTAGCAGCATTCGAAACGATAGTAGTTGTTTTATTACTCGTTTTCATCATGACATGATCAAGACAAGCGTCGTCATGAGTGATGAACTTATGTGCTGGTAGTAGTCCATGAGAAGCTAAAAGATTTAAGTAGTTGTCGGGTTTAGGTTCTCTTTTATCAGAGATAATATTTATATTAAGGTCACCAATAATAGCGACATTCTTAAATGAAGCCACGGATAATAGCAGATCATTCAGTGAATCTAAGAAATTGTCAATTTTTTTGTTAAATGGGGGCCTATAAATACCTATGATTGCAATATCATTTTTGAAACAAAGTTTTAAGCAGCTAGCATCCTTTAAGTTCACTATAGAAACCTTGCACTTTATCTCTGATTTAACGTACATAATTACCCCATCGTTCTGATTGTACCATTTTGAGCGGTGTGAGGTATAACCCTGTAGAGTAGGAATGTTATCAACCTTACTTAGCCAGCATTCCGTGAGAATAATTATGTCGATCAACATGTTCAACTCCGTTAAGAAAACACAGAGTTCATCGAAATTTTTATTTATACTCCTAATGTTAGCGTGAACTATTTTTAATTGCTTTTTATTTGTGTTAATGTGAGATGCGCATTCATTGGGGAAGCATGTTAATGAATCAAAGGAGTTCAGTTGATCTAAATCATCGTTTATTAAGTTTATATCCATAATGAAGCTAAGTAATCTTTAGTGGTGCATTTTATGGTTGCAATCGAGGCTCTAGTTGTATTTAATTTACTCAGTTTAAAAATATTTAGTATGTCAGGTGAATTGGCAAAAACACTTTTGAGGGAAAGTGAATAGTGTATGTTTGGTAGTGTAGGGCACGAGAGGGGTGATAATTGTAGGTTGTGTGTGAGTGAGTGTGTGTAGTGTTGAACAAATTTATAGAGTTTAATAAGTAAACAGAAAGTATGACACGTAATCAAATTTATACACGACCGATAAATCATAGAGAATAGTCATGTCTTCTTATTTTGCAACCCAGCCAGATCCGCCTCCGAATCAACGCGAATGAGTTTGTCTCCCTCTCTTTTACGAAGAAATACTCTCCCGTGGGAGACCCAGCAGAACGTATAATCGTTGGAGCTAGCAAAATCACGGGCTAAGAAGAATAATCTTCTTATTTTAGGAGTCAGGTTATCGGAGATGAATATTGGCTGAGATGCACCTTTGATGTGTATATGTTCAGGGCGGTCGATATTTTCATGAACACCTCTAGTAGGTCGTCCTTACTTTCAGTCTTGGATACAAGAACGTTACGTATCTCCACACTCGTACACCTATTTTGTCGTTCTAGTCCCTCAATCTTGTCTTCAAGTATATGAATGTATGCGGCGCTTTCTCGTTGCTCATTTTCTATTTTCTTCATTTTTTCTTTTAATTCAGAGTTCTCCTTTAAGAGGAATTCCATGGATGTTTGTATAGCATCATTTTGCTTTCTTATTTCATCAGTTGCTTCTTGCAGGGAGTTCAACTTCTCTTCTTGCTGCTGTCTGATCCCAGCGATAGAACCCTGAAGGGCGTCCAATTTCCGATCTTGTTCAGTTTTGAATACGCTTAGGAGATTTCTCATGTCATCCATAAAATCAATCATGGCTTCCTCCTCTCGCACACGTTTTGACCTTAGGGTCACTCCACTGAGATCGGGTTCCGACTCGCTACGAGAGGGGGAAGCAGTGGAGGGAGGTGGTGTTCTCTTTAGCGGCATGTTGATCTATAGTACTAGGAGATCAGAGTTGGGTAGGAAGTTAAAGTTTTTATTAAGGTGTTATTGTTAATGTCACTTAGCCCTATCACTGGTTCAAACTCACTAGGAGATCATAAAGAAAATATATGAGATAGTTTCACTTAATATGTCAAGGTAGGACCTCCTTTAAGTTTAAAATCAAAATTACCAGGGAGGCATACACACACTGTAGGTTGGGGTTTTGATTGCTTAAGTTCATTAATTAAAAACTCCCGCCAGTATATCATAAGATTTGTGAGTTTGTGACCGTTGTACTAGGCGCGCAGATGCCCGAGGAGTTCGCCAATGTACTTGCGGTTGGATGTGAGCGGGGAAGCGCTGTGTGTGTGGTCGCCGCGCAGTTGAGAGAACGTAGCTGTCCTTGTTCCACCAGTAGCAGTAGCAAGTTGATAAAACTTTTGAAGACTTCTACTACAGTATCATCTCATTTGTTGTTAAAATGATAGTAGGTACCAACTAACCAAAACTTTAAGGGAAAACATACAGCCATATCGGTCTTGCTCTATGAGTGCAGCTTTTATGCCTCCTGTTCAAAGTCTCCTGTGACCAGAAAATCGCTTGCACACTCGACACAGAAATGGGCGTCACTTCAAACAAAAGACGACGCGAAGTGCAAAAGATTTTGGCTCTTAAGGCGGTTAGGCACGATAGCCCACGACAGTACCTATTAAGCAGTACCCTGGCTTTTCGCCTAAAGCTCTCACCTGGAACCCGTCGTAAGTCCACGAGGCCCACTTCATGGTGCACAGCTGCACGTCGAAAGGGAACTGCTCCACGTTGATGTCGCACACGGACACGTAGATCCCGTGGCTGAGCCACGTCACCTCGCCCGTGTGACGCACTATCACGTTCGTGTTTATCACCGCCGACCGGTAGTTGGGGTCGGCACTGCAACAAACATTTCTAATTATAAATTGCACTTGTAAAAAGAAACTGTGTCAGACAAGGAATCGAACCCTGAGTCTTACGCTACCCGGGCGCATCCTATACCACTCGGCCACCGACACATTGGCAAGCAAAAGCAGAGCAGCTTAACTGACAAAGCAATACGCACCCTGATCCTAAAGTAAGTACCTAAAGCACTTGGATTATGTAAATAGGTGTGTTTACCCGGTAGACACGAAAAAAATTGATAAATCGTATCGCGCATAATGAATAAAATCGTGCAAGCGCGCGCATTATTGTAATAAGCAAGATAAACAAATCTTCCTTCCAAATAAAGGTACGGAGAATTTTCAGTGCAACACAAGGAAAGTGCATATCAATCAACCACTCGGTTTAGACTTCAGCCCCGATAGCGGTCAATCTCAGATGGATAGCTGAATGAATAGTGCCTGATACCGAGCTCCCGGACCCTAGGAGCTCAATTATTCAAAGCTGAGACAGATTAAACAAGATCTTCAGTAGTTGCGCAGCTCGAAATTTAACGCTATCAAATATTTAGTCGTCAGAAACTCGGTCATAGGTCTCTACATAACTTTGGAGACAGTTGAAGAAATGCTTCAAAACTTGGACAATTAATTCAATCACGAATTGACGAGCACTTGATTTTGTTATAAGCAAAAACATGAGCGACTACTTATGGACTACACTATCGCTATTATTCATACATATACTATGCAGAAACCTTTTTAATAAAAACGAAGCCGAGCATGCACAAGGGCCGATATTACTTTCGGGATGATACATAATGTCGACATTTTAGTTTCAGCTTTAGTGGGGACGCTCACATAATTTTACTTTACACGAACAGCTAAATTAAATTGAACTATGTCTAAACTGGCATTTCTGTCGTTATCTTTTTATGCTCGTGCTCCAGGCTTTTATGGCAAAATTCATAATGGCCGCACGTCTATTACAATACCACTGACCTCGCTGCACCCTTTTGCTGACATCGTCATCATAAAACATGCTATGGACTTCATAAACTGGCGACCACTTGTAAGATGAATATAAAATATCCTATATAGTAAACAGAATACCTTACCTGCTACCTGCTACTTTATTCTAGCACGAAATTAATATCGGTTAACGAAGAATTACTGTTTATTCAGTAAGAGCCGTTTGTGTCGGGTCGATCTTGAATTTATGGAAATGCTCATGAAATGCCCTCAGGGCCGGCAAGGGCTACTAAGCTATTCTGTTTTACTTTTGATGTTCCAATATTATTTCCTTTTGTTCATTTGGTTACCAAACCATCAAATCAAATATTCAAACGAGGTACCTGGTATTTTTTCAGATTAACGGAAAATTCCAAACCTCACTGTAAAGCTGTACGTTTCATTGTAAAATTGAGATGTGAGAAAGATGAGACGTGTGTACATCTTCTATATAACATACTTACAGCAAAAGGGTCTGTTCTCAATACTGCCCATACCCTCTTATTTTATATGGATAACTAAGAAATATCCTATCGTTCTTTGCAAAACTAATAACAGCATACTTAAGTTATGAAAACTCAATCCGCCGTACGACTGCAATAATACCATGGATAACAAAATACATTCACATGGGGTTATTGTAAAATAAACTTTACTCACTTGTTATAAAGTATGATATCCGGCTTCCACACACGTTCGTAAGGTATTCTGATGACGTCGATGCCATCAAAGTCACTCGTGTTCCATCGCAGGTGGTGGTCGGTCCACACCTGCGTGATCCAGCAGTTTGTTGTCAGCAGCTGGTCTTTTTCATCCTAATCAAGAAATAGGTATATTTATTATAGAGAGAGATATATTTATAGTTTAAGACAAGGAGGAGGAGGGATAAGACATATAACCTTAGAGTCAGAAATACAGTTTTACATGTTTCTTAAATACTAATCATACAGCCAACATTGGATTAACATTTTAGTGCGCCTTCACATTAGACCCTTTACACACTGCGACTTTTAGCAGGGATGCAGCCGCGATGCGCTGCTGTCATTTATGTATAAATATGACAGCAGCGCAACTGTCGCGCTGCTAAAGTCGCCTAAGTGTGAAAGCGCTCTTATAAAACAAAAACATTATGATGATAATGTTGAAACCTTTATAAAAAAACCTTAGAAGCTGCTAGTTGGTGTAGCATCAGATCCATACTTTCTCTTTATTTTTGAGCCATCCATGTATTTGTCACCTCACAGTTACAATATCTCTTTGCTACCATTGTCATAATATTAACTTTCTGCAAAATAAATATTTTCCTTGACAACAAAAATAGCCGTGTCACGATTCCGAAAATAAACTAGTCGCTAGGAGGCTCTGCAAATATTATCATTTGTAAAAGTTATGTTGGATATCAAAGGGCGAATACCTTTGGCCCACATTCGTCACTAAGATAAGAGAATGGGTCCATTAATGGGCATATCCTAGTCACATGGGGCCCTTGCAGCCAGCCGAGAGGCAGTCTTGAGTGATGATAAGGGCACTTGTGCCATCTTTCTGAAGATGCTCGGTCTAAAAATATTCATTCATTCAGTCATTTTCAACAACTAAGTCTGGAGCACATTAAGTACCTATGTTTTTTTCAACGCTATGTACCTCAAAATTATACCCGTTTCGGCATCAAGCCACTGTTTAGGAGGAAAGCATTTATCCTTGAGATAACTTGAAATTTTCCCCCTTAAATAACAATTTCGTACTAAGTATTTTACCGAAGACTTAATTTTCCCTCTTATATTTTGGTGATCATTCGCACTCATTGTTTTCTTAATAATCAATTTGCTTCGGCAAAGGGTTATCGGAAAACGTGCTATTTTAATATTTTTACAATTAGGACAAAGTGATTCCTGAATCAAAAGCCTTATTATTGTAGGTGTGTATGTACTGACAATTTTAAAATAAACGATTGATCCAAACAACAGTAATTATAATAATTTTGTGTTGAGGCATTAGGCTTTCTAACCTAAATTTGAAATATATACATTTCAACCACTACCATCTCAAAATTTAAGATTTTAGTATGACTTTATTATCTGGACGAATGCTTTTGAATTGATTAGATTTTGTCCTTGTCACAAACGATGACACATGTGAACAATTCCTTTGTTTGAATTCGTATTGAAAGTATGGCAGCAATCAAATCAAGAAAAAACAAATCAAATCATTCTGCACAGAACATTGGTTATTTTAAAACAATAAACTAATCTCGTAGAAATCTATTTGAGAATTTAGGTGCAGCATTAGACATTCACGAAATTTAAAAGTTACTAACAAGTTGCAAGTTTGGACATAAAAATTAATTTAAACGTTCAAAGCCTCGAACTATGCAGACAAGTAAAAAATTAATAATGTCAGCTTAATTTCTGATGACGATTAAATATTCTTGAACATTGATGGCTTTTTTGAAGACTTGAATGGTCGAAAGATCTTCGTATTGTCTGGCTTTCAACAGTAAATTAATAGAGGCCGATGTTATCCCGGCAAAAAGTTTGAATGGGGCTTGGTTTAATCGTGGTTGTGTGAATGCATGCATTGTTGCATATTCACACTATTGTGCCCATCGGGCCCGTGAATAGGCATCGACTCGATCCATAATGAAGACCCTTTCGTCTGATTTAGTACGGTCAAGTATATGTGCATGCATATGTATATATTGATTATACGTATCTTAACTGCTATGGCTATTGGTGATTATCTTGTTGATGATTCCCACGTAAGTACCTAATAACGCTTTATACATGTGTTAAAAGTTGAGAAAATATGAGTGTTAAATAATGTGTACATACATACATTACATAAACCTGTCAATCAATGGCAACATCCTTTCTTCAGATACCCATTAGCCGTATCCGGCCGAAAAATTTGATTGTTGGAAATCAATGACGTGAGGGATTAATATTATTTCGTGTCATGTGCAGCGCTCTCGTCTTACTTCGGTTTGCAGATTTTTTAAAACTATTACTATTTGGCGACTGTAAAAAGCAATGTCTTTAATAAAAAAACATAGTTACGCGCGAAGTCATGAAAACCAGGTTGATTGTGAAAATAAACAAAAGGAAATAATTTTCTCTAAACAGAACTTCAAATAAATCTACTCCAGTCCACAGTGGGGGGAAAGCGAAGTAAATGCAACTGTTGTGCAGGTTCTTTGAACATAATACCGGTGGTTTCTTTGTCGCACAAGTAATATTCAACGCTGAGTTTTCATCGCGATGGAAATGCGGAGGGAAGACGGAATTAAAACGCGCCTTGATGCAAACGGTCTCGCAAGCCAGGAAACTAGTTCCGTTCCAATCTACTGGAACCGAAGCTGATCAAGCGCATTGTTTAGCAAAAAAACTTCAGTTTTTAATTAAACAAAATATCTGAAGTCACCTAGTTCTAAGTGAAAAAAAATTTAAAGGGCCGGTTCAATAAAATAGATGAATAATTTTTCGTTGGAATAAACTTTGTTTTTTGGGCTAGTTTTAGAGAAAGTCAGAGATTTAATTAATTCTATATGTATAATTGAAATGAGAGACACTGTTTTTTTAACGTAAAACGATTTGAAAAATAATAAAATAATCATAAAATTTTACATCAACGAAATCACTTGGTTCAATGTTGGAACTAGATAACATACCTAATTAGACCTACGACGATGAATATAGGTATTATGATACCTTACCTTAGTACTTAGCACTGAATATGAAATTAGGGGTTCACATCTACCTTTATCAAAAGTTACATGCAGGAGGGTAAGAATGTTTAAATTAGATTTAGCCCAATATACATACGAGCGAGATTGAGCTGCCGCAAACTTGTGAAACTTTTAAACAAATAAACTTCCCGAAGATTCATCCCGCATCAAAACCGTCACGAATTGAAGAAGTTATACTAACAATGCCTGTAGCTATCCAATATTGTTAGACCAAATGGCGGCCGGTAAAGGTACTTTACCTACTCAAAATTTACATAAGGCTGCCTTCTCAAGGAGCACATGCGAGTTACAAGCGTTCGATGTCGATTGTTGCCAAAAGTTTACTACTAAGTATTTATAGTTTAAAAGCTAGTAGGTACAGTTTCTTTTTTAAATTCTGTTAGTGTATCATGAGTGTCGGATTATAAGCCTTCTTTCACATTTCACCTATTTAAAACCATCGTTTTTCTAATCTTTGGAGAAGCATTTTGGTAGTGACACGTAATATAAACATTTATCTATCAAAAGCAAGTTTATTGCGCTCAGCGTAGAAATGTGATTCAATTCCAAACATAGGCACCTACGGCGCCCAAATGAAATAAGGTGTTCGCGGCGGAAATTTGTGACTTCCCCTAATCGTTCTAACATAGAATTATTACGACGTAACTGTCGTTTTAGCTGTTGGATATTAAGCTGGCGGCGACACCACAATTTGTCGGCGAAGAAATTGTAAGACATGTTTAAGATTTGCTCAAGTTAGATGATAGAGAAGAGACCTAATAGGTTAAGGTTTAAATATATTTATTCTTATAAAAGACAACATACAATCACTTACATTAAAACGATGAAAAAAAAATATCCTGCACTCAAAACCTAAAACCCGTTCAAATTTGATTAAATGTCGGGGGTTTTAGCTTTTATGTTTGGTACCTAGTGTTTTAATGCAATAAATAGAAATGAGCTAAGCCAAGGCCATGACGATACTGAAAACCCGAAGCGTAAGCAAGTAACTATTGAATAAAGTTTAGGTAGATAAAACGAAACTGTTTACTGTCAAATCACAGAAAATATTGCAGTAAAATATTTTCTTACAAAGTTATCCTAAAATAAGAGTTAACAAACTAGAGATCTACGTAATGTGTCCTTAAAAATTTATCACTTCAACTAGTATTATTAACTATTGCCACTTCAAATAATACAAATAAAAGAGTTGTTTTAGATTGCGGAGTTTGGTACATTTTAATAGATCTATACTTTGGCACAGAAAGGGTTAAAGTTTTACTACCTGTTTGCGTTATAGAAATGAAATAGTTTTCCCATGAATTTTGTTGCCATAAAACGCGACTGACATCACTATACACTAGTAGAAAAGTTATAACATTTTAATATCATATAATATTTGCTTGCATGTATCACCGCTTGCAATGTCATGTATGCCTCGAGCAGTGCATGTTTGGATAGAAGGAAAAGTAATGTTTTTTTTGTCTTTTTGGCACTTCTTACTTGTGTAGGAACAGGTCAGTTTGGAAATCAAAACACTGCAGAAACTTTTGCTTCTTGTTTTATTTTACCACTCCTTATAACACTTTTACACAATATTCAGTTCACTACGATCCTTCCTTCACGACAATTCAACACAGAATGGCTCTCGGCATCTTCTGTCCGACCGAGTAACATCGCTATGGATGCTAGTGTTACCACCACCATCCCTACCCATGGCTCAGCCAATCAGAAAAATCGCACGTACCGGATACGGAAACACGTGATAGATTTAAAATAAATATCAAATGTCCGCCGGAAAAACATTATTCAAATTAAATATAATTTATTTTATTAGTAACGAGGATAAATCTTATGTTACAACAAGGCTTTATATTTATTTCAACTATTAAATTGAAAATAAAATGTACTTTCTTTTTATAACAATTTTATGAATAGAATACCTTACGGAAATGTAATAGCGAAAATGATTTAAAAATAATTATTTAAAAACTAAATTTAAACGCAGGATCCGGTAACAGAAATTAATTATAATTTAAATAAATATTAAGATAAGCTATAATTAAATTGAAAAGGCATTTAGTCTTATAAATATCTAACAGCTCGGCTATCCTGCTTAGAGCGAGTCCCTTCGCTTCATATTCTGGTAGATTTATTACTAATGCTAACTTTATAAATAAAACAATGCTATTTAAAAAAATAAGTAAACTGTACAACAAAACTACCACACAAACTTTGTTGTACATTTTAATACAATTACATTAATTACCAAATTTTATATAATTATAATTATTAAATGTATCTAAATACTTTAACAATTTTATATTTGATACAAAATCAAAAAGATAAATCTAATCAAAATTCGGCTAGAGTCATTGGAGTATTTTCAATTACGAACTCTGTAAAGTAGGACCTCCATTATTCTATAAGAATCTTATAATTTTACAGAACGTTTCGAAAACCAGTTGGTTTTTATTAAACTAAGACTCAACAATTGTTGTTTCTGATGATGTCATTGGGAATTATCGATAATTCTCAGTATAGCAAATATATATAGTTAAAAAGAAAACAAAAACATTATGCATTCAAATATTTTTCTAATCCAAATACGATATCAAAATATGATTGATAAATCCTAGTGATGATAGTTTTTATTTTATATATATTAAATATGTTTTATTCGGATACACTAGATTAACATATTATATACCAGCCTGCCTGATAATACCTGCTTCATTTAGATTTGTACTCACTGGATTGTCGATGGTAGACAAAGATATCTTACTACTACAAACCACTACACTATTGACATCTGTAGCCTTGTTTATACTCGTACTAACGCTCTTTTAGAAAAATTAGTTCATAATAGATGGGGAAATAGTAAATGAGAAGAAAATAAGCTTTTTTTAATATAACCTTTAACATGCACAGGTCTAAATACTTGGGTTGAAGTTGATAACTACTGCACGTACGTATGCGATTAATCGAAGCACGAGCAATTAATTATATTATTTATTTATTCGGTTAACACATATTCCTTGACTGTCAACATAATAATTATTATTTACGCTTTTTAGATATTTAAATATTACTTTTTTACACTAGTGTATTTTGGCAGATATCATTTTTACATTTCACGCATAGTTATTTTAAAAAGAAATAAATGATATTTTACACAAAAAATATACATTTGCTAACACATTGCAAAACAATCCTCATTACAAATCAACATTCAATCTAAATCCATTGTCGAAGAATAACAATTTTCTAAGAATAAACAAAAACGCAATTTATGCATGGATTATGCATGGATGGAATTCGTATAATAGATATTGAGAATACCTAATGAACATAAAATTGATTAGGTACATCCTAATATTCGGCGTGAATATAAATAGGTCAATTTTTTTTTTGATGAAAACCATATTAATAATATTAAAATCGAATGATTAAACTATGTAGTAGTTTATTTTTGTTTCGATAGGCGCTGTTAATTCTTATATTTGTTAGCTTAACTTGTAAATACTGATTTTGTTAGAATATATGCCTATTTGAGCTTTCTACACAAATTTTATGGCCCATAAATAGACGTGGACATGTAGTAATGAATTAAAAGAGAAAAAAAAACTAATGCGATACTAATCAACGACTGTACTTAAAATATCAGCGAATAATATTATTTTGTGACGACTTTAGTATTTCTCAAAGGGTGAGCAAGATGAAGCTTTTGCATCACTGACCCTTATTAGAAGCCATTGGGTGCTATATAGACATGACAAGAAAAGGTTTCTCATTTATCCTAATACTCAAAAAAAGCCTATTATGTTACACCTGTTTCTCGATCCTAGTTACGCCTTTACTCCCCTGATTACTATCGTTTTTATTTTGTACAGTAGTTGCAGTTTTATTACTATAACACGCAGTGGTCTGGTGCCCTAATTTACCACATTTGTCGCATTTTGTAAGTGGTTTATCACAACGAAAACTGGGATGTCCTATTTCATTACAGTTGTGACAACGTATACTGGTGTTAAACCCACTAGTTCTCATTGTGATTGTACCCGATTTGTCTGATTGTATATTTTGCTTATCTGACCTACCTTTGACGTCACGCGCCTGGCTAGGTTTCACAGTCTTTAAATACTTAAGTACCTGCTCAGGTTCCTGAAACTGAGCAGCTTGTGCTCCGACTTTGATCGCCCTATCGTCAATACCATTCAGAATACAATCTACCGCTTTCTTACCATGAATTTGACATCTATTAAGTAAATTTAATTTAGAATAATAATAATGCTCGAATGACTCTCCGTATCTACATCGTTTCTCTAACATTTCGGTTAAAAGTTCGGAATAGTCTTCGCGACATGGGAAAGCATCAAAAAGCATGTTTATCCATTCACTCCATGTATGCAATAACGATGGAAGGCTCTGATACCAAGATTTAGCAACTCCGATTAACTTTGGTAAAGAATAATGAATAATCAGAGGTCGCGGGTTCGATCCCCGCACATTACAAACATTTGTGTGCATGAACATGTCTGTTTGTAGTGGTCTGGTTGTTTTCTATGTATAATATGTATGTATTTACAAAAAAAAAGTATTTAAGTATGTTTATAACCGTTGTCTGGTTACCATAGTACAAGCTTTGCTTAGTTTGGGACCAGATGGCGCTGGGTGAAATGTCCAAGGATATTTATATTTATTTATTTTATATTATCTCTCTCTCGTCCCATCCATAAATTTCGGCACACTCTTCAATTTTATTTACCCACATGTGAATAGTTTGTTCTCTGGAAAGTGGGTCAAACTCTGGGATAACATTCGTATTAAATGTCAGCTTGGACTTTTCCGAACCTTTAACTTCTCTTAAAATAGACAATACCTTATCCAGCAAACCATTATCACTCTCACTTTCCACACTACCTACATAAGCATATTTGCGCCTCTTAGAGAAACTAGCCCTATCATTATTGTTAGTAATAATATCCTGACTCACCGACTGATGATCTTCATGTGGACGTTTAGTAGCAGCTGCTCGGTTGTGTCCACTGCTTGTTTCCATTCCTCGAATCCTGGGTGTATTAAAAATTATAGAACCAGATTGCGTACCTCGCAATACGCTCCTTTCTTTATTACCACTTTCATTCCCTTGCCCAGTACCTTCATTATCACTTAACCCTTTACCTCGAGTTATCCTGTGATTTCCATCCAAATTATTACAGTCACTCAATCCTAAGCCCTGGATTATCCTGTGACTATCCTCATCATCCGAGTCATTCAACCCTCTACCTTGGGTTATCCTATGACTATCCAATGGTCTGTCATGACCGTTGTCCTCCATCTTATTTGTTCTGAAAGTTTTGTGGACGTAGCGAGAACAATGTATTTTTCTCGTGGATCCCACTTCTGACCTGTAGGAACAGGTCAGTTTGGAAATCAAAACACTGCAGAAACTTTTACCACTCCTTATAACACTTTTACACAATATTCAGTTCACTACGATCCTTCCTTCACGACAATTCAACACAGAATGGCTCTCGGCATCTTCTGTCCGACCGAGTAACATCGCTATGGATGCTAGTGTTACCACCACCATCCCTACCCATGGCTCAGCCAATCAGAAAAATCGCACGTACCGGATACGGAAACACGTGATAGATTTAAAATAAATATCAAATGTCCGCCGGAAAAACATTATTCAAATTAAATATAATTTATTTTATTAGTAACGAGGATAAATCTTATGTTACAACAAGGCTTTATATTTATTTCAACTATTAAATTGAAAATAAAATGTACTTTCTTTTTATAACAATTTTATGAATAGAATACCTTACGGAAATGTAATAGCGAAAATGATTTAAAAATAATTATTTAAAAACTAAATTTAAACGCAGGATCCGGTAACAGAAATTAATTATAATTTAAATAAATATTAAGATAAGCTATAATTAAATTGAAAAGGCATTTAGTCTTATAAATATCTAACACTTGAGTCTCACATTTTCAAAGTATACTATGTATACCTTTTGGAACATAAAGCTGCTTATTTGCTTAGCGGAGGATTTTCGGAGATTGAGTATAAAATTACAGACCCCATTAATGGATCAAGAAGATTGATTTACTTTCTTAGAGGAATTAGTCTCCTCGCCCTTACCCTAATAGCATGGGAGGGTAATTAAAACACCTGCTTTTTTCCACCAAGAGATCTTTTAAATATAAGCTATTCATATATATATATTCATATATAAGCTATTCATATATTGTAACATAAATACTTACAAGAAATAGGTAATTGTGTGGCTCTAGAAATAATAAGAAATTATGGTTTAGGCTTATACAAACATACAGGGTGACTTTGAAAACATTGGCAATATTTTGAACTAAGAACCTACTCATGATTCATAGGCCCTTCCACATATAAAAATGAAAATCAATTGCTATGAAATATCATTTTAAAAATCGTACAGTATTATTCCGATTTCCGTTTAATACGTTTACAAATTAAACAAAGTCTTAACACGTTCCGGGACAGTGCCCGCCTACAGGCGTGAAAACAATAAAACATCTATTGTATCTGGAGTAGTGTCCCGGAACGTGTTAAACTGTAATTTATTAGCTTAATTTTAAGCATTGATCATTTCTAAAGTGTTTGACATAATTTTTCTCAGTTTCATCATATATTACTTATTATCAATTGATTTTCATTTCAATATGTGGAAGAGACTATGAATCATGAGTAGGTTCTTAGTTTCAAATATTGCCAATGTTTACAAAGTCACCCCGTATATTTATTTTGAGGTACTCACCACATCGATGATATGGTGCAGCGACACGCCGAAGGTGACCATCAGCGGGTGGGAGGAGTTTTCCACGGGCCGCACTGACGCGTCGTACTTCTGCATCAGGTGGCGCACCAGTCTGTACTCCTCGTCACAACACGCTGCTTCTGAAATATTTTTTTTTATATTATTTTTAAGTTGACACGAAGAAAGAAAATACTTTTATTCGACCGAAAAAAACATTAAAATACGTGCGGATACTAGACTACTCGAGGCGAAGAAGGTCCTGCCGCCAAACGACAAATGAACAGCTGGATGATTTAAGTTTTGTAAAGTGTGTTAGAAAGTTTTAATCATACTTTTATTGCACTATAAAAATATTAATCGGACCACATCTGTTTACAAAAAAAATGTTCTTTAAGAATTTTCTTATCACGATTTTAAAATTTCCAATATAAAATTAAAATTACCCTGTAATAGGGTTAGAGTTTTATTATTATTATTTTAATAGGTTCATTTGTTTTAAAAAAAGGTGCGAAACACGACTTTCGTATACGTATATTACAAAGAAGATGAGGCATAGTACCGGTAAGATAGATCAATATCATCATTCGAATGTTTGGTGTTACCGCACTTATTACAATACTGTGATAAAGCAAATCGCAGACACGAAAACTGAAGGTTACACTAGCTAAACAGCAAATCATATAGCAAAAATACAAATACTGGTCAGAGTTCCGAAGTTATTTTGTGCCTGTCCTAGTTGTTTAGTTTACACACACAACACGTACTCAAGATAATGGTTAGACTTAAAGTGTGAAACTTTGTGTGAAGAGAAGTTGACCAAGCCAAAGTGTTAGGTCCTCCAGTGAGCAGCAGCTCTAATGGAGCGAGTTTATGAATTCAAAAGTTTTTTTTTTACCGAATGAAGTTCAAATTTGGTACTTATGATTCGCAAAAAAAAAGTAGCCGAGGATAAAGTTTTTTGGCCAAATCCAACATTTGAACATAGCCGTTAGTTTGGCTTAAAAAGCCGGCATTCCGTATGGAAACGGAACACTAGACGTTAATTTCCCAAATTCTCGAAAGCCCTCGTTCGGCATGTTTGCAGAACCAACAATTTTTTTTATTTTAATAACTTTTTAACAAGCTCACAAACAAGCAGAGTTTAATTAGCCCATTCCAATTTTAATTTTAAAATTCAACACGATTTCCATTCATCCATACCTAGATATCTCAAGAGAGTTATTTTGCAATTCTTTATTTATTATTTGTAAACGAGATGATTAAATTAGATCTTAAGTATAGGTCTAAGTAATTTATTAAGCTACTTTTCACAAAACAAATATCATTCATCATTTATTTATCATATAAAAGCGAATAATACATTAACACTAAATAAGAGGGATAAGCATTTGATTTTCCTTACACCGATAATAGAATTTACCTGTTCGTCATTTATTACGGGATCATAAAATAAAATTAGGTCATTGTATCGAACCAACCATGTAAGGTGCCTAAAAGGCGGCATTATGGACTTGCTTTCACACAATATTTGTGTACATATGTTAGTAGCATCAGTACATAACAGTATACAATAGTAGAGTTATTATTCAAAAATATTTTAATCGGAGAACAAGAATCCATTTTTCGTGTTAGTAAAAGAATATACAGAAAACTTATCAACTAGTGTATACAAAAGCGATCGTGTTATCTGACACCAATGGTCGCGTTTTGCTATGTTGCTTTGACAGTTAATCAGGTTTGCTTTTGAACGGATTAGCAAATTCGTATTGCGATTTTGTATGATACACTCAGCAGATTAACCGTGGGAAAGCAATATAATTACTTTTAATTTAACTAGTTGAATGGTAATTGAACTGCCCACCAGTGGACAGTCCCCACTGTCGACGATGACCTTCAGAAAACTGTTGCGGCTGCCGCATACTAGCCATAAAAGAGTGCAGGCTTTTTGCTGTATTCATATATGTATGGTAATAAAATATCATTACCTACTAAACACATTTTCTTTCGACTTTGGTAGGTAAAGAAAACCATTTAACGGAACCAAAAGAATCCTACTCTATCAAACATAGCAGCTATTTATATGGTTAAGCGAATATTTCTAAGCCTTGTGCTACTTGGTAGGTACTTGAAACTTTTCATTCCATCAGTCATACTACCTCAACAACAATTGGGTGCCTAATAAAAGTTAGGAACCTTCGTTCATAAAAGTTTGCGCTGTATTAAACTCTGTTAAGAACTCATTGAAATTCCACCAGTGTTTGTCAATTTATCAATCACTGTCTCAAACAATTTGTTCGGAGAAGTAGGAAACACCATCATAATATTTTGAATTGTTGTTAGTCTAGAACACGACAGACAGGGCTATTTGGTGGGATGCTGCCTATGTTTTTTAATCATTCTTAACAAATAAGTATGTATGTCTTCCATTGACAAACATTAGGATTCTATCTTAGAATTAGCATAGAAGTGGTGTGTGTTATTCCATGCAAAGTGAATTTGTCTTTATGAAAAGAGTGTTTCATGTAAAATATTATGTAAATGATAGCACTTATGTAATCAATACGTGTTCAATATCACACCGTCTGAGTATCAATCTATAAGGGTGGTACACATTATGATAATGATATGTTCAGCGATTAAATAAATACTTATTGAACAATTATTTATGTAATGAAGAAATTGCAATAACGATATAAGAACTGTAAGTATCTTCCTGAAAACACTTCTATTCAGTAAGAGAGGCGCTAAATTATTATTTTCCGCCATTATGATTAATGTTTTACGTCATCGTAATGTACGGAAAAGTTTTTGACTAATACATATATAGACGAATACAATCACTATCACCCTACAAATGATACATTAAAATACCCCAACGTAATCGCGATCCACCTTACACACTATTTGTTGAGGGCGCCAAAATATTATAACAATATGGACATGACTTGACAGGGATGACAAGGGTCTGAAAACTGCTCTTTTCAAAGGGTTTGAGGGCTTGAAATCATAGCTCTAAGTATTGTACTCACAATATTTTTATTACTCAAGCACGACACCCTACTCAAGATAATGGTTTACTTGGGCCGATAAAACAACGCTTTTCCTCCTTAGGGGCCGTCCATTAATCACGTGAGGCTCAAAAGGGGGGGGAGGGGGTACGGAAAACATCACGAAACATCACGAGGGGGGAGGGGGGGGTCTCGTTAGACATCACGTGTATTAATTTTATTTATTTTTTGTAAAAAAGCGCTATTTCTGAAAATTTTGAACGGCGCGAAAATTTGAACGATTTGTAGTATACTGTCCACGAAATGCCCACGCGTATCCTCACGCTACGAGGGAGGGAGGTTCTCTGCGTAGTGCGCGAGGATGATGATGCCGAGTGGCTTGACGAAACCGAAGTTAATATGTCACAAACCTCTTTGCCAATAACAACTGCCAGTGAAGAAGAAGCTTTACCAGTTGTAACCTTAAATGAAAGTCTTGCAACTCTGTGAGACGAAGACAACATTAATTAATTATAATTATTATTAATTAATTAATTATTTATTAATTTTATTGCAAATACATATAAATGTTTTTCGAATCAAAACGCTATTTGTTTAATATTTTTTTCCAGTCAAAAATAGCCTTTACATAGACTTCCAAAAAAATACACGTGATCCAGGGGGAGGGAGGGGGAGTGGTCCCAAAACTCACCAAATATCATCAGGGGGGAGGGGGGGGTCAAAAAATGAGAAAAACGACCTCACGTGATTAATGGACGGCCCCTTAATACATTTTAAATAATTTTATGTAACCTTACCTGTATGTGAGGAACACGATTTAGTTCGTTTACAATTGCGTTTATCTCATGCGGCCTCCATTGCACCATTAAAACCATATCAAAATCAATTTTCAAGCATACATACGTGAGATTATATACCTACTTTTACCAGTTTCATTTGCAGTTTTACAAAACTCAATAACTATTATTTTTCAAATAAACAGAAATTATCTTACACAAGC
This sequence comes from Pyrausta aurata, assembly GCA_963584085.1. Lineage (NCBI taxonomy): Eukaryota > Metazoa > Arthropoda > Insecta > Lepidoptera > Crambidae > Pyrausta > Pyrausta aurata. The sequence goes on along the minus strand of OY757252.1, from coordinate 10,905,367 downwards.
AATTACCGTTGCCATTTTTCATACTAAACATTATGGTTGTATTTCTCGAGGGAAACTCGACTAAATAGATAGTTTTTATAGACAGAGACCGATAAGAAAAGCAGGTGCTAAAATAAATAAACACAAAAACAAAGTGTGTTGTCTTTGGTGTTGAATACATAATTAACTCGTCAAGTATGCGTGAGCGAGACACAATAGAAATTCCATTGTTATGCGACTCCCTGGAGTCGTTTGATACCTGACTGATTAAGGTGTTTTCGAAGTATTTAAAAGTATTTCACTTTGCTCTAATTAGATTTTGATATGTGTGACCATGACAGTAATATGCTTTTTTTGCTTCGCCGTGCTTTTGAAGCCAGGCCCTAAAGCTTAAAGCAAACTCTACCAGTCAACATCGATTTTGAATTGCATAAATAAATGAGTATGAAACATCAGGCAGATAAATTATGAAGTTATTTCCCGTTTAGAAGCGCACCGCATTAGTAATACGTGTGGTCAGCAAATGGACAGTGTATTGCTGAATGCATGCCGATATTTCAGTTGCAGTCAAATTTTCTCGAAGTATAATTTCCGTTGGAACTTTCAACATATTTTCAGAATATTTTTTCCAACTTAAAGTTCAAACAACGATTTTGAGGTTCACTCCAATCCCAGAATTGGTTAACAATTCATGATTCTTATGTAGTTTAAACAAAAACCTTAATTAAACTTAACACTTTTTAATAACTATATTGTCTTCGGTTACAAACGTTGGTCTCTAGTAAAGTATTTTGTTATTGAACATGTTTGCAATAACGATGGATGAAAACCTAATATTATCCATTTATGCCACATTAGTAATACTTAACTTATTCCTTATAGTTTCCCAGGATAGTTGCAAATGCCGCAATATAAAAAGAAGGTAAATGTCTCCCAGGTAAAGTGTTAGCGCTATTTATTGGTCTACCCGCCTGTTTCTCATCATTAGCGCTGACCTATCGGCACGCACGTAGGAGCGCTCCGCGGGGAATTCCCGGGCATCATTCTTCTTCGCGACAGTTTGAAGTACCCTCAGTGCGGTACAATTAATGGCGAGTGTCCGACACGTATCGATGACAAATCGTTCTCCACTACTCAAGAACATTATCTTCAAATGCGCACGAGCTTACATGGAAGTGTCTGTCCGATTATAAAGGGTTTAGTTATGTGGACTTGGATGGCATTGATGCAACAATTGCATCTGCAATCTAATTATTATATTGGGTTAATATTTAGTATGGTTTAGAATGTTTTTAAAACACTCAGTGTCATATTTATATTCTTAAAGATGAAATAAGAAACCAAATATTGCGCACGGGCGGGATTCGAACCAGCACCTTTCTGGCTTACCGGGCCAACTGCTCTTCCGATTGAGCTACCGTGCTGTCGGCCGACCGCGCGAAATTCTTGGTCAACGTAACGTTTCGTAAGTAATGACTTCTTCTAAAAATAACAGCAACTATAGTCAACATCAAAAGTAAAATTTTATTCATATACCACTTTTGAAACGTTTGAAATACTGGATAAATGCATTTTGGTGCAACACGGTTGCTTGGAATGTTAATGCCCATTTAGGTACTTATAAAGATAAGTCCCTTCATAACGTCTATTTTTTATATACGTTTTAAGCTTTCGCGTTTTATATTTCGTGTTTCGACCCGTCATGTCTAATTCTCATTATTTAGAAACACCTATCATTTCTGTGTTTCATATCTATATTCATATAAGCAGTGTACTGCCTCCAATCATATAATTTATTTTCTACTAACAAATCACCCGCAGGCCAGTTAGATCGACGAACTAAAACTACTTACGTAAAAGCCGATATCTCGTGAATAGATTATAAATAGCATGCAAGGCCACAAGAATGTACACGTACCTCAATTTCTCAATCAATTAGGCGTGTAAGCTTCCCATTAATTACCCACCTATCCTCGGTCGGGCAGGTAATTGTTTTCTCGAGGCGTTCTTCGATAAATTCAACCCCACCGAAGCCTTGTAAAACGACCCTTTTATACTTGTCAAATAACGCAAACTCGGAACCTAAAGCTGTGTGGACAGTGAGAGCATTCCGGCAACGAGGAACTCGATCACTGTCGTGGCAATTGCGACGTTTGAGTGATGGGCACGAGCATTTGTACCTGAGTCACGGGTGTTTATGAACGTATGGAGGCAATAATTTTGGGTACTTATTTTTACTAGCACATTTTACAAAAACTTTTTTTTAGTAAGTTTTCCTAAGAATCACTCGTCCATATTACTCCAATGTCTCTAAATGACTTACATCTTCCTCACGTGACAGTCATAACATCAACTTCGGCATTCCTAATTCAAATTCAGACGTTCTTCTCCTTTCTCACTCTTTATCGTATTTCATCTCTAACTATTTACGTTTCGTTCCACGTTACTCAAATCACTTGTTGGAGCAATTTTTTATTGATAATTGTTTTTAAACCTATTCCAGGGTTAGGGCATATAGAGGCAACATTATTAAGAGCCTGATTCACTTGTTATTGAATACAGGTGAATCAGGCTCTTATATAATACCAATGCTCTCAGTGAGATTGCAGCTTTACAGCGACATCTCAATCTTTTACTTTTATAAATCATTCAAAAGGACATTAATATTCATGAAGTTACGATGTCTAAATAAATGGAAATTAATTACAACAACGCGGTGTCGCATGAACACACTGTTTTGACTCGCGATCGTCGCCGCAAACTGTACTAAACTTTTCAATTGACAAATGTTTCTGATGACAAAGGAAGGCTTTCATTAAGTACTTTTAAGCCTTTTAGGTCTACTACATCCAACCTTTTATCTCCGTTAAGCTCCATTAAACTCGTGTATGAACATGAAATTAATTAACTGATACGCTTCATTTAACAATCGAGCATAGCGATGGTATTTCTTTTCCGTTTTGTTGGCACTGCCGTAAATTATGTATTAGGGTCGGTAAGAATGACTGCAACTTTTGTAAAAAAAAACACTCATTTACCACAAGCACTACTTTCTTAAGCATTCTTAGATAGCTTTAAAAAAATTGATTGATATTACTTTATGTTTAAAAGCGATGATTTTGTGAAACAACGATGATTTTGAGCTCCTCTGATAATTTCGCCCGATGTAATCATGCCACATTAATTAAATAAATGTACATTAAAGATTACCTTTGCTAAAAAATGTTGTCGTCAACCAAATCAAGTGCACAGCAATCGTTGAGATGATCATCATAGTTTCGAGCTGGTCTCTTTACTAATGAATAATTGCACGGCCTCGTCTCATCATACCCATACTTATTTGCGAACTTAACACTAATCCTCAAACTTTATCTAATCGTAAACTTTTTGCACTGAATCTTTGCGGGGTCATACTTTGAGGTTATTACGACAAATCCGTATGGCGCAACAGTAACTGGAATTAAGTAATAAATTTTTTATCGCGTTCGTAAAATGTGATTAACGAGTCGAGTGAAAGTCGCGCGCGAGTGGCGGCCGGGCGGCGGGTGCGGCGGGCGCGCGCTCGTAGCACTGACTACGACGTGCTACGAGCCGCGGCTACGGGCTACGAGCTACGGAGGGGACGCTAAAGACTCCTAACACTGATTTTTATTGACGTCGAAGTAAAATTACGGAGCCACAAAATCTGAGGTTTTAGGATTTGGCTTTTATACATCGATAAATATCCGCAGATACCATAAAGTCTTCTGGCCCTTTCAGGTAATATACTACTGGTATTAAAATCACGGACGTTTCAGCGTTGGGTTTATAACATTAATTAATTTAACGTCTTACATTGAACGCCAAGTTTTACCTATATACATTGTTGTGAAATGAGTAAACTAAGCTTGTACGTAACATTTTAATGAAATCGTTCACAGGATACGCACAAGTTAATTTTCTTTCTCGCCTTTTTATAATAAATTTCATACTCCAACCAAGTGGCATTCGACAATTGCCAATTTATTATTACAACACTTAATGATAAGATATAATTATTTACGACGCCAGATTGAACAAATTGTAATAAGAATAAAGTACTTATGTTTTAGCACGAAGTGAAGGCTAAGTTAAGATCAAATAATATCGTAAAATAAGTGTAAATTTTACACTAAAAACATAAATGAAGCTTTCACATGATGCCTATGCCGATACTTTACTAAGTATTCATGCTAGTAAGAAGTTCAATTACAATTCAGTGATCAAAGTGGTACTTGAAAAGCTTTGGGCACAGAATATATATAGTACTACTTTGGGTTTACAATTGAACGCACGACAAGACATACCTTAGTTACCTACACAGAGTATTCCTAGACATTCAACATAATAATTTACTATTACCCGAGTGGTCTTCTAGTAACATTCAACCATTGAACTACTAATACAACTCACTGCATACAACGCAGTATAGAGATCTCAATATAATACAGATACGTGGATGGAAAATATGACTTTAATGTAAAAAACATGTACCTTCTTAGTCGGTGGAAGCGATATGCAATGACATCCCTTGCACCTAATATTACGATCAAAACAGTTCAAAACTTTTGGACCATGAAATTCAATTAAAGAAGAATGGAACTGTTCATTTTGAGCTTCAATGGAGTCATGGTGTGCAGATGCCTACTTCGAAAAGATAAATTAATTGTAATTATAACTCACTTCTGTTTGTTCACGGCCGTACTCACTCTCTCGTCATTTCCGCCTTTCTCCGAAAATGGCGGGCGATAATTACAAATATTTATCACCAAATATGAATTATTTAGAAACGTCTATTGGATGCTATTATACAAACCCTTGTTGGAAATTAGCAGGGAAGTAGATTAGTAACTGGTTACTTGTGTAATGTAAGTTTGTCTAGAAGAGATCGCTTTTAGCGGGAAGACCGCTTTAGTTGTACATTTTCTTTAAGCTTATTATATTGTAACAGACTTTTTATGATCTGCAATAAAATGATGTAGCTAAGCAATCATTGGTATAGTTGCAAAAGAAAATAATATTTACTAAATTAAACTTAACTTTGATAAAACAAGCTTCATCAATTGTTGATGCTTAACGACTTTGAAAGTAATTATATACCGAAGTATATTAAGTAAAGTAAACAGTACCTACTTAATAATGGGTTTGAATCACGGCATAGATAAATAAGGTTTGAACTGCAAAGCAGTTTAGCTTCATCTATAATGGTACCTGATTTGTATTAATTTAAGTAAATATTATTATTAAAATAAATTATCTTTTGACAAAGAAATATATATAGCTGGTTCCTAGCTCAAAAGAATAGCATTACTATCCAACGCGTCATCGCAGTCAGTATCATCGCCTCCTTGCCACATGGAAACGACTCTATTTTTGAAAAGGTTTAAAGTTTCTTTTAAGTCATGATGTCCTAGCTTTAACTTGTTATTGTTCTATTAGATATTACCTAAAATTTCTTCTAAACTCTACAAATACAATTCCTCCGATTTCCCCGTTTCGTTCAGATATGTCTTAATTGATATGATTATGTGTGCGTCGTATCGCTTGGTTGCCGTACGGTAAGTGGGCTGGTTTCCCGCCTGAGTAGCACCGCCTTGCCTCTTTAATTGCTGCCAGTCAATTTCCACGTTATACATGTGTGGTTGAGTCGCGTTGGGCTTTTGACTGCTGGTAAATTAGGTTCAGTAGAACTCGTTACTTATCAAATATTGTAAAAGCAGTTAGTGTTATTGTTTGATGAAGACTTTTTATTAGGCATAACTTTGGGTACGAGTCTGGGTATAGCACAACAGCATGTAGCAGGATGCAATATTTGTTTTCCTTTATTATTATTATGAGGTTATAAATGAAAATTTGTCACATTAGCTAAATAAAATATTACAGAATACGGCGGAAAATTGCCAACATCTCATATAAATATAAATTAGCAGCTTATACGTATTATAGAAAATAAGACATAAATTAATTTTATTATGAAAAATAGATACGTGCCATGTAAAAAATATAAAACAACACAATATTGGTATTTTTAATTATTATTACAGTTAAAATAGCTTTACAATTAAGGCTTAAACTTGTATGCAGGGACTTTCTACAGTTAGACATGTCAATTAACTCTTATTACCCGTAAAAGACGGCTTCGCAGGGACGGCTGTTGAAAATGGTACAATTGAATTGAATATTGTCCTTTGTTTCTGAAACAAAACTTATTCGGGGAAACGTAACGGTTATTTTGGTGTGATTTTACTGCCCTACGCTTTTTGATACCCTCTTATGTACTTTAATCATTGCGATGAGTGAGAACGAGAACGTGAGGCGCTTTCTTAAATCATCCGTTAAACGTGATATTACTCAACTATAATTAAGTAATTTGCTCGGCTAAGACGGCCCTCTTTAATATCATTAAGTATTTAAGACTTGATTTAAGATCTCAATATCTGTTTAGGACGATAGTGACATTACTTTTTAGCAAAGTCACCGTTATAACTAATTAATAACTAAGAAAGCATAACACCCGAAAAGTTTATGCTTTTTACACGCACGCCGCAATGTGGTTGAGTGATTTAAGAGATTGGTTTTCAAATTATGCCATACATATCTACTTATTTACAGGCCGTTAAAATAAGAAATCTCTTTACATCTCTTGCATTTTAGCTCTTCAAATTACTTACAACAAAAAGAACGGAAATATCTAGCTAGAGGATCGTTGATGAACAAAATGGTTAAGAGTTAGCGTCTTGTTGGTATTGGTTTTATGGTTTTACTGATACATGTTTTCTTATTACTAGTAAGTAAATAAAGAAGAACAGCAAAGTTAATGTGGTTTATGGGTGTACGAGTATATTGCGGTTAACGCAGCATTCAACGATTTGGGCAATTAACCTTTTAGAATTAGTGCTTGATTCGATACAAATAACTAAAGTAACATTATTTTCAGTAACATTAACATTAGTAATGGAAACAGATGTGGATATGTTTCCATTAAGAATAAAAAGAAGAATGAAAGCGATTCCCTCTATATTTTCAAAAGATTTTTCTTTCATTCCTTTGAAAATGTAGAGGGAATCGCTTTAATAACTTTGTTTTGATTAGTTCGGAGGTGAACATATTTAAAGTCGCAGCCTGTACCTAGCCCTTGCCTATACTCAATTAATATCTACTTCTAACGATATCATTTAAACTCGTCGAATTGATAGCTTCCTTTTCTTCAAGTTGGTTTAAAACATGACTGGACTTGCAACCATTCTGTCAGCTTATATGCTATGTCAAAAACCGAAAAAAAACATCTTCAAACTATCTCTCTCGTTCCGCACGACTCAAGGGCTGGCAGTGAGCTGTTAAATAGTTCAATACCTGTTTTTACAATACATTTTATGTTTTTATAATACATATGTTTTTAATGTTTAATAGCTGTTTTTGAATCTGTAGTGTAGTTCAATGAGGGCTGGGACTTTTAATATGTTCACCACCTTACTAATTTAAACAAAGTTACGACGTCAAAAATTGTGTTGCAAACGATTTTCTCTACATGATTATTTTAAGCTTTCATAGCTTGCACTAAAGTTAATTATAAGTTATAAGTGCCTACAGACTTCAGTCAGTCAATATTTTGCGAGTCTAAGGGCCTATTTCATTACATCATGATATGACCAAGTAAGTTAGTGTTATATGCCTGGAATTTCAACGAAATATTAGTTCTTATTTTTCTATTCTGAAATAGACCCTTATTCAAGGCAATTTACAGGGCTTTAACAAAATGGCTACGCTACGGCTCAAATGCTTCAAAAGTCTGTCTAGGCACTATTTTGTAAAACAGCCTCGAACTAAGAAAGAGCAATTGAATCGCATTTGCGCAATTGTCTGCGAGCGAGCATTTGTAAAGAGACGAAGCCGCGATACAAACACGCTCACTTAGCGTTGCCGGCTAGTTGTACAGAATTGTACACCACACGAACAGGAACCGTAATCGGGTTTATACTTTTCAAAAGAAACTGCGAAAATTCTAAGAAGGTAATGCTGAAAGAAACCTGCGATTTCTTATTGAAGAAATTATATAGTACGCTTATTCGAAATTTCATGTAAGCTGCGAGTAGTAGGGGAGAGTGGGGATATTGCGGACACTTAAGGAAACCCTTCAATACAAGATACAGTATCGAAGATAATCAGCCAGTCTTTACTAACTTTTAAACTTAGGTTCATACTTAACAAAATCATGTTATAAAACTATAAGTATCAAATCAACAAACATATTTTTTCTTCAAAAAACAAAACCCTTGGTGTCCGTATTTCCCCTGTAGGAAACGGGTAAATACGGACAGTAGGTGGGGCAATTGCGGTCAGTCTACTTCGCCTTACAAAAATCACAAATAAAGCCACGGCTTGTACTCCCACTTATGCAATTATCGTGTGCCCAATTTTGGCATACCAAACACATAACCTCATCTTCAGGGGGGGGTGAATTATTATTTTTTTCACTACAAAATATACAAAAATATTGTTTTTTATTTTATTATCAAAATTGCCAAGATTTTTGACACCATTTTGCGACTTTTTCTTCTGTTCTGGTTCTTTGCGTATACGTATACTTTCTTATACTTTATTAATTAATTATACTTTTGTTTTTTTAATTATACTTTTCTTCGGCTTTTCTAAATCTTATCAACTTTTCTTAAATCTCCTTGATAGCTATTTTTAAAGTTTCAATCAATTTCAAAAAGTTTAAAATCAAAAAATGTATTTTTTTCCGTTTTCTTTTTGTATACACAAGGCATCTGAAACGGAATACAACTATGATAAGTTATGTGTCCGAATTTTCCCCAACCCATTTGGCTATATACGGACGTCCGTATTAAACCCAAGGAAATGTCCGCAATCACCCCATTGGCTCTAAAAACTTTTAAAGCAAAAAAAACATGGGTTATGATTTTAAACTTCTTGATTTTAATGTTATCTTTTTAAACTTAAATATTACCTTAATGGGCAACGAGTACAGTTTTTACTTAAAGCAGTTATTGTTTCGTATACACGTTACTGAAATTCTACAAATATTATAAGAAAGTACTTAAAAATGATCGAACGTTATTAACTTGAAACGGGTGCGCGGCCTCCAGTGTTGACGTCCTGCCAGGCGCTAAAAATGGCGGAATGAGCCACACTGGACAGGTTGCGGGGCGCGGGGCGGACTGTGTCAGCCGGCAAGGCACTGTCCGCAATTACCCACTGTCCGTAATCACCCCACCCTCCCCTATACGGTTTAATGATAATATTTCTCTACTAACTAAGTATACCAACTCACGCACAATAGAGTTCATTGATTTTGACTAAGATCATAAGTTTCACTTACGGTTTAATTTTCAAATAGGTACAAAGTAGACTGAGTATATGATTTTTCGTTGATATCTACAGGTAAATATGATTTTCACTATGTTTTTACGGTTCCTGGACGGTACTCCTTCACACCCAATTTAAAAATCATGCCTCGCTCGATCATAAATAAATCACAGAGAAAAATGAGATTTTTTTATTTTTCAAATGTGAAGTGAGCAGCAAATTAACCCTATCCATTTCGCAGTTCGTCGAATTTGAACGACGGTATACGGGTAGTTGAGGGTTCACGCCGCGTTTCACTCCAATCCGTCGTTTGCTGAATGGAATGAGTAAGTGATTATGGTGTACCGTTCTACAAATGTACGTTTGTGTACAACACATCGATCATGATTGATGACCGTGAATCGTAACTTCCATATTTCAGAGCAATGCTCGCTCGATCTTAATCTTGGTAAATAGATTATGAACGCACTTCGAAATTTTATCAGGAAATTATGAACTCATTTTGTAGATAAATAATTATAAAGTCTCTCATTTGATGGCGCAGGTGACATAATCTTGGTTACAATATTTCAACATTGGCACAATTCAAGATGGATTACTCCCTCCCACATACTTACCGAAGCTTCATAAGCTTCTTAGAAAGGTTTTTACAAATCCTGTCACTTGATTATGAACGCTGAATAAAATTGAAATATGCCGAGTTCCGTCTAACAAGTAACAAGCTTCAGCCATTCATAAACGAAGGCTTCGACGGAAAAATGAAATTCTCTTTTGCGTAGCAAGTAGTAGGTAAGTACATCTGATTCGATATATGTATGAGAATTTATTAAAATACTTCTGTTATATTGCATTGTACACTTCACTCAGGTATTCCTAAGTAGTATCAGCATAAATATTTAAATATACATGTAGCGGCAGTTTTCTATCATTATCATGAATCATTCGTTGGATACGAGTAAGGTATTCGTGTAAATCAGTCAGTGAGTTGTTATTACTACGTATAGAGTAGCTATGCCAAGCAAAAAATGTATCGCAAATACGACGACACGATTGTGACGTATTACTTGAAATTCGAATATGAAACCGTTTGTATGAGTTGATGACAAGAGGCGTCAATTCATGTGGCACGAGATTTATTTGTGGTGTCGATTCCATACGCTGTAGGTAGTTCAATGTGTAAGTACTACCAGACGATTACCCGATTGAATATTTAAAACGGCGATAAAACTGAACCAATAATGAACGCGAGGCAGGTGTGCTGTGTAGCGAGCAGTGCATCCGACCGGAAGTCAATCGATTACTGCAGGCCCGATAGGCTTAATTCACTACCTCGTAATTTTATAGGTTTAAGATATCGACAAACTCGAAAAAAAACAATACACTCCGACTATTATTCCTTTGTTCACGTAAAAGCACGTAGTACCTAACAAAACAATCAAACTTACGATACACATTGTAACGTGAAATACGGAAAATCTTCGAATTAGATCGACACGTGTCGTTTCGTTTCATTTAAGATACGCGTACTCTATTAAAAAATAAAAAATAAACAAACTGCTGAAATAACAGCATCATATTTTTATAAAAAAGTCCGCAGAAGTATTCGAAGCATTTTATCTTGAAATATAAAGACGTATAGTTCATAATAAATTAATTATTCTGAGCAGCTTTGAAAACTGCACGGCCTCTGCCCTATGAACTGGAAATTATTTTATTAATCCCCGTTCATAACAAGGCTACGTTGTGAAGGCATTTTTAACAATATTCTATAAAGCTTTAGGTGCTAATCCGAAACTAATTGTAGTCCAAATTCCTCGCCCGTTATTAAACAAAAGTCGTGACAATGAAAATGTGACCTCGAATTAAAAAGATCAAAGGCAACTGAAAGTAATTTAACTAAGGGACGAATGTTTTTCTCCTCAAAGGTTTTCATCAAAAATTCAGTAGATACGGTAATCTTCAATTAGAGCGACGCCAACGGCGACTCGGGCAAATCCTATCGAATTAAAAATACGAGTACGTTTGTTCCGACGGACCGCGCCGATAGCCGCCTACACGGAGCTTGTTGCATGTTACTACAATTAGGATAACCCACAGAGGGTCATTTTTGAGGTTTTAATGGCCCCGTTGAAAAAAAATATCAGATCGATGTATATGGTCTAAGAATTATATATCTAAAATTTATAGTTTTTTTTAAAATAGCTTTAGCTTATAAGGCGTTATAACGCCCAAAGCAATGGTTAACATTGACATGACCGCATGTTTATTAACTTTTTTAAATGTCCCGAAACACGTCCGGTCCGTATAGGTAACATTCAATTTGACTGTAAGAGTCGTCACAATGCAAAAAAAAACTTGTAGAATCGACAAAGGGCTTTTTTTTTTTATTTTAACCCTATCTTCGATTTATGGCTATTTTAATTAAATCCATTGAAATATATCAAGTCTTCCAATAAAGTGTTACCTCCACAACGAGTGATTTGCCGAACTGATAACGATAATTTTACTCGCTCTATCCTCTTAGTTTAGAAGAGGACAGCGGCAAGTTCAAAATTAGCTCTCATCACAAAAGACAAAGTTTAAGGTTATCGGAGGTAAAACGATCAATTAGGAGCATTATTCTTGATGTCAGCGGTCGGAATACGGAGCTAAGTTACAATTCGTACTATTATTGTAGAACAGAGACATTTATTTATCTTCATTGATTTTATTTGTTTATCTTTATTACTCTTACTGTTTAGCAATTGGGGTGTGATTATTTATTTATTTTTAAATTCACATTTCTTATAACAAAAATTCAGCTAATCTTACATTAATTATGCTTACCATATGATCTAACTAATGATTAAAATTACCTAAGACCTAAATGATTCTATAAGTACAAGAATACAGTTTTCAACTTTAACCTTTTGATGCCAACTTTGACCGCAGCTTGCGAAGGCTGCGGCTGGTTGTATAAGAAAAACCGATTGACTGAAAGAGTTTTCAAGTCGAGATGAGTGGGCGTCGCGCTTAGTCATACTTTGTACTGTAGAGATAGGGCCTGTTTCACCATCCACAACCAAGCACCAAAACTACGAAAATTAGAATACGAACCGTTACTTTTTATGAAGCTACGGGGAACCATAGTATTTAAGGTCATTTTAAGTGTTAGGTTATTGTAAGGTTATTGAAAGGACCGATTCAGCACAATAAATTTATCATTTTTTGTAGAAAACACTTTAGGTTTTTATCCGCTAGTTTTTGAGAAAATTTGAGACTAAGGTAATATTTTATTTTTAGATTTTAATTTTTATTAATTAAGGCTAAGATTAGAGAAAAAGAAGATTTGGAAATTGAATTGAGAGAGACAAAGCCGATGACGTAGATAACTTTTTAAATAGTCAGGGTGCGGTTTAGTAAATGATATTGTCTGTGTTAAAGAAAATAATAAAAATTAAAATCTCGATTTTCCAAAAAACAATGTTAGTGTCCTGTTTCTATGTTGTATACAAAGCCACTGATAAAATAGTATCACTTAAAATGATTTGACCTTATATTTACAATAAATAAATAAAAAATCAATCTAGCAATCCAAATATCAATGTACCAATTTGTTGATAATTGAGGTTTTATCCAAAATCTATCTTGTGACTAAACATAACCAAGAAAACTTGTGCTTGGTAAGTATTTTAATAAATAGGGATAAAATTGGTCTCATATTTATTTATTGTTTTGTCTACCTACCTGCAATATCCGAACCCGAATCAAATTCAGGGGGAAGCGTAATTGGAAAACGAAAATCAATTTTGTGTAAGATATTTGAAGGATCGAGGGTATTCTTCTGATTGTTCTTGACAAAAAATGCTGAACCTGAGAGAAAAATGTATTAAATAACGGAGTAATCGCATTGATAAATCTCAGATTGAAATCTCACTTTTCGACGCGTTTAAGTATTTTGGATATAAATAATCCTCTATATTTATGTACATATTGCGGACTTAATGCAAAAAGCATTCTCTACCAGTCAACCATAGGTCTGAGCACCTATCACCTGGTCGTATGATGTAGCAGACAAGGAGGGGTTATTTCTGATTGATGAGAACATATCTCGTAATTACGTAATATCTTGAAGATGCCCAATCATGGAATTTAGGGAATACTGACATTTCTCAACCGTATAGTTACGTTTGCTGCGTATGTATTCGCGCAAGTCAACGACTTAAGTGAATAGGAAAACTTAAAATAACAATATAAGGTTAAAAAAATAGATTTATTAAAGTTAGTAAGTAGGCTTAGGTTTATAGGATTTACAGACAACAGCACGTCAAGGTTGCGGTATCTTATGCGGTTGTGATAAGGGTTAGTTTTCAACGAAAATGTATACGAAAATGTATATAATGCATTTTGTTTATTTGGGGTATGGGCGATGGCATCAAAAATCGTTTAAATGTTTGTCCTTTATTTCGGGGTATGGGCGAAAATGGTATAAATGTTTGTCTACGTCAACGCACACAATATAAAAATACAAAAAATATTATTTTGTATCTATAGGACAATTAAAAAAAGGTTTGGGGCGTGAGTCGCATTCTAAAAGTATCTAGTAAATAGTATAATCTCGCCCCTTAAGAGACTGCGTTATGCGATATAAATTCTAGAAACGGTTTAATATCAGCAACCAACTACTTTCATAGAAACACCAACGTGATATTAATCATTCTAAGTTAAAACTAAGTGAAGCTTTTTTGTCTTCTATCGCAAAATAAAATACCTATATGGTTGCTGCGTAAATCAATCAAAACCTATCTCGATAACCGTAATATAAAAATCCAACTTTTCTTCGACGTCCATTTGTCATTCCTCCGACATCTTTGTCTACCTTATGGAAAGAGTTTGAGAAAGAATGCACCTGTTTATTGAATATTAATGAAAAAACCATAACAAAAATAAATAAGATATTGTAGAGATTTTGTGGGTCTAAGTATTGAAACATACTGATAGAACCTTCTGCTAGATAGACAATTAATACTCGTATAGTCACAGAATCAATAAGTAAATAGTTAGGTACCTACTATTACCCCACCAACCATGTATGTATGCATGTATGTACCTACTAAGTTCAATTGTTATACTTAAGACACAATAATACTTGAATAATAATAACAGGACGATGGGATTTATTAAGTACGTTAGTGAAGGTCACTATGTAATTCAATTCTACTTACCATAAATACAGTGAACATAGAGGAACGTGGGTACTATACGCGTATTGTTAAACTAGTGCAGTCGGCAATAAGCAATAAACAAACACCATTAGCATTCAAGATGTGGGTGTCTTGACAGAAGCCTAGAAACGACTTACTTCGGTCTTGGGGTCCCCCTAATTTCCCGACGCAAATCCGACTGTACGAAGTTTGTAGCGGAACAATCCGAACTTACCCATAATCCAATGTAAATCACCCACCTTTCATGATTGCAGGGCGGGACGGAGCTATAAGTATATTCATTGCGAAAGGTCTTTGAGGCCGATTCTTAAATATCAAATCATTCAAACAAACGTAATCAAAACATTTTTTCATCAGAAGTAATTCGCGTCTAATTCTTTTGGGAATGCATAACTTTTTAATTGCGAATTATTTAGTAACCCCACGGTTAACTTTTACCCTCTTTAATTTTAAACTTTAATTCTCAGGAGTACCTACAAATTGTATTCGTAAGTATTTTGAGTTTTAGCCTAAGGACACTTTTGTCAGCTCATGCTTTGTAGCAGTTTAGTAATACCGTGATATTTATGAACAAGCTTTTTCATCGTCAAATTTAAAAGCTCTTGACGGTGGAGCTTTTTCTTAAATTTTCATAAAAGAAGCTCCATAGTGTGGTGTTTTCCCTTTTTAGTAAACCAATAAATAATCTCGATGTTTACTAAAAATCAAGTGCCTAGCTAGACCTTTTTTCAACTGGACTTACCACATTATATATTTTTTACTTTTACTACCCATTCAACGCAGACTACGATGATGACTGATGTTGCAATGTGTCGTAAAAAGTTTCAAAAAGCAAGTCAGGCTACTTTTTTCTTCTTAGAAGAAGAAAAACAAGGTAGGTATCATCGATTTTTCGTCACGTCCTGTTTAGAGTAAGGAGGTGTAGGTAGAGTGCGTGACGGGGTCCACTCCATGGCAGATAAGTGGCCATATGAGCAGCTAAACCACTTAACCTTTTACGATGATCCCTACAATCTCAAAAAATGCTCCATCGTCACGTGTGTAACTCAACTATAACGTTTATACGACCCTTTTAAGCTGCACGATAGATGACCCGTCGTCGCTACATATAGAAATAGCTATCAACTGAAAAATGCTTAGGTACACCTTGGAGAATTTATATCTCGAGGACTGCACATGATAGCTATACTAGAGTACTAAAGGTACCTAACATTATGAGTCATTTTTATAAATAGTAAGTGAAGGTATCCACGTACACCCGGCCCACGCCTTTCATTTTAGATTGAGGAAAGCGCGGTGAGAGGTGTGTGGCAAATATTTAATAATTATAATTATCATAAAATATATGCAAGAGCTTGCACATGTATTTTAATATAAATAAACGATTAGTTAGGATGACTAGTAGCGCGAGCCTTCGTGTATGCCAATCTTATACCTTGCCACATTTGCTATAAATGAAATATACCTATGTTAGTTTGGGCTAGATGAGTAGATTGATCTTCAACTAGATCATAAATCATTCACTAACTCGCATTTAACTCGATTTGCAGCAACAATTACGAATATTAGATTCTGCTACTATCCTAAGGCACAAGAACCAAATCAACTCAGATTCATGCTCAAATCCATTACACGAGCGTTAGAAACCATTGACATCATCTATGATTCATTTGGCAATAGTGCCCAACTTAATAACAAAGGACAAATTTAACCCTTCTCTTGTATGTGGGAAATTACATCACGAGTTCAGCTGAATTATTTAATAGTATGCAAACGCAGACTAAGGTATTCCCGCCCAGAGAGTGAAACTTGAAATATAATTCAGATATTTTACATCAGCCCTTCTGACTAATGCTAGGTAAGCTATTTTTACACCCATGTCGCATGTCAGAATGAAGTAGGACTTTGTGAAATAATCCACATTGAATGTCTAATAAAATTAAAAGTAAGTATACCTAAGCCGTGGGCCTATCTTAGATATCTATGCTAATAGTCCTTTTATTGTTATCGTATCAGAAAAAACTTACCTACACTAGGGACAGATTTCAATAAGGATACTTATTATTCAATTCAATGACAGAAAATATATTTTCTTTTCATAGAAAAAAAGTTTTTGTTAATAGTAAGACGTATTCATTTCGCATGAAAAATTATATTTCGCTGAAAACCTTTGAATATTTTAACGCGGGCGAGAACGCGTGACGTCTACGGGTGCGGCTGTTTGACATTCGCCACGAAATAAAAAATGTAAACACGGTCGTTATTTTTAAAGTACACTGCAGTTTTAAAACGCAAACGCTTCTGGTGGTGTTTCGTATTTATGCTCAATTAAGCGCGTGGCGCGTGGGTCGCACAGGGGCGTGCAAGCCGGGTATATGGGCTTCAAATTAAATTTCAAGTTACATCGCGGCAAAACACAGTGTTACTGCGTGCAAACTGCTAACCACTACTTTGACGGGTTGCACTGTTGCTGTTATGTGGCTTGGGTTGTTTGCGGAGTACTTATGTTATGACTGGGCGGGCGTTTTTCAAAAGTAGCGCGTTGTTGTTAGTGTTACGAATTTAACTACTTACAGATAAAATATTTCATGTAGCCCGAAGGGCAAACCATTATGTCGTCAAATTTATTGATAAATAGCAAATACTATCAGAAGATAATAGAGGTACCTTACAACCTAAAAGCGTGGATAATAACGTGTTTATTCGTCGCATTCGCGGCGCCTGCATTAGTGTCATTTTTGTCTATCAAACTTCATTCATGCTGGCCATACGTGACAATCCGTCAAGTTAAAAATAACAATGATCCTGTCATAATGTCATAATACACAAAATTGCAGATTGTATTCAATACCTATTTTTGTCATGGTTATAAAGTAAATAACCGCAATAAGCATCACTTTTCGCAACATAAATGCTACTGCAATGTGCCAATAGTTCACATCGGCAGTATGAATGACTTTTCAAATTTAGAAAAAACTATAGTGCGCGAGTTGTCGTGTCGCTTGTGCCTCTGCAATGACGTGGTGAAGCTCAAGCCACTCAGTACGGAGGTCAAGCGCAGGATCAAGCGGCTATTCGATATCACAGTAAGCTTATTCAGTCAAATATTACCCATAGTAAACTCACAATCGAATGAGTGTAGACCAAATGTCACATTTAAGACCCAGGATGTCACATATAAGACCCAGGACAGAGCGATTAGGTGAATAAAGACTGGAAAGTGGAAACCCCAAATAGGGCTAGATGGAAGCAGAGAGAGTGAGCTTTGATAATTATGTTACAATTATTTTACATCGTCATCATTACCAGTCAAAGGATGTCCACTGCTGAACTTAAAAGCTCATTTTACAGCGCACTGTGTAATTTATTAGAACTCTTTTGTGCTCTAGCAAAAACGTTGAGCTTAGGAACTTATGTTTTGATATTTTACTCTTAACCCTTCGCTGCATCGAACAAGGATTAGGGAAGCACATCTAGTTTTTATTTAGCTAAAACGACTGCTAAGTTAAATCACTCATGTAGGTACGTTAGACACGTGAGGTAACGTCCAAAGTATTACTTTCACGTAACTCACACTTGGAAATGTGTCTATGCCTCGTTTAAATTATATCAGGCGATGTGGGTCATGTTCATTACGGGAAATGAAACAAAAACAACGAGCGCCTTCGCAGAATTAATTGAGTATTTTTGTATCCTCACGCACTCGCCAATTTAATAAGACAAGACACCGAGAAGGTTTTCCTGTGTTTCCTTTACCCACACGCGACGCGACAGTACTAGGAATAGCCTAACATACTTACCTACACATTTTCTCGTGCAAAAATCTAGTTAAACTAGTTACGCCTTGCCCAAACTTCATTAACATTATTTCGTAACTTGATTTGAGTTTTGGTGTTCTCAGGTACGCACAGACGACAACCTTCCAAAAGCAATATGCCACGACTGTTTGCAGCAAGTCGCCACCATGCACCTTTACGCCGTCAAAGTAGAAAAGGCCCAAAGGTTCCTCGAATTTCACAAACTGAAATCTCTAGAAGAAAGAAGAGAACACACAACGACCGACAAAGTATATCACCTAGCTATGTCTCAATCTTCTCAAAACGTGATTGAATCGAACAAAAGAAACTTGCACGCACCCAAACCTAGATCTCCTTCCTCCGAACTACAGCAAGGTGATGTAAAACCAGCTAAAAATAAAGCCTCGAAGAAAAAATCTCCATCAGACATGAAGTTTCTAGAAGTGATGCCTTTGGAAGAGTTCGCTAAAACCGAGAAATTAGACAAATCATTGCTCAACAGCTCGGTAACGGTGGGGGCCAAGCCTTCAATACATGGGGATAAAAAAGAGAATAATAAAAAAGAAAGTAAAACAGAGCTCTCCGATACGTTGGATCCCGTAGTCCTGATCGACGGCAGACCAGCGCGACAGGGCGCCGCGTTAGACAGGCAAATAACGCTGTTCTATAAAATGGAATGTTGTATTTGCCACGAAAAAGGTTTCCATTTCAGGTCTTTGATGAAACATTACAAAGACAGACACGGCGTGCCCGGATACGTGACGTGTTGTGAGAAAAAGTTTCACTATTTTTACCCGAAGAAGATCATTGAACACATGGCGTTTCATCTGCAACCGAATATATTCATGTGAGTAAAAAAATATAAAAAAAAAAAAACAATAAGGAAAGAAATAAGTTAAAGTATCAACCTAAATGTAGTCATGTTCTTAGATAGGATTATAGATCCAGATAAGCAAATGCCACAAGAACCCATCACAGCTCAGCTAGCGATCTCACATAAACAAAATTAGGGTAACAGTCAAGAAGTCACAACATGCTATTTCCGCAGTAAATACATGCTCTTAACAAAAAAATCTCAATAAAAACAGTCTTTAATTTTAAACTTACTTGTCCGGGCTGTGTAGGTGCTCCAGCTGCCACCAGAACTTCCAGACGTCACAAGAGCTAGTGGAACACCAGAGCAACGGCGGACGCTCGGAAGGCAAGATCGTCTGCCCTCGGTGCTCGGAGCGCTACCCCACGTACCGCGAGCTCGGCTGGCATGTCGTCACGCACCGCGCAGACAAACTACAGTGCGATTATTGTGGTAAAATGTGAGTATACACAGAGTACCAGGTTGCTGTCTCGCTCACGTAAATGCACTGACTGACCCGACTGACCATCGCATTAGATTAAGTTCCACAATTTACCATCGATACCTACCTAGCTGGTAAAATATTACTCCTAGATTTCATTTATACTTTCAGGTTAAAACACCATCACAGAAAGAAGACGATAAACCACATGGAAGACGTCATACTTTGTTCACAATGTGTTCGCACACTGAGAAACATAGAAAAACAAGAAAAGGATATTGTAAGCGGTCGTAACAAATAAATCGCAATAATCAATGTACTCTCGAGCATTAGATTCACGTCAACGAATTTTATTATTTTCAGAAGGAAAAAGTTAAAGCTAAGTGTAATGACGATCGGGCGATAACTTTGCAAAAGTATCAAAAGTTTAATCAGGCCATGGGGCTTTCAGGCGACGAGGATGCATCGACAGATTGATTGTAGAACCGTGATGCGTCTGTGTAAAAAAATAGTAACTAAGAAAATTTTTGGAAAATATTTTTGGTGAAACTTAAGTGTACAATCAGTGTTTGGAATAAAACAGTTTTTTTATCAATGTCTTGGTGTATTTTGAATCTTAAATTCTGAAGTTCTTAAATTCCTAAGTTAATTATGACTAATCTAGCCTGCGTTTCTTGACTAGGGACCCTAGGAGGTCTGATATGGCGGGCAAGTTGTTTGTCTGGTCGTTGGCGCCCGTGTTCAGATTTGACAGAGGAATGTTCAGTTGGTTGGACGAGCTCTTCTGGCTGCTCTTCATGTTCCGGTGCTGAGGGAAGCTTGGCATGAGCTTAGGATCGCACGCTGGAAGAAACATGCAGATATCATTATTAGTCAATTATACTACTCATATTCTGCAGGCGTCTCCACATCTCACCGAACCACTCTTTGTAGATATTTTGCAGTTTGGTAAATGCATAGCATACTGCTGATCTACCATATTTTATTACATAATGTGCGCAACAAAAATGTTATGCCGTACCACTATCGCTCTAACAGACACTAATAGCACGTATTACGAGATCATCACCGTCTAACCTTAAGAGCCAAATTTGCAATCACCTCGCGTCGTCTTTTTGTTTGTTGTGACACTAATTAGAAGACCGCGAAATTGAGATATCGCCTGCGGGGCGGCCGTGCGCGCGGGGAGGTGAGAGCAGGTTGTGTGCGGGGTGCGAGCGGCGCGGAGAGACCCACCTGCGCCATTCCAGCCTATTAAATTCCATGGCCTTCCCAGCTTTCGCCTCCCCCCGAGTCCCGCCGCCACGCGTCGTCTCAATATTTTTTTTTTTATTGGTAACAAAAACAGACATTAATCGTATTAGGATAGAACAAAAAATATAAAAAACCATAACAATAAAGGTTTACCTATATTATTATAGTACTAAGTATGTGTCATGTCGTGTGTGCAAGCGATTTTCGTTTTAAAATAGTTAGGCGGTCGAGACCTCGACCGTACTTTAGCTAGGCCAAAATCAATCCATTACATCTGACGCGGGCAATAACCCTTCTGAATCATACACTTTCCAATTTTAAGTAACAGAGTAAAAGCTCAAAAAAACTTACGCAACGGCTGCTCCTTGAAGTACGAGCTCTGTAAACACTCCTCAGCCGTAGCGCGCTTGTTGGGATCGTACATGAAGAGGAAGTTAAGCAGCCTCAGCCCGGCCGCAGACAGCCACGGGAAGCGCTGCTTGAGGTTGTTGTACGGCTGTTGCTTCAACGTGAAGTTCTGCAGCGCTGGCAGCGAACTGAACTCTGGCCATATGGCGTCAGAAGGGGTGCCTGGGGACGATTGTTTGTTGGTTTATTTACTATAGGTTAACCGCTTCATTGAGACTTCGCCTGCGGGGCACAGGGGCGTGGGGGGAGACGATGGTGGGTCGCGCCAGAGGTGCGGGCGGCGCTTAAACACCCGCCCGCGCCGCTCACTAACCGCGCTTTTGTCTTCCCCCGCACCCCGCCGCCCCGCAGGCGAGGTCTCAATGAGGGCTAACGCGTATGAATTCGCCGCTAGGGGCGCTTGTGTAGCGTGAGGCCTCCTAAATATCAAATGTCACTGTTTGTGGGTTAGATGTGCGAGTTTATTTCTATTTAGATGAATGTTTCGAATATTTAGCAATAATTTCCATTAATTATGGCAAATACTAGTAGCCTCCATTTCGCGGTCTACCCCTAATAGGCGCCTAACAGAAATTTGGTGTACTATTGGAAATGAATTGTGGATTCAATTTCATTTTTTAATCAAAATTATGACAATGGTAATATTAGGCCTATGGTTTAGAATGTTTTTAACATCAGTGTTATTTTTGTATTCATAAAAGATGAAATTAGGAAGCAAAAATTGCCCGTGCGCAATTTTTGGTTAAAAAAGGAATGTTTTAAAAGGGGGACATATTTTAGGAATTAGGCCTATGTATGTTAGTCAAATTAGTCATAAAATATTTATGAGTAAATGCAAAGATCAACTGTTTTTGCCTCACCCAATGGTTGAATGGTAGAGAATACCATAAAGCATTAAGTCCGCCATTTGTACTTAATTTTGTTTGTGCAATAAAGAATATGTAAATAAAAAAATAAATTAACATCAGGTATGTATTTCAGAGCAATGAAGAATCAGTTTGATCTCTATGCATTCATTTATTGAAATATAGAAAATGCAGGAATAAAGTCGACAGACTTACCAAGTAAATCGACAATGAGTTCCAATTGTTCAATCTCAGTTCTTCCAGGTAGCAGCGGCTTGTTTGCCAGCAGCTCACCAAGAATGCAGCCCGCTGCCCACATGTCCAGAGCCGGGGTCTGACGGGGAGCCTGCAGCAGCAGCTCAGGGGCCCTGTACCAGAGGGTGACCACGCGCGGGGTCGCGCACCGGGCCGGCGCGCCCAACCAACGTGCTAGGCCAAAATCAGCTGTAAACCAAAATAAATAAATATAAATATTTATGTTAGTTTCCAGGCATATGTTGTAGAAAGAAAATAAAGAAGAACCATCTAGCCAAAATAAAATTAAAATCTACTTTTGTAAATTTTCTTTTGTGCAATGGTTTAACTTAATAAAATTATTTTGAGGCCAATGTCTGAGAAAAAGGACCTTATTCAAAATGGCTTAGTGTATGTCTATTTTTATCTTCCAAAATAGTCTAAGATCCCGATATAAAACAACCTTCACCGAGATGCTTATTTAATTAAACGTATTTTACATTTAATTTAATATGTCAATAAATATAATCCATATGGGCTGCCTAGCAAATTTCAGTCCAGAGTATGTTTAATTTATAATTTTAAAAAAATATTTTTTTAATCATTTCACCGGTATGATTATTAGATAAATTCTATACCAATCGAAAGTATGAAGCCCATAGAATATGCAAACGTGAGGTTGCCTGTTCATTTCCGGTCAAAACTATCGGGTTGCCAGGTATAAGCAGGTAAATCTGTACACTAGCATTTTGCAACGGTCTGTTTATTGAATGAAATTAAAGATTATTTTATTCTGAACATGGTGGTATAGGGTTGCCTGCGAAAAATCAGTCCAGAATTGCGGTTGTCGAATTTTAAAAAGTAAAATATTGCTCCGAGTGAATGTGTGCGACTGAGAGGCCCCAACCGACCATCCCATGCGAAAGAAGAGGACACAGCATAGCAGCCGTTTAAAGTCCGCCCATTTAAAGAATGAGAGTGCGCATGCTATTTGGGCTTGGAAAGGCTTTTTAAAGCTTTTTAAAATTCGACAACCGCAATTCTGGACTGATTTTTCGCAGGCAACCCTATACCACCGTGTTCAGAATAAAATAATCTTTAATTTCATTAAAATTTCATTCAGTAAACAGACTGTTGCAAAATGCTAGTGTACAGATTTACCTGTTTATACCTGGCAACCCGATAGTTGTGACCGGAAAAGAACAGGCAACCTAACATTTGCATATTCTGTGGGCTCCTTAATTTCGATTGTTATAGTTTATCTAATAATCATACCAGTGAAATGTTATTTTTTTTTTAATTATTAATTAAACATACTCTGGACTGAAATTTGCTAGGCAACCCATATGGATTATATTTATTGACATATTAAATTAAATATAAAATATGTTTCATTAAATAAGCATCTAAGTGAAGGTTGTTTTATATTGGGATCTTATACTAAAAACTTTATGCGAAATAAGCTATTTATTTAAATTACTAATTAATAATTATGCATTGAAAACAGGCCATTAGTAGATACTAAAATATTGTTAACTTGGGTTGCACAAGTTAACAATATTTTAACAGCAATTGTATTACAATTTTGTGGTAATTTCTACTCAGCCACAAAAGTTTAAATTATAAATACATACCAATTTTAACACATCCTTTATCTGTTAACAGTAAATTAGAGACTTTCAAGTCTCTATGCACAATAAAGTTTGAGTGCAAGTATTTAAGACCCTTCAAAACTTGCAGCATCAGGCATTTAACCTGAGACTCTGTGAAGGGAGAAGACATGTTGTCAAGCAATGATGCCAGGTCTTGTTCACAATACTCCATTGACAGGAAGATACTGAAATAAATAACACATTTACATTTACCCCTTTATTCATAATAACTCAAACGGTCTTTTAAACCTATTTTATAATAACTCAAACGGTCTTTTAAACCTATTTTAGCTATACACTGTTTTGTCACTTTCTGTCAAATGATGACAGCGCCAAGAAAGAATGAGACAAAACAGTGTAACTGCTAAAATAGGTTTAAAAGACCGTTTGAGTTATTATGAATAACGAGGTTAAAATTTTAAATTTTATGTCACAGTATGAATAGCAACAGATTATTTGTTTTGATTCTATGTTTAGAATAAACCCCTCCCTCAGATGTTTTTCAACACTATTTTGTTTACACAGCCACTGCCGGAATGTGGATCTGTTTGGCTTTAATACTCAAAAAGTATATCATAAATTTTATGGATGTTATGACTTTTAGTTCAATTGTACATACCTAATTCATGTCAAGAATATAGAATAACCCACCTTTCCAATGAACGTCCAACCAACACCTCTTTTAACTGTACAATATTTTCATGTCTGCAAGCCATAAGCACTTGAATCTCACGGAGACCACTGAGCGGCAAACCATCTTTTTCAACGTCCATCCTTACTTTTTTCAATGCCACTATACTCCCATTCAACTTATCTTTAGCTCTGTCTGTAATTCAAGGTGTTTTAAGGAAAAAGTCTAGTATTTAATATTTTAGTACCCTGGTCTAAATAATTACTGGTCTAAAAAATAAAACTTACATACAATCCCATAAGTGCCTTCTCCAATGCGATTTAATTTTTCAAACTCGCCAACAAATCTACACCTGCCCAGCTGAAAAAAAATATGTCTTGGGTGGTTTATCTTTGATCTTGATCTTATTCAACACAAACCGGTCACACAAGTACAGAATATAGTAATATTACAATAGTACTCGCACAAGTCAAAAGTTTTTAATACTACCAGGTATGAGCTGAGGCTAGAACCATGCCTATATTTGGTATAAGTTGTAATTACGATTAAATAAAAATTCATAGGGTAAAAAGGTTGCCTGTATTGATAGGTTATAAACACACTATGTCTTTCTCTGGAATTTCCATGGTCTTCCCAGTCCGAAAGGATATAAGTACACCTTTTCGAGCCACAGGCCCTGTAGGATCGGTGACATCCTGATTTGTGGAAGGTTTTTCAGAATCTGTAAATATCACAAAGATTTTGAAAAGTGCATGTACGTGGTTAGTTTTAAAAATCAACAATTTTTAAGAGAATCAAAACAAACTTACTCTGTGACATGTTTTCTGGAGCGTTTTATAAATCCAATCCGGTCAGTTTTCTCGAGTTCCAGCTGCAAAAACAAATTAAAACCAAACAACAAACAACCTCAATCCCCACAGATTAGTAAGCACAAACTGAGCAATATAATGTCAATTAGGTTAGGTAGGATTGGAAAGCTCTTGGAGAGTTTACGTTTAGGACGTTTATTTTGTAACGCACACCATCGCATCATTCACTCACCACCACATCATCGTGTTAGTGTTGTTCATGATCCCTAATCGCATTAAGGAAGTAGTTCATTCAATTGACTAAGAGAGAAGGAGAGGATAGAAAATTAGGAATAAGTAGTGAAGTTACGCAAATGCATATCTCCTTCCAGAAACGTTAGAATAAATAATGTACAGGCAGGTGCTGTCCTGCTGTCACTGTCATTTTCTTTCATGTACGATGGACTTTTTCAATTTAGATCTCCACCACAACCAGAAACAACAAACCCACAAAACGTAAAATAAAAAAGGTCAACAAAAGACATAAAATTAATCAATTTATTTTAAATCTGAATGAAATACTATCCAAAATAAATTCAGTAAGAATTCAATAACATTACTTACCATATTACAGTAACATGGATCTACAAGCCAAAGTTATTGGTTCATTGGGTCGTTTTTGGAGAACTCGTGTGTAAGAAAGAAATAAAGCACTAAAGCACCTTCCAATCCTAATGAAGATTTGAAAATTTATTTGCAGATCATTAATAATTTTTTTACCTGCATCCACTTGGACCTAATGACAACATTGTGCTAACAGATTGTTTGTTTTTTTAGTACCACCGCATGGCTAACTAGTGGCATTATAGAACACTCGTAGATATTGTTTTTACATAGCGTTAGAATGCGAATTCCTAGAGCATTGAACCCACGGTTACAGAAACGTATAATGTAAGTGTACAAATTAAATTAACCCTGTAATCTTTGTTACATAACTAATAAGAAATGACTGTGTTAATTTTACTAGATGAATAAACTTATTGCTTGAGAAGTTTAGTTTTTTAACTAACTTTTGTTCCATTGTACATTAACAGAAGAAGGTTTGGAGTATATGAAATTGTATCTCCAGTTGAAACTACATCTAGTCGAATTGTACCTGAACACATAGAAGTTCCTGACTACATATCAGGAAAACTACAAGTAATACCTAAATTGCCAGAAGTTAAAGATGTAGACCAGTTAAAAGGAATGCGCCGGAGCTGCAAGCTGGCTTCAAATATATTAGCAAAAGTTAAAACTTTTGTTAAGGTGACCATTAATTGCAATGAACTCCTTGTATAATTATGTACTTAGTACAAGCTCTGTATCCCACTGTTTGAATTCGACATTTATTGATTCTAGCCAGGTATAACTACTGATAAAATTGATGAAATAGTTCACACTCTATCAATAGAGGCTGGAGCATATCCATCACCACTACATTACAAAGGTTTTCCCAAGAGTGTATGCACATCAGTAAATAATGTTGCTGTTCATGGAATACCAGACCTGAGGCCTTTAGAAGATGGCGATATAATTAATGTGGACATAACTGTAAGATATTTAAAATTGTATAATTACGGCAGATTAACATATACATACATCACGGTTTTTTTCATAAATTTGCACTACTAATGTCATCCTAGCCTATAACATAACAGTAGCTATATTATCAATTATTATCAAGATCTTTTTTACTTAATGAATAAGAAGTTCGGTTTGATTTTCCATTTACAGGTATTTTTTGAAGGTTACCATGGAGATTGCTCAAAAACCTTTCCTGTTGGTGAAGTGGATGATAGAGGATTGCAGCTCATATGTGTAACTGAAGAATGCTTAATGCATGTAAGACTAATGAACTGAATTTTATTTTAAACACCTACCTGCAGGTTATCTACTATAATATTATATATTTTCAATATAGACTGTTAAAAATATTCCAGGCAATTAAAATTTGTGGACCAGGTGTGCCTTTTAACGAAATCGGAAGAAAAATATACAACCATGCTAAAAGGAATGGTCTTACTGTCCTACCCGCATTTGTTGGACATGGAATTGGAAAGTACTTTCATGGACCACCAGAAATATATCACTCAAGTATGGTATAAAATTTATTTTTATAGGGTAGGCAAACACCGTTTAAGTTTTCAAATCATGTTTATACTTTTAATTAATTCTTAACTACAAAAAAATATTTATCTACAGTTCTACACAATAACAGCGTTACAACGATAAAAAAAAATCAAATAAACTTTTGCCGCGCTAAACACCCATCGTCGTCACGTGGTCTGCATGACGTCACATTAAATTTGAAAGTATTTTGACATGCTTGCTTGATTGATATAAAGCTGCCTTTTGACTGTGGGATATAAATATATTAATATATATTACGATATATTTTATATCACGAGATATATCGTTCACACTATGGGATATATATTTTCTTAGTTTTGTATAGGATTGTCCACCACCGCGGGGGGCGTGCGGGGGCGGAAAATATATCTTTCTCGAATCGCTCCAAAACATTTATAGCTGGGGATATAGAATAATATATTTCTCAGTGAGAAGGTTTCCATTGTAAACTATGGTGAGTGATATCGAGTATATCGTTAACTATAATATAAAAATTAATCGCAAAATGTGTTGGTAAGCGCATACATAACTCAACAACGCCTGGACCAATTTGGCCAAATTGTTTGTTGAAGTTCAAGGATGGTTTTTACGGCGAAAAAAAATCGAATAATTTCCGGAATCACCCTAAAACAGCCCTTTTCTTTTTCCCATACAAACGTTTTTTTAACTAAACCAGGGGCGTGCATTAGATTTTGAGTGGAGTAGGCACATACAAATTTTGATTCAGAACAAATGAAGAAAATCAAAATAAACCCCAGATTTTACATCTCGTAACTCAGCTTCGACATTTTTTAAACAGCTCTGTGAAGTTAAGGCGAAACTCCAGCAAAAATAACTTACTTACGCAAATCAAACCCCTGAAACTCTTTAATTTAATCTAAAACCACAAATGTGCACTTGAAATTTAATTTGAAAAATCGCAAAAATGAAGCCGAAAAGCAAAAACTCCGTACAAAAGAAATAACTGACGCAAATTTTCGATAAGAATAATGTTTGCATTTACCGAAACAGAAGTCAAGATCGGTTGGCTTGACTTGTTTGCATGAAATAAAATTTAGTTTAAGGGATAAATAGCAACAAAGCGCCATCTAGTATCGACTCGATGAGTTAAAACGTAAATTTCCGCTGGCACGAGATCTGCTTTTAAAGATTTGTTTGTATTTATCAATGTTAAAGGGTATTTGTTTGTTTTATATCAATTAAGTTTAAATAAAAACATATTTGTCAATTAAACCTAACTTATAAACGTAATTCAATAGTAAAGATGTGCAATGATTAGACTCCGAAGTTTAATAACGTCATTTGCGTGCGAGTGTGACAAAAACACATTAGTAGGGAACTGACAGAGAAAGAAGATAGTATGCATGCCTACTTTAGGAGTCTAAGTTGCGGAGATCGCCTGTCATCTCGATTTGTATGAACAGGGTGCATTTTTAATTTGGTCGTCTTTTTATTTTCGCTGTGTGACATTGTAGGGATGAGTGGCGATTGCAAGAGTGTGCGTGTATCTAGCAAGCAACCGCTCGGCAGCCTACCGTGTGTTGTCCGTGTTTATATTGCTATTTACGTTATAAATTTGGGCGTTAGTACTGAATGTATGTATGTAATTGACGATAAAAATAAATACTTATAGGTTCTAGCTAATTCTATTATTGATTGATTAATTATTATGACGAGGTAGGCACTGCTTAACTGCCTATATGGAATGCACGCCCCTGAACTAAACGTAGAGTCAAGTAAGATAATAACTATCCATAAAACGGGGCCGGAGCGGGACGGGGCTGGGGGCGAAACTAAGTTCGCTGGGACCGCTAGTATTAATATATTTTTCCAAGTGAATAGGCAGCTTAAACGTGACGACATACCATACCCTAATTCGTAATTTGCATTTCCGGTATCGAAAAACATGTTAATTATTATACTACCGAAAACTTATTGTGAAAACCATTATTCTTACAACAGGCAAATTAACACCCTATTGCTTGGGAATTCAGAAAGTTAATAATTTATCCAAAAAAGGTTTTAACACGTTCCAGGACACTATTACAGACACAATAGATGTTTTATTGTTTCATGCCTGTCCTGTATGTAGGCGTTCACTGTCCCGGAACGTGTTAAAAATACTTTACTAGTTATTCATCTGCAATTGGATGTCACGTGTATGTTTACATTTGAGTCCCACCTGTGCGCAATTTTTGGTTTCTTAATACATTTATGTGTGTTAACTTATTTTACAGAAAACCGCTATCCTGGATCCATGAAACCTGGAATGACGTTTACCATAGAACCAGCATTGTCCCACGGCTCTAAAAACACTGTGATGCTTGACGATGGATGGACTGTTATTACTGAAGATAGCTCTAGGGCAGCTCAATCTGAACACACTATTCTCATCACTGAAGATGGAGCTGAAATTCTAACATGAAACGTTAAATATTGTTGTGTATTTTGTTTATTTAGGGATAATAAAAAGTACAAAATTAGCGTGTGGTGTTTATTTAGCTTGATAAACCTTAAATAAAAACATTTTACTTGGTACATTAAAAGCACAAGCCAATAATTTATATCACGTAACATTGTCAGTCCATAGAGAGATAATGTTCAAAGGCGTAGAGAACTTGTAAACAAACGGGTATATCTTGTTGTAAAGGGATGAAGGCGTAACCAGTGGGACATCAAGACCCCCGGCATTTAATACAATACACTGGGTTCTACCACATCCATTCGAAATAGTTTGGTCCCATACATTTCCAGCTACGCCTTAGATAACACGGTGCTATAAGTGTGTTAAACAACTTTAAAATATTAAGAAGACTAGGTCTTAGATCTGTAATAATAATTAATTGAATACTTAGTTAGGTGACTGTAAATGTAACTTTACCAACAAAAACAAACATTAAAGAAAAAGGAACATTTTGTATTTAATCTATATGTATGACTGATTAATATTATAATATTATTTATTTTGACTAGATTTCGATAGCACATGCTCGTCTTAATACTTTATTATAATACGAGAGAAACCAATATAATAATAATTATAACATGGATAAATGCACATTCTTGACTAACATGTAAAAAAATAGAACATTTACACACATAAATTGCATAGAAAAACGTTAATAAGTACATTATATTTTGTGCTATATCATTATAAGCTATTATTATCCTTACAATTTATCAATTAAAAGTAAATAGGTATTAAGAAATGGTAAAAGGTAGGATAAGATCTTTAACTAAGTTATTAATTAAATCTTACATTTAACATAAATATGAGATGAGTTTTAAATTACAGGCATATTTATGAGCAAATTTAGTTGGCAAACAACAGGTTACTTTAACCATTTAAGAAAATATAGGACTAGCTAGGGTACCGAGTATTTTTATTATCATATTTAATATGAAACTTACTCTTAATGAATCAAAATATTTGGGGCAATGTGATTTTTAACATGCTTTCATTGTTTTAAATTTTAAGCGCACTTGCTCAATGTAGTTCTAACTTTCTATTTACTCTTAATTATATTATTATATTATTTAAGGGTTAATAATATAAGATATCAATAAC
Organism: Pyrausta aurata; assembly: GCA_963584085.1. Taxonomy (NCBI): domain Eukaryota; kingdom Metazoa; phylum Arthropoda; class Insecta; order Lepidoptera; family Crambidae; genus Pyrausta; species Pyrausta aurata. The sequence goes on along the minus strand of OY757252.1, from coordinate 10,874,192 downwards.
TAATTGAATGGACAGACAGTATTCTAATAAACATTTAAATGGTTATTATGCCATCAAGTTATCTTGATTTACACCTAATAATAATCCTTTAGATAGGTATATTTTGTATAAACTGGCTAAATGGTGCTAGGGAAGGTTAAAAAGAGTGTATAAAAGTTGATACAAAATTATTAAATAGATTTAACAATATACAAAAGCTACTCGCGACCATATTATACTAGAATAAAGTTACTTAAATTAATATATTTGTTAACCAAGGTAACATACAACTTCTAATAAAATTATCAATAATTCAGTCAAAACCAGAATAAAAAAATATGATTTAGCTACATGATTTTAAACTACCGAAATATGTAGGTTAGTAATTTAAAATTAATATATCTTTTAACTGAAATAATTTTGAATCAAAATTAAAATCACTAGACCTAAAATCGAACATTTAAGCACTAGCCTCTCATTTAATTTATCTACTCATCAAAATTTTACTATCTAATTGTTGCATTAGCAGCTAATGCAATGCTAATGCTAATGCTAATGATTAGCTAATCAATCATTCATTGAAGGGAATATTAGAAATGACTATCATGATACAAAGTTTAGTATATAGAATAATTGAATGAGAATAGAAAGACATTGTATTGAGCATTGCTTTATAAGGATTAATTATAAAATAATAACAAAAATCCATGGAAATAGCTCAATAGCTTGTGTATAAATTGCATTAGTTTTAGTTCAGTGATTAATTGTGTTGTTTATGGGTGGATAATAAAAAAATATGTAACTTTAGTGTGTTAAAATACCTTAAAGTCAAATATAATTATTCACATTCGTGAAGCATTGATATGGAATCACATTTTACAGTGAACCCTTATCTGAAACAATTGCTTCTTATTTGTGTAGTATATAATGATATTTAAATAACAAAATTATAATACAAGGATTACTAAAACATAATCAACAAACTTATAAACCAAACTGGTCATGAAAATTATAAAATTTGACTATCTAAACAAGATATTTTACCTTTGTACTACTTGTTAATCTTGTAGAAGCGTTGCACAAAATCAGTCAAGCTAAAAACTTGCCCAGGCCCAGACCCAATGTCCATGTTGATGTATTCGTCAAGATTGTGTGTTGATGCTGTAAGACAAATAATATGGAATATTGTAATGTTATTGTGCAGTACATTCAACCCTTTCTTTTCTGGGCTAAGTTTTAAAAAAAACTGGAAAATTTCTTACTTGGTGTGCAAATAGCTGGGTATGGAGGGGGTGGTTTAATCCACGATCCATCTGGCCTCTTCATGTGTCTACGATCAGAAGCAAAATTCTGCAAAAATTGCTTTGCAGGCACTACACGAAAGAATCTGTTAAATATGAAGAAAAAATTAATAAACTTATCTAAAAAAATATGTTTTAGTCTGGGTTAGTTTATATTTTACATACCTATGAAAGTCTGACTTTAGAACTTGGTCTGTGCGAAAAGTTTCTGTTACATACTTGTGAAAGAATGTTGGAAAAGGCAATTCTGAATCCAAATCATAAACAAGGCATGTTTTGCAGTCCCATGAATACAAAAATATTACATGATAATCCTGAAAAATAAAGTAGGTCAACATTATTCATGGCTAACAAAGGACCAATCATGTCAAAAATCTAATGCCGTACAATGAGGCTTATTACACGCTATGTATATAAGTATTGCGTGACACAGTTTTTGATAGGTACACACCCAAATGACAAGGCGGTCTTCCTCGCGCCCGGCCCTTTGTTTCCACAGAGGCACAGTACGGCAAGGATTGGATATGAAAACCACAAAGCACCTATCCAATTCCTCTGGAACCCTCAGCGACGCATCTTGACATAATTTCCAGACATTTTCTTCGCTATTATGAACAAAAACACAACACAAAGAAATAAAATTATGCATGGTAGTTTCAACTGTCCGATACAAAATTGAAAGTTTATCTTACCAATAACAAGACACATGTGAACATTCTTCTCTTTTAGGAAATATCGGTTTCATGGATTTTTCGTTCTTTTTATTATTTTCATTACTACTCAAATGTACTTGTGCATTGACCGACATATTGACTGACACCACAACTGACACTGACAGCATAGAAGATATGACAGGACAGAATTGACAGACATTTTTTTTTTCGGGAATTAAATCATAGACAAACATACATAACCTTATAGTGTAGTATTTCTACTTTAAAGTTTTTTATCCCCTCAGCTGGCTCGGCTTGCGCGCGCCGTACCCCCTAGTCTGGCCCACCTCCTCGCGAGGCGGCCGCGAGGTAGGAACTGATGCATACTTTTGCAGATTACTCGATAATTTGATAGAATATCTACCGATTTCTATATATATTTGGATTCTACATTAAATTTCTCATAAAATAGCATACAAACTTATTCATATTTTGTAAAATATTTCATAGATCCAAGCGTAAATGTAGAGGAAACTAAAAAATCAGGTAACGTTGCATAATATCAGGTATATTTTTGAAATCTATCAATTTGTATACTTTCTTTTTATTTTATTTTAATCTTAGAAGTACTATCTACAACTTAAAACTATAAGAAAACAAACCCCAATACAAATTTTGTTCTGTATGTCTAATAAGAAACCGGCATCAGGAAGTGACTAGTGTGAAGACTGAACTTCAACTACTAATTTGACAGTTAGAGTTATACTAAACTTGGTCGTATTATACGCTCTAAGGCTAGCCTACTCTATCTTTTTTAAGATTATATAGGTGTGATAAGGATAGCAATTGGTAATTCAGCTAAATTCGCGCTAAAATAGTAAACAACGGTGCCAGAACGTCCCAAAAGGGACGATTTTCGTCCTTTTAGATGCCGCATCGTCCCTTCGATCAAAAAAGATTACATGATCAGTGCCTTCGACGTCCGTTCTCAAATTCCGTCCCTTTTCAAATAGCCAGCCACAACAACTTTTTTAAAAATAATGCGTGAAACGAAACGGACGACGACGCGTGAATGCGACAACTTCTGACCTCTGCTGATGCGATATTGTTCCGTCCTTTTTTCACGCGCATTGATCCTGTTCGTTCCACGCACACAAACAAAATTTTGTGTCGAAGACATTCAAACAGTGCAAAACCAGTGCTGCTCGGCGCAGTGTTGCCTGATCGTACTAAATAGTACGTTTTGCGTACTTGAGGTCTCTAAGTACCAAAAACGTAACGTAATGTATTTGTAAACTAAAAACTTTATTTTAGTTCTGGTTTATTTCTGTATACTTACTAATGCGAATAATAACAAAAAACAAAAAAAACACTCACTGGTACTGGCTGACAATGAGAAATCATTTAAAAAATTCAAATAAGTGTTTGTAATGTTTGAGCTTTTTTCTTTATGTCCATGTCCTTAAAGGCAAAAAATTTCGAGCTCGCTTCGCTCGCTGATTACTTTTAAAGAACACTTTTTCTTTGCTCTCTTCGATTTTTATACACTCGAGAAGACGTAATCCATCACGACGTTTAGGTCATGAATACCCCCCCCCCCCCCCCCGTCGAAGAATTTTTGGGATCTGACTAAAAACCGTACTATGACGTAAATTTTCGTCCTATTTTGCCTACCAAACCGTACTTTCCTGGCAGTCCGGACTGGCAACCCTGATAGTAAAGCAGCTGACAATCCCGATTCGGTACAGGGGCCAGATCCGCACTTTCTTTACGTATCCCGAATCGGGATAAGAACCAGCTGAGGGGTTATAGAGGTGTGCTCCAAGTCGGTTAATAATTTAATGTTATTTTACATGGGTTGTATTATGTGAGTGAGCTCCCTCGCTGGAGAATCTATGTTATGAATTTATCATTAATAGATTTATCAATTTTAATGCTTTGACAATAATGTCTGTTTTGCTAGAAACAGAAACAGCACATGCAAATGACATGAACTGTTGGAGGTTACATTGCAAAGGGATGCATGATAGAAGTGATAATCAAAATCGAACTAAAAACTGGATCAATTGTTCAATTGATTAAGATAGATCTTTTTAGATGATGACATCCCTTGTTTTGCCGCCATCTTTGAATGATGGCATCATTTTGTTTGTGGTCGTGAATGTGTAGCCAGCTGGCTGTGGCTTTTTTCGGAGCCAGCTATTCTTTTAGTTGCCTTCAAAGTTTCTTTCATATTGTTAAAAAGCAGGGCGGTGCGTTGTCCTAGGTTTCGACCGGACTAGCGTATCGTCCGGACTTTTTAAAACTAGGAGAGATTCAACATTCTTAATTGCTTTGAAGAACATTTACCAAGATGACTCGTAAGTACCTCTATTTATTTAGTGTTCCCATTTGTTGGATTTTATTGTACATTGCTTAAATTTATCTTTTGTTCATTGTTGTATATGATTACTATATTTGAAGCCTCAAGAAGTTTCTAGATTGTCATTACCAGACCATAATGTGCAGTGCAGGTATGATGACATCAGTAAATTGGTTCAGTTAGTAGTGACGCGATAAAAGTAAATTCTTCGTTCCGTGTAAATCGCTATAATGCCTAATAAATTGATTTACTACTCAAATCCATGACTGATGTAGGATTAGTTATAGCTACCCTCTATTTTAAAATGTTGACCTATTTACTGATTTATATAATTTCAGGTGGTAACCAGAGAGATTTGGCTCGAGCTAAAAATCAGAAAAAGCAACAAGAAATGCAGAAAAAGAAGAATGCCAATGAAAAAACTGGTATGTCCCTTCAGGAGCGAAAACATAGGTAAACTATGTGTGTTTATTTACTTGTATGTCTTAGTGTTAACTTGTCACATAAGGAAATTAAAATCCATTTTTCTTTGGTAGTCCAAGATTGTAAACAATCTTTTTGTGACTCAAATAATATTATCAAATAAAATTAATTTACTATATAAAACAGATCTGTGTTGAACAATGAATTAGCTATGTACATTGTAAGTTTTGTGTGTATCTTGTTTACAAAGAAATATAGCTAAAAAGGAATGTCTTCAATATTGTTTTCAATATTCGACTAGTGAAGGGACTAAAGCCTACTCTCTCTAACTAAATCATCCATAAGGGCTTCTGTGCTGGATTGGCCCTCAAATGGGCAGTCCAGTATGATGTCTGAATTCTATCAGATTGCATTTGCATAAACAATTTTAGAAAAAATACTAACAGCACAGCTGTGTGTGATACATCACACAATAAGAATAAAAAAAAAAAAAAAAATTGTACAAATTCTTTTAATTTAGCAGCTCAGAGAATACCATTTTGACACAATATGTATGCAAATAATGACAAAATTGCAGATTTTGTAAATTTTCTTAAGGACAACAGCATGTCATGGTAGACACTGCTGTATCTTATGTAGTAGAAATAAGGGCTAGTTATCAACCAATATGTATAGCCTGATGTGCTGGCGACTGTACTTTTTCTATAAAAATTAAAAAGGGTCAAAATAGCATTCTGTAAGTGGCTAAACTTCAATTATGTTAACTCAGTTTATGAAACTTATCTTACTTTTATTAGTTTTATATAAATGTCAATGAACTTATTGCAATTATATCAAATCTTTTCAGGGATGCTGAACTTATGAGAGAAAAACAACGAAGAAAAGAGGAGCAAGCTGGCGGCAATAACCAAAAACAAGCAGTAAATTAAATGGTCACTAAACTAATTCTTGACCTCTCCATATTATGAACACTTCATGTTTGAGCTTTTTTGCTAAGAGCTGAAATTGTTCATGTGATACATAAGCAATCATTTAATTAACATTTACATGTTTATACAGAAACTAAGTTCTCAACTAATGCCTAATTGAATTATATAAATTATCCAATAACACGTTATGGTTTTCTTTGACCTCTCACGGATGTGTTATTCAACATTCTTTTGTTTATGGGACCGCCAACGTCCAATGAATCCGTGAGGCTTTAATGTTGTAAATAACAGCCTGCCACATGAGGGTGAGATCTGAATAGTTGCAATTAATATTAATTAAATATAAATAGGAAAGAATTGTCACAATATCTTAGCATTTACGCATGTCTATGTTATTTTGACTGAATAGGTTTGTAATGTAAACCAATTGCCCATTTTTTGTACAATAAATTTTAAAAGTACAAAACTTGGTTGATGTTTTATTTTTTGCGTTGGTTCGACACTATTTTTGGTCACTATGAAATACTCGACTGGCACATTCAAGGGAACAGAAAATAGTCTGAAAAGCTGTTTGATGCCAATTTGCATGACCATTAAAATGGTTACCTGAAGCGATGGTTGCCTGTTCTTGCTTAATTCTCATCTTCGCACGTAGGTACCTACTTACAATCAGAATAACATCGATATATCCAATAAATATATATATAAATATAAATAATAAATATAAATATGCGCCAGACAACACACCAATTGTCTGGTTTCGTGCTAAGGAATTTCCTTCCTTGTGTTACGAAGTACCAGACAACGATTATGACGGGGGCGTCTCCCATAAATACTTAAATACATATAACATCCATGACTTAGGTACAAATGTTCATGCTCATCACACAAACATTTGCCCCTTGCGGGATTCGAACCCGCGACGGCCGGCTTAACTCGTCAAGGATGTGTAAACGAGACACAATAAAAAGTCCATTGTTATGCGACTCTCGGCATTCGTTTGATACCTGACTGATAGTCAGGAGCGCTAACCAATAAACCAATGCGCGACTGTATGAATTTTCTTAATCATATGGTTGCAGCTTATGCAACTTAAACTGCTTGTAAATCATTCATTAAGTATAGAGTTAATTTGCTATTCAATCCTAAACACGTCATGAATTCTTATCAAACCACTAAAAAATAAAGAAAGTAACAATGGCAAACCACTTCAAAATGTGTAGAACAAAGAGTAAAGTACCTGCCTCTGAGAATTCTCAGACCTGCCTGTATTGCTGTACTGTACCCATACTGTATGGGCCATACAGCAACATTTACTTTGCAAAATACCCCCCAATATTGAGAAAAACTAATATACCTTTTTTTTCCGTTCCCTACGAATATCAGAACTATTATGATGGGGATATCTCCCATATATACCTACATTAAACGTCTAAGTTCTATCGGACGGATAGGACTAGGTCCAATCTGTTAATCCTTGCAGGATTCGAACCCGCAATCGCTGGCTATGGAGTCAGGGGCGCTAACCACACTACACTCGCCAGACGTGTTATACTCTTTATCGTGTTAAAACATAACATAGCACTCTATAATAATTCCATAAAAAAAATAACTACTCCAGTAATGTATGGCGTAATTTGGGAGGTATGAACTATTAATACAAAAATTATAATAAAAGAATTATGTATTTGCATTTGCATTAGTAACAGCACAAAATAAAATAACATAAAATATTGCTAAATAGAGGAAATTCTGTTGTGTAACAACAAACTGACTTAAAAATAATATCTTGTACTGAAATAAATCATAGTGTTAATTAATCTAATTGAATTCTTAAAATAATAACGGGTAACATTTAAAACTTAACAACTAGGCTTCTCCCTAGTGTCTTACGTATGTGTTCAATCAAAGGTGTGTTATGCACTATGCACACTTATTATTTTTATGCTTATTCATGACGAAAATGTACCTACTAAGGTATTGAGCTAGTGCATTACATAATTACTAGATCATGTCAGCAAAACCACAAAATGTTGTTTGTATAAATTAATACTGCAGTTTCATATTAAACATAGATGACCAGTTTAAATCTGGGCAATGAGAGCTTTAGTAAATATCTAATGTTCTTTCTAAGGGATTTTATGAATCATGAAAATACAATGTTTTGTTATTAGAAGAGTTAGGTTCACTGGTTTAGTTTTATCAGAATTATGATTAAGAACAGGTTGATACTTTCATAAATCATAATATTTAAAACGGAATAATTTAAATTAACAAGATCTATGCACTTCCATTTGAAAGAGATTTCTTCTCAAACTCTTCTCTTTGTCTGTACAGCTCTTGAACTAAACCTACAATAAATGGATGTTGGAATTTGCCTTCAGTGGCTGAGAAGAATTCTTGCAGTCTCTTGGGAGCATTTTCACGTTTTTCATATTCAAAAGCTTGAAGTATCATATCATAGCGGTCCAAATCTTTGGCAAACTTGGCTTCTGGGGATGTCTGGTTCTCATATTCCTGAAAAAAATAATAAAAATGAATAGCAAGAGTATAGATAAACACAATAGCATCAAATCGTGCTTACAAGTCTGTTAAAAGTTACATTATTTTTAAACAGCATTTTACCTTATATAGCTCATACATTCTATCTCCTGCAAATCCTGTTAATTCTGCTATTTTTTTCATTGCCTCATCTTCCTGGCGGTGTTTTTCCTCAGGAGATACTCCACAGTGTGGTGTTATATCACCAACAATACATTCGGCTAGATCATGAACTAGAGCTGGAATTTTCAAGAATATGATGTTAGGTATATAACTGAATTTGAAAAACATATCATACAAGCATATTTGAACAAGGTCCTTCCAAAGTTCTACAATATAGCAATTATCTTTATGAAATGAAGATGATGGCAAAATAAATTGCAGTTTCTTCTTTACTATGAAAGGTTGAACAATAAAATTTTATTTACATTACATTTACAAAAAAGCAACAAGCACAACTGCTTTATGACATACAAATTGTAAAAACCATACCTACAAAAATGACAAAGACACTTTACAGTTTGGTCATGATATATGTACAATACTGCCTCTGTTTTAAATACTGAGAGGTCCCTTGTTAAAAATGAGTAAAATGATAATTTGGTATTCTACACTCTACGGTGTATTTACAGAAGTTTAATGACAGTACTTTGTTATTACTTATTATGCAAAAAAAAAAGGAAAATAAGTTGGGTATTTTTTACCTATTTGAAGGCACCGGAAGCGATCCAACTTCGAAGGATCATTCTCCTCAGTAAGAAGGAATGTCATCAAACCCATTCGATACATGTGGCCAGCGATAGACTCGCACTCATTAATATCACAGATCACCCAGCCAGTTCTCTTCACGTGCTTAAATAAACAAAATTACAATATAAACCATTTGAAATGGTTTCGTTTTTGAATAAGGCAATCTTATTTTTTTATGTTACATGTCTTAGTTTTAATTTTTTCTTATTTTTTAATAAAGCTCTATTATATCAGAAACCATTTGTAATCCATTGAAAATGAAGAAATTATAAAAGAACCAGTAAACATACGTACCTTCAATCGTCCGACTAGTTCCAAAAATTCAAGGATTTTCGTATTTTCCATTATTTGAGCCATCGCCTGTAAAAATATTTCTAAGCCTGCTTATGTAGTATTATTATAGGATATTATATGACCTTATAAACTTTTCGTTTTAATGAAAACTACAGATGAAAGATGAGATGCGAATACAATAGAAACGAGAAAACGGAGAAAACTGCAGTGCAGACAGTCATCAGAGGCAAAGAAAATAAATGTGACAGACTGACAGTGACAGGCGTCACCTCACCGCAACTGACATTGACAAAACTGATACTGACACTGACATTTTACTTCATCGAACTGCATGTCGACGTTCAGCAAAGACATCAGGCATTATAAAGCCAAAATTATAAGTGAAAGTAAAAAAAGAGTGCTATTTTGACTTTTTCAATTAACGATAGAAAATTGAAAAAGTCTGGGAGCTTGACATTTTTTACATATATTTTATGCTTAGATTATGTATCCTGTAGATTTGACACATATTTAAAATTGACAAGTTAGAAAGTGATGGCTGTATACAAAAGTACTTAAGAGTGAGAGAGACGCAGATATTGTTTTTTGTCCTTATCACCGTTCATAGGTAATTTCGGCCTGCCACAATTTAAAAATAAGGGCAGACATTTGACGTCTATGCGAAAAATACAATAAAATTGCAAATTTAAAATAAATGTTGTGCAAGTGAAGTGTTTTGTGGATTACGGAGTGATTGTTTTACTTACTCAACATGGTAAATTGTTGTGTGCTTGGTATAGATGGGCGCCTACCCGGATATAAACCCAGCCACTGGATAAATATCCAATCCACGCTATTTTAACCCACCCGATTCCAATTGATACCGGGTATAAATTAAAGCCTGTTTTAAAAAAATTAAATGAAATATTTTTATTGAAATTTGTCACTTTTATGGTGTGTTTCAATTTCTTTTCAAGTAGTTAATAATACTGAACTATAAAAATCGTATATTTTTATTTAAATCCTATAATAACTGTCAATTAGTTGCAAATACAGTGCGTACCTGCATTTTGGCAATCCCAAAGGGGAAGAGGGAGACTGTGTAAGGTTAAATAGTTTTACAGGACAAAATTTTATTCAGTGCATGCAGTACAATATGCGTATTTGTTGATCTAAGAATTAAATACTAACTAATTTTATAAATCTATACTAATATTATAAAGCTGAAGAGTTTGTTTGTTTGTTTGTTTGTTTGTTTGAACGCGCTAATCTCCAAAACTACTGGTTCGAATTGAATAATTCTTTTTGTGTTGGATAGTCCAGTTATCGAGGAAGGCTATAGGCTATATAACATCACGCTATGACCAATAGGAGCAAAGATATAGTGGTAAATGTGTAAAAAACGGGAGAAAGAAGTCACTATTCCACGCGGACGAAGTCGCGGGCAAAAAACTTAAGAAAGCAACACTTCCCTTTATCTTTTTGTCTACCTGGGATTGCCACGTGCGCAGTTCTATCGCCGTTGGCTCTAACTTGACAGTTTTGAATGTAATGTCGCTGTGCGTAGTGTCTTTGTAATGACTATTTTTACAACTTCTCGACCGACGACGGATTTAAGGTCACTATCAAACATTGAGTTGCAAATCTTACAAAAATCGCGTAGAGTGCATTTATTGTTATGTAATACTTATAATACAAGAATGCTTTAGCAAAGAAGGAAAGATATGTCAAATATGCTCAAAATATAATTAATTCAAATACTAATGCAAAACAAAAAGAATACGACGAGATGCAGATTTACATTGAGTGCTGTCACCGCTACCAAGTCATCAAGTGAAATATTGCAAAGTTGAGATAGCTTCTTTTGTCTCTGTCCTTTTGTAAGTTATACTCATTTAAAAAAAACGGTTGTTCATACTACTCAACATTATCCGATTATGTTGAAACGAATAATATAATTTATGATTTTAAGTGAATATGATGACTGACTGTATAGCATAACAACACACACATATTTCTAATCATATTGTAGGTCTAGGTATTCATACACAGCCAAATGATACTCAAAACAATGAGTATTCAACGTAAATTTAATAAATACCCAGCATTCTTAATAAACACCCAGGTAAATTAGGTATAAATCAATTTTTACCTACCGGGTGGGAATAAATTGGATAAATATCCACTGTATTTTTACCCACCCGCCCATATATAGTGCTTGGATGTAAAAGCCGTACTGAGCGTAAATATGAAAACAAAACATTTCACACGTAAGTAAGCCTCATTTATATTGTTCCTATATGTTTTACCTGCATCGAAGTGCATTAATCTTAAATCCTATAAAAGAACATACATAATAGTGGAAAAAAGTAGTGAATTATCAATCGAATTGTAAAATATTTTTGTATTATTACCTGACCAAATATAAAAGGTCGTCTATGGCTCAACTCTGTGGGTATGGCTATTACGGTAGCCATTTTGTTAGTATTTTAAATTTTGCTGGGTTATCGTTGCCTTTAGGGATACCACAATACAAAGGGTAAAAGTTCTCGATTTAAGGGTAATTGGACGTAGATTAGTAAAAACGTTCCAACCCACATAATGCTTGTTTTGAGTAATGATTTTTTTAAGTTAAATTGTGCAGTCTTTTGTGATAGATTATTATTTTGAATTAAGTCATCGATGATCTGAAGCATAATATAAATACCTTTTTTGTACATGAATAAAATACATATTTTTCAATATTTTTATTACGAAAAAACGTAATATTAGACTTGGAACGTTTTTAATTAATTGTAATTTTCTTGGATGTCGTTTCTTCATATATTTCTCAAAAACGTTTCAAAATATAAAAATAAATAAATTAAATAAAAAACATATTATTCCGACAGTTTTTAATCAAATAATAAATGACACTAAGGATGTCGGTCTCCGTAGGCTCGTCTATGAATATTGATGATTGGTTGAAGGGATTCAATTGGTCATAATACCAGATGATGTTGATCCTGGTCATTTGACGCTGACATCCCCATATTCTTCGGTATTGGTTGAATTGAAAGGATTCAATTGGTCGTACCAGATGATGTCGATCCTGGTCGTTTGACGCAGACATCTCTATATCCTTCGGGATTGGTTGAAGGGATTCAACTGGTCATAGCAGATGATGTCGATCCTGGTCGCTTAACGCTTCTATGACGTTAAAAATCCTATTTCCTTCTTAAACATTTTTTTTGTACACAATTTTTGTTTTATCCCTATGTTAATATTTTTTTGTACAAATAAATAAAGATTTTGACTGTAAAATTAAGTATTTATTGTAATTAAGGTTACTAGTGTATTTATATGGGTGGGGAGTAAATTTTTATGAACATGGCCACCCCAAAATACGTAAGTACTTTATATCTGTCTCATACGGGTGAACGCGGCTGTCAAGTCTATAATATACTTCGTCTAAGATTTTATGTCACATTCACATAGCATTCCCAAATTCTGTGATCATTGAGTAAGTAATCACTACCACAGATATAATACTAGTCACTACGTTCGCTTTAATGGTGGCATGGACCCAACGACCTCTACATGGATTAAATAAATTCTAGTATACTTACCTACTCGTATAATTGGTACCTACTACATGATTGATTAAACTTAGTTGGTCCCATTTTCGCCAAGTTAAGATCTGATCTTGGTGTATCGATAAAAATATTCAATCTTTTAAGCATATAGTGTTTTAGAACTAATGTTGGCATGTCTTTGCGTCTTGTAGAGTCGTGCTGATGGTGGTATTCCTTCCTTATCGCTTGGGAGTTCATTAAATAGAACTTTTGTTAGGTACCTAAGCTTCATAAAGAACGGAGTCAAAAGGCTAATTTCTTTTCAGAGTTCGGTGCGTAAATCTTTTGCCTTAAATGGAGTCCTTTCTTTTAAAGATTCGATCGCTTACGTACGACGTTTATAGTTTTATAGGGATAGGTGAGACCGGTGTACCTAAACCTATTATATGCCCTAACGGTCGTAGAAATAAGAGAAAACTCCCGTTAGTATACAATTATTTACATTTATTATTTACACATTAATAGAGAAGATACAAAGATAGAAAACGTAGGAAAACAGTTAAGAACAGAGAGGATAGGATAGAATTTGAAACAAGAATAGAAAATAGTAAGAAAAGATGTGAAAACGTAAGAACTTTTTCTAGAAAATATGAAATTGCTAGGTAGCGAGTGCGCGACCTCTCTGTATGAGAATTTGATTCGGTCTGGTCATCGTGGGCAATCGGAGAACCGAAGTAACCCGATGACTTCCGAGGCACGACGTTCTGCGGAGCTTGCCGAACGAAGCCGAAGACGCGCTCCTAGCGCGCGTAGTGGTGGCAATCATCAACTCTCGTGCCATGTCTTCATAGTTCCCATATAAGAGTATAGATGGAGCACCGCTACAGTACTCCCCTGCTGAGACCGTTACTACGGTCGGTAGTAATCAGGGAAATGAACTTTCCTGCCGCTGCGGGTTCGCTTCTCCGTCTCGCTGTCGCTGTTAGATGTGACTTCTCTTTCATCCAACATGTAGGCAGGTTTTAAACGGTCCACTGAAACATTGACTTCTTTCCCAGACACGTCTAGCTTAAAATGCTTCGAGTGACGTTCTAGCACTTTGTATGGTCCAGCGTACGGTGGTACTAAGGGTCTGCGTACGTGATCTAGTCTCAGTAAAACATGTGAAGTAGTTGCGAGATCTTTTTGTATGTAAAACGAACCTTTCCTATGCCAGGCTGTCGGTTTGGGAGCCAGCTTAGACATCTGTATGCGAAGTCGTGTTGTGAAGTCTGCGATGTCATCTAAGCCAGTCTGTTCCGTAGGTGCTATGAATTGTCCAGGCAGACGAAGTGGTTCGCCGTACACCAACTCGGCAGCTGAAGACTGGATGTCGTCCTTCCATGCGCTTCGTATGCCCAGCAGTACCAGTGGAAGAGTCTCGCTCCATTGTGAGGTGTTCTGACACATGATGGCGGCTTTGAGTTGACGGTGGAAGCGTTCGATGATGCCGTTGGCGATAGGATGATAGGCGGTGGTGCTGAAGTGATGAGCGCCCATCAGAGAAGCCAACGCCTTGAACAGGCGCGACTCGAACTGGCGTCCTTGATCCGTCGTGATTTTGAGAGGGCAACCAAACCTAGCTACCCAGCCAGATACTAGTGCGGCTGCGCAGGTCTCTGCGGTGATATCGCGGAGTGGAACTGCTTCAGGCCATCTGGTGAATCTGTCGATTATGGTCAGACAGTATCTGTAATCACAAGAAATGGGTAATGGACCGACGAGGTCGAGATGAATGTGTGAAAACCTCGCCGATGGGTTAGAAAAAGTGGATAGGGGTGAATATGTGTGGCGTGTAACTTTGGAACGCTGACATTCCATACACTGCTTTGCCCACTCTCTACAGTTTTTGCGTATCCCTGGCCATACGAATCTCTGTGTCACCAGTCGCACTGTAGCAGTCCGGCCTGGGTGGCACAATTGATGAAGGCTGTCAAATACTTGACGTCTGAATTGATGAGTGACAAAAGGTCGTGGAGTATCTGTAGAGACATCACAGTAAAGCTCGTGCTTTGATTCTGGAATAGTAACTTTTTTGAGTAGTAATGTTGATCCATTCTGTATGAGGTCTCGTAACTCAGGGTCTTCTGCCTGTGTTCGTGCGAGGCACTCATAATCGATCGCTGCTGTGATCTCCTCCACTCGAGATAATGTGTCTGCTACGACGTTGTCTTTGCCAGATATGAATCTAATATCCGTTGTAAATTGAGATATAAAATCGAGATATCTGAATTGTCTCGGTGAGCACTTGTTTTTATTATTTATGAACGCGTAGCTGAGTGGTTTATGGTCTGTGTATACCACGAAATCTCTGGCTTCCACCATATGGCGAAAATACCTAATGGCTTCATAAATCGCCAGCAGTTCTCGATCGTACGGGCTGTATTTTTGCTGTGAAGGTTTTAGTTTGTGCGAGTAATAAGCTAGAGGTTGCCAGTTACCTTCTTTTCTCTGTTGAAGTACAGCTCCTATACCAACATCAGATGCGTCCGTCGTAATAGCTAGTTCAGCTGCGGGGTCGGGATGAGCCAATAGTGCAGCTTCTGAAAGTACGCGTTTGCAGTGATCAAAAGCTTCTAGTTGTTCAGGTGTAAAATCTACAGGAGAAGAGCTTTTAATCTTAGGTCCAGACAACAATTTGTTCAAGGGTGCTTGAATGTGTGCTGCGTTTGGAATAAAACGTCGACTGAAGTTCCACATGCCCAAAAATCTTCGGAGTTCTTTCACCGTTTTGGGTAATGTGAAGTTCTGAATAGCCTGGATTCTAGTGTCTTTAGGTCGAGTTCCGTCTGCTGATACCTGGTAACCTAGAAAAGTTACCTCAGGTTTTCCCATAACACACTTATTTGCGTTGACCAGAACGCCGTAATTCTGAAGGCGGGTAAACAACTGATGCAGGTGTTCTTTGTGAAGTGCTGGAGAACTCGAGAATACCAGAATATCATCCAAATATCCGTAGCAGAAGTCCAGGTCTCTCAACATTTCATCCATGAAACGTTGGAATGTTTGAGCTGCGTTTCTGAGTCCAAACGCCATGAACGGATATTCAAAAAGACCAAATGGGGTTGTAATGGCAGTTTTCGCAATATCAGCTGGATTCACGGGGATCTGGTGGTACGCTTTAACCAGGTCGATGGTAGAGAAGATAGAGCATCCTGACAACTCATGAGCAAAGTCCTGAATGTTTCGGATTGGATACCTGTCAGGTATGGTGCGTGCATTAAGTGCTCTGTAGTCGCCGCAAGGTCTCCATCCATCGTCTTTCTTTCTAACGAGATGTAAAGCCGAAGACCAGGGACTCTCTGACCGTCTAACAATTCCGCAGGTAAGCAAATCATCGAACTCCTTCTTGGCGATTTTCAAACGCTGAGGGTCTAAGCGTCTCGGTTTGCAAGCGACAGGCGGTCCTGGTGTAGTTCTTATATGATGCACAGTATTGTGTTTAGTAGGTAAACTACACATACCTGAAGGTCGTGCTACTTCCAAAAACTGACGCAAGATGGCGTAGTACTCATCAGACTCGTCGTTGGAAAAGACTTTTACCGATGAAATGTCGTCACTAGATTCCTGTTGCTGAGCTGGCACGGACATTTTAGTAGTACCATCAATGAGGCGTTTATGTCTGCAATCTACCAACAAATTATAAAAGCTTAAGAAATCAATGCCAATTATAGGTCTTGACACATCGGCGATCGTAAAATTCCACGTAAAATTTCGTCTTAGTCCAAAGTCCAGTTGAAGTGTTGTTGGGCCATAAGTATGAATGGTTGAATTATTGGCGGCAGTTAACTGATATTTGCATTTAGTGCAGGGCATCTTCATAGCTGACCTAGGAAACACACATAAATCTGATCCAGTGTCTACCAAGAAATTAATTTTAGAAGATCTATCAGTAATAAATATGCGGCCTGGTGAAGAAAGGCAGTCGTGAGCCGCTATTTCTGGCTGCCTTGCGAGTTTTCCGATAAATACGTGCAAGGTTGAATGCATTTTCTCGCTTTAGTGCCATGCGTGTAGTGATACCAGCAATGTGGGTGGTCAGGAGGAGGCTGACGTGGTCGCGACTTGCTCCTTTGACCACTGCTCGACCTCGATCGCGATCGTGCTCTAGAATTGTCGTCGACTTTGCTAGTAAGCGCAGCTACTTGCCTGGTCAGTTCACTTATCTGCTTAACCATCTGCTGATACTCGGAAGACGAAGCAGTATCCGCTGACGTGCTGGCCACTTGAGGTGCTGACGGCGCGATCTCGTGCACCTTGTCTGCCAAATCTGCTAATTTCTCCAAAGGCAAATCACCCTGTGAAGCAATAATGGTTTGAACATTCTGTGGCAAGCGGCTTGACCAAATAGTTTGCAGAAAATCATTAGGAATAGAGGGACCAGCTAGATCTTGCAATCGTCTCAAGAATTGTGAGGGTTTTCGATCACCTAAATCTTCATCCATGAGCAATTGTTTGATTTTCTTTTGTTTCGAAGCAGATAAGCGTTTTATGAGCTCAGACTTCAGCTTTTCATATTTACCCGTCGCCGGGGGATGCTGGATTATGTCTCTAACCTCAACAGCATAGGCGTGATCTAGTTGCGCAGCAACGTAATAAAACATCGTCTCGTCACTTGAAATATTAGAAAGCTTAAAGTTACCTTCACATTGCGCAAACCATAATCCGGGCTCTTCTGGCCAAAATGGAGGCAAACGTACGGCAACTCTGCACACTTGCGACGATATTTTCGCATCCGCAGGCACATTTTGTAAATCCATTGCATCTTCCATTGTTTCTTCCATTTTGTTTTTCTTGACTCCAAATGTCGGCTGTCACCACTATAGGGATAGGTGAGACCGGTGTACCTAAACCTATTATATGCCCTAACGGTCGTAGAAATAAGAGAAAACTCCCGTTAGTATACAATTATTTACATTTATTATTTACACATTAATAGAGAAGATACAAAGATAGAAAACGTAGGAAAACAGTTAAGAACAGAGAGGGTAGGATAGAATTTGAAACAAGAATAGAAAATAGTAAGAAAAGATGTGAAAACGTAAGAACTTTTTCTAGAAAATATGAAATTGCTAGGTAGCGAGTGCGCGACCTCTCTGTATGAGAATTTGATTCGGTCTGGTCATCGTGGGCAATCGGAGAACCGAAGTAACCCGATGACTTCCGAGGCACGACGTTCTGCGGAGCTTGCCGAACGAAGCCGAAGACGCGCTCCTAGCGCGCGTAGTGGTGGCAATCATCAACTCTCGTGCCATGTCTTCATAGTTCCCATATAAGAGTATAGATGGAGCACCGCTACAGTTTCGTCAAGTCTGTCTGTCTGTTTGTCCGTTCGTACACACCCACTTTATTCTGAAACTATTAGATTACACAATGTGGTCATGTGGAATAGGTCTTGTACAATGACATTGAGGTTCCCTGAAAAAAAAAACTAAAAGTCCACTATTTGAAAAAGATAGACGCTTCCAAACAGTGAGCTGTTACTACTACGTATAGAGACGCTATGCCAAGCAAAAAATGTGCGCATTTTTTGGACGTGAACTGTCAACAGACTGACGTATTCCATAAATTTTGAATTTTGAATATGAAACCGCAGAAGTGACACAGACTTTGTGCCTACTTAACTTAATTGTATTGAATGAATATTATTTTATCAAAACGTTTTAATCGTTACTTAATTTGATCAATAGTTATTTAAAAGAGCTAAATAAATAAAAGTTAAGTAAATAAAAATCTGTGGGTCAAAAACTCGAATGATTTTTACTATTTTTTATCATGATTTCTATCATTTTAATTTTTCATACGAGATAATTCTAGAAAAATACAACTACCAATGCAAAACACCTTAAAAGAAATATCACAACATCGCATTGTCTAACCTCTATTTGTTACCTACCTACTTTTCCATTCTGTGCGTGTCACTTTTTATAATCTTTGATTTTCGAATAAAATGGCGGCAATTTCATACCAAACATTTATAACATTTTGAAAAATGTTTTTTGTTGGTTTAAGTTAACATTTTATTTACTTACCGATGATAAGTAACGCCTGTGTCTTTTTGATTCATGTTGCTTTTATTTATGCAAGTTTTTATTACGCACGACGGCATTTTTGACCAATTATTTGACCGAATGTCACATTGGTTAACGCTACGAGCGGGAGTGAGTGACTGTGATACCGCGCATGCGTTGATGGTCACAGACCATCAACTCACCGCGCACGAGGTTCCTTAGGGATGTCATTTCCATACGTAGTAATAGTAGTTCAATGCTTCCAAAGTGGTAAAATTGGCGGCAGCTGCACAAGTGAAAATAAATTTATAATTATTTGCGCAGTTTTCTTATTTTTCTTAGATCATTCTAACAATAACAAACACGCGTGATGCAGCGACCAAGGGAAATATGGATTCATTTTAAAAAATAGATATGAAAATGCAATGCGTGCATAGGCACGAAAGAGATAGAAAGACTGTTACTTTCAGTTCACCAAATACTACATAACATTCTAATATTGCCGAGAAAGTGTTGCGTAAGTGTAAATACATGTAGGTAGTTAGGTCCTGCTTTTCTAAAATAAGCTTTGTACCTATATTAAATTTTTATGTATTAAGTATACCTTAATATACTTAGAAACTCATTTGGGTAGGTATCCTAATATAATCCAGTTTACAGGCATCTTTAGTCGTGTAATGGTACTTTCACACAAAAAAAAAAAGATTTCTACGTATTTGTTTTTTATTCGTGAAATTAACGTATCCAATACGAATCGGATACCAATTAGTGTGAAAGTGTTCTCTGAGCCGAATTTATTTCCTTCATTGAAAAGTACAATTATTGGTTTAATAATTTTTAGAGTAGGTACCTAATAACATGTTTGTATGATAGTGAATGCGCAAATTATTAGGTCTTTTATTATCTGTTGGTACTTATTGAAAAACCTACCTACCCGGAGCTCTATTTTTAATCACTCGCTTGGATATGGAGTGTGATTTTCGTTCAAAAGCGAACTAAAACATCAAGGATAACCGAGCAAAACATATAACGGGAACACACAAAATTAAGTAATATTTTTTAAATCACTCCTGTGTGGAATGAATCTGTTTTCATTTGAAAAACGGTCATTTATCATTAAATATCACATGCCATATTGACGCGAGTGATTCAAAAATACGGCTCCTTAATGGCAACTTAAATAGGCGCCAGCATTCCTACATTCTAGGCAATGTAGCGAAAGGTAGAAAACTCACGATATGCAAATTACTGAGTCAACCACGCCTGACTGATTTCTCAGGATTCGTTAGTATTAATGGGACAAGCTGCCTTCAAGTGCGGTTCGTAATGTTAATGTGACAATGTTGATTAATATGAGCGATGGACATACCTGAAGGCGCTCTATGAATGGCAATGGGCCTGATACCGCTACGTAAATTTGAATTCTATCTTCGAGTTTGCGGGCAGTGGAAATGCGGGTCTCCTCGCCAACGGTCCACCAATTAGGTTTAGCTCCAAAATGAGCGTTCTAACCCGTTTGAAGTTTAACAAAGTTTTGGTATGTGCGGGAAGTTGGTGTTGCTCGCAGTGAATCGAATGTTTGTGTCTGTGAAGCGGAGCTGGAATGATTTTGTGGTTGTTTGCTATTTGTACAGGTTCGTGAATTAATCAGTAGCGGCAATGAGCGCTTCCAAACTAACGCGTTCGAAAATTTCTGTCACCACATATCCTCGAAAGAGCTAATTGGCTAACTTTGTCTGTGCCAGTACCTTTCAACGACCTTTTCTAATCAAGTGTACGTGTATTATTTGAATCCAATGACATCCTCGGTGATGTTATGAACCTTAGATCCCATAATACGATGTAAAATATTATTTTATTATAAGGGTTTTGTTTTATTGCCGAAAATGTATTCAACAAATAAGTGCCTCATTGATAAACTTGATTTGCTTTATATGCTTTTCATTTTGAAATAAGGAGACTGGTTCGCAAACCTAAGGTAAAGTGTAGACTAACTATACTCGTAAGTCGTATTATATCATAGGTTTTTAAAATACAGTTTCAAACTACAGTTTTATATGTTTCATAAATACTAATTGTACAGCCAACATTGAATTTACATTTTATAAAACAAAAACATTTAATTGTGAGCGTGACTGATGTCGTCGATCTTCGCTCGCTTATGGTTATTATAAAAATCGGCCTTACTCTTAGCGTTTATTATTGTTTTGATATCACGCTAGCTACCTACCTATAACATGATTTAAAATTGAGATTCTTATAATACAGATTTGTGACTTTCAATGTTGCTCATACGAGTACCTTTAACTACTCATCTCAACATTGCAATTTCGCGAGATTCTGTTCAACTAACGGTATCGCAGTCTAAAACCACATAAAACCTACTTAGTAATTGTATTTCCTAGGACTGGTTCTAGTTCTTGCGGTAAGCTAAAGTTAGTTAGACTTTCGGTCATTGTACAAGGAAGCAAGGTTCAGTACTACGCAGCGCCTAAGGACTTTCATTGTCAATGTGCCGGTTGCGGCTACTTTCACTACAGTATGATATGGCTGAGATTCAACATACAATGCATACTAAGTTGCATATGATAACATCTGTATCCTCCGTAGGTGTTTTAAAAGGAAGTAGATGGGTTGCTAGAAGATTACAAATGAATACTTCCTTTCTTGATTTAATGTCGTTTCTTATAATAATAAGCCAGCAGCCCAGCAGAGTTAACTATTATAAAATAAGTTGTTATAAAAGTTACCATTATGATCCGAATACCATTATGTATGACTGTTATAAGTATATGAGGTACTCAAGAAGATTCATCAAGAGATCGATCAAAGTAATAGTAGAAGAAGAAGCGACTATTTTGAAATCAAGTTCATTAAAAAGTGACAAATATTTTGGGCCGTTTAAAATCCGAGTCCGATTCTAACCCTTGTAAATACGTTTCATAGTAGTCGTAGGCTTTAGTCAAACGACTAATCTTATCCGATTTTCACGGGATCAAATCGGTGCGGATGTAATACGAAAACGCTTTTAAGAGGACATGTCAAAATGATCAACATATCAGATGTGGTGTCTCATCTTTCAGGAGTATCGGCGATTCAGTGGGATGCGCCTACTCCGTATGACCCCGTCTGGCTGGCCAGCGTCCAGACCTACCCAGCCGTGCCGACCCTGAATGAGACCCGGTTCTTCTGGTCTGGCTGGGTCTACGAGCAAGATGTCCAATTCAGACTTTTCACAAGGTATTTAGGAAATGTTTTATTTAATCGACTTTGCTTCTGACATGTTTACTTTAAACGATAAACATGCTTTCGCACTCATATATCCGATGCGTTTACGATTCAATGTCCGGTTTGGCACCATGACTGACTGGCCATGGTCAGTATGTAGGTAATTAATGTAGACCGTAATCTATAGAATACGGGCTCATGAGTAGATATTATGTAAAAGTAACTTGAACTAACATGGTGTGCATAAACACAGGTTTAGGGCTTTAGGGATTCAAGTAATAGTACCTTCATCAGGAGTTCGATCTATTTGAAGTAAGAGAGAATATTGACCAAGTTAGTTGTTTCTACTCGAATATTGATTGTGAGTTGCTGGGAAGTACACATGTGTTAGTTATGGCAAGAAGTTAGTTCGGCACGGCTTGCAATTTGAAAGATGGGGCCGCTAACAGTTGTACGTCGTGCAAGTTTCCCTTCTTGCGTCCTATCTTGGCATGTGGGTGAAACAGCTTTCTGTTATATTAATAGTCATATCACAAATAGTTCTATAGGTATGTGAAAGTAGGAAGTAGGTACTCACCAAAAACTTTACCGCTTGCCGCGTGTGTGAGTGCAATTGACAAGCCAAAACGTAATATTGGAATAAAGGCCAGTCGTAATAAACTTTGAGATTGCATTAATTGCGGTAAAGCTACATTTTTGATATGTTGCTTGGGTCCATATGCATAGTTTTTACCCAAATTTGCAGCTCGGTAAATATAGTAAATAGTTGTATCGGTATAGTTGTTTGCAATAGTTGTATCGGTAAAGATGCAAGTAAAAAAGTTGCATTATCGATTCAATGACCCAAATCAAATCAAATCAAAATTGATTCATTTACTCACACTAACATTGAAAACAACATGAGATTAAGTAAAAGCAATATAATTATACGCCTTTCAGCAGTGTAAGTGAGAGTCTGATGCCTATGCTCGGCATCAAATTACAGGACATGCTGTATTACAGGACATCAGGCTATTTAAAATGGATATTGCTTCATTTAAAAGCCTTTAATGTGATTGGTATTTTTTTCGATACAACCTGTTATTGTAATTGAACCTAACTAATCTGTATTTTATTTAATAATTTTCAGGCGTAACCCATTTGAATATCAAGTCATCAAGATAAATGACACGGAGTCTTTATACGACTCCAACTTCGACTTCAACAGAAAAGTGAAGGTGCTCACGCATGGATGGCTCAACCACGGCGACAGTCCTATGCCGGAATCAATCAAAGAAGGTAAGTTTAAGTAGCTTTTACTTTTATAAGTAAGCTGTATGTCTGCATTGCACCAACCATACCTCGGTTTCTTCGTATGGAGTTTGACAGCAATTTGAACTTGCGTTTAGTTTGCATATTTAAAAATATTGTATTTTACTTATCTTTCTTAAGTGTTTGTGTAGGTACTAAACACGTGTAAGAAAAATTTATTTTCATTTCATCATCTTCAGCGTACCTGAACGTAAGTGATCTGAACATAATAGTAGTGGACTGGGGCAACGCGGCAAATGTCAACTACATACTGGCCAGCTACAACGTGGCCATGGTTGGACGGCTACTCACGCAGTTCCTGAACTTCCTCATCGATGAGGGCTACTCTATGGATGACATGCATCTCATAGGCCACAGCCTTGGAGCGCATGTTGTCGGCATAGCTGGCGCTTTTGTGAGCAAAGGACCCATTGATACTATTACAGGTAGGTAGAGTAATAACACGTAGGTGTAAGTGTACCTGCGTGCAATAATTACGTGTAGTAGTTATTTGTAGTAATATAACTCATAAATAAAAATAATAATATAACACGTACTTAATAAATTATTCAAACTAAATGTTATTCGTCAGTCAATGAGCGGCAGTACAAAGCAGTTTGAATAACCATATTAAGGACAAGTTGTTAAGGGTGAAAATATAATATGAAAAACATGTTAAAAACATGTGTGGTCAATGAAGCACCTACCTAATTATCTATTAGAGATCCCTTCAGAGTCATCATTTTTGTCGAATCATGGCTAACATCTCTAACTATTCTCTGGGTTTTCAGGTTTAGATCCTGCCTTGCCACTGTTCACACTGGGCAATAAAGACGCTCGTCTGGACAAGCACGACGCCAGGCATGTGGAGGTGATCCACACTTGCGGGGGGTACCTGGGCTTTGCTTCTCCCTTGGGCCACATAGACTTCTACCCTAACGGAGGGACTCGCCAGCCTGGCTGCAACTTTGACTATAGAGGTAATTTTAATCAGCATCATGATGCGGACATCGAAGCCTTGATGGAATGTCTTTGTAATAGAAAGAAGATAACACACATATTATGGTGATATGGTAGTCTTCATTACACTAGTTAACTAGTAGTAACTAGTTAATACACTTTACTCCCAATTGTCACTTTTTGAGGAAAGGCAGTAAAACTTGTTATCATTGTTGTGAAGTTTAAATTAACTATCTAATATTATAATGATTATGGTTATTATACCGACAAACAAAAGTCGAAAAATTGGTTCGGAAGCCTTACTCTATCTCTGGCTGCAGTATGTTGACGCAACATGACGCTCATCATGATATAGACGTTCCATAAATTCAAACTTTATGCACCCATTCCACCCTTTAAGACCACCATTACAAACAATTTGAGTTGATGTAAAGACAGAACATAGTGAAAAGGTAATTGAATCTCAAAATAATCTTCTATCTTTGCAGGTTTATGCGCTCACAATCGTGCCCACATGTTCTTTGCTGAGTCAATAATATCGGATGTGCCTTTTACGGCCGTTCGATGTGTGGACTACAACGAATTGTACTACACGGGCTCCTGCAAAGGAACAGGAGAGACCCTGATCATGGGCGGATTTGACATACATTATGGGTGAGAGTTCTAACATAGATTACGTTTCGGCAACGTATATTGGATAGGACTATGGGACTTAACTAAGATGAAGATAATGACACGTTGATAGATATCTCGCTCTCGAAAAATCATCAAAAATACAGGCTGTAACAAAAAGGTGCAGTGCTACAAAAATACCAACACAGGGTATTTTCTGCTCTATGGCCTCTTAGACTCTTTACACACTGCGACTTTTAGCATCGATACTAACGCGCGTTTTGGAAACGCGCGACAGCATCGCGACTCACGCAGTGAACAGATTTTGGCATCGATGCAGCATCGCGTTAGCATCGATGGAAACGCGATGCAGCATCGATACTGCATCGCTACCGTTTTTCTGCATCGATACTAACGCGCGTTAGCATTGCGAATGCATCGATGCTAAAAGTTGCGCAGTGTGTTAAGGTTGACATTTTGCGACTGCATCGCGTTTGCATCGCTGCTAAAAGTCGCAGTGTGTAAAGAGTCTTATATCGACCTTTTTGTTACAAGCTGTATAGGTAAGTAATTAATGTGTACTTCCAGCAGACGTGTAAACGGGTATCTATCTTATCCTTGATAAAAATACAATCTTCTAATATGTATTGAGTACATACATTAGGGGTAACCGAAGAGCGGTTGGTATTATCTTTATGGATGCTCCAACCCTCAAATCAGGGTCGGCTAATCAAACAAAAGTGTATGGCCCGTTCCCAAGCTCGGCGATCGTAAATGTACATCACGACCAAATATACCACATTGCGGGTGAAAATAATGTACTACAATACAGATAAGTACAATACGTACTCGAGTGTTTGGTACGTGACGGGAATGCGGCGGCGCCCGCCCCTAATATTTTATCCTTGTACACACGGATGGTGAACTGAGGAATTTAAGTTATGCTCACACCATGAATCTACAAGAAGTTTGAGGTTAAATAGCGCTATCTAAATACAAGCGCACGCATATTTTGACGGCAGTTTCTAAATTGTAGGAGAATGCTAATTTCGAACGAGATTTAGTTAAACGGCATAATGCGAGTAACTATCGAGACTATAAAAAGTATTCCAAACAGTTATACATGTTAGTTGAGAGGTATTTCTGGAGTATCGAAGATATATCCTAGTTGATGTCATGACCAATCGTCAATCCTTCGACTGCTCATCATCTACTGAATAGATTTCATATCCATAGAGAAGGTCAATAAAAACTGTTGGAGAAAGAATACAAAATCCTCAAAACTAACAATGTCGTCCACATTGTTAGTTTTGAGGATTTTGTATTCGGATGTAACTTAAATTTAATTAGTAACAATTAAACAGATGCTGCGTGTAGCTGAGCTATCCTTCATTTCTAGCTATAAGTTATCACAAATAGCCAATTTCAAAGGCGTTGTGCATAATTAGGTATAGGTAGATATAACTCGCGCGCCCGCGCCGCGTTTATACGCGGGATTAGCATATGTAATTACAGCGGGCTGGTCCGACGTGATTCCTGCTCTGTTCCTGTTTCTGCGAGAACGAATCCGCCTTGAGGCTTAATGCCTTCCCTCGTGTGCTTAATCTGTTTTACTTGAAATGCAGCCTACTGCTAATGAGGCGGCGATAACAACTCATAAAATTAATAGGAATTTTGGACGAATTCTTTGCAAGGAGCATTATTTTTGAGATCTTTTTCGCAAGCTTCTAATCTATAGTAGTGGAATACTTTGGATGTAATTAAATACAATAACGATTTGGCTTTTTAGTGACGTCATTGACCAATATAATAGAATCATAATTCAAGCCTTGCTTGCTTGCGTGAGAGTCACCAATAAACCTTAAGGTGTGTCGGCAGCACAAACTTTTTAAATTATAATTTGAAAAGAGTCAACTTTTAGTTTTTTTTTATTTCATCTTTTAAGAGTCAAGTTTCTACCTACAGCTTAACTTTAAAAGACTGGAAATATTGCAATAGTCGCGCAGAAAAGATTCAACAGAGTTATTTCTTTACTGAGAGACCCTAAGCTGCTTAACGTAGTAATATAAATGAAGAAAGAGCTTGGAATCTCATTAAAACAGAATTTTACTATTAAATATAATACTAGTGTACTACCAATTTTAAAGCCATACATTCAATAAAAACAAATTGTAAACATTTAGTTATTCCAATTTCCAATCTATACCACAGAATATATAATAGTCCTATACACGAGAAATAATTAAGGCGTATTCCTATTATTAGTAGTACCTAACAAATAGCGAAACAAAGGTGGATTTAGCTTTTCGTGGTTTCGCAATGCATGAACAATGCAAACCAAGGTAGCAATAATTCGGCTGGAAGTATCAGAAGGTAAAAAAAAATACACACGTAACGTATAAAATATACACACTCTTTTCTGTCATAACCGCATTAAAAGATGCAGGCAACGCCACGGAGGGGGAAACTTGGAGAAACTGCGTCAAAAGATTCCGGTAAATCGTCTTCTGTACATATTAATCAGACAGAATGCCGTACATAAGCATACACGTTGTATGTACTCCGCAGCGCGGAAAATTTCATAATTTTCTTTTCGTCGAAGAAAGATTTCCCTGAGAAACGTTATAACCAGAGAGAAAAATGACTCGCATTAGGTGGGCCTACGGCGTTATGTATATGTATAGGCTTTACCCGCGTCTTTGCCTTTGAAATTTGATAAGAATAAGATGAAGTAATAATTTGGAACTAAGATGTATTTTCAATGGACTGTGGACATTTCACTAGTATTTATGTATCGTTTAATGGCTAAACCTAGGTTTATCCGAAAACAAGATTGAACTATGAGAGTGGCTGCAACTACTTAGTTCTAACCGGCCAAAACTAGGTGTAGTCAGACTTTCTGTGGTCACACTTTGGATTCCTGCCATAACAAATACAAAACATGCTTTCACAATTTTAATATTTTGAAAACTCTTTACTTAGTATATTTTCCTTAGCGAAAGGGCTAAGGAAAACTATCAACAAAAGAAGTAATTTTAAGTAAGCATTTACGAACATGTTGAACTTTAGCTGTTCGGATTAATTAAACAAAGAACACCCGTTTGTTAAGCAGTAATAATGTTGACTTAACATTTCTATGTACTTTTCGCAAGAGTTAAAACATATATTAAATCATACAGATTCAATTAAGTACAAAAGTTTTATTAGATCGTCTTATTATTTTTGCTACAATCTTCCACAAGCCTTATCAAAATATTAAGATAATAAAGTTATTATATTTGCTGCAGCAATCTGGTCAAATCAGACAGTTCATTAGATGCCTAGGCAGTTCATAAAACCGGTCAGCCGTTTGTGAAAGTATTTAATTTGATGAAAACACAATTTTCGGATACTTTTCGCAAAGATTTATTAAGGCTTAGATATTCCATTTTTACGATGTTTCGATTGAGTTTAAACATGGAAACACTAATTATTTAAATCTCGAATCTATATATGTTATAGAAGAAGATTACTAGAAAGCTGGATTGTGGTTGGAAACACGATTGTAATTACTTTGCTCGATAATAATTGCCTCGGAAGTGGGCCCCATTTTTTTCGTATTTTCTATGTAGTTTTCAAATTATTGGACTTATATTTATGAAAATCACATATTTTAGTAGGTAATTCCATTCTACACATATACATGTTAAAATGATTTCAAAATGTTTGTTATTTAGATCAGAATAACGAAATATCTAAAAACACTTTATTTGACCTATTTCGACTTTTTTGATCTTGATTTGCTCAAGCTACACAGATGTGAGGAACAGAGGATTATAAGAATATACATTTTGACCACATAAGTGAGATCTCAGCTATGAATCAAATGATTTTTTTTTTAGTTTTTATCGGTGTTATGTTCAGGCAAAGAAAGGTCCATTTTTTTCATTAGTCTGTATTCTTTCTTACAAGCAGCAAATTCTTCCAATTGTCTTTTTAAGATTACTTTAGACACCAAAGATGTTTAGGGCGTCCAATCGTTTTTTTCCAGTTTTATTAACATTTTCATTCATAAAACACTGATTTAGTGATTCTCACACTTGTGACGATGGTGATTCGCGCAACGACTTTGACGCAACAGTTGATCGTCGTGTCATCTCTGTTCTATACATGCAAGCAGAAATAGCGCTATCTTTTTATTCAAATGACAAGCACGAGATACCATTTCCTCATTCCCCTTGACGCCACTGCGAACGCTGGACCTATGTCAATTTTTGCAATTTTATTTGCGTACTTAATTACGTAAAACACCTAAGAACTAATAATAGCTAATTTCGCCGCGCCGCGTCACGCTCAGTTGGATCAGCACCAGTCTTATACTAATCAAAGGTCGCGAGTTCAAATCGGGGGTATCATGAATATTTTTCTACATAGTCACAATATTTTTTTAGAAAACGAAATAAGTATTTATTTTAATTTTTGGACATTTCAACATTTAAAATAAAAAAAAATAAAAATAAAAACTAATTAAATTTTTAGGTTTTTTTTAAAGTAGCAAATCCTATTAAAAAAACTACATAACAATGAAAATAAATTTCAAAAAGAAAATTAGTATCAAAAACATCATCACCATGCGGATAAATCTCCTCAATGCCATGAGGATGGAACCCCCAACCTCTACGTGTTAAGCAAAATAAAAAGAGAAAGGCTGTAGCGACATATATAATTGTTGTGAATAAATGAACTATATTTTTGTACCAATCGTAGAGATGAATCCGTTTCTATAGTAACAATATAAACAAAAAGCATAAAACACTCATGTCAAATTATTGTAGTTTTGAACATTTTCTCTATTTGGAAAAATCAGAGCTAAACCATAACTGTAGGTTTAGCAGTAATCTCAAATGCTAAAGCTGTGCCCTGGTGACTCTAGTATATTGGAGACGAGAAAATATTATATGAATTTGAGGGAGGGAGAAAATTATTAGGTGATAGGTCTATATTAATTTTATTTATTTATTTACATCTAGACTCCTGTGACAAAATACAAACATTGGAGGTTAAGTTAAGGTCGGTCTAGCTCTTTTCGTGTATGGAACTCAGGTTTCCATGTTATTTACGTACGTACGTACACATTTTCTGAATCGTGTAGTAATAATGCATTGACTATCTATCTCTTATTTGGTGACATGGACTTGAGCGACGAACATGGAGATTACTCAGTATAATCCAATTATATTTGCATTCAGAAATGTCAAATCTGAATAATTTTTTCAATTTTGTTCTGTCGAAAATGTGTGGAGACTGTCTTAATTTTATTTTTATAACCGTTCCTCAAATTGCTGTTACTGAATATCCAAAACAACTTTGGTGTTTGTGACACATAATAATTCTATTAATCTTGTAGTTAGCGCCAAATGGCGCTTCGGGGTCACGAAGGGTTCCGTACCATTATCTATGAAAATGGCATAAACATCATATCTGTTGTCAGGGAGTCCCATACAAAAGATATGAAGTCCTAATAATGGGGCAGCCCCTCATTATTATCTTTATCAGAGTAGATAAGTTGTATGAGAGCAACCTGAAAAAAAAACTGTTTTTTAAGTTTTTGTTTTTTCAACGGCAACATGAATACATCCTTCCTGAAAATTTCAACTGTCTTACTATCACGATTCATGAGATAAACCCTGGTATTGCCCTTTCGGTGTAGGAACTCATGCTCATCATAATTCATTCCTTGTAGGGAGGTGTCTCAAAAATATTTTAAAATACATATTTTAGGCGGTGTGATTAGGATATAAAGAAACCCATGCCAAATTACAGTTTTATAGTAAAAAAGGTCTATAAGCTAGACTACAAAAAGTCAAACATGGCAAAACCATATATGGTTTATCAAAGTAATTGTGTGGGTGCGGTGCTCTAATTAACAAACCTAGACAGTTGAAATATGGCATCTAGCTAGGTAGGTAATAATGTGTAAGCGAAGGAAAAAATCTGAAAACAAAAGAAAGTTTTTTAATTGTAGCGTCTGAAACCGTTATAATTAAGTGGATGGAAGCTTGCACAAAATATGTATTAATGATTTATGAATAAGCAAATAAATATTTCTATAAAAAGTTATGATATCCCAACAAAAACATCAATGTGAAAAATGATAGCCAAGTTCAATGCTCAGTATATTTGATAGTGAACTTCGCCGAAAAAAGTATTGCATCTAAATGAGAGATTACTACTAACTACTTTTGCCTTACTATTTTCTTACTTTCTAACACATGATAGTCAAGTCATTTTTATAATTCAGGCTGATATTATGCGAGTATTTTAAGCGTGGTGTGGGTGACCTCGATAGTAATTACTTTAAACCATTAATTTACTTGAACCATTTCACGGGACATCCAAAATATACGCGGGCGACGTCGCGGGAGACGACTAGTAAATAAAAAACTTTGATATTATTAAAGGATTACTGAAACGATAAAGAAACCTTTGTCTTTAATTTAGCTTTCCATATTTGTAATGTTAAACGGAAGCGTGAAACATACTGCGCAGACCCTAGATAAACTGGGAACAGGGCAAGAGAATGATGATGATGATTTGAAATGTTATGAATTTCAGTGTGTAAAAAAAACCATGACAAAATTCTCGTGATGGGTGAACTTTGACTTATATACCTACTGGTTTGTACGGAACCCTAAATTTGAAGTGCCATATCTGTAATGGTCTTCAGTCATCATCAATTGGAAGACTGATGGAAGATAGTAGTGAGACTATAACTGTGTCGACAAAAAGGATCTTAATATAAACCACCTAAATGTTATTACATTACATTTCCTACACCTATGGGTTGGCTGGAAGAGGTATCTTTTAGGGATAAGCCCACCTTTGTTCACATTGTGACTTCTTGTACCTATTTTCTGTACATCTTATAAGTGCAATAAAGAATATAATAAATGTTATCGGATATTCTCTCTTGTTTTTATAATGGTTACAGGTTGCTGGCATAAAGTGCTGACCAGTCGTGTGAGAATGAAATGCCACTCTTTGCGTTCCTTGTTCTTTCGATAAACGTTTAGACTAAAAAGCATGTATGGTGTACTAAAGAAACCATTTTGTAAAAGTTCTTAGGGGTTCTGCTAGATGGCGTGGGTATGTTACTTACAAAAGCGCATGAAGTATCTTATTCAAGAAAATTTTGTTCCTTAAATAAACACTAGATGGCTTAATTATACACGAGATTTGTAAGACAAAGTTGACAGAAAAAGTTTTGTGCGGGGGTGCTGGTGGGGGAAGCGCCCCGCACTTTTAACAAGGGGGCGGGGCTTATGAGATAATTTGACGGAATAAGACGGCCTTAAATTTTACATCCCGATGTTTCGAACATTTTTACAGCGGTCGCGATGTAAAATTTAATGAATCTTCGCGAAAAATGACTGAAAATTGTGTTTTAATCAATGAGAGTATTCAAGTACACTTCAGTAATAAGTAAGTTAAATGTTGAGTTTCATCATCAGCCTAGCCATTGAATTGGAGGCCAGCGTTCAACGATCTTCCCGACATCAAATTAACTGACTGATTAAACAGGAGGCTGCGACATATCCACACAATTTGGGACAAGGATGGATTGTCTGACTTTGACAAACAAGCAAAATGGACAAATAAATGAAATATCAAATAAATGTCGTCATATTAATGTTACTGTGAAACTCTGGACGAATTGCTTACGTTTACAGGTGCCTCTTTGATATTATGTGCCTACTTCAAATATTAATTAGCCTACCAGTTTACCACCTAATGTGCGTAATACTATTTCGAGGTTAGTAGGCTTCACTGATATGGACCAATACCATACCGTGAATTAGTAGATAAGAGTGAATGAATGAATGAAATGTTCCCTAAAACAAATAGCACTTACTTAATTTTGCATACCATATTATAACGTCAATCGGAAAACAGCATATAATTCTCGTAAAAGCAAAACAAACATATGCTTATGTACAGGAAACCTGTAAATAAGCAATAGCCCACGTTGAGTTAGAATATGATAATATTATTTATACAACACTTCCTCGCCCCTCAAATCTCACGTCTATTGTTTCTTTGCAGGAAAGACGGTATTTATTACCTCAAGACGAACGCGGAGAAACCCTACGCCCTTGGGGACCCAGCATGAATTACAATAAAATATTAATTCCTCGCTTTGCCAACTTCGCCTATAAATTAAAAATTACAAAGAAATTACGTTAGGGCCTCACTTATTTTTCTTTTTAGAAAGATTTCAGACTCATGAAACTTAACTGCCGCTATATTTTCCATTTGAGGGCTGTTAGAAATTGTTCAAAGAAGGAGCAAGAAGTTTTTGTGAACTTTGTAAACGGTGCTGTAGTATGTATTGTAAGAATTGAAGTTTAATGTGTAAGAATAAATACCGTGGTTACTTATTTATTAATAAATTTTACGGTACTTATTTCGTGTTTTATTAATTCAGTTTTAACATCTGTCTATAGTTATACGATTAATAATTTATACACTTAAAATATTATTATCATCTAGAGTAGTTTAATTAGTAGAACTAACTTGCTTGGTTACAGAATGTTAAAATATTGATACGTTTCTGACAGTTTATTCGATAAGTAATAATACTGCATTATTAGATTGAAACATTCAATTATTTTGAAAGAGAAACTTGGGGTAATTGAAGTCTTTCAAGTCATGCAGTTTCTTCGGCACAGTTCGCGACGAATGCTTTGACGAATTAAACTTAAGCTCTGCAGGAACTTATTTGGGTAACGAGCTATAAATAATCACGTTGTAAGTTGTTAGCTTGACTGTACAGAGTTTCCAAAACGTGAGGTTTTGACTCCAAGGTAGGATTATAAGAAGGCCGATTCTCGCATGATCGAACTTATTTTGTGTGGTAATTCGATTACGAGTATCACTGTTTTACCGAAAAAACAAGTAATATATCATGTATAAAACTACCGCACGAAACAAATCAAAATGTATAGAAAACGTGACCCGGATAAAGCAATAACTGTATTGTCTTTAAAAAAGAAAAATTGTTCGGTAAACTTTTTTCGTATACGAACTGCACGAGAATTGGCCTCCTGATGTACGTTGTGTTTTACGCAACTTATTTGTTTGCCTTATTTGAAAATCTGTTAGCTTATGTTACAGACCTAGCAAAGATTTGATATAAAGATACCAAGAGTTAGTTAAAATTATTTTCCAAAAGTTAATTCAGAGTCCCATTAAACAGTTTGCGACAAGCTATGGGAACTGTTCCAACACAGTAATATCAGCGAGACAAATCGCATTTCTCATATTAGGTAGGTATGTTGCAAAAAGGACGTTGAAATATTTATGTCGCCGAGTTTCTTAGCATATTTCTTTTAACCATTATTTATATTCCAATGTGCCTCATAAATATTTTGTCATGCACGGCTGAAATACTTTTGAAAATATGCGAATGCGATAGCTTGTTCTCTTATTTCTTTCATTGTCGTTTTCGGTAAGTTGTTCATGTTAAGAGATTTGCTTCCATGAATTGTTAAAATGTTGACGAAGTTTTATAGACGTGATCATGTAGACATTTCAGGAGATTATTTACGTATACTTGACTATTAGTTAATAATTATATTACATGTTCCTGCATCATTATGGAGCAGCATTACAATTGATAACGCAGACAACGTAATATTTGAGCATTAATTAGAACGACGCGATCCGCGCGTCCTAACTGGCTGATGCAAATACTCGTAGCTTATGCATTTCAGACGTTTGCCAAGCGTTTGGTAGTTAGTCTTGAAATGTGTAGAATTTGTATTCCCCGCGGAGATGTTCGCCCGACACCGTCGGAATATTAACGTGGAACAAGAGAAATAATGTGGAATAAACCGCCGGTGCAGGACGTGCATGAGGGTGCACTGTTCTGTTGCCAGAAGACGCCTATTCAATTTGGCAGCGTTGCCGCTTTCGGTTATTCTTTTCCGCCGGGCTGTGGTTAGAATCCTCTTTGAGCCTTTGGAGTAACATAATAGTCCTGTATCGTTTCTGTTTCCGCTAAGGTATTCAATATTACGATCATTAGTTTTTGAAAAGCTTGTCGCTCGAGTTATGATACGCTTGTCGTCGTTTGCTTTATGCAAAATAGTAACTAGAAACCCTGACTCAGTATTTGATGAGTATCTTAGTTTATGCTTGGTTTATGGACAATACCTCTTAAGAAAACTTACACAAACATTGTAAATTCTTGTGTGTAAAATAAGTATAGAAGATTGATTGCAGGCGGTGTCTTACAAAGGCATTAGGTACTATCGACTAAAAATACAAAGTTCCTATGTACTTTTCTATTTTACCTCTTACGGTGGCAAAGAATTCAAAAGGAAATATGAATCAAGGTATAAAATCACTCAAATTATTAAGCAGTTATTGAGTCCATTAGTTAAATTGCACTTTGAAGAGCGTTCCGTAAGAAACATTATGGCACATTCGTGATTGCAAAGAGAGTGGCGACGTGCTATGGAACGCTACGACTGTATTCATGTGTGACCGTATCTGGGCCCTACTTTTGTATGACAAAGTCCGTATTTTAATCTTGGTCTTTTCACTCAATCTCAAGGTGTGTGAATGAAATGAATACTTAAGATTATCATAGTTAAGGACCTTTTTTATCGAACTTGGTAAATGCGCTGCAAATAGAAACACTCATACGGATTGTCAAATATTTCAGTAAAAATGACCACTTATAAATATCATCTATCATCTGAATCATCGACATAACTAAAAGGATTACCTACAAACTAATAAGTATTCTGTTGAAGCTTGAAAAATACCACCGAATGAAAGCTACAACTACGATGCTACGGTCGTAGCAACTCGAGAGTTGCTGTTCTATGTTCTATTTATTAGAAATCATTTTATTTCTCATGTTTTCACTGTTTGTCTCAACAAATAATCTCGTTATATCGCTTGAGAGCAAATAAATATGTTGTTTACTAGTATAGTATAATGAGAGTATTATGGTTTTCATAGGCACATTACAGTACGTTCTACCTGCCCGCCAACAATTAAGTTTAAAAATGCACTTTATAAAGCTTACAAAAGTTTTACCAATAAAGTATTAAAAAGTTAGATAACTTATAACTCGAGAACGGGAGGACCGATTTTCATGATTTTGTTCGTTGGACTTTTCTTTGCCCCGACTACGACATATAGGGAAAAGAGGTTCGACGGAACCGCTAGTTATCATCCTTCTATGTATTCAGCATTGATAATAGTACTTAGTTCCTTCCTATTCTAATTAAAACCGTACACACCGCAATGCAATCTAAATAAACATGGTGTGTGTTTCATTTAGTGTACGTAGCATATTGATTCCTATACTGCAGACACCATGATTCGCATTTGATGTTAAATCCCGGCCTTTCGTTTACTGTAATTATTTGTAACCAGAAATGACGCAGCATCAAGAGAAGTTTTATTAAATTCCCAGCGAAATTATTCAAATCATCCAATTTTGCATGCGATAAGTGTAATACGAAGGAGTGAGTTTACATCAAACTTCCAAGCGAGAAACAACCGCAGTTTGCTGAACGCTTGAACATGTTAAAAGCCGCTAACTTTATATTACCCTTTCTCTTCGGATAATTACGTGTGGTTTTGCTCTTGGATACTTTGTTTTAGTATTTAAATTGAAACTTTATGATTATCGCGCATAGGTGTGTTTTTCTGTAGCAGCCGTTTATGCGTTAATTGGTATTGTTCGAAATGGTTACGAGAGCCCACTGCGTGGTATTTGCGTTTATTCCTCGCTCGTGTCAAAATTGCGATAGATTCTTTCCTCGGGCCGGGTACCTTTTAATTTGAAGTAATTATTCTAAGAAGAAAATGTTTGGATGTTTCCCAAAACAAACAGAATACCTATTTGAGGCTTAGCAACATGCTTTTGTTCTAATTAAAATGTCTCTTTACGAAAGGAAGAGGAAGTAAGTATGAAAAATGTTGAGTCTGTGTAGACACACCCTGTGTACATTATTAACTACTATCTCAGATAAAATAAACTAATTTTTTACGTGAAATTTCTTCTCATAAATAGCTTTGTAATTTTTTTGAATGAATATTATGAATCTTGTTTTTAATGACATGAAGAGATTTTACTATGGTAAGGCTCACGAATTCTGATGAGTACTAGAATACATAGGTACTTTTAATTATTGTCAGACGTAGAAGAAACGAATAAATACTCGTAGTTATTAACATTATCGCGCCCTTAGCTTTCCGAAGAAGTCAATCTTATGCCATTTATTATGATTGGAGTTTTATTTTGTAGAAGCCAACATGGTATTCTTGACCTAATATAAAATGCTATCTAATATCTCGTGAAACATAGCCGGGTGCGATGATGGCCGGCTGTAAAAAAGTAATATTGGGTAGGTGAGAGCGTTCGCTCGTAAAAGGCTCGTAGAAACACGTGGACATTATAAAAATATTACGTTCAGAGAGCAAAGCTGCCGAGAAAGATGGATTCCGGTTGAGTTTTTTCTTTCTTATGGGATAATAAAAGACTGACTTTATACTTTTCTTGCAATATTTTTTTTACTCTGTGGACAAGATACCGAATTTGCTTTAAAAGCGCAAAATGACATAATACACCTTACTAAATATGAGAAGATACGGAATGCAAAGGTTCAAATAGTATATTTTAACGAAAACCTTGGAGTTGTAATATAAATTATTATTATTGGATTTAAAATTTTCAACAAGTGAATACCTACCTCAAAGCGATGGGCACGCACACGGTTAAGGCAAAAACCGCTTCTCATTGTATATTTAGCGCGTTAGGGATTTTCGCAGGCTTTGCTCCCGTCGGCTTACCAACCGGTCTGACCTCTCACTTTTAAAACATGCATTATGAAACTCCTGCAACACCGCTTTTGTACAAACGAAAATATGCATGAAATACCCGTACGCACATTGTCTACATACACACATATTGTATACCAGCTACATGCTGCTATTTGGTATTGTACTGCCGCATCTGAAAATACATAAGCTTGTTTGATTGGACACAAATATTAGTTTACTCAGTTTTTTTTTCAAAATTGGTTTTGCCGTAGCTATTCGTGAGCATTTTAAAAATATTATCACGAATATGCCATTTACAGCTGCACCATCATGACACGAGTCGTAGATATGTCACCATGTTGCGTTTGTCTAAAAGCCTAACATGACCGAGGCGTGTAAATATTTTCCAGACACTGCCTCAAAAAGCCAAACAAATCCAACTAAACCGGGCCGACATTGGTAAATTTCATTCATTTTCGCCGGGTCAGCTATTCGTAATAGTTTTAGTATTTGTACTGAATATTGTTGTGATTTTAGGTTCTTGGTATCCGAAAATGTTTTCAACGTAACATTTATTTATAACGATTTCCTTTTATTTGTCTCAACACAGCACCGTTACTTTTTATTCGGATTTTGCATATTTCGCAATTTGTTATTCGGATTATCAGTAAATGAAATTACTGATTTTGGAACGAAAAATGACAATACGGTAGGTATTTCCATTCCGTGTGTTATCTACACCTGACTGAAATTATTGTTCAATTCGATGAAATACTAACCTTACCTACGTAAAAGAAAATAGAGGGAGATTTAAAAATGTGACCTTACAGAAGCTTATATCTCGAAAAGTGTCAATAAAGACTTGAGAGCTAAATCCTTAGCACTTATTTTAGGATTTGAGCGTATTAAAGGAACGTGACCATCGTGACATTAGAAGTTAAAATTTTCGATTGAATTTCTGTTGAGGATTAGGGAATAGTCTGGTTTAGTTATCACGAGGGTAGGATGAATTGGACATGATGTTCACTGCCTTTTAGAAACACTCATTAAAAATATAACCAATTGGCAAGTTCAAAGATTGCACTGTATTACTTTTAAAGCTTTTCAAGGTTAACCAACTGTTTAATTACTTGCCTTATCATTTTTCAAATGGCACTAATCTATGGACTATGGTGATAAGTTAACTCTCTGAAAGAAAAACCTATGCATAACCTTTATTCGGAACTTTATAATATAAGGTAACTGAAGAGTTTTCACGTAATCTTATATAACAATATTTAAAAGAAGAACATTGTTTAATGAAGATCATACGTAATTAGCGCATCGTGAGTACGTATCGAATAATTAAGCGAGTACACACAAAGGCGAGTTAAGATTTTAATTAAACACCTCTGTATGCCCACGTGTTAGGAGGGTAAGAATTTAATTACTTGCAGAAAACACAGCAATACTTTTTACAGTAATATGTCGGTTTTCGATTAGAATTCAAGGAGTTAACGTTTAAAGGTTAACTAAAACGTAGTTTTTTTACTAACTCAAATGTTTGAGTTGGAAAAAAGATTGCAACTTCTTCTAATGACTTCAATACGATCGCGAAGGTTTTTGAGCGGGCTGAAAAGGGGACAGTTTTTTTCTCAGATCACCTCAAAA
Source organism: Pyrausta aurata (assembly GCA_963584085.1). NCBI lineage: Eukaryota > Metazoa > Arthropoda > Insecta > Lepidoptera > Crambidae > Pyrausta > Pyrausta aurata. The sequence continues at coordinate 10,834,815 of OY757252.1, read as the reverse complement.
TGCTTATGTTAAACTATTTGTATACATGTTCTGGTAACCAGACTGCGTAAATATGTGTATATGCTACCTTGGGAAGTCAATTGATCGTGTATAGATACAGGTAGGTGGTTTTTTAATGAATTCGTTAGTATCTGAGTTATGTAAGGCTCAAATAGCTGTCAAATAGAAAACAATGAAAAGACATGGGCGGTTACGATTAAAGATGATGCAACCGTTAGTAATTATTTTATTAATTAATATAAAGACACACAACAACAGGTAATAATTAATTAATAAGGATTGTAATATACTTAACTAAAACCTACGAGCTACATTTCGTTTTATCCTAGCTGTTACACACTCTCACAAACTCAGCTGTCAGGCCATAGAGTTTAGAATTAAGCACCATTTGCACAAAATTTTGTGTATTTTTTAAACAAATAGAGTACCCAGCGCCCCTAACTATCTAATTAGCCGGAAAATTTATTTGGGTACCTCGCTAACACTTTTGGCTGCGTTTCCACCAGAGATGTGCGATGGAAATGTGTCGTAAGAGGATGTCTAGCTGTGCTGTGAAAATGTGTGGGTGTTTCCACCAAAGCTGTGCGATGAAAATGTGTCTACGAGGATGTGTAGCGGAGCTGTGAAAATGCGCATTAATGTGTGGTGCGAGGATGCGTTGCGAAGCTGTGAAATGTGTCAACAGGGGTGCGGTGTATGCGCAAACCTATTCAACACACATTCCTCGCACACATTCCTCGCACACATCCCTCGTACACATCCCTCGCACACATCCCTCGTACACATCCCTCGCACACATTCTTCTCTTGTTTTGTATGCGCAAAAACCTAGCTCCGCTGAGCCGTTTCCACCAGAGCTGTGCTGACCGAGGCGAGGTAAATGAAGCGATTCTATTGGTTCTTTACAAACACATTCCTCGCTACGCATCCTCGCACATCTCTGGTGGAAACGCAGCCTTAATCCGGTGGCTTGGCGACTTTTTGGTAGAACTTACTACTTTTTCACCTTTGCGGTTGGATTTAGAAAATATTTTTGTGAAAAGGAGATTATTTGTACGAAGCCATTTCCTTCATTTTGGGGTTGATAGTTATGCAAATGCAAATCAATATTCAACAACATTCAAAACACACTCATGACTAAGAGTTAAGCATAACTATGCTGATGCAACTGCATCATCATAATTGATTTATATCTATAAGGTCCGGTTGCGTGATCGTTGGTTGAAGAAAAAAAAAACCTTAACCAATAGTCATTAAAATAGTCATTCTGACATTTGGTTCAGGTATTTGTCTTCAAAACACACACAATCGTTAATATTCAATCGCTGGTAACGACATTAACCATTAGTGAACTATCGATCGTGAAATTGGCGTCTTACAAGCATCGAATGTACCAAACTTCTTACGAAAAAACGCTATGAGGTAGCTAATGTAGCTTAAGTTAAAGATATGCTGAAACCGCGGGCCCACCATTTTGAATTCAGAATATTGCTGCAATATTTTCAAGTTGTACTGTACGGTATACTACTACTCATGCTTGCGGTATAGTCTATACCGCAATGTTTAAAGGTATTGGTAGAAAAAACATACGTCTCACCATTGACAAGTCACACGCGTGCTGTTGAGGCAGCCCCGCGACTCTCAGCACAAAGTCGAGCACTCACAAAGGGCGGGGGCGGGATGAAAACGTGCTTCAAAAGACACTGCGGCTGGTACAGTCGCCGACACAATGTTAGTATTCTTACATTATTTTGAGTATAGGTCGACCGCTTTCTTGCGGTAATTTTGTTTTTTTTTATTTTCATTCACCGCCCAATCTTAGACCTTACTCCATATTGATCTTATGAATTAAACCATGTTGCGTTTAAATTACGCCGGGACTTCGAGCGCTTAATGTTAGTATAGTTCTAATTTTATGTTTAGCTTTTTTTTTCCTTATCTAAGTAAGAAACTACAACTAAGTTAAAGTAACTTAACTCAAAACATGTAATAAAACTTTTAAACTAAATCTTTGCTATGTAAAATACCATCTTTGGAAACTGCTTTGGCTAATGTATTAATAACATTAAGAATCTATTCAACAGTAATATAAAAGCTGTATGTTTCTTTGATAAATAAATTAAAAAAAAACTATAACCTAAAGAAATGTGTGCATGTCTTAGTTTTAATTTTTTCTTGTTTGTTATTAATAAAGTTGCAATTAACTTACTTTAAGAAATACTATTTCATTCACATCATAATAATAACTTTAAGGAAATAAATTGGGAGGGATAGACTATAAAGGTGACGTCATGAAGGACTCAGTTTCACGGTTTACCTATTTATATTCCAACCTAGTCAAAGGTGGTACCTACGCACGATATTGCATCATTAATCATATAAATATAATGATATCGTGGTGATAATAAAGCAGTGTTATTATTTTTGGGCTGAGTAATTCTTAGTAAGTGGTTGTGAAGAGTAAATCTTCTACTATATAAAAAATAAGTCGGGTTTTCCTTCCTGACGCTATAAATCCAGAACGCACGAACCGATTTCCACGGTTTTACATTCGTTGGAAAGGTCTCGGGCTCCGTGAGGTTTATAGCAAAGAAAAAAAAGTAAATTCCCATAAAACGGGGCCGGGGCGGGACGGGGCTCGGGGCGAAACAAAGTTCGCTGGTACTGCTAGTTATGAATAAATGCGCGGTCACTGAGAATATCTTACGAGAAGGAGTTAACCACTGGATAGAGATACATGATCCGAAAATCCTCTCCGCTGATTATGATTATTATTCAAGATGCATGATATTAAGCTTACGTACACCAGAGTCTACGCACATCACGCGCTGTCTTCAAAAGAATTCGTTTCTGCTAAATTGAAGAGAAATGCTTTATTTTAAGCTTTTTAGTCAGTTATATAAAAGCGGTTTAATTATTTGAATAACATTTTCTAATATAGTTACACCTATCACTAAAATACCACACTTTTTAAATATTTGTGAAACACTTGCGTGAGAGACTGTACCACAGAGTACCGGTGAACGACCATTTGCTGAAACTTATAAATTAGTGGTTATCCTTGCAGCTTGTTTTCTTCAGCAGTTGATGAAGTGTGTAGTTTTCCTTATTATCGCTTATTTTCTGAGCGAAAACGTTATATTGTAAGGAGGTATGTGAGGGAATATGTGTATAAATAAAGTATGCTGGGTAAATTTTTGATATCTTACTCGAAATTAATCATTCACCTTTCCACTATTATATATATTTGACTACTTAAGCCAAAGGGGAATTTGTTTGCATTTTGAAATAGCAAAGTTCATAGTTCACGTTGTTTTTCGTGATCGTGTCGAGCCCAAGGGCGTTTGGTCAACACCCCATATTAAAGGCCGATAAATTACTGGACAATGACATTACTACTACTTCAAATAATACCCACTGTCTGTGTTGCGATAATTATTTTTACTAAAGATAGGTTATGTGTACGTATGTCATAAGCCTGCAAATATAGGTAAGGTAAGGTGCTTAATGATAAGCTAACCAACGAATAAGTTAAATATGGAACGTCATTTCGTATGAAGCCTTGGATAGTTTATTAACGCTAATCGGAACTTATTTAGACACTGTGGAACAGACTGTTTGTGTCAAGATTTGTTTTCAATGTCATTGCACCCTAAGGAAAAACTTTATATTACTGAAACCCTGCGTGGAATAACACGCGTATTTTCAGGCCTTTTTGTGTACAGAACTGTGAGTTGATCAAACAAAAACCACGTTAGGGATAACACAAACATGAGCTTCAAGGCTAGAGCCCTAAGTGTTAGCAAATAAACCTTTTCAATAAAATAGGAACGTGCAACCGTATAAATATCGGCTCGAATATCTGCAGTGATAGGTTTTATATTCCACACATACATTTTTACCGTACAATATTTTTCACAAAGCACAATGCCATGCAACGTTATTGAAAACTGTTACAGTAACGAACAATGGTAGAAGCCATTTTATTAACATTAGAGAACTACGTAGGTTACTTACTTGGAGTTTAGAACAGTGTTTTGAGTGCTGTTTAATTCTTATTCAAAGTTGAGAAAACGGAGGATAATAATATTTTAACTTTTCAGAGTTACTATTCAGTCTGTTTGATTGAGCTTTATTTATAAAAAAAGCTTTTAATTAAAATGGATATTTTAGAGAGTTTGTTGTTTCAGCAAGTTGTACACTAGGTCGTACGAGTATATGGATTTAAATAAAGAACTTTTCAAACTCATCAAAATCGTTGCACTGCGTCTGTTGATTTTGATGAGTTTGAAAAGTTCTTGTAGCAACGTTTTTGTTGTGATACCGAGGATCGTGTTCGGATGGGTGACCATTCCTACCATACATACATATGTGACGTTTATCATGTGTATCTCCGTGCTTTGCAGTACCGGCTATTATCGGCAAATATTAGTCGTTATGCGCTATGGGCGGCCTGATAAAATCTAACACCAAGGTCCGCCACGTTTGTCTTGCAATAACTCCAATACATCATAGCTCATACTGCTTCATACTTGAGGTAAGGCCTCTGCCCAGTAGTGGGATGTTAAAAGGCTAACTTTACAAGATTTCTTAATACTTATCTACTACATAATTACATGACTCAGGGAAGTTAAAAAATATTAAATACTAGCGGCCCGCCCGCGACTTCGTACGCGCGTGACAGCGCCCTTCGTAGCGTAGTACGATGACGAATATGACGACGTAACGATGACTGTTGTAGTATAAGAGGAGTTGATTATAGAGACTCGATCTGAAGACATCTCTTAAAGGAAACGGTCGACCCGCCATACATTGCTTGCCCCAAAAGTAAAAATCCATGCGTCACGACCAAAACTAATTTTATGGGTTCGTTTCTTCGCCTTTTAAAATAATATAAAGTAATATAAGCCGTAAATAGCGGGGTTTTCACATAAAACGAAATAAAATGTGTGGGGTCAATCTCTTGCACAGGTCTTTCTAGATCATAGCGCCATCTGTGTCGAAAACCCGCAATCTAGGCCACCAAAACTCAAACATAGAAAACTGCCCCGCTAGGGTGCGTGACGCGTGAAAATTACGATGACGCAAACAATAGCCAACGAAAAGAAGTTCCTTGTCACAGTTTTTTTTCAAGTTTTAGAAAGAGGTTGGTAGGTTTAAAGGTTATTACCCATGGGAGGCAAACGTCATCTTCCTTCTTAAAATAGCGATTGCGAGCGCTTACTTATTTAACTAACTGCCACATGACACAGTATGACACAATATGCCATTTCGTTAAGCGGTCGTCAGTTTGCTTATAAGTGCTCGAAACCGCTATTTTCTGCCAAACAACAATTGTTGGGGACAGGAAATTGTATTCAATAGTTGTCCTATTTTTTTTGTAGATTTATATGCCGCTAGATAAAAGCAAAGTAAATTAACAATATTGTATTAAAAATTCAATATATTTTTTGCAAAATGATATAGTCAAGTCTCTTAATGCTTTTCTTTAATCAAACATTAAACGACTCTGGGGCAATTTACGACCGTGTCCTTTATCTTACCCCTTCTGTCACGCGTTTTAGTTTAACTCCGTTCCCATAGATCGTAGCGAAAATTTATAAGCCTATACGCATTAAACTATGGCTTTCCCTGATAAATTAGCTATCTATCATATTTTATAACCTTACCAATAGTTCCTGTGAGTAGCGCGTTTAAACAAACAAACGAAAACATCCAGTTTTAAAATATATACAAAGAAATGCGTACAGACAATAAATGTTATACTTTATGCACACACAACATGTAGCCCGGTATAATGGTCAAACTTACACAGGGATATTATTTTTTTTATTTTACAACGAAATGGAAATACTTCGTACGCCCTATCGTCAATAGTATATTTATTTCAGGTACTACAATGACCAGGCTACTCTCTGCGCTTACACAGCATCATGTCACATACAGGCTGTGAGAGAAGCAAATTCCCTCAAGTCTTCTCTCGCTACCTTAAGAGTTTGAATTTGAGCTTTGTTTATGGTTATTGGTTATAGCGAATACCTACTCTACTTTCTTGAATTCAAATCGTAAATTGATAGGGACAATTCTATGTAAAGATCTACGCCACCATCATCATCAACATCCAAAAGCCGTCCACTGCTAAACATAGGTTCCCCACGAAAAGTTTGCAGAAAAGTTACAGATTGGACACCTTTCGACCACAGGAGCAGCGTAGAATGTCCACCGACAATATGAACATACGATCTGCAATCTACACTGGACACAGACCGATTGATACCTACGCTGTACAAAAAAATATTATTTACACTTCTAAGGAATAAAATCTCTTCTCGAGAGTAACATCAATACCAAACATGTGTCAAATATTCTGTCTCAGATTATGTCAAATGACTGTCAAAAATGAAATATAAAATATTTTAGTCGTAAGCACTAAAGATTATTGACATAGAAGACTATTGACATAAAATTTGAAGTAAATCACCCCCATAATAACTTTGCACCCCTTTTTAACCCCCTTAGGAGATGAATTTCAATAAAATACAAAACAAGTCTTCCGTCAATTTTGTAAAAGAATGTGTATGCAAAATTTGAAGTAGATTGGACCAAAGGATCTGGTTGTCCCATACAAACTTTGCACCCCTTTTTGACCCCCTTAGGGGTGGAATTTCTGAAAATCCTTTCTTATCGGATCCCTTTGTCACACAAAGAACACACCCTCCCAGTTTCAGGTCTCTACAATCAGCGGTTTAGGCTGTGCGTTGATCCATCAGTCAGTCAGTCAATCAATAAGTCAGTCATTCAGGACAAAGCATTTTATTGATATAGATTATTATGAAAACACTACGAAACCTATCTTATGACTAAATTACTCACTAGATTTTTGTTTATTGATTTTGTTTGGTACTGAATAAACGTTTTTTATTTCTTCTCTCTTTCTTTCTTAACGTGCCTTCACTTGTTTATAGATTAAACTAACATACCTTTTATGAGGATAGAAAATTTTCAGTATCTAACTTCCGTTGGTTTTAAAACCGGGCAGCCGCGAGCCGGCTTGAGCCGGAGTGGTCGAGATTAAAGGCTTACCCAGCAACAGCCAAACAAATTGCCCATCTAATGGCACTAGTGCGGCCCGCATGACTCCGCTATTAGAGCTCTATTTTTGAATCACTTGCGCCGATATTTCAAGTGATTTTCGTTCAAAATCAATTAAAAGGCAAAGAAAATCACGAAAATATGGACGCGTAAAGCGACACGATAGTTAAAAAATTCTAAAGTCCTGCTACCCACTGAAATAGTCAATCTATAGTTTTGCCTTACGTGAATCCCAGACAAAGTACCTACTTACTAGCTTAGCAAGTACGAAGATACAATTAAGGTTCTACAATTAATAGATAATAAACAGAGATGTTCGGTTAAAACGTGATAATATTTAAGAGCTCTTGTCAGTGGAGTTTATTCAATAAAAACTCTTGACAAGGCAAAATAGTGTGGTGGAATTCCTCTTGCCTTCCAGATCGCGTTTATGAATCGCAGGGGTTTCAAATTGGCGCAAACAAAACATTTGGAATCCTTATAAATACTTGTATGAGTGATGTCACTCACCATTCAGCATCACCATAACCACCATCATGGTTGTGCCGTACGCATCTCACAACATTGGCAGTGATTAGTATGTTACAGGTAATATTGAGCTTAACTAACCACGAGTGAAAGCTAAAAGTTGTCAATTACTATAGGTCTTAATCAGGCAGGCTCAAGATCAAAGGACTACCGAGCGCAGAAACAAATTGCCCATCTAATGAGAAGTAGTGCGCCACCCGGCCCAGCGCTCACGGATTATCCCTTGAGCCTCTGGCGAACTTGCTTAATGTTACTTAACTTTCAAAAACGCAGCACTACGGAAGTAAAGCTGAAATCTCAAACACAGTTTTTCAAGCCCATTTATTACCGGGTCGCCAAACAGGACAAACGTGGACCGCATTTTTTGGAACGAAAGTCCGAGATCAGAGGTTTATCGTCGAACAAGTAGCAGAAATTACCACCAAAACAATTTGCTCAAAATGAAGCCCGATGCACTTCTGTCTTTTTATTTTCCAAGTAGATACTAGTGGCAGATTCTTTACGGACAGATGAATGGACCCCTATTGAACATACCCCTATTGCGCTCAGTTAAGCACATATTTAAGTCATACTTATCAATTTTTAACCAAATTGTCATTAAATCTGCTTTGACGAAAAAAAAAATGATTACAGTGATCCAACTGAGCTTTACCAAGGTAGCTAGTTACTAACCTATCTTAACCTCAGAATGCGCATTCCATAGGGTCCTGACGTCCTGTGTTGTTGATTAAATTCCATAATATAATTGGGCAGGGCAATACCAAAGGGGAGGCGTAGGGCATGTCAGGATGCTTGTACGACGTCGGAGCCAATCGGCCGGTGCAAAGGACAGCGCACGTGATTGCACGATACGTTCGGACAAACGCGTTTGAGGCAGTTGCCAATATCTCGACTACCATGAGCTTTGTTCTCACTGCAGAATCAACAATGTTATCATGAAAGCACTGCTTCTGATGCTGCTCATGTAGTTGCTTTCGAAGATTGTTATAGGTGTGAAATTTTTATTGCTGTCTGCGATGACAAGTTTGACCTGAATCTTTATTAAAACCAAATTATTATCCGTACCTATTTAAACTGTTTTGCACCCCTTTTATGCGCATTTTGAATATCTGTAAACTTCGAGCACCTCTTGACTCTTCCGTAGAAACAGGTAATCCCTTTTCAAGCCGATTATTATAACAAGACAACTTTTTTGATTAATTAATAACCTTCACTGGAACAGTTAAGATATTTTTTGTTTTTGGTAGGTGCTGATCGAGTGGAAAATTTCCTAATGATTGTAATTTTCCATTTACGTTTGTGTTCTGACTTTTTGTTTGACCATTTCGGGTGAGTGAAGAAGAGTTATTTATAATTTTTCTTAAGTTGGATCGCAATACCAATTTGTAGACTTAGCTAGCTGAGTGGGAATTGAACTGCCTGGAACATGAACGGAGTAAAGCAAGATATCAATAGGCCCATGGCTATGTTCTGACTTTCACGAGAATACTTAACAGTGGCAAGGATTTTTTTTCGTAGTACATTCACATGCACAACAGATGAGACCCGTAGTTCTGTGAAATCTACAGCTGGGTGCATTGCATCTACAGACGCGATAGGAAATAAGAGTGTGGGCGTCTCATCAGCTCGTTAGACGACAAAGGATACTGATCCTTCTGTACTTTTGTCTGACACTAAGCCCGAACAAAAAAGCATCGGTTTCGCTGGAAACGCAGACGTATGGGAGCTTTGAAAAATTTAGAAAAATAGAAAAAACCCCGAGCGAATTGGCTAGCATAAGAAAAGAAAAAGAAGGAATCTGCTGAGCTTGTTTTGTCTTTGCCAATACCAATTTTAAAATCGATTAGAAGTACGGTGGTAAGGAAGTTGTTTGTTTAGTTTATTAAATAGTATTTATGTTAAGTGTCTCCTCCATAACGAAAGTAACAGGTCAAATAAACTTGCCAGTCAACGAAAAATTTGCTGTAACTCTAACGAGGAAACAATCCTAGAATTAATACATAAGTAATTCTTTATACCAAAATCGTATACTCGTAGGTATCATAATGATACTCTGCATAAGAGTTACAAGTTTTAGATTATAATTTTCAACTTTAACCTTAGTGGTTTATCAAGAGGAAAGTTGCAACTCAAGCGGCGATTCCGTGCTGCGATTTATTTGCGTAGGTGTCCGGTTTATTACCACATTTGTCCGTATCGCTCGGACCGTTTCGGCGCTAGTTCGTGACGGCGGAGTCCCGACACGTAAACACATTATCTCCCCGAACTCGGGTAATAAAGAGAAATGTCGCAACTTGATGCGCGTACCCGAAATTAAAATCCAGTGCGGCGTGCAACACCTAGATTTATTGAGTGTACCTCCACGTACCGGCTATAAATCTCGAGCCTTAGCAGCTCAGCGTAAAGTGGCCAGCGACACGCTCCACTATCATGACTAATGGCCACGTGGCGACTGCAGACGGTTTTTGTCGAGGAGAATGTTGCTGGCTTCGTCACTATTAATCTCTTCTTCTTAACAACTGTCCACTCCGTTCGGGGACGAACGATTGGAAACGATACCGGACCACCGAGATTCGTGACTGGAAAGCAAAGGCATGTCTGATGTCTGTTTCCAATAGGTCCTACAGTGCAACGTCTAAACCACGCACTTGTTAACACAGACTGTACTTAATGTAAGTTCTGACGAAAACGCAATTAAACAATTTATTCTATTGGTTAAAACCCGAAGGAACTGGAAGAAGGAAAATGCATGTTTGAATACAAATGAACACTCAGATGTATTTGGATCCGACACTCGTTTATCATTATTCTCTCTTTTCACTCTTTGTTTCAGATGCGGTCCGAATTTGACAAAATTCAATTTACTCTTCGACACGTTACAAAAGAGATTCCAATTTACTTCCAAATTGAATAAGGGTTTACGTCCTCTCTGGGCGAAATCACCCAAATCACACTCAACACAGAATAGAACAGATAGCTTATGCGCTACATCTATTGATACTAAACGCAATGACTCAGCAAACCTAACTCAAAGGGAAGCGCACTGGTGTTTATAGTTTTTGTTTGCGTTCAGCAAATGCTTATCGTGCTAAATAGTCTAACAACAGTTTCGAATGTTTAATCCTGTTTAGGAGCAGAAAATTAATTTTTGATACCCACTTAGTGTCGAAAGTTATAGCGGCCGTTGAATTGAAATTACGCATGAGCCCCACAGGAATTTGTCGGCATAGTCATCAACTATGTTGCTAACGATATTTGGATTGGTTACGCCTTGTTTAATTTGCTAACCGTTGTCAGAATTCAATGTAACATAACTGTATAGCGTAATATAATTTTGCAATCATGTATAGATTTAGTTGCCACATCGGCGAAGTTGTATTTGTTAGCTTTAATTGATTAATATACGGTATCAAGTTCTTTCTTTATTATCGACTCAAAGTTACCATTACATAGTTAAATCGTAATTTTCAAGGTTGTATGAGTGCCATGACTATTTTTTAAAATTATTACCAACCAAAATTCGAATTCCACAACTCAAGATTCGTGACGTCCATTTAACACTTAACAGTCAAATTAATTAAGCAAAGTAGTCCAAGACAGATGTCGTGCGAGCCGAAATGTATCGTCAAAGTGGTACTGCTGTAAGTTATAAGTCAAAGCATGCGAAACTTACTTCCAACACACGCGATGCCGCTGCAACAATGTGCGAGTGTCCTCAGGCAACAAGTTAGCGGCAGCGACTGCGTCTGCGATGCCACTCGCTTCCAGTCCCAAACTTCACTTGTATATTAGTTGAGATTTCACTAACTGAAGATACAGACAGATTGTCGCTATCACAACAACGCAAACAGTCGACATGGAAACTGGTAAGTCAGCTTTCCGGCATAAAATATTACAGTTAAACCTCTATGAGGCTCACATATTTTTTGTAAAAGCCTTTAATGTACCAACAAAGATGTCAAAGAAACAAAAGACGTTTGATGTAATTCTAAGTTAGTTATTCAAAGGATGACAAGAATATGGTAGCTATTTTAGCCGGAGATAATCCCAATTTCCAATATCCATCCATTTTCCTTAGGAAGAGTCATCGATAATAGAAATATTGCTTCTAAAACCGTCGTTAAGACTGCCTACGTCCCTCGCAGTCTTTGTAAACAAGAAAATTAAACGAGATCAAGCGCTTTATATTTACGAGGTAAGACGCTACTCCTTATTAAGGAGAGAATACAATTACGCAGTTCCAGCAATTTAAGAAGATCTAGTACCGTTTAATTGCAGCAGCATAAATTGTCTTTGGAACAGATAATTTCTTGGTACTCGTTTTATAGGCTCCCCGAAGAATTTATAACACTTTAACAACGGTGTACGATCCCATTAAATGTAGATCAAATGGCGTGTGCCAAGAATGTCGACTTGATAATAAATTATAACATTACGAAAAGGAATGCTTTTCAATAACTTGTAAATCAGCCCTATAACGGAAATGTGTACTTAAAGAAAGCAGAAAATATGAAAAGTTGAGTGGCGTTTTATAAAAAACAATATTTTTTTGAAAAAGGCAAGTAAAATTTTTAAGTATAACAGCTGTCCTAATTTACTGGACCATAAATTCTCAACAATACTGGCTCATTTAACAACGAATGTTTTTCGAATAAGGAATTATATTTAAACAAGCTGAGTCCCGTTGATTAAATCCCAAGACATTTCCGCCGGTGCTTTATTAAATATTTGCTCTCTCAGCAGATGCCAAATTAATTTAAAGGTATCAACTTATTGTCCTCATACACAATGTGGTGATGCTGGAACATAAACAATCAATTTAATTTTGTAATGTCTGATAAATTAATGAAGAAGTAACTTCATAATTATGTATGTTGAAATAAAACCTATACTTGTGCCTATATGATGCGATTTTAAATGAAGTAAAAGGCCGTCATATTAATGAGGGCTACCGTTTTCGGGCTCACTAGTTGGCACCATTGTCGCGTGAAGACCAGGATATAGTAAAAAAAACAATTTTGCCATTAATCTTAACATTACAATACATCGGGCATGCCGCAGTCCAGCTTCATTAGGAAAAGAGGAGTAAGTACACAAGTTATTAAAGATTTAACATATATTTTCTTAGTCCCCCTTTTAAAACACTCTCATTCCTTGATCCGTAACCAGTATTTGCCATTATTAATGGAAATTTTTACAAAACATTCGAAACATTAATCTAAATAGGAATAAACCCGCACATCTAACCCACAAGCAGTGACATTTGACATTTCGGAGACCTCACGCTACACAAGCGCCTCTAGCGGTGAATTCATACGCGTTAGCCCTCATTGTAATATAACGTTGTAAGCCCAATTCTGTGTATTTTGTGATTATGTAGTATGTTATCATTTTGTAAGCTCGTCTTTATATGTGTGTGTGTGTGTGTTTGTGATGTCCTTAATTAATAAACTCTTTTTCTTTCTTTCTATCTTATTTATTTTAATATTGTATTGTGGTACTAGTAACGGAGATTAAACGTAGGGTTGTGTTTGTAAACGTGTGTGTTATTAATTTAAAGTTATACGTTCAAGGGCAAAAAAGGTTATTAAATACGCACATTGACATGACAATCGAGGGCGTATAGCCTTTAATAAATGTCAGTTGCGGCTCCAAAGTGATATATGAGTATTTTCGGACACGACTCCACAAAAAAACGCCACGTCAAGTGCCCTTCATAACATAGCTTCTTGCATACTCATGGTTGAGGTCGTCTTTATTTTTAATGACGTGACCGAGCAACATAAATTTGCATGGATGTTTTGTAATCAGAGGTCATTATTTTTCATGTGAATTACCCTTATTGTAACAATCTTGGTATGGTTTCAGATTTGGGGTTTGTATAATTTTGGGCACAATTGATACGGTTCTCTCTAGGAGGATTTAAGTGAGTTCATTTGGAAACTATGAAGCTTTGCAGAAATATGAGAGAAATAGTTTATGACAGGTGCATTATAGTGCTGAAATCTGTAAAGATTTTTACCAAAAAGATGTAAGTAAAACGCAATAGATTTGAATATAACTTCCAAACTCATCAACCCCATAACCGCCTTGTCTACTTAAATGTAGTCTGTGATGTAGTTTAACATTGTACTTTCTTGGTGTTAAACTTATTCTGTTCTAAACCCATTATGGTATGAAATAGCGCTAAAGTTGCTCTTGGGCTAGACAGTTGCTTGTCGGAACGGTGTTATTAAATCATAAATAGTATTCCGACCCAGCCCGTCGGGCTTCGCTAGACTCAATGAAGCGCAAAAATACACGTATCACGGCGAATCCGAAGGAATCAGTTTGCGAAATACATGTTTTCTTCATAGATGAGACATTTTACGTTTATTTGTGTTGGGAAGTAGATATACATGTTCCGATTTATAATTAATTATGTATGATCGATGACTTTGATATTATAACAAAATTTGTTGTTTAATTAAATTGTTACTAACATGATGCGTTGAAGATATCCATTATGATCACATTTGGACGTTAGATTAGTTATAATCAAACTGGGAAAATTGTACTGACGACGAAATAGTGACCATGATATGAAGGGGGCGTCAAGTTCTCAGCAGTTCAATTCCCACTCAGCTCAGCTAGGTGAGTCGCTAAATTGGTATTTTGCACAAATAGTAATTAACCTTTATTTAACTATTTTGTGGTATTTGGATCCAACTTAAGAAAAACTAAAAGTATGTCTTTCTCACTCACTCATATGGTTAAAATTAAGCCATGGAAATTGGTTGGAATCAAGACATCGCAATACGAAATTTGCTCATCCTTCAAAAGAAAGCAGCTTAACTGTCACAGCAAGATCGCAATATGCACCCAGTACATGCGTAATATTTTTTATAATTTGATAAATGTAATATAGTTCTACGATAAGTATCTATTTTTCAAATAAAGCGCCACTACGCAAAGTGCATATTGCAATCGACTCGCGTGACGTCGAGCTCACAGCTCACAGCTCGCAGCGCGGCGGTGACCGGCTTGTAGCATGCAGCACTCTTATTCGTGCGCCTCTGAGCAACCGCACTTGACAACGATGCACTGTAGGTGTACATACAAGTACCTTTACTCTTTTGGATTTTACGAGTACAAAACATATCTTACGTTATGATACCTATATCTGACAAATAAAGCGCCACTAGCCACTACCCAAAGTGTATAGGTCTTGCAATCGACTCGCTCGCGTGACGTCAAGCTCGCAGCGCGGCAGAGACCGGTGCCAGCACTCTCATGCCTGTGAGCAACCGCACTTGACAACGATGCACTCTAGGTGTACATAACAGTACCTTTACTCTTTTGTTTTGCACGAGTAAGTGCCTAACGTACCTTATGTTATGATTGGTACCTATATTTGACAAATAATGTGCCACTACGTGAAGTTTAGAAAATATGAAACCGTTGAATTATCGTCTTGAAAAAGGAATCTGGAAGTTCAAATCGATGATGACCCACAACCGAACGCTGTGAATCGTTTATCGGCTCTTAAAATAACTTGCCAATTAGGTAATGATTTCATAAATGGGCGGCGATTGATTTTCTATTAGCTCATCTTATTCCGACGTTCGGCTTCAACGGCGATATGAATAAGAAATAAAATAAACATTATTTTAGTCACGACCTCTCCGTTTGCACCAAATTACCATAATATCGATCCCATTTCTCCGAGTGACAACAATATTAAACCAAACAGTTTGCGCTTAAAATTGAAAGTTGTTCAAAGGAGATACGATGGATGAAAAACATTTTATAGGAAATATTTTGCATCAAAGCGAACAATGGAACCGATGTTTATTAGCACCTCTTATACCTACAATAATGGACTATGATATCCTGAAGATTACCTTGAAAACAATAAATGCAAAACTTATTATATCTTCTATTTGATGGATGCAAGCGAAGTATACATAAAGGATATAATCAAGAATGGAAGATAAATTTCATACTAAACATTTCTTATATGGTCTTAAAATTATTTATAATAAAGTTATGTGCACTTTATGAAATAAACCAATGCCGCTAAAATAGGTCAGTTGGGGTCTTCCTTATGAAGAGTCACCTGATGATACGCATTACGTATGCACGGATCTCATTAGAGAAAAAATAATTTAACGTTGAGACAAAATTCGTGTTTTCGTGTATTTATTGATTGAGAATATTTTTGAATAAATTTTAAAAAAATTACAGTTTTTTTTAAATAAATTTAAATATAGCTTCATTAGTTAAAAGAATCAGCAAAAAATCCGACGATTGAACTTATCGAGACAAAATGTCAAAAATTTAACATTTCGATGCTTCAGACTGTGGCCGCAGATCTCCTTGACTTGATTTGCGAATGCTTGCTCTAAATATGTTTTTTTCTTTTGTTTATTTTTAATAAAACAATATGAATACGCTTTGAATTATTAACATTTTATTTTATTATTTAATAAATACTCCCACCCACTCAAAATTACGCAAATAATGCTTCATTATTATCACGTTACGGTCCCCGAAGGAAAAATAAATCTGTTTTACATATGATGAATACTCAATTTGGATGTTCGACATATTTTTTGGGTGACAAATTTTATTCAGTATCTACTCTGACGAAAGAGGAATTTAGAAGTACATTGATCTCAAGGAACTAATTTTATTTTATTTTATTTTTTTTTTATTTAATCATTTGTTTCAGGCAACAAAGGCCCATACAATATATACCTTAAAGACTAACATAAATATTTCAATAAATACACAAAAAACATTCAAATAATACACTATTTTGTCGGCGTAGTGTTCCGCAACTTGGTGTCAGGTAGCCGTCCACGAAACCGACGATATACGACACCCCTCGGCCAAAATTCTTCTTTTGTGAAGGTCGACAGCTGTTCGGTCGGAACCCTTACCACAAACGAATTGAAATTCGTATTATGACGAGATTCCAACCGTTCGACCCTCAGTGTGAACTTGGTCTTAATACGGATGTACTCCACAATCTCCTCGACCTTCGTAGAGTAATGCAGCCGGGACACGTACAGCAGCGTCACTGGTATCGCAGGACGAAGCAGGTGGTTCGGTCCAGTCGGTGCGGTGCCGCACTGGTTACGAGTGGAGGGCTTCCTTTTCTTCCTCTCAACCTTGGTAAAGCCCTCCTCATCACACTTATCGGCCTGTGATGCCAGCGTCTTAGGAGCAGTCATAAGATTGCTCTTTCCAGCGGCTGCTGCAGCATATGCACGTGTTGGAGTTGATGTCAACACGCGTGGTGTTTCCTGCGGCGCTGCGGGTGGGGTGGTGGGGCGCGCAGTAGCTCTAACGATGTCAGTGACCGCGCCGAGTGACGCATCGTTTCGCGTCGACCCGAAACTGCTGACCGATGCATTCTGCGCCCCGCGACGTGCGTTGACACTGCATGCCTCAGGTGACCTACTAACTGGAGCAGTGTTGCTTAATAGCGACACTTTGGCACGCAGGTCACTTATGGTGTTCTCTGAGGCCTCCAGCTTGGCATGCACTTCGGCCAGACTCGCTTTCAGGAACGTGATGTCCTTCAACAGCCTGGTAACGTCGACGTGATCGAAAGTGACAGGGGGCAACTTGTGCAGCTCCTTTGCCACAAACGAAGGCACTTCATCGGGATCGGTCTCCTTCAGCAACGTTATGATGTCCTGCACACTTCTTTCACCTCCATCCCTCCGGCGAGACGGCATCTGGGCACTCTTACCGAGCGTCTGGAACAGCAGCGCCTTGCCACTGCAAATCTCTTCCTGCTTGAAATTTGATTTGCAGATCTGCATGATGCTGACCTCGTCCATGGTGTCGATGGCATGTTGTATGAATGCCAACAATTCGTTAGCAATGAGTTGTTGCGAACCCATTGCTTACTGACGGCGCTCTGTCTGACTGCGCTAGTCGCGAATTAAAATGATTCTGTTGTGCAACGGACACGTCCGCTTCCGATCGCACATAGCGGCGTTATGTTAATAATTGATCATAAAATGACATTTACATTTTAATGATCAACAGTTCAGTGGCTTTCGCTTCCACCATACTTGTCTACAATTATTTAGTCTATTTAGTCTTTCGTGATGGAGATAGGTAAATTAGATAAATAATATCGTTTAAGCAATATTATTAATATTATAGCTATAGAGACACGTAATAGCACCTCAAGTTGAAACTCAGGAACTACAATTAACACCCACGAGGCACTTATTATACCCGCGGCTATGAAGAGCTTAATGTTCTTTCTACTCCATTGCACAATGAACTATATTAATTTTAATTATGGACCATTACTCCATTCACTGAAATGTAGATTTAAACGGGGAGTGATTATGTGCTTCGTACTTTCGGGTTTTTGTTTCGATTCCTATTCACAATTTCTTTAAACGTAATTGTTTTCAGTGCGCTATCTACGAAGCTAATACTTTGTGGTAAGAAGGTATATAACCTCCTTATCGATTGAACGTTTGCAGATTTTGGTCGACGACTCCCAATAATCTCGTTAGAACATGGCGGCTTCCTCACAAAGCTACCCAAATTGGGGATAAGTTTTATTGGAGGATATTTTACCAAATTGCCAATATGGTAACAAAGAAAAAAACATTCACGAAACTAAGCTTACCAAATCAATGACACCTGTTACAGGGTTCACTTTCACTTTACGTTTTTTATTCGAAAGCGCGTGGCGTTATGCAAATATTAGATATTTCACGGTACAATATTCCGTAGCAATTTACAGGAAAATTGGGTAGAAAAGCAATTGATATTCTGATCTGGTTTGGGAATTTTCGTAGGGAATTCCGTCGAATTCACTCCTGATTCACGTGGAGCACACATCCCGCCTCCGCGGCGTACTGACAATCGCAAGAAACACGAAGCAATCTTATTAAATTGTAAGTCATACTTTAGTGGTTGCCTTCCGCATCCTTTTACTAAAATATTTTGAAGATATCACGTTAGATTCACCGGAAAGTACTTGATATTCTATTGATATTATTCCCTGCAGTGTTTCTATTTCGAGTACATCAGAATGGTAAAAGATCCGAGAAAAATTTAAAAGTGATATTTGTTTCGGGTTACGTTTTGGCTTACAATATTCTTGTTATTTATTATATATTGAGCGAAATATTGTACATTAAGTACAATATTTCGCTCAATACAATACAATATAAAAAGTTCTACAGTCTGAAATTGAATAATATGCGCAATCTAACGGTACCTAATGTTGCTATATTTCTTTCTTGCTTTATTTGTCCGTCGTAAATGCTTATCTTGAAATCTTGCAATACAGCGTCGTATGAATTTAATATCCTTAGTTCATACATTCTTGTGCATGGAGTCATATCATTATTCCTTTTGGAAGACTAATAAAATCTAATTATATTCATGCAAGAATGTATTTATGATTTCAGCTGCGTGAAGCAATGTTCTTATTAGCTATTAGTTCAATGCGAACAATTTCATTTAATAATAATGTTACCAGGCAATAAACATTATGGTAGGTATTTAATTATGATTATAAGTAGAAAAGCAGTAATTATTTAGAAATACTGGGGGCGTATTGCGATCCAATTTTGACGGTTTGGCTGGTTCGTTTTTGAGTAGATTAGCAAAATTCGTATTGCGATGTCATATTTTAACCAATTCCGGTTCAACTCCGAGTCAACTCTTCTGACAGCGATTTAACCATAGAAAGTAGTATAGTATAGAATGACAAACGCGGATTTTCAGCGTAACCAAAAAGTTACTTTACATGTGTGCGTTCAATAGTGATGTGTATCTTATGGTGGTCCAAGTTTTATCGACGAGGTTACGATAAATCATGTAAATTGAAACAAAAATAATTAAATTAATGCACTTTTAATTACATAATACTTTCTATTTGATAAACAAGACAACCTCATTTTTGTTAAATTACATATTTATTTATTTATGTATGAAGACATTCTAGAAACACTTATACACGTTCCAACATAGACCTTACCACAGCACAGCTTCGGGCCAGTTGTGTGGGCCAGTGCTGAGAAGAAGCTGTGCAAGAATTACGGTTACCTAAAAAAATCAGTCAAAAAATTTATCGATACTGATGACGTCATCATTTAGTCAAGCCCTAGTGTAAAGAAACGGTTTCTTATTTTACTGAAAATACCTGAATTAATCTATTGGAAACTTTGATATATGTGTGCAAATCACAAAGGAAGTCCTAAATTTACTGTACAATTTGGCATCGGAGTCGATTTCACTCACAAATTTTATAAAATTTGGATTTCAATTTTTTATCAATGATTCATATTTACTGGTGGAAAGTATGATTTTCGGGATTGTATCCTCGGCGCACTTCACAGTTGCTGAAAGCACAAGTCATTTCATCTGAAATTGTTATACAAAACTTAAATTATAATTATATCCATTCATAATTTTTCAAAAATTCCAACGACGGAAACTTGACGTATCCACTAAATCCATTATTTCTTAGAAAACGGTCTCGCTGTCATAAGGTCTTTCGCTGTCAAATCCTATAGAATTTCACTAAGTAGCACGCTCTTTTTAAAGCGAAGATTTTTTCTTTCTCTATGGATTTAACTTTATATCGAAAGTGTTATCGATCAATAATGCATTTCACTTCACTCATTCAGTTTATATTATTGGTTGATTCATATTTTTTGTGACTGGTATTGGACAAGAGAAGTGGTAATTAAGTCTTATTGGCGGAATGAGGTTTGGAAACGTCACATAGTGGGTCTCATTACCAAATAATACTGCCAAATATATCACCATAACCACCTAGAAGATACAAACCTCCAAACCTCCTTGCAAATAAGACTTTAAATTATCAATTTCGATATTAGGCAGAGTACACATGCAATAAATTCAGTCTATAGTAGTTTGCTTTCATACATACATTAGAGCTATCTTATAACAGTATTTCGGCTTATCCAGTGATATAAGACATGACTCGCCTCACTTCATCCTCGGAAAGAAGTGAACTCTTCTATTTTGGGCCCTATAAGTTCAGGTGCAAGCCAACAAACACGAAAGTGATGTTCTTGGAAAATAAAATTATTCTCAGTATTAGTTACTATTTATAGTTACAAAAGGTTCAGATCATTGCTTGGCATTTTATTAAACGCCATAAGTAATTTTTAACAAGCAATGTACTATCCTATGTAATGCACATTGCAACACTTTCTACGTTGGCTTAGTAATATTAATAAGTAACTATAATCTTGCATAAAATGCAGAGCCCTATTGACTCAGAGTGCCCAAGCGTATACCTATTTAAATATGAACTCTTTTTTTACTTTTCGCTACTTAACTCACTATAAAATATGTATAGGTAACGAAGGATTGAATTTAGACAAAATATATTTAAAATGGCCTATGACACTTATCCATAATAGACAAGAACTAAGTCTTTAACTAACTGTTCTTTAAGTATGTAAAAAAGGCCACTCAACTGTTTTTTTTACATACTTAAAGAAGTTATGACTAAAGTTTATGTACGTTGTGTGCATCTTACTTTAAAATCATAAACCAAAAAAATGACTATCTTTCTCTTTTGTAGTACCTTCTTACTGTCATTTGTTGTTGGTTGTTGTGACAGTTTACGAAATCGATAAAAAACCAAAATATTGTTGATTTTATGTAAATAAACTAAAATACACATTATCAGTATCACAGATTAGTAAGAGTGATTTCAATGCCCGTTGTCAATAGCAAGAACTTGCTGCTAGACAAAGTATACTGCATAGTGGAGTTTCGAGCACCTATGATAGTGAACGACAAAAAGAATCCAATTGCTTTTTTCAGTTCGTAAAAGTGCTCTTATTCATTATTATTGCAAAAAACACCATAAACCAAAGCACAAGCTTGAAGTATAAACTTACCGCCATAATAGATATGTAAAAAGTAATCATAAAGGAATATAAAGGAACTGTGTAAACTGTGTATAACTTCTTATAATAAAATGCTTTAGTATCATAAAATTGTCTTTACTTTTAAGTTAAAATATACTGTTTAATTACCTATGTTCTAACACTTCGGTTCCACAATACTCCGTAAACATTATAATGCATCACTAAAAACACCTCCAAAGTCCAAATTCAATCCACATTTGAATCGATTAATTTGTTACTGAATAAATATCCATGATATAGAGCTCTTGTCAATTTCCAGGGGCTCCGATTTACCATCACTTATGTTTTATTGTAATAAGATTCCATTTTAGAAGTTTTGGTGATTGATTTTTTTCTTCAGTGTCAGATAGATATTATTTCACTTTCTCTGTTTAGGAATCTCACTATGATGCTATGTACAATACTCCGGCTTATGTACAATACTTAAGGCTGGGTTAGAGATATCAAGAGCACAAATATGTTTATTTCGTTTTAATAAAACTTTCTAAAATAAAATGTGTTCATGTCATTAAAGCTGGACACTAACGGTCAGTTTTTGCATCAGTCTTCATCATTCGTTTTAGCGATTTAGCAAATTAGCGTCATCCAAGATGATTGTATGGAAACTAGATTTCCCCACTCTCTGGCGTCACTCCGGCATTTCAGTTTTTCCCTGTCTTCGTTGTGTAAAAATACTGGATATATTATGATAGCCACGAAAAACCTAGAGTTCACTTCTTTACGATCAAAGACGGATGTCAGTACCACTGATCATGTAATCTTTTTTAGATACGGGACAACGATACATTGGCCGTAGGCTAAAAATCGTTGTCATCAGTGTCAAATCTTGACTACACGAGAGTGAGCGGAGTGAGCTAGCTTTAGTGATGTCCATACCGTCTCGTTGAATCAATCTTTCAGTCTTTTTAATTCTGGTAATGTAACCATTTTAATCGATATTTTCGTTAATGATTTCTACTACTCGATAAAAGAAATCGATATTATTTAATCGATACCCTGCTTACCTACCTGCTGTCAATGCCTGATAATAATAATAATATAACAACACTACCCATGCCCACAAAATCAAACTCTGCAGTTAGTTTAGAAGATTTTATTTAAAATACTAAAACAACACACCCTAACACACGATAATACAATTTTCTCAGTTACGCTGCAGCCTGTGACAACTTAATTTTCAAAGTAGCAGAACCAGGTCCTCAATCCTTCCTACCCGTGATTAGATTTAATAAGATTTGTTACCTGAAAGAAAACAAAGTCAAAATAAGAATATGTTATGTTGTCAGCTGCTACCTTTTATAAGAAGAGAAAACAATACGGCTGAGAATCATGATGAAACAACGACTCCGAGTCTTGCTTGGCCTCCGACACTATATCACACCATCCTCTCAGACTTTGTCAAGTTCTTTCCGCGTCTTCTCGTGCAGCATATTTGTCTTTTATTTCCATTGGGCACTTTTCTATCCTAATTATCTTAATTAGAAGAACAAATTAGTTATTTTTGTATTATTTTGTCACAAAAATTTAAATTTTATCTGACTTTTATAAAATGTCACGATGAAAAAGTATGCAGATGTCAAAGTGTCAATAAAAACTTACCATAAATTAGTCAAACGAGGTTCGCAATATATTTTCGTTCGATAAATTCGTTCAGCTATGTGATAGATACTTAAAATTAAACTGGCTGGACATAAAAACTGACAAAAATTATTGACATTTAGAAAACTCAATAATTCTAAAAAATCGTGTCGTGGACCCATTGACACCACTCAAAGTGAGGTAAGGCTGGTCAGTACTGACGTGAAAAGCTGAGCGTCAATGCCCAGCATTATTTTATAGTAAGGTTTTCTTTACTTTGTCAAACTTCATATTGAAATGTAATTTTATTGGCCAATGAGCCACTGGGTCGTTTGTCAACCACCCCATAGCAAGTGAGTCGGTAGCCAATGGCCAATTGGCCACTGGGTGGCTTTTATTTACCAATAAGAGTCATCTTAATTGCTTTCTTATACGCTAAAAACCAAACGGCTCAATTGCGACTCTGTAAAAAATTGGTATTGCGAACTAACTTTTCACTTTATTTTGTTCGTTGGCTGGAAAAGTGAATGATGGATGACCGAAAATTGTCTTTGATCAGATTTAACCTTTTGACAATAAGATGTAGTCTTACGGATACTACTCGGACATTTAACTCGTCAAGTATGTGTAAACGAGACACAATAAAAATTCCATTGTTATGCGACTCTCGGCATTCGTTTGATACCTGACTGATTAAAATAAATACAAAAATATTATTATGAATTCATATAATTTTTCGAATCAAATATTTTTAAACGGCCGATAGTCCTCGCCAAATTATTATAAGAAAACTATTTTTTTACACATTCAAGCCAAGACTTACATTGGCTAGAATTGACTCTAATTTAGTTTAATTATAATCGAATGTGTTATTTGTTTAATTTTTTTCTTTTATTATTATCAATCATTATTTTCTATTCCATACGTTTCATTGGTATACGATTGTATCACAATTCACAGGCAGGTGGACGGACGGTCTTTAGCAGACTAATGGTTAACAAAAAAAATGTTTCCACTACTCGACACTAAATGTCTAGTGCAAAGTGTGCTCGTCCCTAGATGGCGTTGGTTTACCGTCAATGGGAATTAATTGCGACTCAGTCACATGCGGGAAATATTTTAAGTAAATTACTATCAACATAACACTTCATAAGTCTAAATTCGTTATGGCTAAGCACAATAATTTTCGGCATGCTAATTTATAAGATTTACACAAAGGGATTCAACTCTGATTTGACAACCTCGGAACGTCAACTTAATGAATGATAATATTAAATCAGAATCGATCATGAGACAACGCTATATGAGAAAAAGAGTTAGATAATCTATTCAGCAGGTCAGCATAGGACAGCACCATACGAGTGAGTGAAATAAAAATACTTTTATTGTTTTTCAAGTTCCATCACAATACCAAATTAGCGACTCAACCAGGTGAGTCGCAATTGAAGTGTCTAGTTATTGGATAGTTATTGAACCGTAATAAGCTACATCGCAATACGCACCCAGGTTTCATGATTTTAACGAATTTAAAAACAAACTCGCAACGCATGCAGTTTTTTAATAATTTGCATGTGTAAATTTATCTTTCGTTCAAATATTTTTCTCCGAATCTAGTACTTAAGTAAGTTAGTTTAAATACGTGATTTTCTAAAGTTTCTTATCCGTACGATTGGAGAAAATGAGATGAGATTTGGAGATATGAAATTGAGATGGGGAAAAAAATATCTTGATTTTTTGACACCTAAAAATGACAATACATACTTAATGTTGTGTAAGAGGCTAGGGAGGCCGTTGCCCTGCAGTGGGACACCACAGGCTCTTAATAAAATAATAAATAATAATAAGAGAGCTAAGACAAAAATAACAAAGAATAAATCATGAAAATTGGAACTATTCTCGATTTAGAAGGCATTTAATCTTATATGGTAACTAGGTATTTATAATTTATTTAACACCAACTACGCAATATTGTATAGGCACTAGTGATGCTAGAGGCCAACTACGTAACGTAAATATTTGGCATTCAATGCAGTGAATACACACATTTAATTACACAAGAACTATTCTTAAATACCTATATTTGGGTTAAATCAGATTTAATGAAATAAATAAATCTGTTCTGCACACAAGCACGTGATTTGCATACCGACTGCGCGTATTTGATCATTGTTTTTTACACAAACATTTCCCCGCGTATATAAACATAGCGTTGCATGTTACCAGGTAAACAATAATGCACTTTATTTTCCTACATTTTCAATTACCTTTCGACGAGGTATTTTCTCACCGGATATTGCAGTGCTTCTTTTCAATATCCTTGGGTACTTCATCTCCTCGAGTATAAGATCAGTAATATAATTCAAGTCTGTACAAGGCTCGCGAAGAATCTAATTTCGATACTAGTATAGGAGTGGAAATTTCTTAGCGACATAATTTCCTTCTAGTAGTCTTTTAGCGCTTCGATTCTAGTGGCTATAAAATAATAGCTGTGCTCTATTTACTTTAACTACTTATTATAAATACACTTCTTAGCTCAATTTATAGTGGATGAGGTTGCGATAAAAACAGGTAAGGCTCATCTTAGCTAAGTTACTTCGTTTCATAGCTTTACCTAGGTAATAACGTTGTTATATCAGAAGTAGGTACTAAATTAGTCTTAACAATCTTGAGCCCTTAGACTAATTTTAGATCCTGGCAGATTTTCTTTTACTTTTAAGTATTTATTTCAATATCGCAATTTCATGCCAACTTTTCACTAAACAATACAAAACATATTTTACATTTTCCATCCACATGTATGTAGTACACACATACATTTTACATCATCAACTAACTTAATGAAAGCTCGTGAACTCTCATTTTATAAATCTCTGTTCCATATAAACGTTTTCATAATTTAAAACTAACACTCCACATTTAAATAATATCTGCTTTAAATATACTTTTTTTTCATGTTATAACACAGACTACTCATCTGATTAAACAGTTGATAAATCATAGCTAAGTCGGAATTTTAGAGAACAAAATATATCAGGCATGAGTTACAAGGCAAACACGTTTTTTATTGTTTAGAACTACGCAGAAAAAGTGTTTGTTTGTATCGTTCGGCTTTTTCTATTTGTCCCCGTGAAATACAATGTCGAACGTGTTTAACTTGTGCAGTTCGAAATAGTTATTTGTTTCGTGAAAATTGAACTTTGTTTCGTATTTGTGTTGTACCTAACTTTGCTACACAACACGTATTTTGTTTCCGTTTGTTTTTATTCCTTATTTACTTAGCCTGTGTTTTAAACTAACCTTTAGCAGCTAGTAGATCGAAGTCACACAGCAACCTTTTTGTTTTTTGTTTACGAAACCAATACATTGTAATTCAATCGAGTTAAAAAAGGAAATTGTTAACAATTCAACCTGTAAATATTAACTGGATACTACTGTAGTACTAAATTAAAATATTAGTAACTATTTGTATTATAAGAATTGCAGATTTTAGGTGTACGAATTCCAGGAAATAATTAATGATAGGATGTAAAACATTTATATGTTAATTATTGTAACACGTAATCAGTCAGGTATCAAACGACTGCCGGGAGTCGCATAATAATGGAATTTCTATTGTGTCTCGTTCACACATACTTGACGAGTTAAACCTCTAATGTTATTTATTATTCAGTGAAGATGCAATTTTACGAAAGATGTTAGCTTTAAAAGGATATCCGGTTCACAGTAGCGCCATCTATTCTTTCTTTTAAATTATTAAATAAATCTAACCGGATGTCCTCTTAGCAGCGCCACCTTTAAGAGTTTACTGTAAAACAATAATTCCGACGGATGTCCGTCATGCATCGCCATCCTAATTTAATAGTCCAAGTTTTACATAACAATAAAACTTGTATTATTAGCAGAGACGATGCACAGCATCCTGTGAGATGCGTCTACTTCCGCCTAGCCTAATTTCCGTATCCTGCTGGATAAATAATTATTGGTTTAATTTGACTTACATCCGTGTCCGCCATTTTTAGTCACCTGGGGTCGAGTTATCTCGAAGTTTCCTCATAGAAGTCTCGCCAGGAGGCCTTAATGGGATGCTGTGCATCGTCTCTGCTAATAATACAAGTTTTATTGTTATGTAAAACTTGGACTATTATTCGGCATGTGACGATGCACAGCATCCTGTGAGAGATGTGTTTATTAGCTCCTGGTGACTATTGAACGACGCTATGTGATAAAGAGTATGGTAGACTGATGATTGCAGCTTTTGAAGACATCTGTAAAACGCTAAACGATGTGATTAATGGGTGCAGTAGTAAGCACATTATTATTGCCAAGTATTAATGCGTAAAGGTTGGTTAGGCAGACTACTATTAACATAATTTAAATTATTTCTTTATCAATAATCAATAATAAATGTTATCTAACTGAAAATATATGCAACGTATAACGACATCTTTCATTTAATTGTCTAGTACATGAAGTTGCAAGAGCGATAACTTTCGCTATCAAATATTTTTATTGATATGTTTTAGTTTTGAAATATGTCTAAGTTAAGTGATTATTAACTTGGATTAATGGCCTAGACAAATAACTATTTTAAGATATTAATGATGAATGATGTCTCGTTGTGGTACAGGTTCGAAAATTATATGCATTTTGAGGGACCGAAACCTTGTGGGGAACGGAAAGTACCTGGAAGAGCAAGATGGATTATTTTTGTTACCTACGTATTGGTAGGCTTAACAAACAGTCTGATCTGTATGAATGTATTATGAAGGCAAACTTGTTTCATTACAATGATATATTGAGCATGAGGTTTTGAAATCAGACTGATCCGATTTGATTGAATATTTAGGTTATGTGTAAGCCTGCCAGCTTTTGAGGCTAAATTTAAAAATGCCAGCTTGAAGTATGATAAGGAGTCAAATGTTTCAATTAGGTAAAGCATTAGTGAAAAATGTCGGCCGGGCCATGCTGATTAGGTAAAGATTTGTTATTTAAGCAGATGGTTTAAAACATGCCTAAAGCTTAGATTTGAAATCTTCCTTTTGCCAATAGAGGGTTAATATGAATGACTTTATAAATGTAAATTTCGAAACATGGGGGAAAGTAAGTTTGCCACCAAGTTCTAGTCAACTTTTAAGATACACTTTAAAAATTGTTTTCTCAGTTCATGAGGGGTTTGGGTGTATACCTTTTTTACAGGACTTAGTTATATGGGGTACATAACTTTGGCTTTCAAATGGGCCTTGTCCTGCACTACAGTTCTGGGCAATCGGATCTGACCTGTGGCCGTGTGTACTGTGTTTGTATGGAGGGAGCGAGAAAAGATGCCTCACCACGTTGCAGGAGGTGGTAGTCCCGAAATACAAAGTAAAGTGTTTGTAGGTGTAGTTATTGACCGCAGGTGTGGCTGTAATTACACCCCCCCCCCCCCCTTTTTAAGATTTAAAGTATTAACGTAAGATGTGTTCTAACTAAACCTTACATGACCTATAATTCTAGCGCAGAGGTTGGAATTAATGATTGACATCATTGTAAAAATACCTCTGGTCACGTCTTGCTGTCGTCTTACTGGATTATGAAGTGAAGAGACACAGAGTGCACTGGTATATTGTGAGTCCGCTTGTGCACTTTTGATTTCAATCAGGGGGACATTAGATAGCAGCTTCATTGTCGCCTTAACAAGATATCGAGTTCGGGTAAATATTCTGTTTAACTGGGCCATTGTGCGAGGGTTTGTGTGCTATTAGCAGTTCAGAGAGTGAGCTTTTGCTGTGGGGTAGGCTCATACTTTTCTCGTGTACTTAAGGAGAATTTTCAATTTAATGGCAAGTTATGTATTTCATCTGAATCATTCGTATTTGTTTATGGCTTTTGATGACACACAGCAATTGTAATGCCCGTGCATTTCGAGGTTGCGGACTTCTCAAGTTATTTTGTTGCACGTCTCTTGAGTACTCATTTCGACTATATGACACTTACTTTCTGTATACCTAATTGCCAGCCCAATAGTATCGAATAATATGCTATGATTTTTACTTTCGTTTTCTTAGTTGGTATTTAGAGTAAACAGTAGTACCTTTTCTGAACTAGGTATTCGGGAATCTTTTCCGAATTAAGAATCTACGGCTCCGGGTCATAACGAGGTTTCGATTAGTTGTTATGAGGGCCTTTTGAAGGGCTCAGTTAGTATGAAAATTCATGGTACGGTAAGGGCAAATGGCAAAGGTAGGCTGAGGGCGACAGACAATTTCAGTCAGTCCGAAAATATTGCACAACCCAAGTTTGAACAAAAGGTGGACTTAACGCCATATGACACAATATCAGGGATAAGCGTTCAGCTCATTAGCGTCTGCTCAGTTTTTTTTTTTTTTTTTAGATTATATCAGAAATTGACTTGCTTGTGAATGCATTCTGAGCTAGACTAGAGCTGTTGAATATAGCACGGTGTGGATGAGACATGCACCGGCACAGATGTAAACGGCAGACCGTGTTACTGCACTGTAATTCGACTGGTCAGTTGATTTAAGCAATCAAAGGAAAACGTGCTGGGCTATTGAATGATATACGGGATTGGTGAGGCAATCACCGGCATGAAATTGTTCGGAAGAATGTGTGGTGAACTTTCAACTATTGCGCGGAGTTGCTAGGCAAGTACCGGCATAAAAGTGAACGCCTGTCGCGTCCCTAGCGGAATAGTTCGATATTCTTAGATATGTCTTCAAATAAATGCGACAAAGACCACTGAATATTGTGCGGAGTTGGTGAGACAAACACCGGCACGAAATACAAGCAGGACTGATGAATACTGTACGATGTTGGTGAGACAAGCATCGGCGTGGAGGTGATGTTAATGTGAGCAAGACCATTGATTATTGCGTTGAGTGGGTGAGGCAAGCACCGGCACTGAATGTAGACAGGATAGTTGAATATTGCACGATGTTGGTGTGACAGACAAGCATCGGCGTGGAGGTGAATGGCAGATGCATCCCTGTACTGTTATAAGTGTTAGGTTGGCTTACGCAGCCTGATGCTAAGGTGCCACTGCGTCCGATACGCTCGGAAGCAGCCTCCTAAACTGCACTGAGATAAATTGCAGATGTGGCTCTGTAATCATTGCCATTACGATGATCGCAGTCTGACAGGTAGATGCCGCTGGCCCTTGTACGTATGAGGCCAACAACCGTTAGAATACTCAGATGTGATGAGTTGCGTAGCACTTGCGTTACGTCAAGCGTTAGGACTACGAGTAGTTTGAGTAGTGATAGAATAAGTCAGGCTTCGAGGGCCACTCGAGGGCCTCTCAATAATTGTTGATTTCTTGCGATCCGTAGTAATGACAATCAATAAAGGCCGTGTCATTTATCGACTTCGACCATGGATTGTTCGAGCTGTCTTGTGTTATGTTATGTAAAAAGTATTATAATAATTTATTTTTCTATTAACTAATAAAATTATTAATTCAAATGAATTTGTAAGCTTACATTGCATTGTTGCCAATAATATAATATGGTATCTGGCTCGAAATAAACATATTTTATTTTATTTGTTTGTTTTATTTTATTGTAATCGGCACTTGGTGGTATTTAATGCACGCAACTGCCAAGAGCTTGCAGTGTGGTTTTACTGGGATACGGTCCCCCAAGCTGCTGTTTTTAAGAATGCTACCTTAAATGAAGGTGTTATAGTCTTAGGTCTTAGTCATATCGCGACCATTAATAAAGGACACTGGTAGAGTGCCTAGATTACAAGGTTCAAATCGTTTTTTAAATTGCCGCTTTAGTCAAGTGTGCGATAGGCAACTGCATATGAATGCTCGACAGAGGCGAGGCTACACTGCATAGATATAGATATAAAAGTTAACAATTTGAGACAAATGTGCACTGTACTGCAATGAACCTTCATTAAGAATATTATGAATTGGGTAGATGTATTTAGGATATCCTTTAAAAGTTGGACATAACAGAATAATTGAAAATGCTTTTTCGAAATTCTAAAATTGTGGCAAATTGTTGCAAGAATTGTTAACGCATTGTTTTTAGTTGTTTTGAACTGATAACATGCTAGATTGAGCAATATAAGTATGTTCAGGCTGGTAAAGGATTCAGCGGTTGTTCAGAAGAAGCCGCTGTTATTACGTTCTAGTTAGAAAGAAGAACGTAAATATACGTGGGTATATGAAAAATAAAATGGAAATATTGCATGTTCCATCTAAAACAGTAATTAGCTACCCGTGCTATAAAAATCTGTAATTTAAGGTACTGCGGTACCTAGGAGTCGAGGCAATACATACAGTAAATATGATTCACAAGATGGGTTTGACCGAATATCGAAATTCGGGCCTCGGAGACTAACATGAGCGTACGCCGCCGCGTGTTTATCCACGGTTTTAGCTAAGATAATGTTTGTTTAGTTTATTTCAAATTCATGTGGCCAGAAAGGGGTATTCACGCTGAATAAAATACCACGTACCTTATTATGTGTTCGTTTTACCTTTAATTAAGGCAAAGCCAGGGTCTGGGAAAAACCGCCGGCCGATCCATTTTCCAGTGTTATTCGTGCGCGTGCAGCGTAGGCCGATGATCGCTTCGTCTTGCAGGTCACCGTCACGTTAAAACACTAGCACACTTTTAAAACTTGGTCATTATAACAATATAGACTTTTTATAAAACCGTTTAGATTATTTAGATTTTAAAAGGTAAAACTTTTTCAAATATAATACGCTAAGTATGAATGTAATTCTCGATTTGAGCAGAGTTTCTGCTTAGGATGTTGCTAGATCGAAAGCAAACGACGCTATGAGGAAACATCGAGATAACTCGACCCTAGGTGACTAAAAATGGCGGACACGGATGTAAGTCAAATTAAACCAATAATTATTTATCCAGCAGGATACGGAAATTAGGCTAGGCGGAAGTAGACGCATCTCACAGGATGCTGTGCATCGTCACATGCCGAATAATTTGTTAATTATTAAATATTATATCTTTACGTATTTCCGGCTAGCAGCGCCACCTATAAATTGTATTTGATAAAGTACTAGGAAATATTCTAATATGAAGGGATATCCGCTTAGCAGCGCCATCTATAATACTTTGTTTCTGAGTATAAAAGCGCATGCAATCTAGAAATAGTTCAGTGTGCGTTAGTTTATTGTGAAATATCCTACTACTATTATAAAGGCGAAAGTTTGTATGGATGTATGGATGTTTGTTACTCTTTCACGTAAAAACTACTGAATGGATTTGAATGAAACTTTACCACAATATAGCTTATACATCAGAATAACATATAGGCTACAATTTTTGAGGTTACTAATATGAGGTCGTAAAAAAACACATTTTTTGCGCTACTAGACGGGACGAACCTGAAGTCCACGCGAACGAAGTCGCGGGCAAAAGCTAGTCAAGAAATATATTCCTTATTTGTGACTATGTGAGTTTCTTTGTGCATCGGGCTTAACATTAATTAACAAATAGATGTCCCCCTTTTTGGAAATACGTGAAATAGACAAAAATAAGAACTAGAAAAAATATACATTTACAAAAAAATACCCTAAGAACCAGTAAACTCAATCGGCAATGGGCAGAGCACATATCGTGAAGAAAAGTAATTTTTTACTGTATTAATTTTTTGTGTTAATGAATAATGTGTGATTAATTATTATGACTGTATTATAATAATTGTTCTTTTCTAATTTAGATCATTGGACGTGTACACTAAACAAAAGGGTTCCCGCAGAACACCAGTATCGTGACATGACTCACGCTGTCACGAATTATGGGGACCTTTTCTTGATATATTTGTACCTACCTATTAATTTTTTATTTATCTAATTGTTTCCGTCATTGTCGTAATTTATACGTTATTAATTCATTTGTATTGTTTTTAGTAACAAATATTTCTTCTGGTCACGTGCATTTTGTACCTATGTGTCAAATAAAGTACTTTTATTTCATTTTTCATTTCAACTGATGGCCGCTGGGGAAGAAAAGTTCTAGATTGGAGACCCTTCGACAAAAGGCACAGCGTAGAACGCACCGACAAGATGGACATATGACCTTGTAAATATAACACTGGATGCAAACGTCTTATAACCAACGGTCGCTATGGAAAACCGTGCGGGAAGCCTATGTTCAGCAGTGGTCGTCCTTTGGCTAATAATGATGATGATGATTTCCAACGAAAAATCAAATTGGACAATATAAAAACAGGGAAAACCAGTTATCCATATTATCTATGTAGTACATTCGGCCCTAAAGCCGTGCATTTAGATGAGCGCCGTTCATTTTAAACGGGGAATTTCCGCCAAAAGCGGCTTTTAGAGTTTGACACGTATATGCCTTTAGGCCATCTCATTTTATACGAGCCCATATCAATGAACATAAACATGAGCATGAATAAGTATGGTTTTACGGGCAAGCCCATAAATCCAGCGGAGATGGTCATTACATCAGCAGAACTGTAACGCAACTGAGTTGGAGGTGATGAAAATATTGCTAATCTCCCGGCGAATGGGGCAGTATAAAATGAAAGAAATTGTATCTAAACCGAATGTTATAAGTTAAATTTTAGATGAATTCTTATAGCATCTCTATCTCATGCTGTCTTCAAATTGATGATGATACCCTGATAAATGAAATCTTTATAATAAAACTGAGTAAGTTGTTGTAATTCCAGAACAATTGTAATGAAAATCGGGAGCGTAAAGTTCATGCTTTATCTATATGAAATCAAGTAATATTGCTGAGCAAAGCAAAATCTTACTTAAATAGATAAATCTGGAAATGGAAAATCTTCAGGCGATGTGGGATCGAGATTATTGGGGTGGGTCGTGGCTCAACGGAACGAAACTCAATGCACCGCCAAGCCTAAATGCATACTGATAGAAGTAGGGCTACTTTCTAAAAGTAAGTAAAGTAATCCTGTAACTCCCACTGCTGAGCAAAGACCTCACAGTCTATTTTTTAGTAAAGAAAAGAAACAACTTATAAACTAACAGAGTACTGACAACCCTTGAATCTTGATAGGATAATTCTTTGACCGTTTTTGACCACAATAGCTTATACTTTTTAAAACTAGCGGTTTCTTTCGACTTGTATGTAATTGAACCTGATTTTGATTCTAATGCCGGTTTAGCCTCTACCTACACCCTAAAACTAAAAAACTCACTCATCTCATCAACTAATCATCACACATGTTGATAATTAAAAAAAAAACTACCAGTTCCCTTTGACAGTATCTATTTTGAGACCCTGATTTTGATTCTTAATAAGTTAAGTCTTTACACTCTTATGCCTAAAGGTTTTTTAGCTTTACTCGTAGGTATGTCTTTGTGTAAATATGAAGTAAGCTCTCTGTACCTTCCTAGACTGGAGCATACGGATGCCTCCTACCTATGCAGTATTCGCTTTAGATACCGGATTTGGCAACGGAAATAACGTTTTAAAATTGTACCGCAACAAACCTTGAAAATATTTTTTTTGCGACGCGATATGGTCAGCATTAAAGTGGAAATATCTTTGCCAAAACAGTGACGTAAGTATTTTTTTATTCTATAACAATAGATTATTTATGCTACAAATAAATACACGTATATTTTTATATGTAGGGTAATGATTTCAGCCGGCGCATTGTAGTTACCTACTATATATTTCCATGTTTCAAGTTATAAAGATAAGCCAACAGTTACACCATCAGTCTGAATAATCGGTGATTGATATAACGAATGACGTTTAAACAGACTGATGAAAATTGACCATCATATAGATTCTGGTGTCTGTCCGGACTGATAGACCGAACTGACATCAGACTAAGCGTGTCACCTTTGCCTTAAGGAAGTTCATCCATCAAGAGAGTCATTATTTATTTTCAATACAAAAACTAACTAAGAAGGTTAAAGAAAATAAATGCGAATAATTGATACGTAATAAATTTATTGATTCATCTTTGATTTTCCAAGAGTTATCGGAAGAGTTTTATTCAAACCATTATCCTTATTGGATATAGTTGTGGAAGAGGGTTTGCATACCTTTTGATGTCTAGCCCAACCGCCACGTCCCCATATCAGCGTTTATTTTACGAACAGCGATAACCGACTTAACTCTTTATGTCAAAGCGCCGACCTAATATCTTTCCGAGTCACCCTTATGCGTACTTCGAGTGTGTAATTCGCTTGACATAACAACCCAAGTTGTATTACTTATTTCCTCACTCTTTCGTTGAGATTTACTGGGGCCGTAATACTGTGGTAATGCGTAGTACTATTATATATTCTGTGGTAATGATTACTCTTAACTCGTCAAGTATGTGTGAACGAGACACAATAGAAATTCCATTGTTATGCGACTCTCGAGAGTCGTTTGATACCTGACTGATTACGGCACTTAGATACAACGTCACGTTGTTTTTGAGTGGATATGATATAGTCGTTAAATGTCCTGAAATAGTGTATTGAAAGTAATCTTGACTTTATTTATTGATCCGAAAATAGTGATTACCTAAGTCAAGTAGATACCCATGTCAAATCACACAAAAATAATATCATGATATTTAGTATTTAAAATTTAGTATTTTACACCACCATAAAACGTTCCTTTTTCAACTTTACGTGTTCTAAAAAGGTTATCTCAGAAAGATTCATTTTAATTAAGTTTTTCACGAGTAACAACGGGTCGGAAGGAACAGCCTTCACCTAGCTACCAATCTTCATTACGTTCATTATTACCATGTAAATAGTACGTAGAGAGCCTTGGATTTCATTAAGTTCGCTCAAAAAGTTACGTGTGACTCCCGCCGGGAATTCAATTGGATTTGTCGGAGGCAAAAGCTTTACTTAGTTATTTGAATTTGCTAGTGGCCTAGTGCTAGCGACGTGGTGACTTATTTGTGGGTGTGGAATACATATTTATTACGAATTGAAAGTGAATATTTAGTGTATTGTATTAATAAATAGGTACTTACATAATGCTAAGAAATTAACTTCCTTATGAATACCAGACAACGATTATTACGGGGGCATCTCCAATTAATACTTTAAATACATATTAATATTCATAACTTTGGTACAAGTGTTTGTGCTGATCACACAAACATTTGCCCCTTACGAGATTCGAACCCGCGACCGCTGGCATGGTAGTCAGGAGCGCTAACTACTACACCAAACGCTTACTCATTACTACGTGGAATCTGTCAAGCAAGGTCCGGTCAGACCGCGGCGTCCTTTAGAACACAGCAGCATTCCAATGACCAATCAGGATTTTAGGTCAAACGAATTCTTCAATAAGGTAAGTAAAGTGTATGTATTGATTGTGCGAAGACAATCAACCGAATAATTTCTTCAAAGTTTATAGTATAATTTTAAAATACAACAAGTATTATACAGAATTGACCAGGCATTAAAAGTGGATTAAGGTTTGTTGAACGACTTCAAACGTTTAATACGGTATGAACAAACATTATTTACTTGAACTTTTATTTTGTTGTTGTTTGCTACCACTTGTTTAATCAAGTGAATTTATATTCATGATTGTTTTTATGCCTATTTGCTATGTTTTAGTGTGACGGTTGTTGAAAGTTACAAGGGCTGCAGTAAAGTGTGGGGTGATTTGATTTATTCGAACACCGCCCTGGCCGTACGTTACTTAGGTAAACTTGTGGGGACATAAATCTTCGAACATTCAAACAGTGAACGAATCGGACCGAATGAATAATTCCGTATATATTTGCCTCTTTCTGAGAAATTAAGTCGGTATTGAGCGCGCCCTGGAAACAGCGCTACTTGTGACCTTTAATATCTTGAAATAAAAATATTCAGATCTTCCACGGCCTTATAACTGACAATAAATATTAAAATTATTTTCTTTCTCGTCGTACTGAGTTGTAAATACTTAATTAAATATCTACTTACTTAAAATGCATGAACTATTATGAAACACAGATGAACTTGTTCATGAACTTTGTATAAAACACGCCATCTTCTCACAAGGGATTCATATCTAAATAACTGCGACAAAATTTGTAACTGGCCCGATTAAATGACGAAGGACATTGCCGGGAGCGATATAATTCAATATCTTCTAGTAATTGTTTTAGTACAGACACAAAACGCCGACAAAAGACTGATAAAACAAGAGATGCCTGGTTTGTTTCTCCTAATAGCGAAGTTTTGATTTGTTAGAAGACAACGCTGAACTAAGAAACAACACTCTTCTAAAGTTCCCGCTGTTTGGCAGCTTTCCATTTTATCTACAGATATAACTTAGCACTTGAACAGGCTTTGTTATTAACGTTAAGCTTGTAATACACTCGTAACATTTACCCGTCTTAGTATTTCAATTTCATAAATTACTCTTATGTTTGAAATGGTTTTAATGCCTATACGTAACGTGACAATAACTGCACAATTTTGTTGCAGAGGTCTAGGTGGTTATAAACAGATAAATATGCCATAAAAAAGGCTAAGTTAAAATACATTTATTAAATATACAGAATACTTGTAACTAGACAAGTTCAAACAGATTTGCAGATTTAGGTTAAGTTATTAGTTTTTTTTTAAATTAGTTATCACATTGTGTGCTCTGTTCTACAGACTTTGCATAAACCTACTACAGTATAGCCAACTCGATTTTACCGAGATGTATTGAATATTATTGAATGATTTATGTGTTTATTCATTTCCGTTGTTCTGTTTTGCGGTTGGACGTTGTTTTTGCCGGTTTTCATCAACTTCAAGTGAATGGTTTACTGGCGAAAGTTTCTCAAACTCCTTCGCTGGAACTTTAATAGGATGTTTCCTGTTTGTCACGAGACCCGATGGTGCGAGAAAATTTTATGGCCGTAATAACCTATGCAAATGTTAAAAGTTTACCAAAGAAAGCTTCATTCTTCTTTTTTATGTAATTTTGATTGATTATTTTGCTACTGCTTTTCACAGGTAGTATTTTTTTTAATCAAAAACTGCTTACAAACTTATAAAAGTACCTACCTTGTAACATATTAAGCAGTTATTTCCCACATACATGGGTAGACACCTAATCTATAAAATGCTTAGTGAGAAACGTTCTGGTCAGCAATATTCTCGTCATTTCAAGAGTGTTAGGTAGCCAGGGATGATCCTTAATTAGGGTATCGTCACTCAAGACGTCACTTGTCACCCTGTGACGTAGGCGGATGTTCACCATAATTGAATTGGGCATACCTATTAGTCCATAGCTGGCAGCTGATTTGCTAAAATTAACCCTTTAAATGACGTGCATAAATGACGTGCATAAACGGGTTTGTATATACGGGTGTGCATATATCGTTTAAAGGGTTGAAAGGATGAGAAACGACGACCGTTTGTCACCATCTATGTCTGTTAAATGGATATTGAATTAAGTAGCAAACGATGAAACTTTACAAAAATAGCACAAAATTATGCGCATTTCTACCGCACCTAACTTTCCGCTGCCCTATAATGAATGATCAATTAACTATTTCGACTTATCACACATAACACAAAAGGACACGGTCGACCCGCCATACATTGCTTGCCCCAAAAGTAAAAATCCATGCGTCACGACCAAAACTAATTTTATGGGTTCGTTTCTTCGCCTTTTAAAATAATATAAAGTAATATAACCCGTAAATAGCGGGGTTTTCACATAAAACGAAATAAAATGTGTGGGTCAATCTCTTGCACACTATCTAGAACAGGTCTTTCTAGATCATAGCGCCATCTGTGTCGAAAAACCGCCATCTAGGCCACCAAAACTAAAACATAGAAAACTGCCCCGCTAGGGTGCGTAACGCGTGAAAATTACGATGACGCAAACAATAGCCAACGAAAAGAAGTTCCTTGTCACAGTTTTTTTTTTTCAAGTTTTAGGAAGAGGTTGGTTGGTTTAAAGGTTAGTACCTATGGGAGGCAAACATCATCTTCCTTCTTAAAATAGCGATTGCGAGCGCTTACTTATTTAACTAACTGCCAGTTATATGACACAGTATGACACAATATGCCATTTCGTTAAGCGGTCGTCAGTTTGCTTATAAGTGCTCGAAACCGCTATTTTCAGCCAAACACAACAATTGTTGGGGATAGGAAATTGTGTTCAATCGTTGTCCTATTTATTTTTGTAGATTAATGTGCCGCTAGATAAAAGCAAAGTAAATTAACAATATTGTATTAAAAATTCAATATATTTTTTGCAAAATGATATAGTCAAGTCTCTTAATGCTTTTCTTTAATCAAACATAAAACGACTCTGGGGCAATTTACGACCGTGTCCTTTGTAAATAACATTTTTAAACGTAGAAAAATTATTCGTTGCAATTATGAATACTCCATTAGACATAGCTATAAAACGAATTGTCATAAAGTGCCATTGCCTTTATTTTCGTGCGGATATATTCTCAAGAGGGTTAATCCGAAGATATAACTTTAAGCACGACAAAGATGATAATATCAGCCGGAACATGGCGCGTAGTCACTTTCCACAAGTAACTGGTGAGAAGACTTACAACAGTTGGTGGGTATTTTAAAGCTTTTTGGTTTGGTGATTGTTAACAATTTTAGTAAGGGTACCGCAAAATATTTTTTGAAAGAAAAAAAATTTCATTCAGTACTAAATATTTTTAAAAAATTACATGACTTCAAGTCTATGTAGGTAATATTGTTCGTATGGATGTCTATTTTACAACTGCAACATACAGTTCAATCACTTGCAAAAGTATGTACATTTTGTCTTGTCACCCTAATGACTAGATAGGAGAATCCCTGCTTTTTGGTCCGTACCATGTTTGTTTGATACCTTAATGGCTTAAGAGCGTTTGTTTGTAGTTGAGATACTGCTGTACCGACTCACGTGTAGACTTTGACTGGGGCGAAGGTTCATAATTGAATTGGCCGCGATAACCGGAGACAGTGAACATCAAGGGGCGTGTCGCGGAAAATCCTCGGCGAACTTTAATCCCCAATTAGGGTAATTCAACCACGCATTTATTAAGCCCCGTTACTAAATTGCTTTCAACGCTCGTTTCAACCAATAATAGAGACCGCTGATGTTCAAAATGTGCGCAATATTGTTAATTAGTTAAACATTTTGCCGATCGAATATTAAGCAAATAAGTACATGGGAAATATCAATGTTGGCGATATTTTTACAGACGCTAAGTAAATAATATCGGCTTTTGATTACGGATGTTATTTAGACTAGATAAGTAGTAATTTATAACTACATACTTTTTTGTTATTTTGTATTTAATAGCAGCATCTTTTGGTGATGGTTGCTACTTACACTACATTTATCGGGAAGGTATTTTAACAACGACATTGTTACCATAAAACATTTATTATAGCACATTTTCACGGCCGCAACATAGTTGAGTTCACATGTCCCGCATTCCGCTCAAGTTGTTGCACAAGAATAATGGCCACTATCAAGTGAGTCACTTGATGGCTCTTTTCTACCTGGCTTTATGCCTGCCGTTTTGGGCAACAAAATTGAGCGATCGCCAAGAGTGGGTACACGGCGCCGTAGTACGTATGGTACGTTTCAGTAGATCAGCCAGACTACATACATTACAGTATTATGTCATATGTATTAAATTTTATATAAGTACGTTACTGTTGGCTTAAGTTTTTAAAATATCATTAATTAATATTGCTGCATCCTAACAGGGTACTGTACCAATTGTTTTAGAATTATAAAAAAAATCTTGTTTGCAATAAATAAATCTATCTATCTATCTGTCTATCAGTAGTCTACGGTTGTAATGGTTCCCTGAACGAGTGTAGATGTTGTTTAAGCTATGTATTTATTTATTACTAGCGGCCCGCCCGCGACTTCGTACACGCGTTTTAGTTTAACTCCGTTCCCATAGATCGTAGCGAAAAATTATAAGCCTATACCTATACGCATTAAACTACTTCTATAGCCTTCCCTGATAAATTAGCTATCTATCATATTCTATACCCTTACCAATAGTTCCT
Organism: Pyrausta aurata; assembly: GCA_963584085.1. NCBI lineage: Eukaryota > Metazoa > Arthropoda > Insecta > Lepidoptera > Crambidae > Pyrausta > Pyrausta aurata. The sequence goes on along the minus strand of OY757252.1, from coordinate 10,793,713 downwards.
GTAATTAGCGCCTTCAAACAAAAAAACTAAAACATCCAGTGTTAAAATATATACATAGAAATGTGTACAGATAAATGTTATATTCGACGACACGTTTGGTGTATTAGTTAGCGCTCCTGACTATTACGCTGGCCGTCGAGGGTTCGAACCCCGCAAGGGGCAAATGTTTGTGTGATGAGCACGGACATTTGTTCCTAAATCATGGATGTTATATGTATTTAAGTATTTATGGGAGACGCACCCGTCATAATCGTTGTCTGGTACTTCGTAACACAAGGAAGATAATTCCTTACTGTGTACGTGTACCAGACCATTGGTGTGTTGTCTGGCGCATATTAATTTATTTTTATATTTTATGTACACTCAACACGCAGCCCGGTCTTAAATGGTCAAAATTACACGAGGATATTATCTTTTTATTTTACAACGAAATAGAAATACTCCCTACGCCCTTTCGTTAATCGTATATTTCTTTCGGGTACTAATAAGACCAGGCTACTCTCTGCGCTAACACAGCATCATGCCACATACAGGCTGTGGGAGAAGCGAATCAATCAATCCCTCAAGTCTTCTCCCGCTACCTTTTAAGAGTTTGAACTTGAGCTTTGTTTATGGTTATAGCGAATACTCGACTTTCTTGAATTCAAATCGTAAATTCAAAGGGACAAATCTATGTAAAGATCTACGCCATCATCATCATCAACACCCAAAAGTCGTTCACTGCTAAAAGTTTGCAGAAAAGTTGCAGATTGGACACCCTTCGACCACGGGAGCAGCGTAGAATGTCCACCGACAATATGAACAAACGATCTGCAATCTACACTGGACACATACCGCTTGATACCTACCCTGTTTGAACACAAAACAATATTATTTACTATTCTAAGGAATAAAATCTCTTCTAGAGAGCAACATCAATAACAAACATGTGTCAAAACATTCTGTCTCAGATATGTCAAATGATTGTCAAAAATGAAATAAAAAATATTTCAACATAAGCACCAAGAAGTATTGATATCAATTTTGTAGCAAATCATCCCCAAAATAGCTTTTACCCTTTTTTAACCCCGTTACAAGATAAATTTAAATAAAATTTGATACACATTTTTCGTTATTATTTTTAAAGAATGTTTATGCAAAATTTGAAGTAGATCGGACCAAGGAATCACGTTGTCCCATACAAACTTTGCACCCCTTTTTCACCCCCTTAGGGGTAAAATTTCGAAAAATCCTTTCTTATCGGATCCCTACGTTATACAAAGAACACAGCCTCCAAGTTTCAAGTCTCTACGACCAGCGGTTTAGGCTGTGCGTTGATCCGTCAGTCAGTGAATCATTCAGGACAAAGCATTTTATAATAATAGATTATAAGTCTGAAGTGTCCTAATGCTGACATACATTTTTTAAACTTTTTTTTTAATGCTGAGGTCGAAATCTTACTTGAATATTACCTTACCAAGAAGAAAATTATAGAGCCTGTAAAAACTAGGTGCTGTATACATGTTAGATAAGCACAAAACCGAAGTCTGTACTGTGCCTGTACTTCCGAATCTCCATACCTGCCCCAAAAGAAAGAAAAACTATTGCAGACATATTTATTAGGGAAAAGATTCGTAACTTTTATTTATATTGACACTAGCGGTCCCAGTGAACTTCGTTTCGCTCTCAGCCCCGTCTCGACCCGGCCCCGTCTCGACCCGGCCCCGTTTTATGAGAATTTTCTTTGCTATAAACCTCACGGAGCCCGAGACCTTTCCAACGAATGCAAAACCGTGGAAATCAGAAACGTCAGGAAGGAAAACCCGACTTATTTTTATATAGTGGATTTACGTTAGTCGTATTTGTAAATCTACAAAATATTCTGGCTGTTCTGGTCCAAAAGTGGCCTAAGTGAAGTACGCGGCCGGTAACCGGTCACCCGGATATCGCGTTTAATGATGCATAGTGAAATGAATCTCCTGCGCCCAGGATTAGGGTGGCAGTCTAACAGTCTTCGAATATGGGCGAAATATACACGGATTTTCGTATAAAAACTTGCACTGCTCAAGAGCTCTGGGATTTTAATCCGGGAGAGATGATAATGAACGCAAACAAAATGTTTGTTTTAAATTGCGGTGGACTCTCCCAGTGGGACGGCAAGCGGGACGATTGGACTGACATTTGTTTTAAGCCGTGATTGCGTTGTTATGTTATTTGCGGTGGATCTTGATTCTTTTCGCTTTCTATTATTCATTATACATCAACCAACATTAATTGGTTAGATTTAAGTACTCAGACTGCTGACTTAGGTTTAATTGCTGTGTCATTGTGTGGTATACTCGTAAAACGTATTGTTGGACTTTAGAGTATTAAATAATACTTTGATCTAATATTAGTAAATTCAACTACGTGCGTATCCATTGAGTGAGCGGCTCTAGATTCAGTTAAAAGTATATTTATCATTTAGTTACAAGTTTAAAACAATTGTAGAAACAAGATTCTCTTTTTGTAATACGATTGAATGAAAAACATTTCGTTAAATGTGTGCTCACTCAGTCCTCACAAACGGTCAGTCATATCTTTATAATGAAATAAGTTTGCCAATTCATTCAGTTTTCTTTATTTTGTAGAAACTCTCTTTAATTAGACCCTGTAATTTCAGATCGTCAAGTATCGTATTTAAAATGTTACTATAAATTCCTTGTGCTCACTCAATCCACACGCTATTGAATTTCTATGAACCAACTATAGATTGGCATTCCATTGTATACATTGTTTGAATTGTCTTGAAACTGGATTATTCAGCATAAAAACAAACCATTTTTATAGTGCGTTCTTGAGTAAAATGGATCCCTAGTGCTCACTCCGTTCGCCAACGTTAAATGCTTGAATAACTTTTTCTAAGTTAACTCAAAAGAAATAGTGAACATATATTTTTTTTTGTACAAAAATACCATAAAAAATTCGGCAGTACACAGTTTGATATTTCTATTAACTTTTGGAGATATACGAAACTTAACTTTTAGTTTAAATGACATAATAATAGGGTGTCTCCACGTGACAATAATAAGAGGACATTAAATAAGACTGGATAAATTGAGAAGGTTTAATTGTCACATTCAATATATAAATTGAAGTACCTATACGCCAGACAACACACCAAGTATCTTGGTTTCGTACAAAGGAATTTTCTTCCTTGTGTCACGAGTACCATACAACGACTATGGCACTTATGATCATTTTTGCGTCTGCGAATTTGCATCTTTTTATTTATAACTCAAAGCACACATTTTTCAGGATAGTATTATACAGGGTGGTGTTTTGGTCAGCCACGAGCGAATCAGGGATGATAAATGAATTATGCTTATTCTAAAGAATATATATATTTTTAAATTTAGTTTATTATTTATGTTATTGTTAATTTTTATTGTTTATTTTATTCCCTCAAGTGTGTGTTTACACCCAGCACCTAGCAAGGTTCCCGCTGAAAATCAGTGTCGTGGCATGCTTACCATCAGCTGTCACGACTTATACTGAGCGGGGACATTTTTGGGACACCTTGAGGTTCTATGTTTTTGTTCCGTCCAATTTTTTTTTCATTTTATTTTGATATCTTTTGTTTTTGTTATTGTCCTTGCTTTTTTTAAAATACCACCTCTGGTGTGACAAATAAATAAATCATTCATTCATAAATTATATGCAAGTTTTATATGAGGAAACCTTTTCACAACTTTCTAAAAAAAAATTTTAAAAAAATGGGGCAACTCGCACCCTCACGCGTAGCTCGCTCGTATCTACGAAATACTACGCCGTAGCTAGTAAGCTACGAGTAGGCGACCTGGTGTTGCTGATAGTTTTGACTCGCCTGCTATATCGTAATGAAAAAGAGATTTTGTGGGTATTTTCCATTTAAATAAAAATATTTTTATAAAGGTTCTGTTATTCACCATTCGGCTACAGAACCCCAAAACTTTAAACTAAAATAGACCTACCCATTAAACAAAACCATTTTCTTAAGGCAAGTAAGCGAGGATGATAACTGCTTGATCGCGTGTAGTTAAGTCAGTTAAGACCTACTATTTTATCACGTGTAGACACCCTATTCCACGTCTTTCATACAAAATATGAAACTTTGTTTAAGTCTAAAAGTAAATTGAAATATTGAACTGTGTACTGCCGAAATTTTTATGGTATTTTTGTACAAAAAAATGATATGTTCAATATTTCTTTTGAGTTAACTCAGAAAAAGTTATTCAAGCATTTAGCGTTGGCGAACGGAGTGAGCACTAGGGATCTATTTTACTCAAGAACGCTCAATGAAAGTGGTTTGTTTTTATGCTGAATAATCTTGTTTCGAGCCAATTCAAACAATGTATACAATGGAATGCGAATCTATAGTTGGTTCATAGAAATTCAATAGCGTGTGGATTGAGTGAGCACAAGGAATTTATAGTAACATTTTAAATACGATACTTGACGATCTGAAAGTACAGGGTCTAATTAAAGAGAGTTTCGACAAAATAAAGAACACTGAATGAATTGGTAAACTTATTTCATTATAGAGATATGACTGACCGTTTGTGTGGACTGAGTGAGCACACATTTAACGAAATGTTTTTCATTCAATCGTATTACAAAAAGAGAATCTTGTTTATACAATTGTTTTAAACTTGTAACTAAATGATTAATATACTTTTAACTGAATCTAGAGCCGCTCACTCAATGGATACGCAGGTAATTCAACTTCATTTTTAAATAGGTATTGTTTTGTTCTAAATGACGAAAAAGTGTGAAAAATTATCGTGAATAATCGACATAAAGTGCATTAAAATGACATTATAATATGGTGCATAAAAGAAGGTCAAATTTAAAGTGCCTATTTATCCCGTGCAATTGTAGCTTAATCCAGGGTTCGTTATTCGGTTTATTATAGCAATCACAAGCTGAGTAATAGTCATGCAGAATCCATTAACAGCTAATTGCCGTTCCGACTCCATAATTGAGATCGTTAATAGAAACAGATTAAATGATTTGAATTAGATAGGACCTGCCTTTGCCTTCGCAAATTAGGAAAACTTTTATCAATGACATTGGAATTGGTGCCTCCATGGTGCTCATGTAAAACACCTCATGCAAGAACATGACGTAAGCAATAAACGTTTCGTTTTTGAACAGGTAGGTTATAAAGTTCATTTTTTATGATTTCATACATATACGACATGGATGAAGTATTTTTATCTTACAGATAAGGTTTAACAAAATAAGTTTGTTATTCTTAATTTAAAGATGACAATGCGACCACTGCCTTTTGTGCCCAGCTAGCTGAAACAAGTAGTTTAAAAAATATGAAAGTCCCGAATTGCCCATCGATTAATTAAACATCCTTAAGGCCGTCTTATTCCGTCAAATTATCTCATAAGCCCCGCCCCCTTGTTAAAAGTGCGGGGCGCTCCCCCACCAGCACCCCCGCACAAAACTTTTTCTGTCAACTTTGTCTTACAAATCTCGTGTATAATTAAGCCATCTAGTGTTTATTTAAGGAACAAAATTTTCTTGAATAAGATACTTCATGCGCTTTTGTAAGTAACATACCCACGCCATCTAGCAGAACCCCGAAGAACTTTTACAAAATGGTTTCTTTAGTACACCATACATGCTTTTTAGTCTAAACGTTTATCGAAAGAACAAGGAACGCAAAGAGTGGCATTTCATTCTCACACGACTGGTCAGCACTTTATGCCAGCAACCTGTAACCATTATAAAAACAAGAAAGAATATCCGATAACATTTATATATTTATATTCTTTATTGCACTTATAAGATGTACAGAAAATAGGTACAAGAAGTCACAATGTGAACAAAGGTGGGCTTATCCCTAAAAGATACCTCTTCCAGCCAACCCATAGGTGTAGGAAATGTAATGTAATAACATTTAGGTGGTTTATATTAAGATCCTTTTTGTCGACACAGTTATAGTCTCACTACTATCTTCCATCAGTCTTCCAATTGATGATGACTGAAGACCATTACAGATATGGCACTTCAAATTTAGGGTTCCGTACAAACCAGTAGGTATATAAGTCAAAGTTCACCCATTACGAGAATTTTGTCATGGTTTTTTTTTTACACACTGAAATTCATAACATTTCAAATCATCATCATCATTCTCTTGCCCTGTTCCCAGTTTATCTAGGGTCTGCGCAGTATGTTTCACGCTTCCGTTTAACATTACAAATATGGAAAGCTAAATTAAAGACAAAGGTTTCTTTATCGTTTCAGTAATCCTTTAATAATATCAAAGTTTTTTATTTACTAGTCGTCTCCCGCGACGTCGCCCGCGTATATTTTGGATGTCCCGTGAAATGGTTCAAGTAAATTAATGGTTTAAAATAATTACTATCGAGGTCACCCACACCACGCTTAAAATACTCGCTTAATATCAGCCTGAACTATAAAAATGACTTGACTATCATGTGTTAGAAAGTAAGAAAATAGTAAGGCAAAAGTAGTTAATAGTAATCTCTCATTTAGATGCAATACTTTTTTCGGCGAAGTTCACTATCAAATATACTGAGCATTGAACTTGGCTATCATTTTTCACATTGATGTTTTTGTTGGGATATCATAACTTTTTATAGAAATATTTATTTGCTTATTCATAAATCATTAATACATATTTTGTGCAAGCTTCCATCCACTTAATTATAAAGGTTTCAGACCCTACAATTAGAAAACTTTCTTTTGTTTTCAGATTTTTTCCTTCGCTTACACATTATTACCTAGCTAGATGCCATATTTCAACTGTCTAGGTTTGTTAATTAGAGCACCGCACCCACACAATTACTTTGATAAACCATATATGGTTGTGCCATGTTTGACTTTTTGTAGTCTAGCTTATAGACCTTTTTTACAATAAAACTGTAATTTGGCATGGGTTTCTTTATATCCTAATCACACCGCCTAAAATATGTATTTTAAAATATTTTTGAGACACCTCCCTACAAGGTATGAATTATGATGAGCATGAGTTCCTGCACCGAAAGGGCAACACCAGGGTTTATCTCATGAATCGTGATAGTAAGACAGTTGAAATTTTCAGAAAGGATGTATTCATGTTGCCGTTGAAAAAACAAAAACTTAAAAAACAGTTTTTTTTTCAGGTTGCTCTCATACAACTTATCTACTCTAATAATGATAATAATGAGGGGCTGTCCCATTATTAGGACTTCATATCTTTTGTATGGGACTCCCTGACAACAGATATGATGTTTATGCCATTTTCATAGATAATGGTACGGAACCCTTCGTGACCCCGAAGCGCCATTTGGCGCTAACTACAAGATTAATAGAATTATTATGTGTCACAAATACCAAAGTTGTTTTGAATATTCAGTAACAGCAATTTGAGGAACGGTTATAAAAATAAAATTAAGACAGTCTCCACACATTTTCGACAGAACAAAATTGAAAAAATTATTCAGATTTGACATTTCTGAATGTAAATATAATTGGATTATACTGAGTAATCTCCATGTTCGTCGCTCAAGTCCATGTCACCAAATAAGACATAGATAGTCAATGCATTATTACTACACGATTCAGAAAATGTGTACGTACGTACGTAAATAACATGGAAACCTGAGTTCCATACATGAAGAGAGCTAGACCGACCTTAATTTAACCTCCAATGTTTGTATTTTGTCACAGGAGTCTAGATGTAAATAAATAAATAAAATGAATATAGACCTATCACCTAATAATTTTCTCCCTCCCTCAAATTCATATAATATTTTCTCGTCTCCAATATACTAGAGTCACCAGGGCACAGCTTTAGCATTTGAGATTACTGCTAAACCTACAGTTATGGTTTAGCTCTGATTTTTCCAAATAGAGAAAATGTTCAAAACTACAATAATTTGACATGAGTGTTTTATGCTTTTTGTTTATATTGTTACTATAGAAACGGATTCATCTCTACGATTGGTACAAAAATATAGTTAATTTATTCACAACAATTATATATGTCGCTACAGCCTATCTCTTTTTATTTTGCTTAACACGTAGAGGTTGGGGGTTCCATCCTCATGGCATTGAGGAGATTTATCCGCATGGTGATGATGTTTTTGATACTAATTTTCTTTTTGAAATTTATTTTCATTGTTATGTAGTTTTTTTAATAGGATTTGCTACTTTAAAAAAAAACTAAAAATTTAATTAGTTTTTTTTTTTTTTTTTTTTTTAAATGTTAAAATGTCCAAAAATTAAAATAAATACTTATTTCGTTTTTTAAAAAAATATTGTGACTATGTAGAAAAATATTCATGATACCCCCGATTTGAACTCGCGACCTTTGATTAGTATAAGACTGGTGCTGATCCAACTGAGCGTGACGCGGCGCGGCGAAATTAGCTATTATTAGTTCTTAGGTGTTTTACGTAATTAAGTACGCAAATAAAATTGCAAAAATTGACATAGGTCCAGCGTTCGCAGTGGCGTCAAGGGGAATGAGGAAATGGTGTCTCGTGCTTGTCATTTGAATAAAAAGATAGCGCTATTTCTGCTTGCATGTATAGAACAGAGATGACACGACGATCAACTGTTGCGTCAAAGTCGTTGCGCGAATCACCATCGTCACAAGTGTGAGAATCACTAAATCAGTGTTTTATGAATGAAAATGTTAATAAAACTGGAAAAAAACGATTGGACGCCCTAAACATCTTTGGTGTCTAAAGTAATCTTAAAAAGACAATTGGAAGAATTTGCTGCTTGTAAGAAAGAATACAGACTAATGAAAAAAATGGACCTTTCTTTGCCTGAACATAACACCGATAAAAACTAAAAAAAAAACATTTAATTCATAGCTGAGATCTCACTTATGTGGTCAAAATGTATATTCTTATAATCCCCTGTTCCTCACATCTGTGTAGCTTGAGCAAATCAAGATCAAAAAAGTCGAAATAGGTCAAATAAAATGTTTTTAGATATTTCGTTATTCTGATCTAAATAACAAACATTTTGAAATCATTTTAACATGTATATGTGTAGAATGGAATTACCTACTAAAATATGTGATTTTCATAAATATAAGTTCAATAATTTGAAAACTACATAGAAAATACGAAAAAAAAGGGGCCCACTTCTGAGACAATTATTATCGAGCAAAGTAATTACAATCGTGTTTCCAACCACAATCCAGCTTTCTAGTAATCTTTTTCTATAACATATATAGATTCGAGATTTAAATAATTAGTGTTTCCATGTTTAAACTCAATCGAAACATCGTAAAAATGGAATATCTAAGCCTTAAGTGTATTTACTATTGGATCAATCACACGTTCATATGCATTGCTATTTCTTCTCATTTGAGCGTGAGACCGTACTGAATTGATTTAACCCATCGCGGTTAATTGATTTCATTGCGACAATATTTCAATCACATTTCTTTTTTCCTACGGCGCAAGTGGCCCCAGCAAATTGTTATTTAATGTATCATTTGTATTTCCTGCGCTCGTATATTTCATTTAAATAGCAATTTGGGTAAAATAAATTTACAACTTATTTTTAAATATTCTGCGCCGTATTCGCGCACTCATTATGACCCGGAAAATATGAGTCTATCACGCAATTAAATTGATTAATTACGGTCGGATTACTTTAAAATCTAGACTTCTGAAAGGCTCGCAGGTATTATCGTTATTAAAATGATCTTGAATTCTGGAAATGTTATCAGCGTTCTTCTTCGTAATGGTCAAGAAGAAAAATTATAAACGAAATTCTGAAGCGTTACGGGTATTACTTCGCTGCGTCGAAATTCTGCAACAAATTACTTAGTTGGCGTTGACTTACAAGTTGGAATATAAAATGTTTACTGTAAAAATACTCAGGTAATAACGAGTCGCGGAGAGGTCGGGGGAGGGGAGCGGAAATTAGAAACGTCTGCAATCTCCCGGGCCGTTCACCCGTAAAAATAAAAATTGTTAACTTCGCCCGCGCGCCAACCTCACAAAACGAGCCGGTGACTAAATGCCGTCGTCTCGGATGCGGTACGATGGGGACGGACATCGTTTTATATTAAACTTTTTTATTTAAATTATGTACGACATTTGATTACTGTTTGTTATTTTCACTGTTATTTTATATACTAAAATACTGTATTTGATCCTCGAATCCCTATCAAAGGCAGAGGCACACAATAAAATAACTGTATAATAAATACTAATACTGTAATCAGTCAGGTATCAAACGACTGCCGGGAGTCGCATAATAATGGAATTTCTATTGGGTCTCGTTCACACATACTTGACGAGTTAATACTTCATCACTTATTGGCGGTGACAACTTATGGTGATCAAAACAAATATTTAGGTTTAGGTTCTTTCTGCGACATTCAAATCGATTCAATCTCTGCTAAAAAAAAGAAGATATTTAACTTCTTGAACACGTACTCGTTACAGAAATAGTTCTTAAATATGCAGAGCTTTAAGGCTTTTGCCCGTTGATAGTGGTCGTACCAATCAAACTGCAGACGTTGTAAACATCTCGGTTCGTAACTTCGTCGAACTTCGTTCCTACAATCAGCCAGGAGCGCTTCATTACTGCGCCCCGTAGCAAGAGGCGAACAAAACTCACGAGTATCTGGTTTGCCTATGTACAGTCACCAGCACATCAGGTTATACATAATTGTTCTTTTCCCTATCACAACTACATAAGATGAAGATGATTTGCTTTGACGTGCTGTGAACTTATGTACAGTCGACAACACAAAATCACAGGAAGTCAAACTAAGCCAATTAAAATTGAAGTCTATAATGAATGACACTGGTAGACACACAATAATATGTATAGTTTGATGATAATAATATGTATGTTCAATGTAGATGCATACTATGCATGCCACATGAATTGCCAAAATATATGTATTTGTATGTATAAACTGTATGTATTAATTAATTCTAGTTGATTACATTTCCCAGAAAAGCTTCTTAATAACTAACATACCAACCACCTCATACATGTTATAAGTATAAGAACTCAAACAGCAACATAGACTTGCATGTAATTAGGTAATGAAAATCCTGCTTCAATATGTCAATTTTAATCCTGCGTTCTCTTAAGAACGTGGTTTTTTCGTGGCAAAGTAACTATTATATAAATATTAGTCTGTGGTTTTTAACTTACTATGATTCGATTTTCTCTAGAAATTCACTTAAAATGAAATAATATAAATTGTATGAGAGTGTGTCTGTCCAGTGGCATCTTTACGGCCCCTGAAATGGACTTAGGGGATATAAAGTTTTGTCTCAGCCATACCTTCACTTGGGTGGCCACAGTTATATCCTGCGCTGTAGGAATAATAAAAAGATGGCTAAGTTAGGATCTAGAAATTTAAAGTTACTGTCTGACTCTTAACTCACTGTTAAATCATATAATTATTTATCTAGGTATTTTTTTATTTATTATTTATCTAGGAATTTAATGTGTTTTTGATACCCACTCTTCATGATTGATAGAAAAAAATAATAATAGTCCCCCTAGCCGATTACGACTTCGGTGGCCAGACATATCGACTAACCGACTGCGCGGGACATATTATAGTGCACAAGTGTGTGCGCAAACACAGGTGCACTCTCTATTCCTTTCTCTCTCATAGTCCGATGGGACGCAATCTGACACGACCGGAGAGAGATCAGGCGCAGGACCAACGGCTTTACGTGCTTTCCGAGGCACGGGGGTGAAACACCGCCAACTTCCAAACTCCGGGCTACCCTGAGAATTTCTAAACAGAAAAACCCAGGTATATATTTTTGGCCCGACCCGGGAATCGAACCTGGGACCTCTGGCGCAGCCGTCGCTTTAAGGCTTAGATATTCCATTTTTACGATGTTTCGATTGAGTTTTAACATGGAAACACTAATTATATGTTATAGAAGAAGATTACTAGAAAGCTGGATTGTGGTTGGAAACACGATTGTAATTACTTTGCTCGATAATAATTGCCTCAGAAGTGGGCCCCTTTTTTTTCGTATTTTCTATGTAGTTTTCAAATTATTGGACTTATATTTATGAAAATCACATATTTTAGTAGGTAATTCCATTCTACACATATACATGTTAAAATGATTTCAAAATGTTTGTTATTTAGATCAGAATAACGAAATATCTAAAAACACTTTATTTGACCTATTTCGACTTTTTTGATCTTGATTTGCTCAAGCTACACAGATGTGAGGAACAGGGGATTATAAGAATATACATTTTGACCACATAAGTGAGATCTCAGCTATGAATCAAATGATTTTTTTTTAGTTTTTATCGGTGTTATGTTCAGGCAAAGAAAGGTCCATTTTTTTCATTAGTCTGTATTCTTTCTTACAAGCAGCAAATTCTTCCAATTGTCTTTTTAAGATTACTTTAGACACCAAAGATGTTTAGGGCGTCCAATCGTTTTTTTCCAGTTTTATTAACATTTTCATTCATAAAACACTGATTTAGTGATTCTCACACTTGTGACGATGGTGATTCGCGCAACGACTTTGACGCAACAGTTGATCGTCGTGTCATCTCTATTCTATACATGCAAGCAGAAATAGCGCTATCTTTTTATTCAAATGACAAGCACGAGATACCATTTCCTCATTCCCCTTGACGCCACTGCGAACGCTGGACCTATGTCAATTTTTGCAATTTTATTTGCGTACTTAATTACGTAAAACACCTAAGAACTAATAATAGCTAATTTCGCCGCGCCGCGTCACGCTCAGTTGGATCAGCACCAGTCTTATACTAATCAAAGGTCGCGAGTTCAAATCGGGGGTATCATGAATATTTTTCTACATAGTCACAATATTTTTTTAGAAAACGAAAAAAGTATTTATTTTAATTTTTGGACATTTTAACATATAAAATAAAAAAAATTAAAAATAAAAACTAATTAAATTTTTAGGTTTTTTTTTAAAGTAGCAAATCCTATTAAAAAAACTACATAACAATGAAAATAAATTTCAAAAAGAAAATTAGTATCAAAAACATCATCACCATGCGGATAAATCTCCTCAATGCCATGAGGATGGAACCCCCAACCTCTACGTGTTAAGCAAAATAAAAAGAGAAAGGCTGTAGCGACATATATAATTGATGTGAATAAATGAACTATATTTTTGTACCAATCGTAGAGATGAATCCGTTTCTATAGTAACAATATAAACAAAAAGCATAAAACACTCATGTCAAATTTTTGTAGTTTTGAACATTTTCTCTATTTGGAAAAATCAGAGCTAAACCATAACTGTAGGTTTAGCAGTAATCTCAAATGCTAAAGCTGTGCCCTGGTGACTCTAGTATATTGGAGACGAGAAAATATTATATGAATTTGAGGGAGGGAGAAAATTATTAGGTGATAGGTCTATATTAATTTTATTTATTTATTTACATCTAGACTCCTGTGACAAAATACAAACATTGGAGGTTAAGTTAAGGTCGGTCTAGCTCTCTTCGTGTATGGAACTCAGGTTTCCATGTTATTTACGTACGTACGTACACATTTTCTGAATCGTGTAGTAATAATGCATTGACTATCTATCTCTTATTTGGTGACATGGACTTGAGCGACGAACATAGAGATTACTCAGTATAATCCAATTATATTTGCATTCAGAAATGTCAAATCTGAATAATTTTTTCAATTTTGTTCTTTCGAAAATGTGTGGAGACTGTCTTAATTTTATTTTTATAACCGTTGTTCCTCAAATTGCTGTTACTGAATATCCAAAACAACTTTGGTGTTTGTGACACATAATAATTCTATTAATCTTGTAGTTAGCGCGAAATGGCGCTTCGGGGTCACGAAGGGTTCCGTACCATTATCTATGAAAATGGCATAAACATCATATCTGTTGTCAGGGAGTCCCATACAAAAGATATGAAGTCCTAATAATGGGGCAGCCCCTCATTATTATCATTATCAGAGTAGATAAGTTGTATGAGAGCAACCTGAAAAAAAAACTGTTTTTTAAGTTTTTGTTTTTTCAACGGCAACATGAATACATCATTCCTGAAAATTTCAACTGTCTTACTATCACGATTCATGAGATAAACCCTGGTGTTGCCCTTTCGGTGTAGGAACTCATGCTCATCATAATTCATTCCTTGTAGGGAGGTGTCCCAAAAATATTTTAAAATACATATTTTAGGCGGTGTGATTAGCATATAAAGAAACCCATGCCAAATTACAGTTTTATAGTAAAAAAGGTCTATAAGCTAGACTACAAAAAGTCAAACATGGCAAAACCATATATGGTTTATCAAAGTAATTGTGTGGGTGCGGTGCTCTAATTAACAAACCTAGACAGTTGAAATATGGCATCTAGCTAGGTAATAATGTGTAAGCGAAGGAAAAAATCTGAAAACAAAAGAAAGTTTTTTAATTGTAGGGTCTGAAACCGTTATAATTAAGTGGATGGAAGCTTGCACAAAATATGTATTAATGATTTATGAATAAGCAAATAAATATTTCTATAAAAAGTTATGATATCCCAACAAAAACATCAATGTGAAAAATGATAGCCAAGTTCAATGCTCAGTATATTTGATAGTGAACTTCGCCGAAAAAAGTATTGCATCTAAATGAGAGATTACTACTAACTACTTTTGCCTTACTATTTTCTTACTTTCTAACACATGATAGTCAAGTCATTTTTATAGTTCAGGCTGATATTAAGCGAGTATTTTAAGCGTGGTGTGGGTGACCTCGATAGTAATTACTTTAAACCATTAATTTACTTGAACCATTTCACGGGACATCCAAAATATACGCGGGCGACGTCGCGGGAGACGACTAGTAAATAAAAAACTTTGATATTATTAAAGGATTACTGAAACGATAAAGAAACCTTTGTCTTTAATTTAGCTTTCCATATTTGTAATGTTAAACGGAAGCGTGAAACATACTGCGCAGACCCTAGATGAACTGGGAACAGGGCAAGAGAATGATGATGATGATTTGAAATGTTATGAATTTCAGTGTGTAAAAAAAAACTATGACAAAATTCTCGTGATGGGTGAACTTTGACTTATATACCTACTGGTTTGTACGGAACCCTAAATTTGAAGTGCCATATCTGTAATGGTCTTCAGTCATCATCAATTGGAAGACTGATGGAAGATAGTAGTGAGACTATAACTGTGTCGACAAAAAGGATCTTAATAAAAACAACCTAAATGTTATTACATTACATTTCCTACACCTATGGGTTGGCTGGAAGAGGTCTCTTTTAGGGATAAGCCCACCTTTGTTCACATTGTGACTTCTTGTACCTATTTTCTGTACATCTTATAAGTGCAATAAAGAATATAATAAATGTTATTGGATATTCTTTCTTGTTTTTATAATGGTTACAGGTTGCTGGCATAAAGTGCTGACCAGTCGTGTGAGAATGAAATGCCACTCTTTGCGTTCCTTGTTCTTTCGATAAACGTTTAGACTAAAAAGCATGTATGGTGTACTAAAGAAACCATTTTGTAAAAGTTCTTAGGGGTTCTGCTAGATGGCGTGGGTATGTTACTTACAAAAGCGCATGAAGTATCTTATTCAAGAAAATTTTGTTCCTTAAATAAACACTAGATGGCTTAATTATACACGAGATTTGTAAGACAAAGTTGACAGAAAAAGTTTTGTGCGGGGGTGCTGGTGGGGGAAGCGCCCCGCACTTTTAACAAGGGGGCGGGGCTTATGAGATAATTTGACGGAATAAGACGGCCTTAAAATGAGATCCTCTCACCGCTGCGCCACCAAGGCAGTTAAATTTGTTAAATCAAGGTATCGGATGGTATATGATTTTGTGAGTAACGATTTTTACACACACATAGTACTTAATGAATATCAGAGGATAATATTATAAAGGCTGTTCTGTACCAATAATTACGTCACCAAATAACAAACAGCAATTAAAAATAAATACACACAAACGGCAACCTCAAACCACTAACCGCATATTTTAATTAGTAAACCAATACAAAAATTAATACGGGCTAAGATGTCACCTCATCGAGGCCAAGGGCGGCTCGGCGGCAAACATCAAAGGGTTGATCTCAACTAGTGCAGAAGGGCCCTCGCTCTAAAACGGTCGGCGAAACTCGACCACTTGTACCAGTTACGGAGCGAGTGAATAACAGCCTTATTGGCCAAGGTCGCCTTCGGTTTAACTGTTTTATTTATTGTAGCACGATTTTTTTTATATTTTTGATTTTATTTTAAATAAAAAAAAAATACGTAATGCGTAATATGTGTGTCGAAAAAAATACGTTTCTTTTTTTCGAGTGCGAAAGAGTGTATAAAGACTGTTTGTGCCATTTGATATGACTAACATAAATAAGGTGGTCACATTTTACAAACATAACCTGTGTACAACTCTACACAAACTTGGAACCATTTCATAGAACACTGTCCCAGATTCAAATCCAAGCGCATGAACCATTTAATAGCTGCCCAATGTCTTAATTTAAATCCATTCCATATCTCTGAAATTATTACTAAAGAAACCACATTAAATACTTTCCATACTCTGCTAAAGAACTTATTCAATAGGTTAAAAGAATTAAATAAATACTTAATCAGCCACACACTTGTCACTCCCTATACAATCAAGGAGTAACAACAGAAACCACCACGTCAGAAAGGAAAAAAAACCGGTTAAGTGCGTGTCGGACCCGCGCACTAAGGGTTCCGTGCCACCCTTAACTGAATTCAGGGTGCACTTACTTTCACTTAAACGAAAACATCACAATATATTGTGACAGAAAAAATAACTTTGTTTTTCATAGTGTTTGTATGAAAGACAAAGTTATATTTGCGGTTGATAAAAATGTGCAATATTTCAAAAACTACTGGTTCGATCTCCTTCAAACCAATTTTCGTTGCAAGTTTTTGTTGAGATCTACATCATATATTTTTTTCAAAATTTTCACTTTCTTAGTTCAAAAGTTAGATGGGGGGGACGCCCATTTTACCACTTTGAAAGCGTCTATATCTCAAACCTTACACTTTTAGAAAAAATGGTTTTAGAAACCTCAACATCATTTTAAAAGACCTATCCATAGACACCACACACGCACAGGTTGAAATTGAAAATTTTGGTTTTAGTTACATGTATGGGAGCCCCCCTTAAATATTATTTTTTCTTACTTTTTGTATCTGAATCGGAAAGCGGTGAACAAGATACACCTACCTACCAAGTTTCAGCTATGTGATGCTTATAGTTTCAGAATAAAGTGGCTGTGCCATACGGACGGACAGACAGACAGACAGACAGACAGACAGACAGACAGACAGACAGACAGACAGACTTGACGAAACTATAAGGGTTCCGTTTTTTGCCATTCGGCTACGGAACCCTAAAAAGCATAACATGTGCTAAAGGTATTTTTGAATGAATATTTGAATGTTTTTTTGTGACTTTGATGGACATGCACATACGACGACTTGAGTGATTCAAAGGTATACAAGCAAGTATAAGCAGCACGCGCTTTACGGGACTCAACAAAAGTGACGCCAAATCGACGAAAAACCCGTTACTGGCGAAAAAAAAATTATTACTTACCGAAAAGTAAATAAGGAAGGGATTTGTTTATAATACTAGGCAAATGGAAGATGTAACCCAATACATATAACGTACAAAATTTCGTCCAAAGTTGTTTAACTGAAGTGATCTTATTAAGTCTTATCTTTAGGTTCATGAACAAGCAAGACATAAAATCTATTCAATTCTGGGATGAGTTATTCTGAAATCTTTTATATGCGTAAATATACCTACAAAGCCTTTTTCGTGGAATCCGCGCAAACATTGGTTGTATTTACACATATTGTGTTTATTTGCGTTCTATCCTCACTATAGTAGTACCTACTTAACCTTTTAGGTACTTCAGAAAATATATTGGCAAAAATAGGTCCATCATCATACCATTACTTAAACCGTTCAAGGATCGATAGGTTGCCGGCGGTCGCGTAAACAAAAGAATGACAAAAGTATGTTGAAAACACATCCGTGGGGGTTTAAAAACGTGAATTAAGGTTTGGTATTCTACGCTTATTATTCTCCAAACAAATGTTAAAAGAAGAGTTCATGAGTCTGCAACAGTTATTAAAGCTTCCTGCATCAATGATGCAAGAATCTGCCCACTTTGTATGCACTTTGCAAGAGGTCACCGAAATTCATTAGCAACAATAATTCGCTTCGCGGCAGTCCTGCGGCCGATTCGTGCTTGTTTATGGGCAAAGTTAGATGACCCCCATTCGGGGAGTCGTCACGTACATTCCTCCTAGCCTCATAAAACACAAAATGAACCCACAAAGCACATTATTACGCTACATTCTATTTTACTTACGTTGAACGTGTCCTTATTAAAAGTTTAAATTCAGAATGAAACATTGTGCGGGGCATTAATCATGATTTAACGGTGTAAAATGTTGGAGGCAGCTAGCGGGACTATTAGTCTTTATTTTAAGGAGCCGTGCATTGATTAGGGATGACAAGAATTCTTTCAACGTCTTTCTTTGAACTTGTACGTCAATATTGTAGCACGTTTTGTCCAGTTCAGTGCAACTGGTATCGTTAAAAGGAAAATTAATTGTGATAGCAATTCCGTGTCAGGATATACCTTGATAAGAATTATGACAAAAGTAGTATTTTTGCGGTCGGTTAGATTTAATAATGTAGGTATGTTACAAACCATCGTATATCATTTTCGTCCTTTACGAGTTACATATCAATATTACTACTACTCATATTACCTTTTTCCCTGGTAAAAAAGTTACGCCTGAAACATCGTGTATGCTGGGAGCAGTGAAAAAAGAGGAAATGTGTGGAAAGTGTTCTCTGTGTAATACCCGAATCTCTACAACGACGCAAAAACTTTGGGACGCAGATACCCATTTGACAAGCTTACCTATTGCTCTAGTCGTGGAGACATAATACTTATCTATTTATTATACTACTCAGATGTCTGGATTATACATGAAATTGAACATGAATGGTTTTCAAGGGTTTTATTTACTTCATTTAAATTCGTTAAGTTATAAATTTCACTCGTAATAAGCAAGTGTGAAAGTTGTGCAGTTGTCACTATAATTGTGAAAAATCCCACTTAGGTACATCTGCATGAAATGGCACTGTGTCTTGATGTGCTATTGTTTGTCTAAATTTTACGGAGTTTAAACACTTTTAACCTTAGGTTTGAAGCTTATAATTTAAGTATCTATCCTAATCTCATCGTAACACACAAGCAATAAACTAGTTAATACGTTGAGCTTATGCAAGAACGCATCTTGTAAATTGTTACAGACCGTTTATGTTCCCACAATGGGCTATACTGTAATTAGCCCCTAGACTATAATAGGATTTGGCGTCGTATGAGACTCAAAGGGGTTAAATATTTCTTTGAAAATACTTAAAAGAAACTCCATTTGCCTTTTATCAAGAGTAATGAGGTTATGTATTGCTTAGCATCAAAGGCAGCAGACATTTGCGTTTTAATAAATTATTATTTTGTAAAGCTGCTGCTATCTAAAATTATATTATGCAGTAACGAAACTTTGAAAAGGCTTGATGACTACCTATCAATATTAACGAAGTGCCTGTTTATTTATACTTTATTACACTGTAATGTACAAATGTCAATTTAATGCTTAAAGCATTCTCTGCAAGTCAAACCTTTAAAAAAAAAAGTAAAGTTAGCCTGTAAGCATCCCACTGCCGGGCAAAGGCCTTACCTCAAATGTGAGGTAGTATGAGCCATACTCCACCACGCGGGCTCAGTGCGGATTGGCGGAGGGGTGTTTGCAAGGCAAGCGACCAACCTTGCTGTCAGATTTTTATCAAGCCGCCCATAGGGCCTCTGACTAGGCTTAACGACTAATACCAATCGATATTAGCCGGAACCAACGGCTTAACGTGCCTTCCGAAGCACGGAGATGCTCGTGATGTACGTCACTTATATGGTCGGAATGGTCACCCATCCAAACACCGACCGCGCCGTAAGTTGCTTAACTTCGGTATTACTACCGAAGCGCTGCCACCACTGCGCTACGAGCCAAGTCAAACCTTTATTCTTTAACTAGCAGCCCGCCCGCGACTTCGTACGCGCCTTTTAGTTTAACTCTGTTTCTATAGATCGTAGCGAAAATTTATAAGCCTAAACACATTTAATAAAACACAATTTACGGATAATTTCGCGATAATTTATTTGATTTTTCATCCCGACGTTTCGAACACTTTACAGCGTTCGTGGTCACGGGGTAGACTAAGATGTTATTTGTCATTTACATAGTTTTAAAAAATATTAAACTACCATCATACTCATAATTAATTTACGTTCCTATCCACGCAGAAACACATTAAACTACTTCTATAGCCTTCCCTGATAAATTAGCTATCTATAATATTTTATAACCTTACCAATAGTTCCTGTGATAAGCGCGTTCAAACAAACAATCTAAAACATCCAGTTTACAATATATACATAGTAATGCGACATGCGTATAAATGTAATATTTTGTGTACACACAACACAACACGTAGCCCGGTCTTTAATGGTCAAACTAACACGGGGATATTATCTTTTTATTTTACAACGAAATGGAAATACTTACTACGCCTATCGTCGATAGTATATTTCTTTCGGGTGCTAATCACATAGACACAGCATCATGCCACATACAGGCTGTGGGAGAAGCAAATTCCCTGAAGTCTTCTCCCGCTACCCTATGAGTTTGATCTTGAGCTTTGTTTATGTTTATAGCGAATACTCTACTTTCTTGAATTCAAATCGTAAATTCAAAGGGACAATTCTATGTAAAGATCTACGCCATCATCATCACCAACACCCAAAAACCGTCCACTGTTAAACATAGGCCCCCCCCGAAAAGTTTGCAGAAAAGTTCCAGATTGGATACCCTTCGACCACAGGAGCAGCGTAGAATGTCCACTGACAATATGAACAAACGATCTGCAATCTACACTGGACACAGACCGCTTGATACATACCCTGTTTAAACCCAAAAAAATATTATTTACTATTCTAATGAATACAATGAATACAATCTCTTCTCGAGAGCAACATTAATAACAAACATGTGTCAAAACATGTCTTGGATTGAGTTTTTAGACATGAGCTGTCAAAATAAAAAGTAATTGAAATCAAAAGCACTAAAAAGTATTGATATAATTATTTTAGCCAATTCATCCCTAAAATAACTTTCTACCCCTTTTTAACCGCGTTACGAGATATATTGCAATAAAATTTGATACACGTTTTTCTTTAATTTTCTTAAAGAATGATTATGCAAAATTTAAAGTAGATTGGACCAAGGAATCACGGTGTCCCATACAAACTTTGCCCCCCTTTTTTACCCCCTTAGGGGTGGAATTTTAGAAAATCCGTTCTTATCGGATCCCTACGTCATACAAAGAACACACCCTCCAAGTTTCAGGTATCTACAATCAGCGGTTTAGGCTGTGCGTTGATCCGTCAGTCATTCAGGACAAAGCCTTTTATATGTATAGATAATATTTAGGTACTATTTAACTTTTGCATTATCTTTTTCTGCTGCACCTAATATTTTTTTACAGTTACATACTTATAGTTGTATTGTAGGGGTTATTATATTACAGTTCAAATAAAATAAACATTAATTTTAGCTGAGTGGCATGTAATAGCATCGACCGTAAATCGCACAGACAGATTTTACTAGGCTATAAAGCTGACGCGGCCAAAATACTAACAGGTGGCCATTGCGTGAGACCATAACAAAAATAAGAACAGTAAAGTAATCCTCTATATTCCTAAACAATCATTACTGCGTTAAGTGAACTAATCATACTATATGCACAATCTATGAAGTTTAATAACTTTAAAACTGCTTAATGTGAGAGGGCTGATTAGTAGAATGCATAAATCGACTCGTCTGTTTTGCTCCGTTTATATACAACTACTACATCGTATGCTACGGACTACGAATGTTGCATGGCTGCTACGGTTTGTTTGCCCTATACTACGAAGTTACGAATGTAGCTGTCACTAGGAAATCGTTTCTCTTTCAACAAAGTTGTCGCTTGGAGACGCTTCCCATATCTAAGGGGTTAACAAATTAGTGTACCTACAAGAACTACTCGAGGATTAAAAACTTAGTATTATCATCACCATCATTATAAGCCAAGGGACGTTGACTGCTGAAAATCCTTTCAACATCCACCTCCCCCACAGTTTTTCACATCCACCGATCACAAGCGGTCTGTATCCATCTTGTCAGTGGACGTCCTTCGCTGCGTCTGTGGTCAAAGGGTCTCCAATCTAGAACGTCATCGGCACGGCACAACCTAGTAACTCACAGTAGAACCTCTGTTCCTAAGTGTGTTATGCAGGTGCCCTCTGCGTGCGGCTATCATGTCGTAGCCGTTTCTTTTTTATCGCCCTTTTGGCCATAACGCTAACAATCACATCACAGTCATAACGGCTATGTATGATATGACTTACGACAGGAAATAATGAGCGTACTGAGTTTTATGTGCTTGGTCTTTTACTGCTTTTGTGATAAGCGCTATGAAATTAGAAATTAGTCAGTCTCTGGGTATAAAAACACTTCATTTCATAAGAATTACTTAATTTTATATGCTTTTACGGAATAGAATAAACACTGCTGTGATGCATTATGGCTATTCCACAGACCGCAAGTTGCGATTACAGCCTCAAATCACACCTAAACGTAGGTAAGCTAATTGTACATGGACTTAATCAAATGTCAATTAGGCTGCATCTAGCAGTGTAACAGCCATCAGACCATAGGTCATACATAATAGACGGAGCTAATAATTCACTTAGACCAGCACAACCCTGAGCGAGACTGATTGAGTTAGTTCACTTCACGTATTGGTCGTCTCACTCAAAGGAACTGTTCATATCAAATGCTGCATGCGAAGGAAGATTTTAGTTTTAACTTACGAAGTAAAAAGTTAAATCTTACATGGCCAAGAAAGAAAAGAATACAAAAAAGTAATTACAGGACCAATAAGCAAATCGAAAAGACCAACACAAGATGGCGTGTTTGATTGTCTCAAATTCTCACAAAGCCTTGTAATATCTAAGCTGTCAATATACATTAGTATTTTCATATGTATTTCAGGATGATAAAAAATAACAGGGGACGTATTTGCAATATGGATTTAATCCGTAATTTAATATTCCAGGCAATTTAATGCCCACTCAACTAGTTGAGTTGCCAAATTGGCATTGCGGTGCTGGTGCCACTGAGGAAAAATTAAAAGTATTTATACGTGACTCACTCTTGAAGTGTTAATTATACGAAATCGCTATATGAATCTGCAAATCCCTTCGCAATACGCACCCAGGTAATTTATTTGCAGGCTGATCAAAATGCAGGAAAACTAAACTAAACTGACTCGTTATTTGAGAAATCAATCTTGTCATTTCGATCTGACATAGCTACTCATCTACTAAACATACTAAATACAATATCAATCAATCCTCTGTCTGCGGCTAATGGAAGGAAACGCTCACTAAAGTACTAGCATACAGAGTGGTAAGTACTTTACTACTAAATACTGAAGCACCCCGGGAATGTTTATAAATATGCCTCATATTCATAAAAAAATCATTTATTGACTTATGAAGATAGTCTTTAAAAAATATTGCCTTTTTCTTTTAGAGCTGAACCATTTTACGTTATTTGTCTTCGAGAAAAGTTTTATAATCACCTTGTGCACGGCTTATTAGTCAATTAACAGGCGCCGCTCCCGTGCCAGAGTTTATGATCGAGTTTATTCGATCGAACTGTACGCACCTTTTGTTATCCAACATCAAAATTAAATCTACTGCACGAGTAAGCTGCTCTTTTCCCCGCCTCCATAATTTTGTATAACTTTCCTTGTAAAATTAACAAGAATTTTAAATTAATAGGAATCAGAATTTCCTAATTTCAAATATTTGATAACCAGTAAGTCTTCGACAGGAAAATGTGAGACGGTGATTTTGACCATTTTCCTTTGAATGTTTTTGTGATTACTCTTTACTGGCAATTTTCCTACAGTTGTGCTAAGCTTCGAGTGACTAAAATAAATACTATTGTTATGTAGGTATTATTAAGGTAAGTATAAATTATCTTTCGCGAAAATCCATTGTTGCATTGAGAAAGACATTTGGTTGGTCATTCAAATAATATATATATATTTATCATCAAATAAATTATGTTTCTTTAACTCGGACTAATAAATTAGCGGATGTTCACACGCATTGTATGCTGCACTAATTGTTTTATAATAAAATTTAACGAAGGACAGTGTTGTAGAACAACGGCCCAAAATAATATATTTGTTTGCTTAGGATAATCACTTTCGTCGGAGTCATGCCATCTCTGTAATAAAATTAAATAACGAATTATGCGATGACATCACGTTTTCGTTCTATCTACAATATTTACCATGAAATAATTTGTAGATTGTGAAATAACACAATTGATTAAATAAAAAAATCTAACTATAGTAGAATTTTGAGCCGATGCTTCTGTATAGAAAGTGACACCGCGGAGCGCTGCGATATATCACAAAAGATATAAGCGTAGATAGAGACTAAAAGCAATACAAAAGCTGTGTAGGTACATAAAACAAACAATATCCGGGCAGTAGCGCCGATTGCATGCGATCTGAATGCAGAATGCGATGCACGCACGTGGATTATGCCATATTACTGCGATTTGCTTCCACTGCAGAGGCCCTACTATGTATGACGTCGTAAACTTTAGTCATAGTTTTAGTTTCGTATCATCTTATTAGACCATGAGAGAAAATTAAACTGCCTTCAAATAACTCACTTAAAATAACGCATAATCTGTTATTCAGATTTTTAAGGTTGTTTATTTATATTGAATAAATAAAATATTTCGTGATTTTGTTACTCATACCTCAAAGGCTACCCCGATTTTGATGAAACTTGCAATGTAACTTAAGTTGGAATGTGACTGATTGCATTAAAGAATAATCACTCGATATGAATTCTGGTTTCTGAGAAATCCGTGAAAAAACATAAAAATATACAACAAACATATTATATACACTTACGAAGTTTCACAGGTCGAATTGATAACCTTCTTTTAACTCGTCAAGTATGTGTAAACGAGACACAATAAAAATTCCATTGTTATGCGACTCTCGGCATTCGTTTGATACCTGACTGATTAAGCCGTTTAATAACAGATATCGCCCTTATGTTTTGTGGCTTTTAACTCTAATGTAAAGGCATCCGCTGCTGCCGCTCTGCTGTTGCGCTACTGACGCCCTAATGTGAAGGTGCACTTACGGAGTAAGACCCGCAGCTTTAGCGCCAGCAAGCGACATTATTAAGGCATGCAGTATTGAACTTTTAAAGGTGGTATTCATCAATGACTCCTTTGTTCTGCATTGCTAAGTATTACGACATTTATAAAAGTTGAGTTTTACTCAAAGTTTATGCCCATAACCATTAGAGATCACAAATAAGCGAACCAATCAGTTTTACACGTATGCAATAATTTATTCAAACGGTGCGAAAATATAAAAAAATACCGTTTTCTATATCTAATGACGTTATCGTTTTTCAATCTATCTGCCAAAACCGAGCCAATTTTTTTTTACAATTATATATTGTTACATATAGCCCGAATGGCAAACGACCGTTGGCCAAAAAGGAATGGAGACCTCGGAACGACACGAGAAGAAAAGCACGACCGCCCCAACGGTGGTCTGATGATATTCGACGTCACGCAGGACATGGCTGGATGACACGGGCACAAGACCGCCAGTCATGGCAGATAATGGAGGAGGCCGACGTCCAAGAATGGACATAATTGGGCTGATGGTGATGATGATATTATTGTTTCAATTATTTCCTGATTTTGTCGCAGCGTGCATAGTCCAAATAATCAAAGCTGCTCTTTGTTCTCATACATATAAGCACAGCCGAAGGATATTAGCTTAGGATATGTCGGTGATATTTACTTTGTCGTCGGAAACAAAAAGGAAAGCGCGCACTTACCGCTCCACCTTGTTGGAAGACGCTCTATTACATCCCGGTTCAAGCTCTGATTATGATGATCCAGTAAACAAAATCACCCCCTTATCGTTTCATCGCTTTTGAAGCGAAACCACATGATATCGGTGTGATTAAGTGTATTGTTACGTTATGATTAAACATTTAACGTCAGTCGTCAAAAGAGAACGAGTTCAGCATTTTCTATTTTATTATATCACATGTTTATCCATTTCATAGGCCGAAATCCGCTGCAGTTGAATAGGGCAGCTCGCCAATAGCGTATTATTTTATCCCGTGATTTCTATTTCGGTGTACCGTGACAATGGTGGACCGGGAGCAACAATGCAATAGTATTTTATTGTGGGTCACAAATCTTCATTTAGAGCAGCGGGCGCTGCTTCGGGCCTTTTAGCAGCGCTACACACGAGAACAAAAACGGACCCATTTACGTATGATTTACGTTAGCCGATAATTGCCTACCAAACTGGGATTGGATTTGGTAGTTTGCTTTATTGTTGTGCGATAAAAATGAGGATCTCTTAACGTATATAGAACGAGTGGCCTAGTGCTCAATTATTTCGCGGTCTATGGAACTTTTCAAATAAACAAGCAGTACCTAAATCATTGAAAGCTTTTTCAGTAGTACCTTTTTTAGGGTTGCCGAATGGCAAAAAACGGCACCTTTATAGTTTCGACAAGTCTGTCTGTCCGTGCGTATGGCACAACAACTTTATTCTGAAACTATTAACATTCCATAGTTGACACTTAGTTGGTAGGTGAGTAAACGTATCGTATGGTAATAATGCGATTTTATTTCTACAACGCAACGCTTCATTGTCTTCTGGGAATTAAGGGAAAATGAAAGGGAATATAAAAAGAAAAATAATTTTGTTGGACGCCACTCTGGTTGTAAATTGTCAAAAGCATAATAAAATTAAAAGATCGGCCATCATAACCGTAATATCTTGAGTTTACAGAATAAAATAACAATTAATATGCAAAACGACAAGCACTTTGCACAAACGGCCAGCGGGCTATTAAATGTAAAACTGTCCACGAATCCTTACAATCCCGTAGGTATGATCTGAAACTTAATTTTAGAATATTTTAATAGATTTATATATGATCACCAACGTTTTTCGTCAAAACAAGGATAAATATAAAAGTTTTTTTCCCTTTTGTTATCTACGTAGCTATGCGCCGCAACAACACACGTTACTATTCATAATGAATATATAAATATCGGTACTTATACTAGGTACGTTTCGGTGACCCATATATACTTTCTGCATTCCCAAGCAGTTGACTGGTAGAGAATGCCCTAAGGCATTCAGTCCGCCAATTGTACAACTCACAGTACAATAAAGTTTAATTAAATACCCAAGTTACATACATAGTATATTATGTATACCTCTAGTTCAGCACTAAATTCACAATAGAAGACTTACGTACCAAACTACCTATCTATTTTCCACGTCTTGTTTCGAATAAAGGACTTTTCAATGGCTACTACTAACAACAATATTCGCGTCTTAAATCTTTGAAGCGAACTTCTCAAGTGGATCTGATAAAACACCCTTTTCAGAACCATTCATTTTGAAGAAGAGGGCGCTCGCGGAGTTTTCTCTGAATCGCAGGACAAGTGCTATACTGACTCGATAGTGCCTTTTTCATAGTTGTACAATTGATACAATCTAAACTCATATATATATTTATTTATATACAGGGTGTTGCATTTGTCAAGCCGATGTCATGCTGATAGGTGACCACTATTCCTAAAAAATATCACTTAAAGATATTCAGCGATTTTTCGGTGTTACCGAGATATTTGCAAACATAGTTAGTATGGAAAATATCTAAATGCTTCTAAAATTGGCTTTATTATTCTATTAAATTTGAATTAAAATGTTTTTCAAAATAAGTACAATTAGCAAGAAAAATCATGTCTTCACTTTTAACTGTGTACGGGGCACAGTAGGTTAGGAACTTTATTATTAATTATATCTCTATAACTACCAAAAATTGCTAAAGATACATAGTAGTTCATTTATTTCATTCAGAAAAAAAATTTGATAGGTATGGTGGTCACCTGTCACCACGCATCGGCTTGATACGCACAATGCTGAAGAAAAATAAAACACTTTTAAAGCATGGAACAGGGATTAGTCTGCCACTTAGGCAAGGCGGAAGTGTTTTATTAGATAAAACTGGCAGCCGCGTCCACATTCATGGCTTACAAAAAAGTGCCTGCTGGAATTTGTTCCGCCGTCACGTTCTTGTCTTTGGCTTATCCAGTCAGGTTAAGGGATAAAGCTCAGGGCACGACATAATGCCCGGGTAAATCGTTGACAATTTGTTGAGCCCGAACTTATGAGATGTAAGAAGGGGTTTAAGTAAATTTTACAGCAATTTGCAGTATGTTAAGAGTAGCGGTGCTTATTGCCTCTCCGCTCTCGTTACACTCTCAGGCCGGATGATATTGCTAATTGGGTTTCCTGGCTCCCGGAAATCGTATAAAGTTTAACTAATACGGCACAAGCTGCTGACACGAACAGAACGTTACGGTAATTGCCTAGTACACCGGCGAAACCTTTGGTCGTTGAACAGTCTCGCTGCAGGTATTCAATTAAAATAAAACATTTTTAATTTCACGTCGTTTCCTGAAGAAACTTTCTCCGGCGTTAATTTCCAGCTCACAATATCTTCTGCTGCTATGCACCGCATCATTAACATCAGATTGATGTGATGGCTTCCTTATTGTGGTGTAGGAATTTAGGAAAGACATAAGGATGTGACATTTCATAGATGTCAAGGTGGTACGATACGTACGATACCTACTGAAACTGAAACTGTTGAAATGTAGGATCATGGTACTTGTGGAGTCTATTCTAACTAGAAATGTACGATTTTTTGGCTTTGTGTATGTTATCTACAAAATAACACATTTACATTTATATGGGTTGTTAAATTAACCACCCGATAAAAACCTTGGAGACCATAAATAACCCAACAACTAGTTGAAACAACCACTTTCACGCACTAACTTACAAGTGACTTAAAAGGTATTCGCTCATGAAGAAAACTTACGACTCCAGGCTCGCGGGACCGCGTCGCGATTACTATATGGCTTCTATGTTCATCAAAATAAAATGTCACCAAGAGAGACCTTAGTCGTAAATAGTGCGACTGATTTACGACAGTCTAGAGATAAGTTTGTCTCGGGTACTTTTTCTCGTAGAACAATTAATGTATTATGCATATAACGTCTACGCAGCGGACATAAAGTAAAGGTTTTTTAGTCGCTGATTTATCAACTGCTGACATGGTAATCTGTATTCAATACGGCGAAGCGCGCAGAATTAAAAAAAAATAAACTTTGTACGCTATATCCTCGATAGTTCGAAAAAATCTTCAGGATTTACAATAAAACTTATTTTGATACAACTTTGTTTCACTGGAACAAGCTTATACTAATTACGAGTGTGAACAACAAAGTGGATCTGACAAAGCAAAAGATAATACAAATGTCAGGGGCACAAGGTCTTTTCTTAAAAAAAAGTGATTTTCGCCGGCTGATAAACGTTTCCAGTGCTCATTCATTCGGAGCTTCACACTTTTCTTTTATGAAACTGGCGACATAACAGCGATAAAATCGTCCATTTACTAAATTGGTGAGATCGCGCAGGACGCTTTTTCGGCAGATTCTCTCTAATGTTAGTAATAACGTTATTATGACGTTTCGCATTACTAAGTAATTTTGGTGTCTGCGCCTAAACGCATCAATTCATAAAGTTTGCGATTTCGAAATAAATCTAACCCACCTTCGTATCACCTCTAAATCTTAATCCCACTTCTCACTAACTATATAATTAGTTTAAATTGGTTTCACACGTATTTCACTATAAATCAGATTTTGTAAGCAAAATTGGCGAGTGGTACCTATTATTAAAGTTATATAAAAATACCTTTATAGTTAAATGTAAAAAGAAATCACGGTCTATTGTAAAGTATTTGCGGAGTCAACTTTCCGCAGCCAACAGTCTGCTTCATTGTAGAGTAAGCTCACTAAACTATAAAGAGAAAACGATAAGTTTTTATTTGCTGTCGTGCTTTTGGGTGTTTTTAGGGTACCGTAGCGGAATGGCAAAAAACTGAACCCTTATAGTTTCGTCAAGTCTGTCTGTCTGTCTGTCTGTCCGTCCGTATGTCACAGCCACTTTATTCTGAAACTATAAGCATCACACAGCTGAAACTTGGTAGGTGTATCTTATTCATCGCTTTCCGATTCCGATACAAAAAGTAAGAAAAAATAATATTTTACATACATACATAAGTACATGAAACTCCCATACATGAAATAAAACCTAAAAATTTTTTTTACTCAAACCTATGCGTGTGGGGTGTCTATGGATAGGTCTTTTAAAATGATGTTGAGGTTTCTAAAACCATTTTTTCTAAAAGTCTAAGGTTTGAGATATAGACGCTTCCAAAGTGGTAAAATGGGCCCCCCATCTAACTTTTGAACTAAGAAAGTGAAAATTTTGAAAAAAATATGTGATGTAGATCTCAACAAAAACTTGCAACGAAAATTGGTTTGAATGAGATCGAACCAGTAGTTTTTGAGATATTGCACATTTTTATCAACTGCAAATATAACTTTGTCTTTCATACAAACACTATGAAAAACAAAGTTATTTTTGCTGTCATAAAATATTGTGATGTTTTCGTTAAGTGAAAGTAAGTGGACCCTGAATTCAGTTAAGGGTGGCACGGAACCCTCAGTGCGCGGGTCCGACACGCACTTAGCCGGTTTTGAAGAAGCGATGGTCATTCTTTCGGACTCCACGTAGAAAGTAATAGCTTGAGTTGTCCCTGCTCATACCGGTATCATCGGAAATGAAATAGCTGACACACAAGCTAAAAGAGCATCTTACGAGGGATTCAAGGTACATTTTTTGCCTACTTGTTCAGATTTAATATCTTATGTAAAACAGCGATGCACAGATCAATGGAGAGAATACTTTGACGAACGGTCGTTAACTAAAGGTATTTGGTACAAAACCATCCAACCATCTCTTTGCATGTCTCCTTGGTTCGATGGCACAGGTATGAGCAGAGATGACATAGTCATGGCCCTCAGACTTCGTTCCGGACATATACCACTAAATAGCTTTGGATACCTCATGAAAAAAACACCGTCGCCTTTGTGTGGCGAATGCAATATTATAGAAGATGTGTACCATGTTATGATGGAATGTGTCCGAAACGAGGCTGATAGACTTAGTTTCTTTCAATTGGTATCATTCACATCCGAGATTGGTATTTGTAACAGTGTTTTATCAAAACCTCTTTCAGAGGAAGCAAAAAAGCTATATACACTTGTGAAAACTGGAATGAGACGACGAAATGTAATTTAATTTTTTTTGTGGTAACAATGAGGGTGTCATTTTCTATTAGAAAAAACCCTCTTTAAAATAATATGAATAAAAAAAAAATACAAAAAAGCTTGAGTTGTCAGTCACAATCTTATCAAGGCGAAATGTCAAATGTTTTGCTTCAGACTACAGTCGCTGAACTAAGAATACCAAGTTCTTACCTCTATGTAAACTGGTGATTTTGGTGCGCCGTTGTTTATTTTCGCTTCAGTCGCGAAGGAGCGCGCGGCACGGTTTTAACGCAGAACGGTTAGAAACGTTACGTTTGGGACAAAATAATTAAATTCGTTTCTGGAAAGCTAACGCTGTATTTTGTTAAGGTTTTGATTCGCGTCAACAAAGCGAACGTCGTGGGCCGCAAATTGCGATGCCATTGTTTGCGGCACAAACATTCGCGGGGCTCGTTTCCTCCCACAAAGGAACTCCATTTGCGGAAAGCAAATCACTCTCATTGTTTTTATTTTAAATTACTTATAATACTTAGTTAGACGCTAAAGAGCACACGGGGGTGAAGACTGAAATGAGCAATTGTAATTTTTCGACTTCAAAGCTCCCTTTGAGGTGATCGCTAAATAAGAATTTCAGACATTGTTTTTTGAGTCGCGACGTTTCTATTTGCTTTTACAGAATTTTTGAAGACAATCAAATATTTGTCAATAGGTTTTATCCTGGATTTGTAAACAAGCAAGCAATTGACTTCTTGCCGCCAAATAACTGAGAAGACTGAATAAGAAAGATAAATATGAAAGAGGATCAATTAAAAATAAATTTGTGTCTTGAATTGAATCACATCACACTTTAATCGTACAAAAAAAAACATTAAAATGACAGCCAATATCTATCTATATCATGTAATCGTAGCCAAATGTCTGTCTATCTAATATTAAAAAATAATAATAAGAAAAACAAAAATGAATGACCACAAATGGCAATCATAAAAGTAGATGTCACAAATCACAATTCAAATCAAATAAATATTAACCAGCCAGCGCTTCCAAGATTGCAGTTTGTCAAAAAGGTCAAACATTTTATCTCCATAATTATTTCACACTATAAAGTAAGTGTTCTGTCCGTGCGTGATTCTTGTAAGCTGAATTGTGGAGGCATTAGCCGGGTCTGAGCATTTTCGCCAGGACGTGCTGGGGCCGGCAGGTGAATAATTAACGTCATTCCGCTTTCAGCTGGCTACGTCACGCTTTTTGACGTTTTCCTAACTGAACTCCCCCCAAAAACGAGTTTTAGATTAGATAAAATATGTTTCAGTTTCATTATATTTACAGCAAAGACCTCAAGATCTCCAAAAGCTATGATGATTCTCGGTCAACACTGTGATGTTACATAGGTATCTTACCGTTGCTTTGACGCTGGTGCTGGTTGCTGTGGAAAACTATAATAGGTTTTGCATTGTTACAGCCATTTCATCTGACTGACCATTCGTTCAGCTTAAAAAAAGCTTCCGAACTGTTCCAAATAAGAATTTTAGATGTCATTCTTTGATATCAGCGCTACGAAATCAATGTAGCCTTTAGGAAGACGAGGGTTTTGATATTTGTTGACTTATGTATATTGCAGGGAAAATACTCAATAAGCTGTGTTTAATACATTGTAAGCCTTTATCAACCCGCGGCAGCCGAGCCTTCGATGGGCGTACCTATCAACCCGCCTCTTCGAGATGACAAGGGAGTAAATGACACTTATAAACTTTCCATTTATAAATCATACCTATTTAACGGCTCAAAAAAAGTTATTTTGTTAGCGAAATTCTCACTCAGTTATTTGTAAAAACTTTGTATGCGCATAAGTTTAGCTACTTATAGCTAGTTTCTAAGCTAGGGTTCCTAGAAAGAGGTATACTTAGCATAAAAAAATTCAAGACTAAATTCAATTCGGTCTACTAGTTACTTCTCAGGTTGTGTAATAATACATCAATTACGTTTTATTTATGTGTAGGTATGTATTAGCTCGAGTAATTCACAGTGTTTCGAATCAATTAACATCGATTCTCAGTCGGATCACTGGTGGCTACTGTACCGTGCAGTTTGCGTAACACTTCTGTAGACTCCATCAACCCTTTTGTGAACCTAATTTGCAATTTGGGGACTTCGACGGAATTATTGTAGCGGCTTTTGTTGTATTTAATCGATATTCAATCTTGATAGGGACGAACGAATAAATCTTGCAAGGGCTTCGTTTATTAATGTGACTTAAAATGGGATTCATCACTTTTCTCGTTACAATATTGATGACTCATTTAAAACGTAATCAGTCAACTAATATCAGTCTACTATTCGTTGCCAATATATTATCTATAGCTAACTTCGATAAATAAACCATCATAATAATATCGACGGGGCATACATGTACCTATATAGGTATACATTCTTCGACACAACTTTAATTAAAGCCCGAATGTACAAATGAGTTAACCAAACTAGTTAGGAGGATCTGTAACTATAACCAAACTTATATAAAGTTATGATGAGGCTCCGAACCTATTTCCTACGCAGTCAGTTTTCTTATAACATGGGTTACTGGGCACTGCCGACCCGATGTCACGACCGTCAAACATGAAAGAACTTCAAATGTTACTATAAAATCTGAGACATTTTATGGGCATATGATGAATTGTATACTTTTATATCTTCGGCCCGACCTCTGTCTATGTTTATGTGCTATTTTGGGATATTTTACGTACTCTCATCTCATGCCATTTGTTTTACAAGAAGTGAAAGCGAATGGTAATAAAGAACTGGAGCAAAGGCTTTGAGTACGAAATGGTGACATAGCAATTGACTACCCACCCACGAAATATGATTCCCTAGGTACCGCTTTAAGTTTTATGAATCCTCATCCTATTATTGGTAACAAACTGTTATCAAAAGTAACAGTAAATCCCCCTGTGGTACGACACCTGTTTTATTTGCAAATAGCTTTGTACGAGTATCGCTATTTCACGCTATTACGTACATGTCAATAAGCGTACGCATGGAAATGTACGGTGTCTTTACTGACAACCGCAGATCCAAGAGGCGGATCGTTTTGAATAAAATATCCGATGTCTACTGTGTTGTAAGACTTGTATGTAACGTTTCTTCAGAATTAAGTAGTGTTAATATGGGATAATGACTGTAAGGACACAGAGAGCAGGGCAAATGTTCTACGCTAAGCGTGTCTGTTATTTTGTGTGTCTCTATCCGCACCGTATAGCACTAAAACTAGTGAACCGATTTGGATGCGGTTTTATTTTTTGCTTCAAAATTACGCTTGTTATGCTACTTCATGCAAGTAAATTGCATACTCATAATACAGTACGAATGTAACATTCAGACAGGGATAACAATCTAACTTTAAGTTTTCCACTAACTACGAGACTTAGTAGTTGAAATCTCAAGGTGTTGTGTGTTTGTCGCACACACAATAGTGGTATGTGTCACTTATGAAGTTGTGCATCGTGTGCGCCCTTCAATATGAGCTGTGTGTCCTACTCTGTTATTCGGACTTTCGACTATAGCCGCACCAGTTGCTCATGAAAGCGCGAATATTCTAATAAAACCTTGCATCAGACATCATACCTTGAAGGTGGTCAAAATCAAATTATTAACTTGTATAACTATAGACCAGAAACTCCCACAAAACTGAGGACATATGAAGTGACTAAGGCATAGGACAAAGCCCATCTGCGTGAACCTGATTTAATTTAATTTTTTCTCATATAGTTTTCCCTATTCGATCCAGTGTAAATTGCCTTCTTATTGACCTAGTTGATTTTTGTGTTTATAGTGTTTTGTCACTATACAAACTTTAAAATATAAATTGCACTTGTAAAAAGCAACCGTGACTCGCTACGCTATCGTAAGACACGGGGTTCGATTCCTCGTCTGGCACAGAGTCACGGTTGCTTTTTACAAGTGCAATTTATATTCTTATTAACCTTCTCAAATAAGTAACATAATGTATTGTCTTCTTGAGAATAACATTTTTAAACTGAATATTCGCAAGTTGCGACAAATACAGACGACGTCATAGGCCCCGTAATAAGTAGGACTACCTATCTCTAGCTCGCTGCTGACGACTGTTCGTTGAACTGGAATACGATATGCTATGACTATGAATTATAATTTCAATTCCTGATACAGGAATTGAGCAAATGTAGCCCCAATTAGAGAACAACATACAGAAAGTAGAAATTAATTCGAAATCATGTTTAGTACACACAGTCTACTAAACATGATTTTGAATGCTTATATCTGAAGCAATATTTTGTACTAAAAGAACTGCTACCATAAGAAGCTTTCAGCTTCAAGTTGATAGAAGGAAAAAGTACCTCTAAAAACGTAGATAGAAGGTTTATACCAATCTACTCCCCTAATCGTCAATAAGTTATTAAATTAATTAAATGAAATTAAAGTAATGTCCCTAAAGTAGGCTCAACAAAACACACAACGAAAAACCTAAACATGGGTTTATAATTGTATATTCAAATATCACTGTTCCCCAGACCCCAGTTGATACGTAAAGTGTGTGGCGTAAACTCAATCGATCGCGTCGGACGAGAGCCTTTAACAACCACTTTTACGCATTGTAATACGACTCGAAAGGGGAATAAGGGTATTTGGAAACAGTGGTTTCATTTTATTGTTTTTTTTCCTGTTTATCTGCGTAAACATTTAACGCATAATGCGCCTGTCGGTACACTTTTACGGCGTCAACCCTTTCGGTTTGGCAGTTTTTATCGCTGTGAACCAAGGAAATTCGTTGTGTCTGAAGTTACTTGTCCTTCAGAACAACAGTAAAGTGTGAATAGTTTTTATTGCCGTTGTAGATTTAATAAACATAGATGAAATACTGGTTAAATGACTCAGTTTTTTGTTTTCACTAATTTGAAAGCCTAATCGTGAAAACTGTAGTCTAATCGTGGTATTTTTAATGCTTTTTTTCTAATGACCGATTTCTTGCCCTTTTAAGACAAGTTGAATATTTTAAGTAAAATTAATAGTGTTTTAATCTAAGAAGCTGAATTTTGGAATTTTTAAAGAGAAAAGTCAACATAAACAAACTCGTAACTTCGTAATCGTAGCCCTTAACCACCTTGCTGCTACTAAGCCTAATACATATTGTGCACGTTTGCAGCAACCATGGGATTTCGGGAGTAATGGTCTTACCGAATCTAAAACCACAGTCGATATTTTGTCGGAACACAGGTATCGTTCGTATTCTGCCGGCCAGCCGCCCTCGAGAATCAAGAGGTGATTGTTGGACGTACCATTCTACTCTGCCGACATACTCTCTGACGTGTGTTCACACTTTCACTAATTATGTTTGGTAGGGTTTGTTTCACTCGTTCACATAGCTATTTAAGTACAGATTATGATCATAATCGTATAAGTAATATGATTGGTTTTATAGCCTTTTCTAAAATATTAGTTATTCCCAAAAATTTGTTTAAAGGTAAAACAGAGATCAAGCTACTTCATTGAAGAGTTTTCTAAATTGAAAATTTGATTAGTTTAAGAAAAAGTTACTAGTTAGTTATATAAAATTTTAATTAAAACGTCTCAGAGAAAGCACAAGATATTTTGCTTAATCCGTTTTAAAATCTTACAAGTTAATTAAATTTGATTTCACATTGCAAATGAAATACTTAATTTGAATTTTCAATATCTCAGTAATTACAGTTCGCTTGTTCAGGAGCGGGCTGATTTATTGAAAGGATCTTTTCAAGTAAATTCGTCAATTTCGACGCAGAATTACATCTTGTTTCGTGTATTTAATCTGATACTAAAACAATTATTCTATTACTCGACGTTAAGGGTTTGTTCAACATTCTCTTTGGATATTGGAAAATTCATAGATCATTGCGCAAAGTCAATAATTGAAATGGGTAGAAGTAGTAGTATTATAGGCTATATTAATATGATAAAATTGCGGGTTAGCGAGACGGTGTTATTAATGACATAAGTAGCTCTTTCATGCTTCTAACTCCAGTTTTATGTCTAACGACGATACGTGCAATGTGAGCGCGACTCCGCGAATGTCATTACTTCATAAGGCTACCTTCTCACTGGAGATTGTAACTTTTGAGCTAACAGAGCATTACCGAGCACTCCCACGGAGCAATTAAATTATCCATACAGCGCAAACGCCTTGCCTCTGCATATTAAATCAGGAGGGAGGCAGGTAGTACTGTGAACTTGTGCCCGTGAGAGGCTAGTTTGTTCTCGCTGTTTGCCGTTAAACCACATTTCAGCTCCATTGAAAACTTAATTATGTCCCCGACTACGGCGTTACACAGCAGGACACGGGCCCGACATTGTACAACGTTTTCTTAATATCATTAGGAGGCTATTAACTGGAGAGTTACATGGGCGTCCGAAAGCTAAATGTGTGGTCGGCCGCTCTAGGGATTCGTAACGCAACTTCGCTCTCTATTTATTTTGGAGCCAAGGTAAATAATTCTGCCAACTTCGAACAGTATGGACTTCAGTTCCTTGTGTGTGAACTCTATACATACATTGTTATAGAATTCGGAACGTGACTGCCTGTAAAATTTAGTCGAAGCGCTGATTTATTGACTCATTGTTTAAGTTGACTTGTTCGGATTTCTTGTGCTTTTAATTTGATGAAATCCCAGTGAATTAGGTTAAAAACAGACAGAAAAATACAGAACTAATCAATAGTTTATCATTGAAATGAGTAGTTTGTATTTTTCAGCGTTTTGTTGATTTTTAATTATATTTTTCAATAAATGTTACGTATGTTTTTTTATTTGTTTAAAATGCTTTGATTTATACAACTATCTAATGCTTCGATAACGAGTGAATTTTACCTCAGACTGAGTTCAAAATGAAATTGAATCCATTGATTTGGATTTAAAAGGCCGCACTGTAACTGCGGAAGCTTTTATTCATCGCGGAACAATTACATACTTTTAGGAATAATATAATAGGTAGTTTTAAAGCCATTTCACATCAAAAAAGTATTTAAGAAAGATTAAAATGTTTTACCTGTCGTTAAACGAATGCATGTTAGCGTTTTGCTTATTCGCCAAAACTTAATCATTGGTCATTTTAGAATGTCTCTGAATCAGGCATTCTAAAGAATAATTTAACTAAGATATGATTCGAGACATGACACAAAGTACACAAGTTATTAAAATAAAATAAAATAAGATAAAATAAACATTAAACAATGAAATAAACCTAGTACAACTTACAGTTATGTCGAAAAGTGGAAACTTTCCGCACGACTGTTCATTAAAATGGTATTTAATGGGATAGCAATAAATAAGGGTAAATCCCCTTAAATCTCCCAAAGCACACGGAATTTTGAACTCCTAATTGGGCCTCATGATTTTCGTTTAAAGCGGCTAGGGAAAAGTGATTAAGCCAGTAGCCAAGTACGTAATCATAGGTCTCAGAGTAGCCGACCCTCTTCTATTTTTGATTGACTTGTGCAAAGCACTCTGACACGATACGAGGGTCAGGGCAAACAGCTCGGTCTGAGCTGAGAACAAATAAACTTGTAACTGGACTGAAATAAACTTGTCTAATTACAAGCTGCAGTCGTGGGTTTCGGGTGTTTAACAAATTCTAGCAGATACCAACTGAGAATTATTGTATTATTTTTCAGATCCGTATAAAATACTCGCGATACTTATCCAGGTTGCAATAGAAGCACAGCCTGTAATTAGAAGCATACATTTTAAATATAGGCCCTTCAAGTTACCAGTATTCATTCTAACTGCCTCTGCCTAGGCACAGCGGTGAAAAGGTCGCATTTTAAAGCGACGGCTGCGCTAGAGGTCCCAGGATCGATTTCCGGGTCGGGCCAAAAATATATACCTGGGTCTTTCTGTTTAGAAACTCTTAGGGTAGCCCAGAGTTTAGAAGTTGGTGGTATTTCACCTCCGCGCCTCGGAAAGCACGTAAAGCCGTTGGTCCTGCGCCTGATCTCTCTCCGGTCGTGTCAGATTGCTGTCCCATCGGGTTATGAGAGTGAATGGAATAGAGAGTGCACCTGTGTTTGCGCACACACTTGTGCACTATAATATGTCCCGCACAGTCGGTTAGTCGTTATGACTGGCCATCGAAGTCGAAATCGGCTAGGGGGACTATTCTATTATTATTTATTCTAAATGGTTTCTAATTTATTATAAAAAATATAGTTGGTTACTTTCTAACAAAAGAAATCGAATCAAAGCATTTTAGGGCACTATGACTAGGTCAAGATAACGTATTCTCTGAACAGGCCACACGCTTGTATAGAAAGAAATACGAACAGCTATCATTTACTAAGTGGACGGCCTATAACATACTTATCGAGATTCCTATCTCTTGTACGTAACCTTATTATACACGCAAGGCCGTGTACGGTTACAAAATGAGAGTTCTTCAAATGATTTTGTTAAAAGTCTGGGTACGGAATCGACCTTGATAAAATAAATAAGTATGTTACTTTATCTTCTTAGATCAAAGTTTACCCCGAGTTTCGTATGGTTCCAGCAGCGTTTCCCACGTCATAATGAATAAGTGAGTCGATGTTTCTTCAGTTCCGTTGTATCACACCTCGCGTTAAAACTTTCCTATTTCGAAGATTGCAATTGTTGAGACAATACTGTGCGAGACTTTGAACAGGGGGAAAACGGTCTCAAAAACAATAACATACATTTTGCACTAAGTTTTACTACAGTAAGTACACGTACTCGTTTACATTTCGTGGTTTGGAGCTTTGTGCTGTGCTTTGAGCTGAATTTATTTGCAGACGCCATTTCTATTAATATATATTTATAAGTGGCAAGGCAAGCTACCAACACGTTTTACAATTACCTACTTTCTAAACAAATCATTTACAAAATGTATGTAATGTTGAGATCTCCATAATCACTCGCTGGTTGCACATTCCACTTAGTAATAAATAGTTGTAAGAATGATTTTAAGTTTATAAATATTCTGAAAGTATACAAAACCCCAAAAAAAAAACATTGTCAAAAGTTTTCCAGACTTTTCTCACATTGTTGTATAAGTAGGTACATACAGCAACGAGTTTTCATTCCCGCCAAACGGTGTATGATGATGAAGTTAAAGGTGGAGCGCGCTTACTCAGTAAAATGAATTATTCAAGTTGAAAAGTTAATTAAATCTTTGTCGAGGCTGACATATCATTACGAGCATGCACAAAAGTGGCGCCCAGGAACGCCACAACTAGTGCTGTTCTACTTTCGCAAACAGAAGGGAGGCAGGCTAAGTGAGATAAATTGCAGTTTTAATTAGTGTCCTGGACCTACTATGTAATCCAGTAAGAACAGACATTACACTACCCTGAAGTGGCTATCCTGCTCTTACAATATCTTATTTTTTCAGCAAAGGCGAAAACTACATTGGAAGTAAATGACTTGTAGACATTATTTGTAGTTGTATGAAACATGTATAAGATTCAAATACCTTAAAACGTAAATGTAGGTATTGGTGTAGTATTCGTCTCAAATTTTAGTACGGACGGTATAAGTGTTCCTGTCTCTTTAGTTAGCAGATAATTTTTGAATTAGTATTTGTTAACATTTCTTTTTGTTGTTATTTTAAGCGTTGTTTTCTTTGAAAAAGATACTATAAATATAATGTAATAATAAACAAAGTGAATTCAATCGGTGTATTTGAAAGATTGTAAACTGCATGAGAATCGGGGCCCTGATTGGTTGTGTGATATATTTTTGATGTGCTTACGACGGCCGCTTGCCGGCGATCCACACTGCGGAAAACTCACTTGCCCTTACAATGCTTTTGTATGCAAATTGCCCTGTCGATATTGATCCGGCACGTTTAAAAGCAACACTCTGAATTATTGCAGCGGATGGTGACACTGAGGCGAGCTAGGCCGATACAAAGTGATCGGAGCTTAATCCAGATTTGACCCGAGTCTGGATTTAGCATTATATCTTTGAGAAAATTGCAATATTCAGCGCATAATAACGACTCGGGAAGTTCAGTGTTTCAGCTTATTGGACTGACGATGACAGTTTCATGCATACAAGTTGAGGAATTTAATTAAATACCAACCGGCATACATTTTCATATACATTTTACAGAGAGTATACCGTTTATATGAATAAAAAAGGAGAGGCATATCCCCAAGCATGGTACTAATAGCCAATTTGCGGTGTCATTGGCATGTAACACCTGTCAACATCGGTGATATGGCTGTTTGGTGATCGACCCTGAAGTTGTAACTAACTAGGTACTTATCACTGAATAAAAGTGGTACTTATCAATTGCAACAGTAAAAAATGTTTGATCAGCGTTTGGGTACCTAACTTATCACAGTACAGTGGGTGTAAGTGTAAGTAATAAGTACCCCAAACTGCGGCTATCCCAAAAAGTTGGGC
This sequence comes from Pyrausta aurata, assembly GCA_963584085.1. NCBI lineage: Eukaryota > Metazoa > Arthropoda > Insecta > Lepidoptera > Crambidae > Pyrausta > Pyrausta aurata. The sequence goes on along the minus strand of OY757252.1, from coordinate 10,751,851 downwards.
AGTTGCAGGGCTCCTCGCCAGACGTCTTCTTGTTAAATCCACGAATTCCAGGATGAGGGCTCATTGTTATTTAATTCCAAGGAGAGGAGTAGCCTCTCTGACAAAACTTCAATTAACTTCGACATTCATTGAAGTAGGAAGCTACCCCATTGAAAAGCTCTTTCTGGAAATACATTACGGAATACGATCGGTAAGTTAAATTACTTTGTAATAAAATTGCGTGCCACAATTTTTGTGTAATTAGTTTTCGACGCAGAGATTTTTCTTTGAATCTTCGGCGATACCAACACACAAATATTTTAGCAATTTTACTGGTTGCGTCCATTGAGTGTTGTATTAATTTAAGTAAGTAAGGTACTGTCACCTTTTGAACGGAGTGAGGCGATGTTTCTTGGGTTTTATATTGATTGTATTCTTCACTCGGGTCATTAAATTATGTGTAAAAAGTAAAAAAGTAAAGTTAGCCTGTAAGCATCCCACTGCTGGGCAAAGGCCTTACCTCAAAATATATGAGGTAGTATGAGCCATACTCCACCACGCGGGCTCAGTGCGGATTGGCGGAGGGGTGTTTGCAAGGCAAACGACCAACCTTGCTGTCAGATTTTATCAAGCCGCCCATATGGCCTCTGACGAAGTATAACGACTAATATCAACCGATATTAGCCGGGACCAATTACTGCTTAAAGTGCCTTCCGAAGCAAGGAGATGCCCGTGATATACGTCACCTATATGGTCGGAATGGTCACCCATCCAAACACCGACCGCGCCGTAAGTTGCTTAACTTCGGTATTACAAAGCGCTGCCACCACTGCAGTTAGTCCCGTACCTTAAATTATGTGTATAGAACTTTTTATTTCATATTTTAACCAAACTAATGCTCGACTAAACTCATACACAATTTTAGTATGCTTTACGTCAAATAAAGTCAATTCAAATCCTTCAAAGCGAAGCCTTTATCAACATCGGCATCAGATGCGACGCTTCGGATGCATTGGCATTTTCCCGGAGTGCTCCCGTCACCGTCATAAAGGTCTGTTGTGACGGCTGCGAGAGATTGCAATAGCCGCCACCTCCGCCTCCGACGCTGTCTCCAGAGGTCCTACTTGCAAGATAGACTAGATGGGCCTTCATTCATACCTTATTTATATCAAACTTTATGTCGTTCAAATGCGGATAAGTGACAGAGGTAAGTAAGGTACCATAAAATGAACCGTAAACAATACAATGTTACGAAACAGACCAATCACAATCACTCTAGAAACAGATTCGTTCCATCTTCGACTTCGTCTTAGTCGCACGTGGCTTGGTCTGGAGTCAAGAGCAAACCCATACTAAATAAAAAAAAAGATTGCCAGTTATTATAGTTCAAGACTGATAGATTCAGTTATCTATAAATTTCTAATTATACTCGCTTCGTCCTCGAGATTAGCATTAACAACTTGTAGTATCGTGTAGCGGATCGCCATATACGCACTAATTTGAGAGTACTATAAAAATAATAGGTTAAATTTTTATTAATTTTAGAGGGGGTAGATAGTACAACCTCTGCCTTTCCGCTCCTACTTCGTGTCATTCGTGCTTTAGTGCTTCGCCTATACGTACGTGCCTTAAAAGTCTCCGTTAATTTGTGAATTGAGTGTTTGTGAAAGTGTTTACAATGCCTAAACGCAAGAATAAAGATGATTATGATCATTTGAGTAGAAAATTACGTAAGTTGGAGAGAAAAATACGTCGCAGGACGCGTCACGCGTCGTCTTCGTCATCGGATTCTACAACACAACAGTATTCAGAAAAAGAAGGTTAGTCAAGTGTTATTGATATTTATCACGGGTCACATAATGCACTTTTGTTTGCTTGGACGCAAAAATACGGTATTGCGAGCAGTTTGAGGGGCTGTCTCTTACCGATTTATAGTATTGCGGATAGCTATCTCTTACTACTCATATTTAAATTATGTGCACCCATTTAGCTACCTGTACCAGGGTTTGCGTGCTTCTCTGTGGAGTTGTCACTACCCTATAATTTAGTTTTGCGAACAGTATTCAGGACTGTTTTGTAACTAAATGTGGTACTTACCGTTACGTACTTTGTCTATTTTTCAGACGAGGTAACGTTCATAGATTTGGATATACCAACCGAAGTGCCAGTCAATACCAATGATAGCAGGCTTCAGTCAGAAATAGTTATACCCCAAAGTTCTGAAATCGAGAATTCAGCTACAGTTGAACCTATTGCGAGCACAAGTGGTGCCTCAGACTCTGTGATTAAGCCTTCAGAACTGTCATTAGACAGTGATATTTTGGAAATTTTGGGCACAGACCCCACAACAAAAACTAAATTTGGTAAAGACGTCAACAACGACTTGGCTATTCGATTGCAGCATTATTCAACCACTGGGTTGACTAAAGAAATGCGCAAAGAACTTACTGAAAAATACCTCACTCCTGGCAATTGTAAATTTATCGACGCTCCGCAACTTAATCCTGAAATTAAGGCTGCCCTGACCGAACCACTGGCAAAAAGAGATAAACACATTGAAAATAGACAAAAACAAATAGCCACTGCATTATCATGCTTAAGTGAAGCACTGACGTCTATTTTTTCGTCCCAAAATAAAGATATTAACTTGATCCGTTCTCTTATGGACGTAAGTCGTATTTTATGCGATTGCCAATACAACGATTCCGTCACGAGGCGCAATTTCATTCTTTCCTCTTTAAAAAAAGAGATGAAAGAACAACTACAGCATACGAAAGTAGACAGCCTTCTTTTTGGGGAGAATTTACCAGATACGATAAAAACCGCAAGAGCGATCTCTAAATCTGGAGCAGAACTCAAAGCTAACCCACAATCGAGGAATTTTACCCCCAAAAAGCCGACACCGGGTCCCTCAAAAAACTGGAAGGTTCCTGCGAACAAGAAACCACCTCCATCGACGACTCAGAAGACGAAGGAAGCAGCTACACCGAAGAATCGGCCATCAACGTCATACAAACCGTCGCAGCCTCGGCACAGCTCCAGCAGTCGACGGTAGACCCGGTAAAGTACGCTGGCAGATTATCTTTATTTTACGATCAATGGGCAATGATAACCCAAGATCCAATTATTTTGTCATATATACAAGGTTATAAAATACCTATCAATGCTCCCATTAACCAATCTTTCGTTCCTAAAACGCCAAATTACTCAAGTGCAGAAAAAGTTCATTTTAATGAAGCCATAAATGACTTACTATCAATAGGGGCAATATCTGTGTGCAAACCATGTGAGGGTCAATACCTGTCAAGCATATTTTTAATCCCAAAACCGAATGGTAGAATGAGGTTCATACTAAATCTAAAAAGTCTTAATAAGTATATCAACACACAACATTTTAAACTTGAGGATTTAAGAACAGCTTTAAAACTAATTTCAGTAAATTGTCACATGGCTAAATTAGATTTAAAAGATGCATACTTTTTAATTAAAATACACTCAGACTCCAAAAAATATTTACGCTTCCAGTGGAATCAAAAAATATATGAATTTAATGTTCTACCTTTCGGACTTAATACGGCACCGTACATTTTCACCAAAATAATGAAACCGGTTGCCAGATTATTGCGTTGTGCGGGACAGGTATCGACCATTTATTTGGACGACTATTTATTAATAGCCCAATCCTATGATTCATGTAAATTTAACGTGAATCTTACTATAAAATTACTAACAGCACTTGGTTTCATAGTTAATATAACTAAAAGTTGTCTCATTCCTAGTAAATTATGCACCTTTTTAGGCTTTCAAATAGACTCAGAAAATTTTCAGGTCAGTTTACCCGACGATAAAAGACTTAAAGTCGAGAACGAAATAAATAAAATTAGTAAATTAAAACGATGTAAAATACGAGATTTTGCAAGGTTTGTAGGTCTTTTAGTCTCTTGTTGTCCAGCCGTTGAATACGGATGGCTTTATACTAAAAATTTTGAGCGTCACAAGTTTTTAAGTCTGCAAAAGGAAAATAGCTATGACAGTTATATGAATATACCTGAGCATTTACTATCGGACATGCATTGGTGGCGTAATTCGATTAAGCACTCGGTAAACAAAATTAAAACTGACGATTACTGCCTGGAAATTTTCTCAGATGCCTCAACAACGGGGTGGGGCGTGGCGTGCGAGAGTGAGACGGCAAGCGGGTTGTGGAGCGAAAACGAACGAAGTCAACACATAAATTACCTTGAAATATTAGCAGCCTTCATCGGCCTTAAAATTTTTGCGAAACATCTTAAAAATTGCTCGATATTACTACGCGTTGACAACACGACTGCCATCTCCTACATAAATCGTATGGGTGGAATACAATTTCCACATCTTACGGATGTCACGAAACAGCTATGGCAGTGGTGTGAATGTCGTGAACTGCATGTTTTCGCTTCATACATTCGTTCATCAGATAACAAAACTGCTGATGCTGAGTCCAGACGTTTACATCCCGATATAGAATGGGAACTCGAAGAGGGATATTATCAAAAAATTATTTCTAAATTCGGTAAACCAGACATCGATCTTTTTGCTACTAGAATCAACAAAAAGTGCGACAGATATATTTCTTGGCATCGAGACCCAGATTGCTACGCGGTTGATGCCTTTACAGTCTCCTGGACAAAATTCTTCTTTTACGCTTTCCCGCCATTTTCGATGATTTTAAAGGCCTTACGAAAAATCATAGCAGATAGGGCAACGGGCATTATGGTTGTACCGCTCTGGCCGACCCAACCATGGTACCCATTGTTCCAAAAGCTTTTGTTATCTGATGCACTAATATTAAAACCTAACAATAATTTGATAAATTGTCCTTCCAGTCATCACAACATACACACCAAACTTACCCTGGCGGTCGGAATGTTATCAGGACAGCGTGGCTGAAAAGAAGCATTCCTCCATCAGCTGTAGATGTAATGCTGGCATCTCTCTCTAAAAATTCATTGAAACAATATGATGTTTATCTTAAACAATGGTTTCTGTTTTGCCGTAATTATCATGTCGATTTGTACGAGGCGTCAATCCCTAACGTCATTTATTTTCTTAATAAATTATTTAGCGAGGGTGCGCAGTATAGCACACTCAACACATGTAGATCTGCATTGGCCCTTATTTTAAATAATCTTAATAATAATGATGACCGTGTCAAAAGATTTCTGAAGGGCGTCTTTCGCCTTCGTCCACCATTACCTAGGTATAATATCACTTGGGATACGTCTATTGTATTGGATTTCTTAGGAAATTGGTATCCCAATGAAGATATGTCATTAGAGATTATCTCTAAGAAATTAATTACCTTGTTAGCTTTGGCTACAGCACATCGTGTTCAGACCTTTGCAAAAATACAAATTCAAAACATAGAAGTTTTTACTGACAAAATAATTATTAAAATCCCGGATCTGATTAAATCTTCTCGTGTAGGGTCAATGCAGCCCGTTTTAATACTGCCATTTTTTTGTGACCGGTTACAAATTTGTCCTGGGAAAGTTCTTACCACGTACTTAGACAAAACAGGGTCATTGCGTAAAGATGTTAAGACTTTATTTATAAGCTTTAAGAAACCGCATAAAGAAGTCACAACTCAAACATTGAGTCGTTGGATTAAAAATGTCTTAAGCGAAAGTGGGATTGACGTTTCGCTGTTCTGTGCGCAAGCCTAGATACTATCAGAAGGACTGCTGGTTGGAGTGGATCCTCCAACACTTTCTTCAGATACTATAACCGACATATAGTAAATCAAAATAATGAATGCAATGATTCTTTTGCTAGGGCTATAATCAATAGTACCTAATAATGATGATTTTTGATGACCTGTAACACAATATACAATAAATATATTTATGTTAAATATCTAACTACTGGGATAAGTGTATGGTAGTAATAAGTATATACCTGCTTCTTTATTTGATTAGTTATATTAGTGCAGAATAAATAAGTGAAATAATTAATATTAACCTTTCTTTTTTAACTCATTACAATCATCTTGTAAGAAAAAGAACAACAAACACTTTGATATTTTGCGACAATGCTCTAAACATCTACAAGTTGTTAATGCTAATCTCGAGGACGAAGCGAGTATAATTAGTGATTAAACGAACTTACCTGAAGTGAAGTTCAATCATAATTATACGAAGGCTTCGTCCGAAGAGATTAGCATCCCTCCCCCCCATAATATAATCCCAAATATGTCGCAAAATGTCAGCTCTAAACTAAATGACACGAAGTAGGAGCGGAAAGGCAGAGGTTGTACTATCTACCCCCTCTAAAATTAATAAAAATTTAACCTATTATTTTTATAGTTATCTCAAATTAGTGCGTATATGGCGATCCGCTACACGATACTACAAGTTGTTAATGCTAATCTCTTCGGACGAAGCCTTCGTATAATTATGATTGAACTTCACTTCAGGTAAGTTCGTTTAATCACTAATTATCACTGTGAATGAAGCTATTGCATTTTCTTCCTTCTCGATTTATTTCATTGACCTACCTACTTTCGATTATAGCTACTGTTGCAAACACAGGCTGAATGAAACATGGTTAAATCCAAAAATATGAAGGTCTAGCAGAGTAGGGCCTCGGAGACTTGGACGAATTGAACGTGAACAAGGTTCCAGCACTAACTGTTGTTTTGGTAAACACCCTTACGGGTTGAAATTGAAATAAATATTTTAAACTCAATTGCATAAACGTGTTACCAATTTGTGTCACGTGCTTGAAGTCATACCTTAAAGCATTGCTACGATATGTAGCTATTCACGTTTTTCAAATTTAAATAACAACAGCCAGTTTTTACTAACTTAGCGGACGATCAAATCCACCACCTTCCTTAGTCACTAACATACCTAATGGTTTCTCAACCGTATTGATAACGAAGTTAACAAGACAGTTCTTGGCAAAGTAATGATAATAAACCATGGGTTTCTCGTGTCATGTTTACACGTGTTTCGGTTGGCTTCACTAAAACACATACCCCTTGTCACGTGCCATTAATAATCCCAATACAGAAGCTTTCTTGTTTCTCCTTACACGATCAATAAGCCAAGTTTATACCATAAGGCGTATGGTTTAAATTTTATTTTAATAATGAGCATACGTTATTATCAGGTTCACCTCTGAGGTGAAAATGGTAACTTAATTTTGGTCTCCGTAATCAAATGAGGTAAATTACTAATTTTCACATTAAGTAACTATTTAATATATACTATTAATTTAATTAAATCCATAAATAACTATTTATTAAATGGATTAAATTTTAATTAACTGATAGCACAAAATACGTGAATTCATTCGAATTGGAAAGATTGGTTTTAAGTCTCAGACATAATATTGAATTAAGTCCTTATCAATTAATTGGCCTGAGAATTTGGATTAATTTGCAATTTTATATAATGTTTGTAGATGCAAATAAACTCGTGCCTTTCTAATAAACTTGACGCCTACATCTTGACTTACAAAATAAATATAGATAAACATCAAACGCAAATGCTATTTTATTTTTCACGCCAAATTACTTTATTTCAATTAATTTCCTTTCGGCCGGTGCGCGTATCGATTCGTGGAAAGCAATTATAATTTGAATATTTGTTCACATGATTGGGCCCGGAGGATTGTTTTGCGCGGCGGATAAAAAAAGGAGAATTCGGTAACAGTTCGGTGTGAAATACGGTTAGTTTGCTTTGGTGCCGAAGCAATTTCCTGGTGCAATGGGGCGGGAGAGACTACCCTTGGGCAATACGCACCTGCTAGCCCCCGCATCAATGTTATATAGGCAAAGACTAGTTTGAAACAAACTTTATAGCGAGACACGGCTGTCAACTGACTTGTGGCTGAACAAATTACAGCTGTAAATTGGGATTCCGCTAGATGCCCACAAGGACTGCTAATGTATTATTGATGATGACACACTAAACACAGCATATTTTTTCTTTATTACGGAAATTTTGTGCTCAATCAAATTAAATTACTTTAGTCTAGCTAGCCTCATATTCCCCGTAAACATTGTTAAAGACTACAGGAGTTGTTTTCTTAAGAATTTTACAGAATTCACGACCCTAAATGAACAATAAATCAGAAAAGCAACTTTGAGGTAGGCAATTAGTGTTCTTTCGAAATAAATTTCACAACTAACGAACGCATCTGTTAATTTCTTAACTTCATTAGCGAAAGCACATTAAGCAGCTTAAAAACTGAAGACGGACTGTAATTCTAACTCCAATTAACAAATGTGGAACTTTTGCCTTGTCGGGAAGGTCAATTAAGAGATGTCGTCAGAGAAGACTATGATAATTAGTTTAATTTAACTTGTACGAACGTATATAAGGGCAAAGCTGAGGGGTTCGGTCCTACTTGTCTCCGCTTCACGAACGCCGGTGATAGAAAATAAATTCGAATTAGCGGGCTTTTGGGCCGATTGCACACAGATCTGGGGTGAATTATTTTAAATTACAAAATGATTACGTAATTTCATCGCTGTTAAATTCTTATTTCGATATAACTAACCTTGTTAGGGCTATCTTGAGTTTTGATTACATTTTATTATCCACAATTTGCCTGAATCGTACCATTCTTGCAATAAAGAACTTATTTATTAAACATCTACTTTAGTCTAACACTAATCGTAAAAGATAATCTTAAGCTAACCTTTGAAGTGTTGTCCTTGAGTATCAAAGGTCTGTTTAGTTACTAACAGTAACTAGCTAGCTAGCTAGCTTAGCTACATAGTATCTGACCCATATCCAACAACAAAGTTGCTTTATTTTGTATCCTGACGTGACGTCCGAGTTATATTGTTTCAGTGATAACACGTCTCCCCATTTCACCCAAATCTCCCTAATTAATGCAGTGTCACAGTATAAGAGAACAAAGATTGTACGGACCGAATTTACTGCGTTAGTATTGTTTCCATTGTCTTGGCTGTAGCTTTAGTTAATTTGTCTTAGTTAAAAGACTTAATTATGACTGCAGTGAGCTCGGCCAGTGTCCGGCAGGACATGACGGCGACCCAAACAATTAAACCTATTATTATTATGTATCCCGTAGACACTGGTGGGTGACAAGTGAGTAATTGTTATGTTGGGATTTTATTTTATGGGCCTGTATTTCAATATCTGTTGCCTGAAATAAACGTTTATTATTTATTATTTATTTATTTATTTATTGTGCAATGTTGTAATCTTAGAGCTGTGTACAATTCCGCTAGATAGGACAAACACGTTTAAACGTTAACGTTAAAGATGGTTGTTCGAGACACTAGTCATTACTTTGAACGTATTATACGTTGAGGTATGCTTCATTTGTATGTAATTTACGTGGAAAGAGTTTGAAATATATATGTGTCTCCAGAATCTTTAGATATATATTTAGGCAGCTGTTTATATCATTTATATTATGTTTAACATACATACCTACGAGACCTACATATTAAAGGGATTACAACCAGTAGTTAAACTTTGTAACGGTGAAAAAACAAAACGTTTTGCAGTCTTTGTCACACGGCGCGTGCGACTACATGCGCTGTGCGCAAATGTAATTACTAAGTTTTAACGAACTGCCTGCCCTGAAAAAGTTCTCGAATTTTATTAATGATTACAAAACTCGTACCAGGGAATCCTGTTCCGTTATGAAACCTTAAAAATAAAGTGAAAGAGTTGAGCTAACGGAATGAATATTTGCCGTGCCCGCATGTAGTTTAAATTGCGTTTCCTTTGAGTGGGGCACAAAGACGCTGTCGGCTGATGCAGGAACTTCATCCTCGGAAGCCTCGCCAGCAGCCTTTTTCAGGAGCGCAAGTTGCGAAGTGCCGCCGCGCTCTCGCGACGAATCGAAAGCGTCAAAGTTGCCCTCGAATTCGCAAGTTGCTCTAACAAATTGTAAGAGTAAAATAGATGTTTTTTCATAGTCAAAATGAAAGTTAAAGTGTAATTTTACTCTTGACTGGGATAGCCTGGGCTAATAACCTATGTTGGTTTTGCCTGAGATAATCGAACCGATGTTATTCGTACAAAGTAAATCGATCGGCGTCTAGCGTATTTTTTGTAACTGAATGTTTAATTTTTTGCGTGTATTTTAATTATTTTCCAGTCTTAGGGCCTTTAGAGACATTTTTATGCACGAATTCGAAAGTAATTGCTGAGAAATGCACTTTACAGTTGACAAATACATTCTGTTTATCACCGGAATCAGGAAAGTGCAAAGTCAAAGTAGAAATAGTAAATTAAACGTTATTCACCGCTATTCAGATGCTCATCAAACACTTTAATAGTTGCCAGCGAACAGAAGTAAAAGCACTCGGTTCGGAACCTTCCTGAAAAGAAGTTTCCATCTAAGAAACCTCAAAGGCTAGGAACTTTAAAGAAAAGCGCACGCCTCGAACTTTCAAACGACGCCCGATCAGCTGATAGAGCTTCCAGTATTTGCTCCTATGATTTTATTAGCTTTACTCTCGTTAGTCGTTTTCAAACCAGAAGCCAGTTGAACATTTTAGTTCAGCGTTCTACCTGGCACAAATGTTTTTACTTAATAATTTTATTTTTGTTTTTATACTGCAAACTGAATAATATAAATTACACTTGTAAAAATAAACTATGTCAGACGAGAAATCAAGCCCAGTATCTTACGCTATCCGGGCGCGACCACTCGGCCACCGACACATTAGCAAGCCTGTTGAATTTTGCAAGTGCCTTCTTTTACGTGTAGACTGCGTCAAATATTTCCTTAGGATGTTGAGAGAGCAATCTCGCAACATTGATGAGGTGACACAGCCTACACTTGTAAATTTCAACAGGCTTACATGTGTCGGTGGCTAAGTTAAGCATGCGGCGGATAGCGTTAGATACAGGGTCTGATTTCTTGTTGACACAGTTGCGTTTGACGAGTGCAATTTATACTATTGAATTTCGCTTTGATTTACGTTTACAAAAACGTGAAGTTGATACCAAAAAAAAATTTGATAGACGAAGTTATGTCAGTAGGTTGGTTGATTATAAGAAGCCTGTAAGGCCCTAAGTTTGAATCATTCGCGTCAATATGGCGTGTACTTTTCTTTGACTAATGTTCTATTTTCGAATGTTAATCAGTTGATATTCACACAGCAGTGATTTCAAAATGGTTACTCAATTTTGATTCTACGCGCATTAGTTGAATCAAGGAACGCTCAACAAACCGTGTAGCGGCAGTCGCTTGACACCACACAATTTCAGATTTCGTAAAAAAATATTTATTCTCAGCTAAGCAGATATTGACATGTATATTTAACTAGCGGACCCAGCCAACTTCGCTTTGCCCCCGGCCCCGTCCCATCCCAGCCCCGTTCTTATATATATATTTTTTCTTTCATAAGAACCTTCTCCTGATAATAACGAACAGAACAAAAAAAGAATTAGCGAAATCGGACCAGCCGTTTAGGCGTGATGCCGTGACCAAGGGAAATAGGGATTCATTTTTATATATATAGATTTATATTAAAAGTCCCAGCTTGTTGCCCTTAAGCTGGGGGGAGGGCGAGGTTCGAAGGTTTTTTTTCGGTTATTTGCATACCTCGGAAGCAATGCGTCTTGGTCTTGGCTTCCAAACACGTCGTGTGATGAATGTCGTAAGTGTATGGATGTTTTGTATATTTGTTAACGGATATCTCGGAAACGAGAAGTTGTACCTACTCGTATCGACATAATTCTTTTTTAATCCAATGAGGCATATTCCTATTTAGGGAACTGTGTAAGTTTTATCAAAATCAGTAAAGTAGTTTTTTATTATGGGCAAAAATAAATACAATGGAATAAATAAATATATGTTGATACTGTTAAACCACCTTCAAAAAGCTTCATAAAAAGGCAAACCTTTTGGGCTAGGACTTCTGATATTATTTATTTAAGTGTACGTTCTGAATCAAAGAAAAGAACTTCTGATATGATTCCTAACTAGTCCAAATATCTTTTTTGCGAGATTTTTGTTGATTGTAGTTTTGTTGACCAGTATAATCACGGGGATTGTTCAAAAATAGAGCTATATACTGCCTTCGATAATCAATAAGTGTGGTCACCATAGATGTTATGATAATGAAAATAAGGAAGGTTTTATATATAAATAAATACACAGATTGCGTTTAGTTTATCTATTTCGTGTAACAAACATTATTATAATAATCCCATGAAATCGACTAACTAATAAAAATCAACACTTCAATAATAAAACGAATACTCGTAGCTGTGACTCTATTTACATCTACTTATCTAATTTATTGTGATCTATTTTAGTGACGTTTTAGCAATTTACAGAAAATAACAAATATAGAAAAATATTATTAGAATAAACAGATCCTACACGAAGCATTTGCAAAACACGAATTGTTACTTGTAAAATTATAATGAAAATAAAAATACAAATAGTTGTACACAAATATAAGTTATTGGTGATTAAAGATGATTGATTAAAACGCATAAAAAAAAAACTACTGACTGATGTGTTACTTCACGACCAAGTAATCTAGCGCATGATTATCGCTTCTTAATTGTATTAGGTATACGAAATTAATACATTCTATTGACGTCAATTAAAACAAGACAAATTAATTCAAAAGGTACATATCTAACTGCCATCCTTGCTGACAACGAAAAATCCGCAATCATACGAACAACAATAAATGCTGTAATATACTTCATTGCAAATCTAAAAGGCCATACGATAGCAAAAAGAAATGATCCAATCGGAATAAAAGTGCCAATTTTCTGACAATGTTCAGAAAATATGTGTAATTCACGATTTACTCGATCAAAAAGTAGTGCAATGTTATTGAAATTTAGAATGATTTTTAGTTATTATCTTTGTTAATATTATAACGTAGTTAGTGCTTGTCTGTAATTATTTTACTTATGTACCATTGTTATTATTGAAATGTCTTGGCTTAGATTGAGATGTGTTCTTATATCGAATTCAGTGGTAATTATCCATGTTTGATTTTTTTAATGATAGTGGTGAAATTCATTGGCTAGCATAAAAAAATGTTTATAGTGGATACAAGTATATCACTTGTACTTTGTCGTTCTCATACACATTAATTGACTTTAACGTAATTTACATTTATAAATACGTCATTCCTGCAATGGAGTTTAATATAAAACATTTTACTCTAGTAAAATGTAAAAATAACGACAAACTAACAACAGCAAAACGATATTGCAACGATTAAACATCTCTACAGTACATCTTCAGTGCTTTAAATTTATCGCCTATTCGCTACACAATACTATTTTCTAACAAAAGGCGTACGATTATCACTATTTACACGTTTCCGACGTTCGCTTTACACAGCCCTAAAATACTGTACAAAATGTGCACGAGTACAAAAACACCCCGAACAAAGCCCACGTACAAAAACTGTTAGTCTGTAGTCTGTACACAAAATTACCGTAGTTGCTATTATGTCGTTTTATTTCCGCATTCGGAATTTCGGACTTTGAGCCACCACTGTCAAGTTAATTTTCACAGTCATCAATAACCGTTTAATTGGACGATTCGCAACTGTAGATTGATAGCCAAGGACACTGAGTATATAAAGCACTTCACAAGTGATCATTTAGGTACAATTACTTTATCTTTCGTTCTTGTTGAACACATCCACGTAAGGAATAGTCATGTGTATCTTTGTCACCACGATTTACACGGCACCTATGATTTATTGAGCACGTCACTGCACACGCGTCTGTGATTCTGAAGAGTGAAGAGTAATGAGAGCAGAATCAGCATGGCTAAGCCCTGAGCCGCGAGGCTGGCTGAGCCGGCGGAGGCGGCGGGCACCGGCGTGGGCGGCCCCAGGCGATTGTTGGCGCGGACCACCTGCGATCGCCACCGTATCCGATACAGAGGCTGCTGCCGTGACAGCGCCACTAGCCTGTGAAACAAACATGTACATGATAAAACCATCAACTGAATAATGTATGTCTCAAACGACTACCCATCACAAGCTTCCTGTCCAAAGAAATTACGAGGAGCATGTGCCAAATAGATTCCCCTTTTTGAAACGTTCGCCTTTTCTAGACTGTAAGCACTTTCACGGTCTCAAAATCTATTGATAAAAGACTATTCCACACGCCGTTTACTCTGGACTCCGTGTGGAAATGACATTTAAGAAACACACCACGTACACTTTCATGTCTTCTTCTAATATGCACAAAGAAGAAAGATCTACGCTAGAATTGGGGCTAATGCGCGTGTGTTTGGCACGTCAGCCGGCGTATTAAGGCTAGGGACCATTCATAAATAATTTATCAAATGGAAGATTTGAAAAGTGTTTCCCCTTCTTGTTAGAGCAGTGCTAAAACCTCCCACGTAGAATTTCATTGGCTCCTTTTCGTACTCTGCACCCGTGTTCACGTTAACGTACACGAGTGGAGGCGCCGTGATAGTAAATATGATTAGTACTAGAGCAAAAGTAAAAAGTGCTAACTAATTAACGATGGCAGGTTTTCTGCTATAACAGCTATTATGTAACTAAGAGCAAAGCTTTTGTTTACCCTGAATAAGAATTCCTTGTATGCTGAATACCTTATGTTTTTGCTACGTTTCGTCGCGATATCGTAGCTGTAATAATATGTTTATGGATCTCATTCTGTTATTATATCAAGGAAAATTTAATTGTAATAAAATCTTTTACATCCACAATCAAAATTTATCTAGAATCTGGATAGAGAGCAAGAAATATATTGTGTTTGAATATTTGTCGTTCTCACTACAAAAGGTAAATTTCAATCAGCTCTGAGATCACTGCAATTAAAGCTGTAACCACGCCAGGGTACCAAGGTTATCTATCCGGACATAACTGCTCAAGAGTTGTGATATCTGAGATGGTTCCAGATCAACGTAGTGACGAGTGTGTTAGCCAATACAGTAATAAACTAACGTGCCGAAGGTTTGTTACTGCTCGCCTGCTACCGAAACGTGGCCACCTTCACCTAGACAGTGGGCAGTAAGTAAAGTGTTACCCAGAACCCAAGAGTCATGAGATATGAAGTTGTTCTGGCACCATACAGTTACCTGATGACCAGTGTGTTGAGCCGATAGGGCAGCGTGTAAGTGTGGTTCTTGTGCCGAGCGCAGAAGGTATACAACAGTTCGCCGGCGGTTGCGGCCAGCCCGCTTTCACTGTGAACGCCGCTGCCCGCCCACTCGTGAAGGGTGATGTTCCACGATCCACATGATTTATCCTACATAGATTGATAACTCATTATTGCATAATTTACATCTAAAATATCGATAATTATAAAACGAAACAAAGTCCCATATAAACCCGGCCTTTTTAGGTAAACTTAATGGACCTTAGATGCCACTGATATACTTTATCCTTATATTATTGACAAGACTATTTAAGTTGTCTAAAATAATTTAATTTTATCAATCAAAATTAATTTCAAATAGGCTAGTTATTCCAGTGGTCAAACCAGTAAATTAACTCGTTAATGAGGAATTATTTAAAACACTAAAATGCGAACGACAAAGCTATGTTGAATTACTTAAATTTAATGATTTTGCCGGACTTATTTGTTGAACAAAATTATATGGATTATAATATTAAATTACGCTAGGAATTACCCAGAATTAGGTTATTTGTTAACAAATATTATTAAGGTAATTGTCATGTAAGTCTCATAACATATCATATCTCTTAAAAACCGGTTAAGTGCGTGTCGGACCCGCGCACTGAGGGTTCCGTGCCACTTTTAACTGAATTCAGGGTCCACTTACTTTCACTTAACGAAAACATCACAATATATTGCGACAGCAAAAATAACTTTGTTTTTCATAGTGTTTGTATGAAAGACAAAGTTATATTTGCGGTTGATAAAAATGTGCAATATCTCAAAAACTACTGGTTCGATCTCCTTCGAATTAATTTTCGTTGCAAGTTTTTGTTGAGATCTACATCATATATTTTTTTCAAAATTTTCACTTTCTTAGTTCAAAAGTTAGATGGGGGGGGACGCCCATTTTACCACTTTGGAAGCGTCTAAATCTCAAACCTTACACTTTTAGAAAAAATGGTTTTAGAAACCTCAACATCATTTTAAAAGACCTATCCATAGACATCCCACACGCATAGGTTCGAGTAAAAAAAATTTTTTAGGTTTTAGTTTCATGTATGGGAGCCCCCCCTTAAATATTATTTTTTCTTACTTTTTGCATCTGGATCGGAAAGCGGTGAACAAAATACACCTACTTACCAAGTTTCAGCTATGTGATGCTTATAGTTTCAGAATAAAGTGGCTGTGACATACGGACGGACAGACAGACAGACAGACAGACTGGACGAAACTATAAGGGTTCCGTTTTTTGCCATTCGGCTACGGAACCCTAAAAATAACTGATGTACGTATATTCTTTACCTGTTCTGAGGAGATATCAATGAAGAGCTGCCTCTCAACATTCGAGTCCAAAACCCACGTGCACTGCTGATAGAAAAACTCGTTGAGGCTGCCCGTCACCGACACGTTCCGCGACGATATTTCACCTGCGAGAAATAAACGCCCCAAGTGGAAATAAGAAATTTAAAACGCGACAGCAACATCTACGTGAGCAATAATGGAATGAAAAGGCAGACACGAGTCGCCGCAATGGCAACGCTGTAATTGGAACTTTACGACCTTGTTCAAGGTTTTTTTTCGATCCAGTGCTACCCCAGGCGGCATGAAACTGGGTCGTGGCACGTAATTTTCTCGGACGCCCCACGCCACGAGAACAATATCCGACGCGTTTTTCCAAACGCCCGAGACGCGAGCCGAATGTCAAATTGAACTGTTTGTTTTTCGCTTTATGCGATTGGAAGTCTATAGGGCCCGTTCGAGGTATATTGCCGATTATCCATCCCATCCGAGGGACATCTTCATCGAATTATTCGGGTCCCCCTTTCGTGTAGTGTTGCCGATAAAATTATGTACAGGTGTGCTGTGGGAATATGAGTTTCTCGAAGCAAACATGAAATCTTGTGTTAGAGATTTAGGAAAGCTGGCAAATGCGCGAGAAAATAACGATTAAGCTAATGAGGTAAATGGATTGATCGCCTAGGGCTGGCTGGGTTCGGTATACTTAAGTTATAAAGGTCCCTATCAATTTGATAGACAAGGAAAATTTTATTAATTTAACATTAAAGAAGGTTTATGAAATTACCTGAATGAGTAGTGTATGTGCGCTGCCCGCACATTGCGTCGTCGTTGAAGCTGTATGCAGCCGCGTAATCAAACCCGCGACTTGCATAAGTGTAGTGCGCCACTGAGTACTCCAGCCGCACACTCGTCCAACTACGAACCACCACAGGCAGCCACGCGGCCTAATAAAATGAACAACCTCATAAAATATCCAGCAAATTAAACTCCCGGTTATCTGATATTTCAATCATTTTAATTCCATCAAAATTTATATCCCTTTCATTCACAATAAAATTATTGTCCAAGTTTTGATATAAATATCCGAATTTAATAACGGACGGTCCTTTTAAGGGCCCTGGAAAAGGACAGAGATTTCTAACTTCATAATTAAACTGTAAGAACGGCTGATGAAAAAATTAAATCCAGTTCAAGTTTCGACTGATCCTCTGAGGGAGGGATAAGTGTTTTTTGAAATCCCAGCTAGTTTACTCTTTTAAAATAATTTGCCCTTTCAAGTCCACGTAAAAACAGCTCATCAGAATTAATGAATCTTGAGGGGTGAGGTCATGAATTATGGTGACGCAGGTTTGTGGAGGTTAGTTCGCACGGCATTACGTGTGTGGCGTATTGACAAATTCGGCGTGCAACTGTACGCAGCACGCATACGTGTCGGCTACTAAGTAATTGAATTTCCAGGGGCGAGTCTCCGGCCGGCGCCCCGGGCGGCCACTAATAACGGGGGAGGACGGATGACACACCACAGTTAGGCCGCGTTTTATGAGTGCCGATGGACGTCGCGCCGATATTGCCCAAAGTTCATTTTGCAACAATGCCTCCTCGTAACAATTTACCGCCGCCGCCGTCAGCTCGTGATAGGGGTAAAGCACTGTTAATAATTAAATTACGCGCCCGTTCCGCGTAGCTAGATAATAAAAGCTACAAGCGAGCACTCGACCCTATATCTGTAACGGGGACCGCAAAGTTTCACGACTCGCACACACTAGGCGTAATCATGAAAATGGAAAAGAAAAGTTTCTCTTTACCTCGCCTTCACCCGCTCATTTTACATAACTGCGAACTTATACGGCCCACGCATTTTTCTTTATTACATTTTTGATGACTTGATACGACACTGGCTGAGATGGCAATCAGATAATTGGAGTTCGAATTATAATAAACTTCATTTTGCCGAGAGCATCTGCCAAGAAAGCGTAACAGAAGCAGAATTTAATAATATGGGTACGAAAGGGCTATACATTAATTAAATATTATAAATAGCATTAAATTAAATTGTTATCACACTGAAAGGATTGATAAACAAAGTTAAATGTAGACTTGAGGGCGAGAGTGGCTCCTAACAACATGTGTAAATTATTTAGGCGCATATTTGCTTTTGGAAGTCCCTATACGGGTGGGTGGCCTTTCCTCGCTTTATTGCTGTTACATACTTAATAGTAACCCTCTTACTTAATTATGCGGATCGCACAAGCCGGAGCATAGGCCGCGGAAGGGTTGCCAGCCTCGCCGTGTTAGCTCAAGGCCTGGGTAACACGATTAATTTATTTGTTACGCTCTTTTCCAAGAACTTCATAACATAGTATTCGAATAATGGAATTATACTTTGGGGATAATACGGCGCTGCGTTTATGTTTCAGCCGGCTTTATGAAGGGTAATGGATGTGGGAACGAAAATGTACTAAGATAACATAAAAATTGGAACACATGACTGAGGAATAAGATTTCTTTTATGTTGCTACGCATATTAATTAATATTTTCCATGAAATTCACGCACCTTTGGGAACAAAGGGTCACTTCTGCAGGATTTCCAACTTTACAGGAGGAGCAAAAAACGTTTTTTTTAGCGTAGTTCTTAAATAACTTAATACTGTTTTAGAGTATTAACGCGATTCTTACAGATTTACATTGATAAATTCTTAACAGATAAATCGTTACTATTAAAAAAAAACATACAAGAGACAATTTAGAGAAATAAGCCTTAAACTGAGGGGAGGGTACCAAAAGTGTCTTTTTGTTACAAATTGCTAATAGTTGTTTTGCAGAAATGTCCTTTATAAAAAATAATAAAATCTAAAAAGAAAGTTTAAGAGTATGTTAAGAGGTGATTACCTTTATGTTTTAGTAAAGTTAAATATTATTGTAAACCAATAAAACTAAAACGAGCAGAAAAATACGAAAATACGAAAATTTAACATGATGTAACGATAACATGGAGGATTATTCAATAAAACAGGAGATATTATCAAGTTTTGTTTATTCAAAATCAAATAAATGACATCCAAATGAAAAAAATAATAAACATTTTGAAAGAAATTATATAAATAAGGCTTTCAAGTTATTCTATACGTGATAAAACTTAAGTAATACTGACTTGTTTTCAAAAATATATCATTCATTATCATACCTTATCAGTTTAGTAGGTATCTAAAGTCTTTATTTAAGTTGAAGTTGTACTTAATATTAAAAATCTGAACACATTTGGCATAGCCTACACGTTTCAATTAAATCTAAAACTTAAATTAATCATGTTCAGCCTTAATACGAAAGTAAATTCTCTTATACAACAAGTTTGGCGGACAAAAACTAATAAGATATTCATTAATAAATTCTGAAATTGACATAACACTTGAGCTTACTGATTCGCAGGGCCATGTCCGTTACCTTAGTTCTTCTACGTATCTCCTCGTTTCCAATTCGATCTCGTAGAGAAACACCGAGCATAGCCCTGTCCATTGCTCGTTGTGTGATTTTGAGCTTCTTTATGAGGCTCATAGTTAGAGACCACGTTTCGGATCCGTATGCCAACACACACTGGTTGAAGACTTTCGTCTTCAGACACTGAGGTAATTGAGACGAGAAGACGCTCTTGCGCAGTTTCCCGAACGCTGACCAGCCTTTTTATTCCTGAAATCTGTCACCTACAACCAAATTAATATTATAGTAAGTATAGTAAGTAATTAGTAGGGATATAGTTATTCTTTTCGGTCCGATACGTTAATCGTCAGCATTTTAGCCGTGTAGATCTTATATATTTTGATTTGCTCACAATGAATTTTGTCCTCGTCCTTGGTAAGAAAATAATTAATATAAACATAATGCAATTTTACTACTCATGTAACATTTAAACATCAAGTAAATGATTATTGTATTCAAAATGCAATGGCCCTTTTAGGTCAAAATCACAAATAAATCTAGTAAAATTAAGACAAGTATTAACAAACTGTCATTTTACTAAAAACATACTTTATTCTCTAATTTTATTAACCATTTACTTTAGATTAAAAAAACACTTTATATTAAAAACACCTTTTCTTTTATAAACAATGGAATGAAGTATGTTAAAAACATTACTATTAAATAAAAATGCTTGTGATATTATCAAAACAAACGGGATTATTTAAATCCAAAAAGTCACTTATATGCAAAAATATCACTACATAATACAAATAAAATGACATTTATTTACAGAAGTGACGTTTTGGGTCCAATGATACGAAAAGTTTTATGGTTCGATGTCACTTATAAACAGAAGTGTCTTTATGTTTACAGCAAACAAATATCAAAATTGGTAACAAAATGTACTTTTTAAATAGAAGTAACGTTATTATTCCAAGGAATATGTAAGCATATAAGTCATAACTTACCGTAGTGCCGCTCTGTCACCAACGCGCAAGATCACACTTTGGCTGTCAAGACACTACTGACCGGATGAGACGTTATATTTCAAGCAAACGGACCAATTACGCGAAATAACGTAACGTCCCCCCCGCCCTCAAAGCGATGTTTGTCACGCGATTATCACCGTTTTTACTGTGTATATAAAAACGATTATCGCGGTTTTTTCTGTATATTTAAGTCGTTTTTATAAAATATTGCAAAAGTGACCCTTTGTTCCCAAAGGTGCGGTATGTAAAAAAATGCTGATACTTTTTTAAAATAACAAATGCTTTTTATTTACAATAACTTATACTTTCAAAATAAATGTGTTTCCGGGATTTCGTAACATTAATTTTCATTTTCAATTTTTCACTTGAGCGCGTACGTATTCTGCTTTGACGTCCCGGTCTCGCCGACATTTTCCAGCGGGCTCCGAATATTCCATTCAGCTTCATACGCGAATAACTGTCAATTTCAATTATCCCGTTTTTGCGCGAGTAAATGCTAACAAAACGGAGAAGACCTATCTCAACGTTACAACAATCTAATTTTCTGTTTCGAATTTATGACACAGTTACACAAAATTATGGCGTTATGTTTTATTTATGTATAATTTTGTAAGCCACGCGAGTCTCACACGAGGTGTGGGTGGAACTTTTACACCGATACAAATACGTAATGTACATATATTAATAAGACGAGTCTTTTTATTTACATCTATTATTTGTTTGAAAAGGACGCGTACCTGAAGTTTACTGGTCACGGAAACAACGATGTGGTCGAGGTAATGGATGGGGCGCGGGCGTAACGACGTGGTACCCTCGTCTCGCGTGTCTCGCGACCCAGGGATAATCTTACGACTTACTCTCAAAAGGTGGATGAAAAGGACATGATTACACGTGATGATCAGAGGTATATTGAAACCACATGCAAACTTATAGTAACCAGAAGGTGCAGCGTGTGGTGCAATGACCCATGGCAATATATTCATGAATTGACAATCAATCCTGCGCTATGAATCCACGGTGGTGTAGCGGAGTATTGGTGCAGCACTTGCAGTAAGCGACGCCAAAGGCAGTTTGACACCCGCCGCGCCGACCATAACCTTTGCCTCCGCACTTTAAATGCGATCAGCTAGTGTTCAAGAAGACGTTTACTTGAAAATTATTAAATAGGCAAGATAAGCGAGTGCCGTCCAGACGTCCGCCACAAGCACCCTCAGGTCGTGGTAGTGTAGTAAAGGAGTGATAGCGCGGTGCTCGCAGCCGTCGTCACCGCAGGCGAGTCGAAACCACGCGCTCCCACCGTCTCTGCTTGCTACAGGTTCTAAATGCGGTCTGCATAGACACTGTTTAAATAACTGGACAAACCTGAAAGTCACGACATACATACGCAGGACAACTGAGTGCCATCGCCCGCTAACAGTCTGGTATGGTCATGATAGTGAAGAAAAGTGTTGGCGCGACACTCGCCGAAAGCATCTCCAGGCGATTCGACACCACACAGGACAAACTGTCCCTATTTAAGCACCGTGCTCTAAATGCGGTAAGCAGAAGCACACTTAAAGCGCTTACCTGGAAGTCACCACAAAGGCAGGACAAGTGAGTACCGTCACCAGCCACCAGCGCTATGTGGTCATGATAGTGTAGTGGAGTGTTGGCGCGGCACTCGCAGCCAGCATCACCGCAGGCGGTTCGACACCCCGCCGCGCCCACCGTGCCCGTCGGCTCCGCACTCCACATGCGGTCTAAACGCTGAATCTGTTTTGACGAGAAAAATATATTCCATCAATCGAATGAGGGAAATCAAATTACACAGCATCACAGTTAGATGAACATTTCCATTACACGGCGAACCTTCGTATTAGAGGTCTTTTAACGTAATTTTAGCTCTCGTTTGGGAATAATTTACCTACCACAGGTTGGTTTATGTATTAAGAATTGGATATGAAGGCAAGTAGATAACAAAGTTACTCTTTAAAATTAATTCACATCAAGTATGTTAAATAAATTATTCTATAGGCATGTGGTTCCTTGTTAGTAAATATTTTCCTGCTGATGCAACCCAAAACCAATCGGCCGAAGTCCAGCCAGTTTTATTAACAATGGCAAACATCGGGCCCAAGGTAACAAGAAACAATAAGCGAACCGCAAACATTGAGACCCAAGGCATTTTCATTTCACCTTCCTCAATACAAAACTGACTACAAATAACATTTTTGTTCGGCGAATTGAAAGGTAAGTAGGTGCGAGTAAAAAGTACACCTTCATTTTGACAGCCACAAAATGAACACGGAAAATATTAAACAATATTGCGATCCACATTCAGTTGTTGGTTAAATTCAGGTAGGTACATTATTAAACCAATTCATCAATCTCAAACAATGTGAATTGTATCTGGGTCAATCAGAAATTCACAATGATAAATAGAGCGTTAAATTTATGATTGCCTTGGGAAGGAAGTTTTCCCGAAACACAAACTTACTGAACTTTATTATTATTGCACTTCCGGATAAAAGGGAGTTCAGAATCGTAAAGCATGAATACAAAGTGAAATCATAAAATACTTAATAATGGGTATTGTGACTTATAGACGAAGCATATATTTTTTGGTAGATAGGAAATACCTAATACAGTCTTAAGTGAAAAGCTGATTGCTACAATAAACAAAATCACGTAAAATGAAAGTCTGTTTCGGCGAAATAAATATTACAATATTGCCTATTCTGACTGTAAAAACGAGGTCAATCGATTTTTAGCCATGCTACATGAATAGTTGAAACTCGACCCAGCTCTCGTACTCACTGGAGAGAATACGTCACGGACAACCTCAATACTGTTACAATGTACTGTGGCAAGTGACTCACTCACCTCAATAGTAACGCTCTGGTTTGCGGCGGGGATGAATCGATGCGTGCACTGCAGTCGTTCTTCGATATTCCAAAAGATGTGGTGGTGTGATGGCGCCGATACTCCTCCGTGCTTCGGTGAAGCCAGTCCGTAGTGGGTGGCCGCGCACGTTGCGTCAGGTGACGCTGTGCCTTCGTGCAGTTCTATTGACAATTTGCACTTTGTTAATGCTTATACAAAACATGTTTAGCAAGTAACTTACATCGTTAAATTCAGAATTATTCAGGTACTTTGCTTAAGCATGACATAATCTTAAGACATTAAATGAAATAATGCATGTTAGTTGTTTAAATCGTGGTTTCTACGTAGTGCAGCAATCAAAGTCACAAATAGTAGTAATAGAGTATATTATATTTCCTTTGGTAAACTATTACCACAGAAAAGCAACATCAATATTTTTTTCAATAGAATTATTCCAACAACATTTCTGAACATAATTATTAACACAATACCAAACCGAAAATGTAAATAGAACAGAACAAAAACTAACCTGATTCGCGGTACTGTTTTTTAATGGGGTAACAATAGCAAAAAACGCTAAATTGCCCACAAAGAGTGTGAAATGTAGACATTATGGGTAATTTTAAATGTATTGTAGCATGGCGTATTTTGATTTAGTAACAAACTGGCTATTACCATCATGAAAAGCGAAAGCACCGTCAACAAATTCTTCTTCATCCACGCTCTGAGTGCCGGCTCGTCGGACCAGGATTGTCAAGTTGGCACCCTTAGATGTCACCGCTTGCCGCAGCAGAAACCTCCCCGAGGGATCTCTCGCCTCCCTTACAGCAGGGCCACACACCCTCAACAATGCTCTATCCCCTCGTTCTGATCGATCCCCTCTATCTCCTTTCCCACCAAACTCATGAAGTCCCTCCAAGACTTCAATATGCGATCGACAGCTTTGCAACCTGCACAAAACAATATAAATTTTCCTTACTGCCTTTCTCACAATAGAATTGCTTTCGATAAATCTTTGGCACAGCTCCAGATAAAGCTAAGGAGTCAAAAGCAATTAGCAGTGAAACTGGTATGGACGTTTCATATTACTCAGTGGTTTGTGGTTAGGTCTCCGGCGTTTGTACGAAAGAAAACGGCGAACCGCAACGTCATGTGGAAAAGTGGTTTAATTAGTTCTTCGAAACGACCCGCGCGTGAAATTATAGACTTGAATAATTGCACTATGTGGCGTTTATTTATTCAAATGAACGTCTTAATTTAAGTTTAAATATCCCCTGCAAAGCTTTTGTTAGCTTACTTAATAAGAATACGCATTTATTAAGTGCACTTAGGTCTTGAGTTTATATACATATAGCTTGCTTATTTTGTTTTGACTCAAATAGTAGTATAAAAAGTATACTTAAGATTATATGAAAAAGCTTAATTAGTATCCAAGGCTTTTTACGATCACTTAATCAACTTTGCAGAAGACACAATGCAGGCTGGCTTCTAACAATAAGTACTAAGGTTAAGGCTCCATAATGAGCTACCGTAAAGCAGTCCTTGCGGGCTTACCTTAAATTATAATTAAACAGAGACACCTGCACCACGTCAGTGGGCGCTCCGAGCAGGTGTATGGCGCACTGGGTCCGCCAGCCCCCCGTCCGCGTGTCGAAGTGGCCCGATCGCGCCCCGCCCGGCCCGTACCCGCGCACACTTGCACCACACCCCACGCGTCCGCCACCGTTGTTAGCAGAAACCTCATTCGACACCACATTGCTTTCCATCGCTGCCACCCTGTCCGCTAAATAAAGACAAAACAAACATATTATGTACCCAACCTCATTCATTATTGTGCCCGGCAAAATGGAAACAGAAATTGTACCCCGGTCAGAAAAGACTACACTTCAAGTAATCCCACTTCTCACGGCGGAGCTGAATGTCTCGTAATAAAAATAAAAAAAATAAAAAATAAAAATAATAATAAAAAAACGGCATAAAAATTGTGCAAGTACTTAGTACAATATTTGTGAATTATTCTGTCACCAAGACTAGAAACGGTCGCTCAGTGTAATACTATACGCGCTACCTATGCAACGCGAAGTAGCCGATACAGTATTTTTATACTTTAACTTTATTGCATTACTAGCGGTCCCAGCGAACTTCGTTTCCCCCCTAGCCCCGTCCCGCCCCGGCCCCGTTTTATGGAAATTTTCTTTGCTATAAACCTCACGGAGCCCGAGACCTTTCCAACGAATGCAAAACCGTGGAAATCGGTTCGTGCGTTCTGGAGTTGTAGCGTCAGGGAGGAAAAGCCGACTTATTTTTATATAGTAGATAAGTAGTTCAATTGGCGGACTTACTGCCTTAAGGCATTCTCTACCAGTAAAGCGCTTTGGAATACAGAGAGTTCAATCAGTGGTGGAACATCATCAAAATTATACCTCCGATGCATTTTTATGTTACTCACCATTTTGTATGTGATGCGTAAGCGCAGCCAGCGGCGGCGAGGCGGGCACCACGGTGGGCGGCGGCGGGCTGCCATCCGCGCGCTCTACGAACTCCAGCTTCGCGATGAACCCGTTGTAGTCGTACGGCGGAACTAACGGCCCCGAACTATCACAAATGTAATCAAGTCAACTCAACAACCACCGGGTCTCACATTACCAAGGAAATTGCTTGTAAATGGGACTGCGCCGAGCAATAACTCTCGCAACGTTCGTTGCAAGTGGGGCTCAACAATGGTGTTACTGCCGGCGTGTTTTCAAGTTAGGATCGTAACCGAATTCCTCGTTTCGCAATAGGAATTAATAAGACGAGATTAGAATTCTGATTGAGGGTAAATTAAGGCATAAGTATATGTTAAGGTTAAGGCGTGTAATACGCTATAACGTGTTTAATTAATTTATGGTAATGGGTGTTATTCAAATGATCCTACTTGTGTTACTAATCACGTAGTGAAGATTTTACTCGGCAGAGAGAAACATTCGTATCGTTAGCAAAAAAGTGTAAGTTGCTTAATTAAAAACTAAACTAAAAAAAACAGTTGGCGAAAAAAATGTGTATTTAATTAAACTTACTTAAACTCGAGCAATAAATTGGGGCCAGGTTGTTCCAAGATGGCAGTTCTCTCGGAGCACAAGGAAGCTAGCAGAGGTGCAGACGGCGAGTTCCCCGCTCGTAGCGTCAGGTAGTCCGTGGCACAGTGGCTGAAAAAAGGGTCCTCGCTTAGCCATATTTCACTTACCGGATAATTAATTACTTACTAAACTTTCGATAATGAATTGGCGACTGAATAAACTATAAGACAATAAAGAATTTAATATAAGGGTAATTGTACGTTTAGATTGGCAATTTGTTACAAGTGAGTCTACATTATGAAGACGTAATGTGTTTTGACAACGACGATTGCAAAATCTGTCCTTACGTGACATTATTTACCGCCGTAAAATAGGGTTACGAAAAATGTAACTTAACAACATCTATCAGGCGCAACAGTTACGATTTAGCGTAGTTTTCGATGCACAGGTAGTGTATTACCACTAGCGCCAGTTGCTTCCTGACTACGGACTGTTTTTGAGTATATTCAAGACGGAAACAGCCGCCCGGTACCGGAATTCAAACCTAGGACCTTTTGGGTAGCGACAACATCCATCTACCCCGACATGTTACATTTACACAAAGTAGGTACGTATTATTTACGCTATCATATCAAACATTATCGCTAAACACGACAGCAGCCATTGTTTACTGTGCAGTGTTCCCGATACTGCAACAATGTAACTTCGCAAAACATTAACACGAAAAAGACGACACCAACTCTGACACAGTAAAAGAGAAATATGGCTGCCGGAAAACATTTATACAGACTTGCCAATAAAATCAATTTGGCTTAGATTCAAGCATTAAAATAAAAGCGGAAACAGTATCGTACATTACCGAAAACAAAGAAAGAAAAGCAAGGCAATCTTTTTCACATCCAGTTACGTATGTATAAATAGGAACATAACGCACATAGGAGATAAGACCCAGTAATTTCTTTGTGGAGCTTAGCGTGTTTGCTTTAAGCTTCGCAGAAGTGGTTCTATTTCTGCTCAACCTATTAGTACGTGTGTATAGGAAAACATATTGCAGCAAGATAGCACTTTTATTTCTCTCACTCCACTGCTCCTAAGAGATTTATCTCGGAACAAGTGCGATTGAAACAAATACGGTAGAAAGTGTGAGCCATTATTTCAGTACCCGATATTATACTTTTTAAAATTTAAAAGACTCGCAAAGAAAATAAAGCTAATAAACTTAGACGCTGAAAGCCTCGCAGATAACCTGGCTTTCTCGTAGAATTTTAAATTGGCTTCTTGAAACATTTTGGTTTAAGGATATATTAAAAATCCGCTGGGATCTTTCGATCCCATAGGATTTTTGAAGATAAAAGCGGATGACCTACTTAATCTTCCGAATTCGTGCGCATTCTAGAATTTCCAGGAAAATGTTATGAAAATGTCTCATAAAATCTTATTATTTTCGCAATGCAGTGTAAAATTAGACATGAACAATACGATACACATAAACAAAGCTAAATTATAATAGCCTTAATATTAGCGCTGAAACATAAGCTGCTACTTTGACGTGATATTGGTAAACTACATAGCATCATCAATACACAATATCATCAATACTATTGTACAGCGACTATACTAGTATACTTCAGTCATTCAATACTAATAGAGGGATAGTCGAAAATCCGTCGGATATATAGTTTCATGGCTGGCTTATAAGACGCAGCATGAATACCTTACCCTTTGCTATCAAAGCAAAACAGTTAAAGCTTATTCTCCCCAAATTAACGAGCTTCAGTGACAGTAAACTGTACACTTTATTGTTAAAGGAGCCCCTAACAATTTGCTTCTCAAGAGCCTCCATCTTATTGCAATGCTAAAGCTAGTTGACCATTGATTATAATTGGACAAGTTTGACCCCGGCCCGTGTGATATACGCTAAGTCTCAACAATGGCAGGTGCTTTTCGGAACTGGAGAATACTCTTGTAAGACTTTACGTCACGACCTGAAACTTGGTAATATCTAACATAAAATGGTCCTAGCTAGCTAGCTTCGTTCAGAAGTTGTACACAGACTTATCGAACTATCCATGTTCAGCTAAGTTTTATCACCATTATCACCAACAAGGTTTTTTAACAAACGTTTTCTTAAGTTAGATAAAAAAACTTCAGGCCAGATTATGATTATTTACGTAGATACGTTCGTGATGAGTGTGTTTTAATTATTACACTACATAAAAATATGAACTTTAAAACAAAAATGCGCAACTCGTAAATCTGCAGACCGAGAGGTGAAAATTGTTTTGAAAAATTTTTACGTGTTGCCGTTATGATAAAAGTTGTTTACGGTCTTGTGTTTATATATATTTTTATGTTTACTGCCATTTTCGTAAATAAGAAAGGCGTTTCATTTTATGGCTTTCTTCGGCGCCTCGAGCGTGATTTTTGCCAAGTACTTACCACTACTGCGTGCTTTGGATCATAAAATTCGAATTCGATTAAGTAAATCTTAGGCACACTATTAAAAATGTAGTTATGTTTTAATGGCCTTTAGTCGTCCATAGAAAATATGTTTTATATGTCAATCAATAGTACCGTTACAGTTACTATACTTATAGTATCTACATATATAAATTGTTTATTTTTTGAATTAATCCAGTAAAGTAATTTTGTTACCAGTTTTATTTTTATTTAAAGCAGTACATTTTAAAAGACAAAACCTTTCCGGAGCGGCAAATAAATAATTTTAATCGACTAAAAGTAATTTGTCATCCGCGTCTCGATAAACGTATATGGAAGAAAACATGTTACTCTTTAAAGTCAATGGGCTCGTCGTAAATTTTCAGTAGCACGCGACAACCCACAGGGGTGGAAGGGAGATAGGGCGGTCCTTTTATTTACTGAGACGATTGTTCGCAGGCCTTTCAAACGGCACGACTGGATTTCATACGGGTGCTTGATAAAAATGCTTCCGAAAGAGCGCCAGCTTCGAGTTGCCAAGTTAGAGACACATGTGACGAATCTTGAGTGGGTTCATAATTTTGTCTCAAATAGTTCGTCTTGATGATACAATTCATGCAGAAAAATGCGCGGTGTGCAATGACTATCAAATATAAATTAATTTATTAAGATTGATGAAATATACCATGTATTACTGCAATCATTTAATGACAATCATACATACATCGAAAACGATTAAAATTAATGATGCTACATGAATTTTCGTGACATCCTCATACCTACCCAATTAATAACTGGCGGGAATTCATTCGGTGGCTTTTAAAATGTATTCATTATGCTCGTAAATAAATAAGTACAATTGAAATCATATTGTGACTAAATTCAATTAAAAATATAATAATTGAGACTAAAGACAATTGAAATACTTTTTAAGCAAAACATTCCAACGTTACTTACCAACATAACCTTAAAACAATGGTTTCTATTTATTAATTTCCAGCGGGCATGCTTCACTGCCATTTAAATGAACGAATGTGTCGTGGAGCACAAACTATCTAATTAAATATAACGGTTGTACGACAATGCTCGGGAAGTCGTAGGTACCAATTTATGAGGGAGGTTGGTGCGGCGACGTAGACAAAATGTCTCCGGGCCTCGCGTTCTAATTACTCGGCTATCTGTCATTTGTCAAGTGGCAAAGTTAACTCGTTACGCTGTCCAATGCTTCGTATAGTGAATTGTGACCCTTACCTGGGCAGAAATAACTTAATTGGAACCTAGATGTCAATCGTGCTTATATTTCTTGAAACGGAGCGATAATTTATAATTTTGCCGTTCAGAGAATACTATCCTGATTTTTACAAAAAACGTGCAGGAAAATTGTGCCGAAAGTTTCACATTGTGTCAAAATATAAAACGACAAAATAGCTTTCTCTAAACGCCTAAACTTTGGCTTAATTTATGGTTGTTTAAGTGATGCGGTTTGTCTAAGAATAATTATAATTTCAACATTAATGAAATTAAAAAAAAAACCAAATGTTTATTTCAATTTAGGTCATGAAATGACACTTAAGAACGTCAAATATACACTAAAAAATTAATAAAGTGTACAAATATATCGTTTTAATTTATAGGGCACTGGAGACATAATTTGAACATTAATCATGATGCAGAGGGCGAATGTATTGAAACATTAATATTTTTCCGACGGACCGGAGGCTACGGTAGATACATGTCGATAAAGACAAAACGTTCCACGCTCCACGTTATCATCTGGGTCGGTATCTGTCATTTGTCAAGATACCCAGTTGACTGATGCACTCAAGAAAAACAGTACTGTAAGCGGTGAACGAGTTTCATTGATTATTTTTCCGACCCAAATATCGACCAATAGAATTGCACCATTCGACGTCACGTGGTACAACCTACATGGTATTATACTGATAATTTTTTGAAAATTTTCTCTGGTAGTTGCTAAACAAAACATGAACCAGTCAAATTAACCACACGTCAAACTGACAAGTTGAATTCAATTGTGAAAATTGGAGATTTTGCATGAAAATGATTCTATTGGCCGACATTTGGGACGGAAAAATAATCCCCCGAATACCACACGAGCTTCAAAATTCTCTGGCATTTCCCTCAAGGTTCCCTGCAAACAAATAAAGTCGTCAAGTTTTTCAGGAAAAATCACTCGCGCTTCGCGCTCGTGATTTTTTAACCTGATAAACTTGACTCCTTCATTTGTTTGCAACGAACCTATCGGAAAATATCCGATAATTTTTTAGCTCTTGTGGTATTATAAGTGATAATTCTCTTTACCCACTTTGAGCAATAAGTGACTTTATCATGGGTGAATATCCCAAGCGTAATTTTTTTGCGTCCGGGCTGAGAATCGTCATGTACTAAAAAGATACACTTCTGTAATTTTTTTTCTTGAAAGTAAACTTTTGTATCCATACCAGGCCATAAATATAAATTGTATAAAATATTTCAGTTACTTGAAAAAAATTAAATTACCTCGCAATTCTAAGTTTGGTGGCTTGTCCGCAATCCGTTTTGCTGGATATTTCCCTCAGTCTAAAGAAAATTACAGGAAATTTTTCAAATTCATTTATTTTATTTACATTCGGATTAATTTTCCTATCTGCTGTTAGTGATATTTTCATATTTGGTGCGTTACCTAACCCTAGAGCATGACAAGATGGTCTGTCCGCGCGAAATTAACAATTTTGGTGGCATTTATGAAAGAGACAACCTAACCCGCATAAACGAACAAAAAAAATATTGTTCCTGACTCTCACTCCAGTCAGCCGGGCACTCACGCGCAGTGAAGAAACAGGTGCGCTATCTCGTTGCGTTTTTCCGCCAAAAATGAAAGTATTCCATTTTTTTAACTGCGGACAAAAAATCTGCAATTTTGGTGTTCCTGTTTAAATTACTTTTTAGTAATTAATTTGTTGTGGCAATGCAGTGTTTTATGAACGCATGGTGTGCTTGTAAAGTGATATAAAGTTAGGTAGAATATCCGAAACAGTTTTTATTTTACGTATTTTTTTATATAAAATTTCAGTTTTGGTGGTGCAATTTTGGTGGTTTTGGTGCTAATTTGGTACACCAAAATTGCTTAACTAACACCAAAATTAGACGAGATCGAGAAGTTCTATTGGCAGTTGTACACCTCAGTTGCCAAACCCGTTGATAGCCCTGTCAGAGACCCAAGAGCTATCCTAACCCGTCACTACACCAAAGACATCCCAGAAACAGCTGAAAACAACAAGGCACCTGGCCAGGACGGAATCACATCAGAGCTTCTGAATGCGGGTGGAACACCTTCAGAGACTCTTTAATTCCGTGCTGCTAGAGGGCATGATGCCTGAGGCATGGAACAGGAGTGTGGTGGTGTTGTTCTTCAAACAAGGAGACATAACCTTATTGAAGAACTATAGACCCATCTCACTCCTGATCCATGTCTACAAGCTGTTCTCAAGAGTCATCACGAATCGCCTCGCACGTAGGTTTGATGACCTCCAGCCTCCCCCCGAACAAGCTGGATTTCGAAAAGGCTACAGTACCATAGACCACATCCATACGCTTAGGCAAACAATACAGAAGTCCGAGGAGTATAATATGCCTCTACGTTTAGCGTTTGTGAACTATGAGAAGGCCTTTGATTCGTTTGAAACTTGGGCGGTGCTTTGGTCTCTTCAGCGGTGTCCCATAGGTATATAGAAGTGTTAAAGTGTCTGTATAACAACGCCACCATGTTGGTACGCCTTCAAGCTCCTGGAATAGGAAGGATTCGGCATCAAAGTAAATGGCGAATACATCATACATCTCCGGTGTGTCGATGATATAGTCCGTGTGGCAAAGACGCTGGATGATCTTGGCACTATGCTCGAAGATCATAAACAAGTATCCCAACAAGTGGGTCTTAAAATGAACATGGAAAAGACGAAAATTATGTCGAGTTCCCGTGTTGTACCCACTCCGGTATCTGTTGGGCAACAACTCTTGAAGTTGTCGATGCGTACGTCTACCTTGGACAAGTGGTCTAATTAGGTAGGTCCAACTTTGAGAAAGAAGTCAATCGACGAATCCAACTCGGCTGGGCAGCGTTCGGGAAACTGCGCAAGAGCGTCTTCTCGTCTCAACTACCTCAGTGTCCGAAGATGAAAGTCTTTAACCAGTGTGTGTTACCTGTGATGACATACGGATCCGAAACGTGGTCTCTAACTATGGTAACTATGGGCCTCATAAAGAAGCTCAAAATCACACAACGAGCGATGGAAAGGGCTATGCTCGGTGTTTCTCTACGAGATCGAATCAGAAACGAGGAGATACGTAGAAGAACTAAAGTAACGGATACAGCCCTACGAATCAGTTAGCTCAAGTGGCAGTGGGTAGGGCACATAGCGCGTAGAACTGATGGCCGATGGGGCAGAAAAGTTCTAGATTGGAGACCCTTCGACCAAAAGCGCAGCGTAGGACGACCACCGACAATGGACAGACGACCTTGTAAAGATCGCAGGATCGCACTGGATGCAGACCGTTTACAAACGGTCGCTGTGGAAAGCCGTGTGGAAGGCCTATGTTCAGCAGTGGACGTCCTTTGTCTGATAATGATGATGATGATGATTTCTAAAATAACGGCGGTTAATCATGGCTTTTTATTACTAAGCGCGGTTTCTCGCAACTTCATCTGGTGATTGTCTGAGGCACAGAGAGCTTAAACCATTGAACAACTTAGTTAGTTAGTTAGTTTGGCTGGGGTGTTTCCCCAGGTGTCACCCCAGGCTCTCCCAGAAGGCTAGCAAACTGGCTAGATTGCTAAAGACCTCTGGGAATGTTGCCGGGGATTTGAGAAAGTTTGCCCGTTGTTCCATCACACCCATACACTCCATGAGCACATGCTGTGGTGTTTTTTCTGCCCCCATGCAACCTCTGCATAGGGGACTGTCTGTGACACCTATTGTGAATAGATGTTTGTTTAAGAGACTGTGGCCAGCTATAGTGCCTATAACCATGTGCAGTTTGTCTCTTGGTAACCGGATGAGGTTGCGGGCAAGCCTTTTCGAACCTTCCGGAATTGCGTTCTTTGTTTGCTTGCAACCTTTACCATTTCTCCATGCTGCTTCGGTTTCTGCACGTAGCCAAGTTCTTATTTGGGTCTGCGGTATGGGTAGTAATGGTTCCGGGCCATATACTGTTGTCGCCGAGCCCCTCTTGGCTAGTTCGTCGGCAGCGTCGTTGCCTAGTGAGTTACTGTGTCCTTTGATCCATTGCAAGGTTACCTCATTTGTGCTTGCTATGGATTGGAGTGCTTTATGGCACTCCCTAATAAGGACAGATTTGATGCTATTGTTTTGTAAGGCCTGGAGCACCGATGCGCTGTCCGAGACGATTTTAATGTTTTGGTCTTTTACGTCTCTGGCTGCAACCGCCTGTGCTGCTCTGGTGATGCCGATACATTCTGCTTGAAAGATTGTATTTAGCTTGTCAAGAGTATTATATATATTAATATTTAGGTCATTCGAGAAGACTCCAGCTCCTGTACCTTGTGAGGTTTTGGATTATTATCATTGAACAACTATTACTAGCTCAAGGAACTGACACCACGAACAAATATCGTGCCTCATGAATTGACGCCACTGGCCATCAACTTATACAAAAGGTTTCTTATTCGAAATTCAAATTTCAAGGTATTCGTCACAATTTTGTCGTCGTTTGTCATTTTTGCTTGACATATAGTTTCTCTTTAAGAAGTAATAACAACTCACTGGCTAAAACCTACTAGTGCGTATAAAGCGAGGTTCTCGGTACAGTGGTAGGCACACGGCACCGGTGTCACATCATTCTCCTCAAATCTGTCGAAATGTTGCAAATGATTTTGGTGATTCCTGTGTTTGTTTTGGATGGAAATGTTAAAAATTCATCGACAAAATATGACAATTCAGGTAGGTCGATGTGATACCGTGTGTACCACTCACTAAGATACTTATTATTAACATTCAAAACCAAAAACACAGAATGTTGCATTACCGTATCTGATGGATTTCTAATTTTGGTGCAGTTGATAAATTTTGGTGTCAGATTATCTTATTTTGGTGGCCTGTGACAATTTTGGTGGGTGATCAATTTTGGTGTTTCAAATATTTCAGAAATTATTATTATTATTTTAATTTCACTGACGTTTCATGTAACTGTAGACAACACTCTTGCTTATGATTAAACAAATTTAGCCGAAAAGTTATAAACTAAAATTACCACCAAAATTAGACAAAAATTCATGGTTGTTGAGATTTGCCCTCATGTGACATGGTACTAAAAGTACAGTCTTTATAAGCTAAAATATTTAGTTATACTCACTTTCTAGGCAGAAGAATGGACGTGAAGATAATTTTCACGCGTGTGTTCACAGAGTTGGTGGCGAACAGGTATCTGCATCGACGGTGTGGAGGATACAGCCCTGGGTAGCCAGGACTGGCCAGCACGCAGGTGCCTGGGCCTCGGCAAGACACGTCTTGATACAACCAGTCACAGTCTATAAAAAAAGACATCCCTTAATCTTGAATGCTGGCACATAAAACCCAATATCATGCACTGGATTTAACACGTCAGCATTCGTTCATTTTCAAGCGATATTCTCTGATAAAAATAATACGGCACCCGTATTATCGGTCTTTATTGTTTCTCGGCCGCTTTTTGCATATCATATGCATAAATGAAGTAATCGTAACTTTTTCGTGGAAACTTCAGTTGCAGAAACGAATATTTATATTATAATATCATTGTGTTTACCGAAGATGTAGAAAAAGTTAGGAGCTGAAAATATTATTTTATATTTACTTTATTGCCAGGTTACTTCGTGCTCGTATATTCCAATTAGGATTCGCGATAAATAAATTTTTCGATGAGAAAGCTCATTTGGTCCATACATATTCATGAGACGCACGGATGCTATTCAGCGTTTTTATTGCAAAATCAATTATCGCTCAACGGATTTCTAGTACCAGCTATCTGGATTTACTTTTCTTTCACATATTTTTGTCTATGAGTATTTTTATTTAAGCTTGATTTAATCATGGTAAATTAGCAAAATACTCTGAAGCTATATTAATAAAGACAAACGTCTCTGTTGTATTAATATTGTTTTTAACGTGACATTATCCTACTTTAATTATCATAAAAAAGGAAAGATACTCTTGCCTGTATTGTTTATATCTCATTTTAAATGAACTATGAATTCCTTAGATATAAGTTCTTAAGAGAAATAAACTTATTTACATCAATTCAAAAGGCTGTTTTATTTACATAAACGTTTAAACGGTAACTTTATTGAGAATCAAATAACATTTTACATCAACAATCGGAAAGCTTAGTCGAGACGAAGTCTTAGAATGTAGAACAAATTCTTATTGTTTCAGCTCGTATTTGTAGTGAGCCGAAAGGCGTTGTGTTTCAGCGTTCGAAGCTTATTGTGTTTGTCTAGCGCACAAGTATGACAGACGTTGGTAGTTCGGACGAGGGCCTTTTATAGTGCATCTGTACGTAAGTGCAGCGTTAATGCTGCTACCATTTTCTAAACTGGGTTGAGATAAATCAAATGGTTTAGATTGATTTTCCTGAAAGGAAAACATAGGTAAATTTTAATGATTTATTTTCCTTTAAATGCCTAAGTGTACTCAACTCAATATTTATTGAAAGGAAATAACTACAAAATCCACTCTTAAATCAAAACGAAAATAAATCAGTTCATCCAATCGGTTTATGATGCATATCATAAAATCTATCAGTTGTGCGGGCGAGGCCTCGCTTAATCCATTTCAATCAAAACGCACTGCAAAATGCAAAGTACCTACAACACGTATCGGATAAAAGGTTAAATAAATGTGCAAAGGTTTTCACGAAAATACTATATATCCCAGCGAGTGCAACGTAGCAAAATCCACCCCTAGAGTTAGCGGAGACAATTTAGTTCACTTGCGACCTCACGAGGACTTGTCACATCATCACACTGAAATTTCTGAGCACAAGTACTGTGCAGGACAAATGCAACTTGGAAAAAAAGTGCAATTTTCTAGAGTCTACAATTCTACATTTAGAAACACGAAAAAAAGGGAACTGTAACATTAGAAATAGCTTCAATTTCTTACACGAAATCATTGTTTGTTAGTACGTATTGTTATTTTTATTTACTCGTACAATTATAGCCTACTTACATAATTTTGTATGAATTTTATCATAACGTTTGGGGATATTTTCCCGAAGCCCATAATTGCGAAATGTTACTTTTACCTTTATTATGATGAGAGATCTACGAATTTGGGTCAACATAATTTTCGTTTGGTATGATTACTACTTAAATATTGTATATATTTTTGCAGTCACTATTCTTATAAACATCTGGGCTCACTCCATAGAAAATATGTAAATAGATAGTATATCACATAATAGGTGGGACCTGCAAAAAATAATTATAAGCAATCTTATGACGAGGGTCGCTGTAACGTCGGCTACACTTGTGCTGCTTTCGAAAAAAATCTTTTGTACCTCTAGACACCAAGTAAGGCAATAAATCTAAGTTCGTTTGTTTGCAATACAGCGCGTGTGTGTGCACGCCCGTATACAGAGCAGTTAATTACAGAAGAGCCGAATATATTCAAACTGTCATTCGCAAAGATTCGATGAATATTTTACCTTCAGCGTCGTCTTAGAACCTTTGTTGTGATAAACATGAATATCTAAGCTTGCATTTATTTGGCAAATTTGAATTCATGGATCTCGAACAAAGGAAGTCTCAGGCGATAATATTTACATGATTTTGAAGATAAGCGGTCTCTTAACTTTAAAAAATAAATTTCAGCATTTTATACTTTCAGCAGACATCCAAATGATTTATTGTAAAAATAATATTGATGTTGGTTACTATGAATGAAGTTCGTAAAATCACTTTTGCATCGCAGAAAGGGAGTGAATATAAATTACTTCGGGTGCGTTTTTAAGCGCGGTTAGGAGAGAGGTGAGAGTGCCTATGAGTTGGGGGTTTGATATTTCAAACGTAGAGGTCATAAAATTCAGTCATATTGGCTTTTGTGTGAACAGAAACTGAGTCATAAAAAGTACAAGAAAACAGTAATAAAGCACACTGTATGTGATTTTCCAAGTGGCGTTTTAGATCAAACGACACGATTATAAACAGCTTTTCAAATGTTGTATCCTTTTTAAGCATAAAAGCTGTTTTTGTTTGTTAGTTAAATTATTTATTTATTTCCGAACGTATATTGTACAGTAAATACTTCGCTCCACTGCCACAAATCTCGCAAATCCCATAAATTTTTTAAACGGTATACTTTCAGATATACGCGGTAGTTACTTAGTTAACGTCTACAATACGGTA
Organism: Pyrausta aurata; assembly: GCA_963584085.1. Classification (NCBI taxonomy): domain Eukaryota; kingdom Metazoa; phylum Arthropoda; class Insecta; order Lepidoptera; family Crambidae; genus Pyrausta; species Pyrausta aurata. The sequence continues at coordinate 10,713,248 of OY757252.1, read as the reverse complement.
AATGTTGTTTCATTTTCTTGCCTTGATAGGTTTAAGCTGAATGTGCCTGTCTCAATATTATTCATAGCTCAAACATTTATTATTTAATTACCAGTGACTGACCTGTATGTGGTATTCTGGAGCCGCCGCGGGGGTGGAACCCCACCCCTTGTGTGTTGCTGAGCGAGGTGAAGCTGAAAAACGCCAGGAACTGCGACCGCACCGTTTTCTCTGTTATCCTGGTAAAAATATATGATTCTCTCTCAATAATACAAATTATTACAGTTCTATTATATTCGGTAAAGTTACTATAAAAGATAATCTTTTTGTGGTTCAAGAGTTCATCTCCGGATAAGATTACTCATTATTGGACATGAAAGCTTTTAACACCTATTGGCATGTAGGTAGCAGTTTAAGTAAAGTTCTTGTAATTATCATCTGTCCTATAAACTACGATATTATTGGTTCACGAGCATTGACTGTTAACTGCCCTTTTAAAGTGTAGCCGTATTTAGTAAAGTACAGTAAAACGTAGAACAGAATTTCATAACAATACACAATAAATCATTTATTTACCCAAAGTTTATCTAGAAGAGATTGCTATATAGCGATAATACCGCCTAAATTGTACATTGCATTTAATAAATTTGTAAATTCAATAATGTTGTGCTATCTATCTAACTACACTATGTACAATATTACGTAGACTTATAAAAAAAATATAATCAAAAAAATTAAGTACAAAGGCTTTTCTCGTAAAGGCTAATATTGTCGTTTAGTAGAATATGGAGATTATACGGAACAACAGTCCATTTTGCAACGATATTTGTAATATCGCCCATCTGAATTTGCAAACTTAACAACATGTTACGGGTGACAAAATGAACACGCAACGCTGACGCATCACAGCCACTCCATCTTGAAATTGGGCTTATTCGCGTCGGGATTGCACCGAGCGAGCGTCGAGTCGAGTGCGAAGAGAGGTCATAGTGCATTGCTGACATTAGGCACAGATCATAAAGCGGCTGCAGCGCTGCCGGCGCCGGCTGACGCGCGACGACCGGCCACAATTCCGAATCGAGCATTACCGGTTCCGCCGTGACGACCTTTTGTTCCGACTGCCGTTCCGCGCCGGAACTAGCTTTTCCGAACCAAACTGCAAATGGAGATAAATTCAAAACGGCTCGCAACTGAATTCAACCACACCGGCCTCACTTATCCGGAAATAATACTCGATTCACTGTCTGCCCCGCTCATTAGCGGACATAAATGTAATTAATAATTGTTCATTGCGAACGGATTCATTACCAACGCGCGATATACTGGTGTAGACTTGTTTTGTTGCGCTTTGCGTCCAAACCGGCTTTTGGAATACAACGTGCTGCGGTTTATTTGAGTTGCCCATTTGAGTACATTATCTATTATGTGCCGTTACTGACATTATTGGATATCGTCCGGATTTATTGATGTGTAAAGGATTCACGTTCAATTGTATATTATATTTTGCCAGCATGAATATTATGAGACAATGGTTTATGAAACTAAAATAATGCAGTTAAGTACGTAAATATACAATACTAGCGGTCCCAGCGAACTTCGTTTCGCACCCAGCCCCGTCCCGCCCCGGCCCGTTTTATGGGAATTTTCTTTACTATATACCTTACGAAGCCCGAGACCTTTCCAACGAATTCAAAACCGTGGAAATCGGTTCGTGCGTTCTGGAGATATAGCATCAGGAAGGAAAACCCGACTTATTTTTATATAGTAGATTTTCAAGTACTCGATTGCGCCCAACTGCATTTCGACGCTGTCGTCGTTGAGTTGGTGCCTCACGAGTGATGTGTTATTCTCTTATAACAAAATAAATACCTAAATAGAGGCCCCGTGATTGACGAACAGCACGACCGGGGAGTAAAAAGCACTCTTTAGCGCACTATCAACGTATTGTCCAGTGACGACTCAAAAGCAAGGTGTCTTAATTTTCAACAAGCTTATTTTTAACGTTATGTAAAGGAAGAATAATTACCTAAACTCTAAAGTAGATGCCCCGTGATCGGCGAAGAGTACCACAGGGGGTGTATATCGCTCGTTGGCGCCGCAGAGCCGCGTTTCGGCTGCGCCCGCGGCGCCCCTGACAGCAGTGGCGCCCCCAAGCTGGATCCAGCCGCCGACGCAACTACACAGTAAAATAAAATAATAAATAATCATCAGAGGTGTGTCAAATATGCACGGCTAGTGTGTATGCGTGATATAAGTATAGAAGTTGGGTGCATTGGGACTGTTAGAAATAATCTATAAACTATTTGAACTACAGACTGTCAAAACTTAATATAAAGAAGGAGCAAATTTTTTTTGCATCTAGGCAGACATTCGGCTACAATATCACCTAATGGTAAGTGATGATATGGCCTAGGATGGATCATGTCTGACTAGTAACAGTTTACATAGCGTTTATAGATAGTGCCATCCACGAAGGCGCGCCCCACTCTTTTTTTGATTGATGAAGGTGCGGGGTGCGGGGGGAGACACGCGCGTCAGTTGCGAACCGGCCGTCATTCAAATATTTAGACTCGTCACGAAAGTGGCTCTGCTTAATTTATTTTAAAATATCAAGGAAAACCCAGTGTGTTGTACTAAAAAATAAACCTGGTATAATCTACTCTCATTATTAAATTTATTGAAAGAATTATAATTGTAACTTGAACACCATAAACAATTTTAAATAAAAAAAAACATGTAGTAACTTATAATATTACTGGGATGTACTTTATCGGGGACGGCTATAAAACATTACGCTAGGACCTACGTGTACGAAGAAAAAACAATTCACGCGTATGAAGTCCCGGTGGACCGATGGTTCTCTTATAAAGAAAGTTTTTAATCATTTTTTAAAATGTTATAAAACGTTCTTACGTATTTCGTTTACGTCAATAGGAAAAATGATGCTTGTGCAGTTTTAAAATAATATATTACTTTTCTAGTAACTAACCATACCTATAAAAACCATTTTTGAAGTGTGCTTGTCATTCGTTAGTCATTATGATGTTCCAAATTCAATTCAAAAGCTTGCACACATGTACTACAAACGATTTGGACGTGTGGTGGGGCGCGCCTTCGTGGATCGCACTATCTATACAGAGCTTAATATTTGAAAAAACGAAAGCCGTAAATAACCAGTTCTGATACAAATACAACAACGTTAAATTCATCGCAAAAAATGCAAATGATAGAATGAATGAAGCCGTAAATCATCTACGCCTACAAACATTATTTTATGGCGTATGCTACAGTGCTACGAAAATATTTATAGCGAGTGAGCGGCTGTAGCATTACGCTACGGAGTAACCAAAAACGAGAGGAAATTACATTTTTGGCCGATCTCTTAACTACCTACAGCAAATAGGTTTTTCTTACTCTCATTTTCATCATAAATATCAAAACGTTCATACTTAAGATATTACACAGTGATATCTACGTAAGTATAATAAGGGCCGTGCGGTCGCCTTGAGGCGGTTCGCTCGAAATATTCAATTTGACGGGACATTGATCATAGCTGTCTGTGTGTGACAACCTCGGACCCATCACGCCCGATTCTTTTCTTCCAATTCAATCGATTGCAACCCTTCAAATAAGCCAGGTTTCAGAAACTCGAGTTTCTTATTCGGAAACCCATTATTTGTGGAAAGGGTCTTTGGTAATAGCAAGTTGATACTTATACGTGTGTCTTTGTCCAATATAATAAGAAAATTAAGTTCACTCACGTGCTGCTTTATGTATTAATGTCATGTTAATAGGGAATCGTGGATCGTTAAGCTACTGTCCTCATTGGATACGTGATGGCGTAACGATGAGTGCTGGACGTCGAATATTCGAGAGCTACCTGTGAACGTTGAGTGAATCTGAGTTTGAACATTACAAAGTCGCTACTAGATAGCCGATTTTGCAGATCTCGTCTTTGGGATTGATTTATTAGGACTTTGTAACCAACGATCAGTTGAATTTATTATAACATGATCTCCGTAAATGAAAACAATGATCTTAATTTTCATCATGCATAACTTAGACGAAACCTGTAATGGAGTCCTGGCTCACATTACACTTGTACATACCTCTTAGTTTGCAAATACATTGTGATGTTAAATTTAAATTAAATTCAACCAGCGGTACTGGAATTCTAGAATGTATAATGGGAGTCGCGGTTGAGCCACACACTGAAAGCCATGCACTTTTTGACAATATGCAAATGCAGCACTAGTCGCCCACATTTTGAGCACTGAAGCTTATTATGTTTTTACAAGCGTTACAAGTCGGAATAGAATAAGATTATTTAATGTTTTGTCAGCGCTACATAAAGGAAATTGTAAATGGCTTTTTACGATGTTTTACACGTAGTTACCTATCTTTTGAAGGTCTTAAATAACATTTAATAAATTATACTAGTAGACGTTACATAGAAGCGGCTAATAACAGTCAGTTAAATTTACTTGAAGTCCTGTAATGGTGTTATTAGCAATAATACAGACTTTCCCCGAAATATTCCAGACAGCAGATCAAGTTTGTGAGATCTCAATCTGTTATTCATCCAGCTCATTCACTTTCTTTTAATGGCGTCAGTTTTGCATTGTTTTTGCTCTTCATGACCTTAATTAAATACGTGGTGGGAGAGATGACAGCGCTTGCAGTGACGAAAAAAAACAAGAAGGTAATTGAATAGAATAAATGGATAATACCATATTAAATTGAAATAACTTTGGTTGAATTACTATTCGTAATGACAGCTCCCCCAATAGTTTATGGCGCTGACTTCGCGCAAGGTCGGTGCCAATATAACAATTCGGCGAGGAGAACTTAGATTTACAGTTAAATTAATTGTTTTTACTAGTACATAAAGTAATACACTCACCTACTACCATTGAACCGTCCAACGGAGACCAGCCGGTAGAGTTGTATCTCCACCCTCTGGCCAGCATCAGGCTGAAGGAAGTAGGAGCACGTGCCAGGACCTTCGATGGAAGGAGACTTGATCTGACCGAACGTCTTGCCCGACTTCGTCTTTAGGACGCGCGAGTCGATCGTGATGTTGCACACTGGTAAAAAAAAAATATTAAATAAATAAACATCAAATAAGGATATGCACTTATTACGTCCCACCCTTCGGACTATTCCTTTCAGTCGAAGAAGATTTTTTAAACTCGAGCATCGCCTCATCAAATTGATATAGATTTGTGTAGTTACCAGGAAATTACTTCTATTCAACTATCTTATTCATTTTCCTAGAAAATAGGGAGGAAAGATAAACCTTTCGAAAACCTACATATTTTATCAAACGCGCTTTTAAGTGATAACCTTGCCCTGTTAGGTGCTTTCTGTCGTTACAGTCTGATCAATAAAACTTGATTGAAACTGCCGGCCGTTCACGTGTCAACTTAAACGAACGCTGACGAAAAGAATGGTCGGTATTTAAAAATGAAACTCTTTGACTGGCTTCCCTGCATCCCTGCGTCAGCTTTACCGTTGGAAAATGTTCATCACAAAGTCACGGAATAACCACAAACGCTCACTACGAATTTCAAATTGTCGAACCATCCTCAATTAATGTATATGGCCAAACAAAGCTACGTACTTATACAGTAAATTAAAAAAGAACGTGACCAAGCAAACCGTAAAAAAATGCAGTTTTAAAATCTCGCTGGACAAGTGAGCCTGTTCTGAAGGTTTGATGTTGGCTAAGGGTTAATAATGGTCCGTTATTCAAGGAAAAGGCAAACATTGTTTGGGTCTCAATACCCGAGGGATTTGGGTACCTACCAACAACCAGACCGTTCTCAAATTGTCTACCATTGTTTGCGCTAATAATCGCAACATTAAATATCATCCTTAATCGCACTCGTGCCAGTTTTAATTGTTCTTATCTTAGCACACCAAAGGGATTAAAATCCATTTAATTCAATTTTATATGGGTACCTATTTTAACAGTCCACCATAAGGGTAGGTAAGGTTATGCTACGAAACTCTGACGCAAGAAACATATGCCAGATATTCCAAAATTGCTTCTCTGGGACACCTGTGAAATTGTGTCAAATTTTATCTACTCGCAGCACACCCAAAGCTCGTGCTTATGTTACCGTATAACCTGCAAACCTCACTATTTTAAACATTTACTGTTATATACCACAATGAATTTTGTCGCGTGGGTGCTTTCCCCTGAGGAATGTTTCATCACGTACATAACATAGCACTTGTGTTAAGTGATACATACCTATCCTATTGTATTTATGCGGAAGCTCATCACTACTGTACGGTACATCGGGCGATAGAACCGAGTAGGTAAGTTTATAGTTGCGTGAGCAGTAGAGGGTGTGTAATATATAATATAACAACATATCATATAAAGTTCAAAACATATACAATCACATGATATAATTTTGTTTAATATAACACTTTTTTAGTATAATGATGGAATGATATAATTTTGAATGATATAATTTTAAAACGTATAACAAACGATTAAGCTAAAATCAATTGATATAACAACATTTAATATAACATTTACATGATATAATAATTAAAACAAATAATGTTTATTTCGTATAATAACATTTAGTATAACATTCATGTACGATAACACTCTTTTTATATAATATTTAAAACATATAATGATAACTTCATATAAACTCAAATTTATATGATATCATATATTATATAAAAACAATTACATCAAAGAAAATGCAGCTGCTAGGTTATTCAAGGCTTGCAGGATGCAGGAAATGATGCAAGCAAGCAGGCAAGCAGCATGCAAGCAGGCATACAGCATGCAAGCAGGCATGCAGCATGCAATCAGGAATGCAGCATGCAAGCAGGCATGCAGCATGCAAGCAAGCACACATGCATCATTAATTCCACGTCTCCGGCGCTGCGGGAAGTGCAGCCTCTCCGCCCTTGCGCAACAAAGCGCAGTCACCCACGCTCACCTCCACAGCTTCGGCTTTTTGGTCGCCTCGGCCTTCGGCCTTCGGCGACCAGCCTCAGCCGCTCCGGCTCGCACGGATGCCTGCCCCTTGTTACAGCGGGCGGAGGCTGCTCTCCCTCCGCGCCTCCGGCTTCTAAATTACACTCTAGTATCGGGCAGACAAGTACCACGGCGAAGTGACCACGGCGAGTCGGGGTTAACATAATTCAGATTTTTGATAATTAGTTTTAAAAAAATAATTGAAATTATACCAAGTGAAAGTTATATTAATTTTACGTATATTTCTTTTAATCATTATTTGAAACGTTATTATCTCAAATAATAGTTATATGAAATAATGCGTATGTCAAACAAAATTATATCAAATGAACGATATATAAAATAAGTTTTATTTCAAATGTTTTTATAAGATATGAACGTTATACTAAATGGTATTATATAAAATGAATATTATGTGAAGTAAACGTTATGATAAACAAAATTATATCATGTGTTTTTATAACAAATGTTTCTTATGTAAAGTGATCGTTATTAAAGTTGAATTATATCAAATGATTGTATAACAAATGAGACGCACCCAGCAGTAGATACATATAATTTGTACTAAGACTGGCTGAAAAAGAGCTCTTGAGTCAATATCAACGGTTAGTGACACCCGCCTTGCCTTAGTACCTACATCGCTGGTCTTTCCTAAGCCTGATCTCTCTCTCTCTCTATGTATCTATCTATCTCACTTCTCCCTCTCTCTCGATTGTGATCAGCCAGCAAGGTAACTTGCTTATTGCGCTATCACACACAGCACCCTCACTCGTCTAGATCACAGATTAGTAAGAGTATGTCTAGATGCTATCGGCACAGTCGTCTACTTACTATTGGCGCAGTACTGCTCGAGGCCGCACTGCGCGCACCGCGTCGGCGCTACGTCGCCGCAGGGACACGCTCCGTCGCGCACGCAACACGCGCAGTCGTCGCCGCCGCCCGGGCATGCGCACCCGGACGACGCCTGCGTCCATAAGTCCACTTGACCTGATGAGGAGATCAGAAGATTTGACAAGTCTGAAGTCTTAGATAAATAAACTCGGCTTAGTGCCCTTTTTCGCTATGACGGACCACATTAGATGGCTATCTAAAGTAAATACGGCGTAAATGTTAACAGTTTAATATAAATTGTACTGCCACTGGCATACCCGTCTCTCCAGTCTAGAAGGAATAGAAAATAGACGGACGGTCATGGTAAGAGAGCACGTTTAACAGTTGGGAAGCGAGTCCCCCTGCTTTACGAGGTTTTTGTTCTAACTTCTAGCCATCGCGAGTACATGCACCACGGTAGAATAGATTTGTAATGAAGAAAGTATGACTATTGATGGGGACAGAACTATATGTTGTAGGGACATAAAAAAAAAAATAGATAAATGTTATGTGAACTTACTGCTCCCATCCAAAAATATCGGCGTCCAAGCGATCTGCGCAGAGGCAGCGGCGCACGCAGCGGCGAGCAGCGAGAGCGCAAGCGCGTGCCGCATCGTGCGCGCGAGTCACCGCGCCCCTCGCTTCCCCCGCCCTCTCATTCCCCCCTCACACCACCGACACTCATGTACACAACCGACAACCGATCATCTACCCCTTTAACCTACCTCAAGATACCAACAGGTAACCCCTTTCGCATGATTGATCGGAACACTCGCTTATTATTCGTTCACAAAGCACTTATCGAGAACTCGATGAAATTCTTAGCGAGGTATTGTCTTTCATTTATTGTCGGACGAGCCAAGCAATGAGGGATCTGTAACAAAATTAACGGATTATAAAGTGACCAATAAGATTAAGATTTATGAGAAGGTATCATCAAAGAAAAAAATAAGGAAAATAAAAACTCACTCAGATAACTAGTTATTTAACACGTTCCGGGACACTACTCCAGACACAATAGATGTTTTATTGTTTTCACGCCTGTAGGCGGGCACTGTCCCGGAACGTGTTAACAATCTTCTTTTACAGACACTTCAGTTTCGCGGGTTACCTATAAAATACATTTATTGCAAGAGATGCCCACCATTACATAATGGGAACTATATTTTCAATCACCAAAATTTATATTTGTCATCAAGTTGTATCACCTAATAAATAGATCTATCGCTACGAAATATTTTCGTTCTCAGATAATCAAAAATTGTTCCCAGGTATGAATTATCAAATTAATGTTAATATATGTGTAAAATAAGATATCGATAACCAATAAAATGATATTGCATTACATGAATATAAACTTCGTTCTTATAATAACAGTTTTGTTACTTAAATAATAGCTCTGTGCTCAGAATGGTAGATCTGTCACCAAATAAATCGATTATCGATCCCTGACTGCGAATCCTTTTTATTTGATATTTTGTCACCAGTACAGTAGTAACATTCTATTTCGTTCAGATATTAAATTAATAGTATTCGTTACCAATTTAATACATCAATTTATAATTTTAATGAAATAATGATCAAAGGGGCGGAGACAAATTGGCGCGCTTTAAAAATTGACCAATCTGGCAAAAAATGTGCTTATCGGCCAGAAAAGAAAAAGGGGGCGCCCTTCGTATTGTTTTTTATTTTTTTTTATTTTTATTTGTAAGGATAACCAGGGTTTACAAATAATTAGTAAGCTACAAGTTATACAATTTTTAAACCACTTATAATAATAATACTTAAGAATAAATATTGATTATTTTAACTTTAATTAAGTGTTTTAACTACTATTCTGCTAGCCATAAGCCAGCTATTTTAAACCAGCGCTGATTGTTCAGTGGTAATTATTTTAAACAATAAATATTGATTATTTTGACTTTAATTGTTTTATTTACTTGTCTGCTAAAAAATTTATTTAAATATAATTTATACTACCAGTGGAAATTTAGAACCTTGGGAGTCTAGTTAAGTAGCAGAATCTTTTGGTTGAAACGATGATGACAACCCTAATTTTTTATTTGAACTTAATGCAATTTTCTAGTAACATAATATGATTTATTTGGTGATCTCTTTAAATTAGTTTGCTTAAATACTTATTAGGACACACCTATTATAATACATACATAAACATTTATTTGGTACTAGACCTTATATCTCAGGATTTTAGGTGATTTATTGTGGAACTGATTTTGCATTGTTTGGTGACTACATTTTGGTGACAGATCTACTATTTTGAGGACAAACCCTATTATTTAAGAAACACAAAACTTATTAAATTGGTGATAGCTTAAATGATTTATTTATTTTATTTAAAAACTTTATTGCACAAATAAAAGTGTACAAAATGTGGACTTAATGCTAAAAGCTATATGATAACTTTTTTAAACTTTGTTGCATTTTTAAACTAACCTTCACACTTTAACGGGATTTTATGCAATTTTCACTTGTTTAAAATACTTGTTTATATGATAACTTTACTATAAAATATATAAAATAGTATGCCTACTTTTATTGAACGGAAAACATGTAAAACATAATATATCCCCTAGCAAAAATTCAAAAAATAAAACAAAATAATTTAAATACAAACTTTAATAACACAGCCGCCAAATTGTTTAGGCATAGACATGCACAAGACGATTTCGATCCACGAAGGTTTAATAGAAATAACCACAGTATTTGTGTGGTACCACTGGACGCGCATGGACATACTCATGGTACTGGCACTCTGAACGAGATATGTATGTTAGGCTAGGATGGGAAGAGTGGCAATGACGGGCAGAGTGATAAGTGCGGATAGATTGGCAATCACGTGAGGTGCACGGCTGGCATGGCTGGCAAGAGTGGCAATGGTGGCACGGCGTAACAGGCGTAAGAGGAGGGTTCTTGACTAAGGGCCTGTTCCTTACGAAGACACAACAGTTACCCTAAACAAAAAAAAAACAAAATTAATAAATAGTACCTTTAAACCTATACTTCACAACGGTTCTTAAATTTGCGCTTAACAAACGAAATCTAAACTTCGTTTAGAGTTTTAGATCAACCCAATGGCTACTTGCAAAGTTTGCTAAAATCGCTCTACGACGAAACAGCAATCTCGTTATTTGCATAAGCAGATAAGTTTTTCGAGGCAAGTCTCGTAAATGAATTAACTTCCAGGTAAAAAAGCAGAAATTGCAAAGTGGAATTCCTATCCAAAAACTTTGGTGTTTCGTGTAATAAACACGATTTCTGTTAATTACTAAGCGTAAAATGTGCGAGGGGGATCAGAACTTCAGATTTCCGGCTTTCCATCTACCTTCCATATTGTTTAGGGGAGATCTAAGATTTCTCACTTTACGAAGAATGAACGCCCACTGGGGAAATGGAACGTCGGACTCGCGCGTTGATTGATTTATTGCGATTAGGACTCGGATAAACAACAGTTTTGTCACGAATCGAGATTTGGGTTCAATTAAAACGGGCGCGTGGGCACTAAGCAAAATATATAACGAGATCGGGCTTGAGCGGCGGAGAGCGTTGTGTACAGACGGCCCGTGCAAGCCGGTGGATTATAGGGCCCAATCACGAGGAGTCGTATCTTGAGCCTCAGCCGGAAATAAATCCCCATCCGAACCCTCGCCGCGTTCAGCGAATAAACATTGCGGTCCAGGAAGCGCGATCGATGTTAAAACATACCCGACGACCGGCCCCAAATAACGTCTAATCTTACGTAATTTGCTCGCAAACGAGTGGTGAGATTCAATTAAAATTCTAATTCACCAGATAACTCGATTCCTGAACACTTTCATTTTGTTTGTGGATCTTACGGCACGTCAAGACCGCTCAGAAGCTTTTCTTATCTAAATTAGAGTAGATAAAAAGCTTTTCAAAAAGCATCAAAGCAATTTAAATAAAATAAAATTCTAACTTATTATTATGGTCAGATAAGAGATACCTAGTAACTTTTTTTATTTAAAATCAAAGTTAACTATTTATTTAAAGAGGTAAAATGTTAGTATTCGACGTGTGTGACTTAAACTTTATTTTAGAAGAGACTGTGTCTAGAGTGGATTTCATTGAGATTTTGGCGAAATGAGATAATTTTTCTAGTTCTGGGTTCGTAATGAAATTTCATTTCTCCAGGGCGCCAGTGGCGGTTATTCAGCTTTTTGCTTTGGCTTCTGAAAGGATATTGCGTGGGAATCAATTCAGGTGACGGTTTTCCAACCTCAAACTGAATATTAATTTTTCATAAAATACCGCTGGGTCCATGCGAAATTAACTGAATATTTTCCCACTAGAGAAAATTCTTATGTACCTATGACCTATGACCTAAATTAATATGTAGGGCGTAAATAATTTATGTTTATCTTAAAAATATTTTTTTAATTTAATCGATTCTATGAAACACAGTACTTACTGTACCTAAACATCAGTTCTGTAACACTATAGCTTTGGGAATCAAACTATCTGGGCCGGAAAATCTGAAGCGTCTCACCGCAATAGAAAAACGTAACAAATGAAATAGACTAACAATAAGGTACCCGTTCATCTTCAAGCCGCTGCTGCAGGTCTAGGCTCTTCGGCTCTGGGCTGTAAACAGGACGCGAGGGCTGACATCGCTCGTGCGCTCCGACCGCGACTTCACACGCGCGGTGCATCAACTTATTCGGCTGATTTTGCTGGAACAAAAGAAAAAATATTTGAACCAAATGGTACAGAGACTAATAAAAAAAAGTAAGTATAAAGTTTGAGTAATGTCAATTGCTTTTTTGATATTTGTCATCATACCGATAATTACAATAACTAATGAGGATCAGAATCAAAATATATAAAATAAATTGAGGATAATGTTTCAGACAAAAAAGCGTTATACATTCTATACATACACAAACTTTCATCTTGACAATATCCAAATATTAGTTTGACCCTTTTTATATTGCGTTGTAGAAAATCCGCTTACGTAGGAAAATACCGTTTATACGCGCGCCTCCACTCCCCGCGGCGCAATATTTCAGCTATCAAAACATTCGTCTCAAGTCTCAACTCATTTCCCAGATCCAAGCCAGTGCATTCAAGAATGCCTCAATCGTCTAGTATATCTTCGAGGGATACTTCTAGCGGTTTCTTCTTTAGTAAGCTGCACCCTACAGGTTTAGGGTGACAGCAGGGCACCTTTGCTGGGTCGGCTACTTTGACTGGGTTAGTGCAAATGTCGCACTCAAGAGCCACGTCACGCGGGTTTCTGAAGAGAAAATTCGTAGTTCCCAAAATCTTCGAGTGCTCCTGGTCCTGCATCCCATTCCGTTTGAAAGCTGACACTGGCAGCTTTTGCACCTGCAATCGACCAGACAGATGCTGTTAAATCCACTCATCAGACTAATTATGACTTGATTATGTATAATTCCACTGTCACACTGAATAACAAATCCTATTATGAATTGTTAAATCATCGCATTCTCTGCGACGTCTTTCAACTAACAATTGAATGCATTTACCACAGTACGCAGACATCACTTCTTAGCAAGTAAGACGGAAAGTTTCTTCATTGGTTTAACTGGTATTGCTATGGGCCTGTAGCTCCAGATCGCCTCACGGCACGATTTGCGAATGTATGCAATGCCACCGCTCTCTATGTACTGTTGATCTTGAATTCCATTTCGTTTAAGTGCAGAGGATGGCAGTGGATTAACCTGGCGGGCATTTTACGAAATTTCGCCTTACTTTTTAAATTAAATTTCAAGACTAACTCCACGACGATGACATTTTAGGGTACTTTTTTCACTTTTTATCTTTTTTCCTTCTGACAGGTAGCATTTCTTGTGTGACTTTAGGATATAGTCTCTTGATAGGTTCAACCGCTGTGTAAATGCAACAGCCCTGCGCATTTTCACCAGCACACAAGTAACGGACAGCCCCTCTGTACCCGTGGATTTGGTCCTGAATACCATTCCGCTGATACGCTGTCTTTGGAAGCCTACCATGACGTGTTGGAACGAACTGTTCCTGAAACCAACATCATAGTTTTATAATTTGCTATTGGTTTCAGGAAACCTTTACAGTGTTAGTCTTATGGGAACTGGGTATATAGCCTTAGCATTATTTTTCAAGTAGCTGCTATCGAGATCACCGCCGCCTAACCACATTAAGAGACAAAATTGCATGCACCTCGCGTAGTCTTTTGTTTGAAGTGACGCCCGTGTTTGTGTGTGCAAACAATTTTCGTTTAAAAATTGGTTAGGCGGCAGAGACCTCAACCGTATCTAATGATTTCCATTAAAAATATGACTTACAATTCTCCCGTCTTCGTAACGGTAGCAAGGCATGACGTATTTTGTTTTTAAGGGCCTAGAGCAGGTCGGGCAGCAGTGTGGTGGGGCCCTATATGTGTGTCGTGGATGCGGCGGAGGGGCGTCACAGCATTCGTCGCCGTCGCAGCACGGTGGTGCCCGCTTTTCACAGCAGGGCTGTTGCTTCTCACAGCAATAGACCACTTGTCCCTTCGGGCAGCGCGGCAGGCAAGGATAGCTCGGGTAGCAAACGGCAGGGCCTTCGCAATACTTCGGCGACAGTATCGGAGTCACGGCATACTCAACACAACAATCCTCTGGACAGCAATAGGCCATGTTTTTCAAATATTTTTAATCGTTTTTAACTAAAAATTTTAAATCATAATATTTTTTATTTTCACTGAAAATTTATGATGTTTTTCCTTGTTTTTCTGAAATGTATTTTATTTCAATTGTCACTTTTGAATTTCATTCTTTTTCATTGCAGGATTTTTAAATTTTTTTTTATTGATGGCCAGTACTTAAACTTCAAACCGAAATCACCATGGAGTATTGTTTACTTACCTTTATTATGTATTCCATAATTATTTATCAAGTTTAATGATCAGCTAAATGTTTTTTATATGAGTAGGGTCAATTCCATGCAATAAATACACAACCAGCAACTTCCTACCATAATATTTTGGCACTTGAATTTTTTTTTGTTATACAGCTCAAAATCCCCAAGCAAAGCATTCAAAAGCATTTGCAAACATTTGCAGGCGCCTCCTTGTCGCCAACGACTCGAAAATGCAATTTTCCCAATGCAAATCGAACGCCAGACAGATTTAATGCCTTTTACTTGCCGATTCCGTTCATCATTTCCGAAGAGAATTGGAGATAGCCCACCACGAAGCCAAGGAATATGATTCAAGTTCAAATCAATTCGTCAGATACTTTCAATCAAAATGAACATAATATATGAACGTGATTTTACACCAAAACCTGTAATGATGAACTAAAGCAACCAATTTTACACATAAATGTACACTTTTCCCAGCTAAGCACTACTAGCAAACTTTTAAAATTGCTCCACAGCTCAATGTTTACTCAGCCAGCAATGAAAATGCACTGTGGTGCATTTTGTTTGTATTGGTAAAATCTTAGAGCAAACATTTTGCGCCGCCGTTTACAAAATGGCAAACTCTCGGTACGTTCGAATCACACTTTTATTCCTTAACATACCGTAAATGTATACACTGTCGAGTCTCTTTGTAAATATTTCTGCAGGTTCCCTCAATTTTAAATTATCGTTTTGGCAGAGCACACGCTAGCAAGCAGAAGCTTAAATAAGTAGAGAACTGTAAAATAAGAGAAAATGTTGCAAATATTTACTTTTCTTATATTCAGTTAGATTGGTTTAAGTTTGTCAATATAATATTTGTAATAATATCCTAATCCTAACATTTCCTATACATGAAAACGGCGATTATTTCCAATTGACTTAACCCTTTCAAGGGTCTCTCGCGGTACACTTGTGTAAGATGTTTCCACTCGGCACACTTGAATAGAACACGAGATAAATATCTTTATTTATCCGTCCTATGTTTCAGATAAATCAGAACCATTGTGGGTAGCGGAAATTGTATGGGACATGTTGACGACAAACT
The DNA here is from genome assembly GCA_963584085.1 of Pyrausta aurata. Lineage (NCBI taxonomy): Eukaryota > Metazoa > Arthropoda > Insecta > Lepidoptera > Crambidae > Pyrausta > Pyrausta aurata. Next base: position 10,697,424 of record OY757252.1, on the reverse strand, counting down.
TATTTCTGCAACATTACTTGAAAGGGGTTTAATTCTCTACATACATATCATTGTTATAAACTTTAGCAATGATTTCAGCTTTCAAAGAAAATAACTTTTTTTAATTTATTTGTTACATCAAACAAAACATTCTAATGAATACATATTGATTCCTACTCTTAAAAACCTCAAGTAGGTTTATCTCGCAGTAGGCGAGTTCGGGCTTACATGTAATATACTTTCCATTCGTCTTGGTGATTGTTGTTGTAAGGTAAGTATGATATACTGTATAAAGTGATAAAAATGAAAAAGGTACAGCTGGCTAAAGGGTAAATAAATAAACCGCAAAGCTACTGTCATCGTTTATTTGCATAATGTCGCATCACCTTAAACTGTTCTGGGAAAATCGAGCACGAGGGCGTATTTATTTATTTATGATGGTACTTTTGTCAAAGAATGCTCGTGTTCATTCGGGTGATTTATGACCCATTCCACAAAGAGGGTTCATACATGCCTATTTATCGAGACGTGATAAATTCTTTCCACTTGTAAGCGACATAAATAGACTTGAATACAAAGAACCGGCCTATAACACACAATGCTGTCATCGCTTGGGCTTGGGCTTTATAATTCATTTTGCATTGAAATATATTTCGCTGTCCCAAAAGATGAGCGTTTATTTAATCTGATTGACCGCTCTTTCACAAAGAAAACTTTTTTCAACTATGACGGCCCTCTAACCCAAATAATTGGTGTTCATAATTTACCTACTAGGTCAGATTTAGAAGAAACATATGTATGGTAAGCAATAGTTCTAAGAACATTACACCCTACCTTTACTTTATAGCCATGTATCGGGCTGGAAAATATCTAATGGACCTAAGAACTTACCCAGGGTACATACGAATAAAGGGGTGAAAGCGACCCATTGCATTCGTGATATTTCTGGCGCTCGAGCGTATTGAGAGAGTCAATAGTTCGAGAGTGCAATGAGTACTTTCACCCGATTTAAATTATAATTTTTCATTTCAAATTCTATCACAGCCTTTCAAAATAACTTTGACTTGAATGCCCTTCCTCCCCTTCCCCTCCCTTCCCTTTCTAATTAGCAAACAAAGCCATTAATTTTTAAAAAAAATACACAATGTAGATAAAAAAATATATTTTCAACGAAAAGTTAGTTTGAACGAGATCGAACCGGTAGTGTTTGAGAACAACCACAAATATAACGTTGTCGTTCTCATACTAATACTATCAAAAACAAAGTTATTTTTGCTGTCAACAAAATATTGTGGAATTTTGGCTAGGCTAGGTGGAAGTAAGTTTAAAGTTAGCACGGAACCCGGAAGCAAAAGATTTCATGACCACATCATATTATCTGTGATTCCAAGACATATCTTAACAATTCAAACTAAATTAATTTCCACCCTAGGGAGAGAAAAGCTATTATCCTGAACACCCAAAACATCTTGGTACATGACATGAAATGTCAACTTTCCAAACTAGAGAGATGTTTTTCCCCGGAGGTAAAACGCGTAAAAGAGTCGAGGAAACTGTTTTCAATTAACTTTTTGTAAGCCGTCGGCGATTTTATCTCATTTAACTCGTAGCTAGATTTTAGAATTAGGACCTTCATCTGTGCAAACACTATTATGTTACCAAATCATGTTTTGATAAAGGTACTACAAGGTCAATCCTATAATACTTTTTTTTTTCAATTATGGAGTCAACGAATTGACTCAATCAATACATATACACGCGTGCAGCATCTGAAAGGAACACTCAATTGTACCACTCCGGAAGGAGAGAAAATATAAGTTTACGATATTACACCAAATAGGTAAGGGAAAACATAAAATGTGATGGGCATGGAAAACGATACGGCATTGTAACGAGCGGCGTCATTTGTCAATAGGGGCAAGATTTAGTGTCCGCTTTATAACGCTCGCTCCCGAAACGATCCTCAGCGCCGGGCGACTCGTAATAACCTGAATAACCTGAGACTTTTATACACGCCGTGAACCACGCCGCAGATATAACGAACTATTCAAAAGGAAATGACACCTCGGATTTTATGAAAGCGCCATATTTCCTCCTCTATCTACCGGCGAAACGACCGCTACAATTTTATTTGTATTTCAGTCACCACAAAAAAGGATAGCGAAAAGTGCTTCAGTAATCGCAATCCAAATATAATCTAATTGGGATAATAATAGGAAAGCCCAATTGTATAAAATCCAATATCAAGGAAAATAAAGAATATTTTCATTACAACCCCGCAATCTGAATACAGCAAAATAGGCGGCATTTAAATTTTGATAGGCCCTCCCTATCTGTGCATCAATAAAAGGGACTGTAAATGGAAGTACTCTCGGCTTCATAAAGAGCTTTCTCCCATTGTTTTATGACACTTAATCGAGTGGCCACTTCGGACCCTTGGCGTTTTTTTAATTCATTAAAATCATTTCATTGTTTCAGGTCAGTTTTTTTATGAGTAGGTACTTTGTAGGCAATCATTTGTTTAGATTGTATAAGTGTAGATAAATATAAAATAGGGACAAATTTAATGAAACACAATTTACGGATAATTTCGCGATAATTTATTTGATTTTTCATCCCGACGTTTCGAACACTTTACAGCGTTCGTGGTCACGGGGTAGACGTCTACCCCGTGACCACGAACGCTGTAAAGTGTTCGAAACGTCGGGATGAAAAATCAAATAAATTATCGCGAAATTATCCGTAAATTGTGTTTCATTAAATGTGTAATATTCGCGTAAACTTCAGAAATAAGTAGGGACAAATTCTTGTGTTAAGAGCTCTTTTTAATCTTAGATTATTATGTAGCCTTGAGAAATAGGAACATAAGATAACAAAGTGAGAAAAAATTACATTGGGTAATAAAAGAGTTTACTACTGTAAATTGATATAAGAAATAGCTGTTTTAGTCAACATTCATATCATTACCGTATATCAGTAATACTGAAATATTCTGAGCAAGTTTTGTATCAAATAACATACCTAAATATAGCATACGCGTAAAAGAACCTAATAAAACGTAATACGAGGTAAGCGTCTAGTCAAGAAAAGTAAATAACTGCTACGTCGCGTCGCTACGAAACGAGATATTTTTAGAAAGTAAAAACACCCATCCATGAGTCTTACCTAATGGAAAGAAACATTCGCTGCAGTTCTTAAACATTTTATTAAGTGCTAAACTTCAGCGTGAAGATAAAACATAAAAATAAAGAGGTGTACTTTTGTTTATTACTCGACATCTCGAGGGAAATCCGCGTGGAAATACAACAAGAAACTTAGCAACTAATTATGAAGCAGAAACTTGTTTTAGATTTGTTTTTTGTGATATAAAACTTTTCTGAGTTTTGAGTTTCCTTGTCTGGTGACACGTTTCGCTGGAAGTTTGCTGTTTTATAGCAAAAGCCTTAACTTTTTGAGTACAGAACTGTTTCGGTAAAATTGGTGTGGCAGTGAAATAGTTTTGATACGGATACGTAATACAGAATTATCTAGTTGATACAAAAAAACGTATGTGATGAACCGTTAATGCCTAAATAATAAAACAAATTGATAAATAAATAAACTTTTTAGCCAAACCTAAACTACAGGTGACATCTAATCTAATCAGCTAATTTTTGGTTTCTTGTTTCATCTTTTACCAATACAAAAGTTAAAAACATTCTAATCCTAACCAATTCACCTAAATACTGTACCTTGTTTTAACGTAGTGATTTAAGTTATTCATCGATCTATTAATCGATCGATTGTAGTTCTGTTTGTGTTCCAGAAATAAATAAATGATTCAGTTAATGGCGCTGATACTCATTACTTATTTGTCCTTTGCGAGATCAATTCGCTTGGCAACAAATGAAACAGCATCTATTGTTGCAAATATTATGTATATGTATTGAGAAAAAACAACAGGTTCTGAGAGAGAAAGTTGAAAAGGAAACCCTATCCGTTTAGGGTATTCTTACTGCTTGATCTGCAGAAGAGGAAAATGTGTTCCTCACAGAAAAAGGGTTTGTTTTTCGCTCTTTTTCTACGTGTTTTATTTTTCTCCCGCTAATTACGGCGTTGTTTTTGTTATGCATTGAGAAGGGTAAAAGAAAGAGGCGAATTTCTGATAGAAACAATACAAAACACTTTGTTTCCGAAAATAATAAAAAATGTATACATTATTATATTACCAAAAAATTTCCGTAAAATCGAAATCCTAGTTTATTTTTAGATTGACCAATAGCTACTCATCTCGTAGTAAAAGAGAGCAACAGCATACAATAAATGTAGATATAACATGAAAAGATTATGAATAATAATAATATAGGATAGCCAATAGCAGTTGACCACGAGAATATTAACATGGTTATGAGATGAATTATATTCTAGAAAATAATGTTACATAAGTTTGAGTTTGAGTGCTGGCATCAGACATGTTTTGATTTCTATTTTGTATAGTTTACTCAAAGTGAGTTTGTACTTATCCTAAAAAGGATATTTCCACTGTACGTGGGTTCTTACCTACCTAAATTACCTTCTCTAGGAAAATAATGATACTACAGGTTATACAGCGTGTGGCCTGTAATAGGAGCAAAAATTTTGATCAATGATTCCACAGAGTATACGTAGTTACCCTGTCCTGGTCATAGTGCTCTAAAATGCTTTAACTCAGTGATATAGTAATCCAAAGTTACAATCCCTAGTCAATGTATATCAAAAATCGCTAAGTCGTTGTAGTAAATGACAAATGTCAAGTTTTGCAATACATTGCTGGTTCGATTTATTTTGTTAGAAAATATTAATAAATGTATTTTTTATTATAATAAATTAAAACCATATAGAATTGATTACTGGTTACCAAAAGGGCTTATATATTAATTTTATGCTCCTCTTATAGGCCGCAGCCTGTATAAAAACAATCAGTAGATATAGATAGTGCCATCCACGAAGGCGCGCGCCACCTTTCGTTCTAATCGTTTTAAGTACATGTGTGCAAGTTTATGGCAATATTTTATGATTCTATAATGAATTTAATTATTACATATTTATTTTATGATATAAAAATATTTGCCACACACCCCACACCCCGCGCTATCCTTATTCAAAAATGAACGCCGCGCGCCTTCGTGGATGGCACTACCTATACCTGATTACCTACGTGGGTATATAATTTGAGACAAAAGAAAAACACATCTTTGTGTCCTTGAATAATTGCTAGATACCAGTATTATATCTCCTTTACGGATAATTGTTGTACATAACATGTAGGCTTGAATTCTGCTCGGGGACTATTATAAATCACCGGACCGTTATTTATTGTACAGCGATAATATAATTTGTCCGTACGTTAAAAACAGAATGAACATGAAATGACATTAAAATCCAATAATATTCTGCTGCCATATCTAGAAACACCCTCATATCCTATTCTGTGAAACCAAAACCCAATGAATATTTTTAAACCTTTTGTTTGCTTGTGTGTACTCTTAGGTTCAAATTAGCAATCACTCGTGTTTTCGTATTTGATTATTTGTATTACCAATATAAGAAACGTAACAGCAGTTTGACGTTTCCAATAACTATTGGAATTTAATTGGAATAGAATGAGAGGGTTTGACCGATCCATACAACACCAATAGATTCAAAAACAAAAGAAGCAGTTGAGTTACCCTAATTGAATGACCAATAACCCGTCTCCCCAACAAGTTCATTATAACCGACTAGCGCGGCGCTGAGACAATGTAGCCCGCGGCGTCAAATTAAACTTGTCCAAATTCCTATTTGCGACTTTGATTACAATGTTTACAACTACAGTATCACTGTTCTAGAAGTTTTGACAACTGTTTTAAATATTGTAATCGTAATCGATCAATAAAGTAACAAGGGAAGACTATTAACAAAAACGTTCTAAATCAAACGCATAAGTAAAGGACGATTACGCTAATAGTTGACTTTGGCCATTCTAGGCCATTTTCTACTATTCTAGGCAATCCGTCGTTTACATAGAACTCGAATTGGCTCTCGGATTAAAGCAAATCGTTTTGCGTTTACTATCGAATCAACATCATTACGAATTTCAACCGCCAACCGATTGGTAACCAAATTTACCGCCCTAATAGAAATAAAGGAACCTAACCACATGCACGAAAAACAGCTATCCTCATTGGTACGATTGGATTGCCACCGAACCCCATATCGGCATCGAAAGTACACCTATTTGGATATTAATTAAAACGCAATGCATAAATGATTGGCACCTTAACGAAGTAATTACCGGCAATTGCGGTTTCGATTCGGCTCGGTAAAATCAATATTTTGTCAACCTCATTATCACGTAATTATACGATTGGAAAAACATATTGGTAATGACAAAGCTATTTGAATTGATTTCAATAAATCAGCATATAAGTCGCTGTTTCGGTTGATCAATATTTGGCATACATATTTTTCTTTCTCTTTTTACCTAGTAGGTAAAGCAAACATTAATTCCCTAAAATACATTGATAATATTAATTGTATCCAAACTAATTTCCAAATTGAACATAGAGTATTGAAACAAATACGTACAGGTACAATAATCGTCCCTTTCCGTTGTATTTGCAAATCAACCTAAACATTTCGTTAGTTCAAATAAGAACATACCTATCATAACATCAACAAGCCGCTTGATTATGACAATAAACTGTACAGAACAACATGCGAATTAGTTTTGGATTGAAGCACTAAACTTAGTGTAACGTGAATATGATTATTTCGAAAACTAGAATATGTTTGACAAATTGATTTTCATGTTTCATAGCGATCGCATATGTTTTACGCATCAACCTGGATTGATTTATGATCGTTAGTTAGGTTGTTGAACTGTGATTGTTATTGTAATTGTTTGTTGTTTCATGAATTTGAGTTTTGATAAGGCAATTTTGAAGTTTATGTGCATGTTCATTTACCTTACATAAGTAAAGTAGTCGATGCTTACCGCGATTTTACTTACAATTAAATTTACTAACTTCACCTCTTCTTTATCCTTGATGCTTACATTTATTTATTTCAGCTTCAATATGAGGTAAAGTAGGTGATTTTTGCAATGCCAACCAGGAATAAGAACATAAATCTCGTGATCACCGCTATCTCTAGTGAAGTCCTAAGCGTCACCTTTACCCGATTATCCCTGCGAAAGAGTTCCAATATTGGAAGATTTAGGGCGCCTATTGCCGACCCTCAATAAAGCAATTGCCAAAAAAGCGGCGAACATTATACATTTTTCGGAACCGAGATGACGTAACAGAGCAAATAGTGCGGAGAGAGCGTTCATGCATCTTGCAGCCGGGGTAAATCTTCTACGCTCCATGGGCTTGCTGGTCTGATTTGTTTGCTTGTTCCAGTTACGAGTAGGAATCGAGTTAGTTTTATATAAGGTCACCTCGTTTTAAGTGATAATATTTTAAGGGCCGATACAGCACAATAAATTAATCATTTTTTTGTAGAAAACACATTGGATTTTTATCCGCTAGTTTTTGAAAAAAATTGGAGACTAAAGTACTTAATCCTTTCAGATATTTTTTTATATTAATTATAATTAGAATAAAAGAAAAAGAAGATTTGAGCAATGAATTGTGAGAGGAGAAGCCGATGCCGTAGTAAACTTTTTAAATTGTTAGGGTGCTGTTTTAAATAATTATATTGTCTTTGTTATGGAAAATAATTATCTGTTTCTACGATGTATACAAAGATACTGTTAAAATAATATCACTTAAAATAAACCTTACTTATATAAACGTTTTGCGGATGCATTGCTGGGGGCTAGGTGGCATGATAATGATACTGATTGCGTATTTGGCGATAATAGGAAACTACGGGAAAGATAATGGAGTGAATTATGATTCGTTCCTACACCTATGTTGCTGCGAGTAGACACGATATGAGGTTGCTTGATGTTTGCCAGGAATATAAGTCGTTTGAAACCTTAATTAGATACTGCAAAAATATAACAGGTATGCTAAATACTCGTAGCTGCAAAAGCTGCACCCACCTTGTTTGCTCATTGCTATCAGGAGGAACGAAAATGTTCAGACCGGTACTAGTACATCGTAAAACATAATATCAGTACAATGTAGAAGGTAATTGTAAAATGTAACTTGTCAATAGCCGTACCTTCACAGAGTTACGTGTACAAAGGTAATAAATTCAGGCGTATTCATATCTCATTACATTTTAAATATCGCTTTTTAAACGGGTCTCCATCTCTCCACATATTCCTGAAAGGAATAGCTGCATTCTATACATTGCCTATGTATAATATTTGTTCTCTCCTCGATTCCAAAACAAATTTCATTTTCTGTTATTATATAAGAATATCAGTAAACAATAGCCAAGTTACAGGATGTTAGAAGCGATGAACTAGTAAGTACTCACAACGTTTTTCAAATATCACATCACCAAGGTTGTTATTTTTCAATAATATTTTTCCTCACTCATAGAATGTCTTTATGAAACTCTACAAATATAAGGAAATACCTACCTGATTTCTGTTCGTGCGCTTGATTTCCCTTAAGGGTTAAAAGAAAATTACTAATATGAAGTTCTCTTTGCTTGAGCAAAAGATTTTATTAAGAATTTTTCTTACGGAGAAATCCTGGAACTATGTTCATACGAGTACTGAATAATATTCAAATAGACTTTACCAGTAATATAGTTAATAACATTTTAAAAATAAAATGTAGTGTGTCATCATGTCCATATTTCTTCTAAATGATCTAACTGAGAAATAACCTAGCTGATCCTAATTTTAATTGATTTCATATTCCCTTTGTTCAGTTTAAATAAATAAGCATCTGCAAAAACATTTCCAATATTCATTTATTGACGAGGCGTAGCACCTCGTCTACAGCCCGAAGCAAATAGCATTCAATAAGACTGCACCGTGTTGAATAAAATAACCGAATTTGAATTGGCAAGTTCAACGCATACATATTCACGCTGGGGAGCGACGCAGTGCGCAAAAGTTTTGGCACTCTCGCTTGCAGCAAAAAACGAAAGTGCCGTGCTTTCTCGACTCGACGACAAAATGGTGCATTACCGCGCTCCGCTGATCTCTGACTGACCTACATACTCTATTATGACTCAAAGCGACCCAGATTAAGAGCCAGTTATTGTATTGAAAACAAATCCCCGTCTATTTTTCACGTTCTCCTTGCTCGGACAAATGAAAATCTACTTTGAATTCCGGTTGTTGTTGTGAAACTTTGCGGGTGAATTGTTTACAATTCAGATGGTGTTTTAAATGAGACTGGCAGAAGTACTCTGAGCTATAATATCACTCATATTAATGATATTTATGGAAATTTTACACTTATGTCAATACGCTACCATAACTTGTTAACAAACATTACGTTTAATACGTCTCTAAGTGCGCCCAAAAGATTAAACTGCTATTGTCTATCTAGGAGGCAGAAATTCATTTCAAGTCAGTGCATGATGTGCGTTGTCCGTTTTTTTGCCTAAGTATAACTCTTATAAGCTGTACTTCTTAAACTTAATTTTTAACTGCGGTATGGAAGGCAGTAGTGGAAACCACCACACTATCTACCCTTTTGGTTATGATTATAATGAAGCTTTACCTAACTTCAAGCACCGATTCAAACTTTAGAAGGCGGTTTAGTATTTTAAGTTTTGTTTTTAAATAAAGTCATTGCCCAATGGGTCTTATATAAAAAAAAATATTCAAAAAGTAGGGTAGATCTCAAACGATGAACGAAACGACCGGGCGTTTGGGCGTTGGCTCATTCCTCATTAGTTGTTCCACCGCTGCGCTGCGCACAGCTGACGTTTCTAAGAAAAGTGTTAGTGATTCAAACCCTTTTTCAAACCATTAGTATTTGTAGTGTGATTAAGTGTTTTTGTGGTGACAAGATAAGTAATAACATGGAAGCTAAATTTATGAGACTGACTGGAAACGAATTGTCTATTTCACCTTCTAATCTCAGGTTAGTTATTATTTGTTTAATAAAATCTATTAAATATTACTATAAAATCTATAAAATTATATAACCTAGTGTAACGTTATGGCCATTATTGCAACTTCCCATACCTACCCATCCCGATCTATATGATTCAGATCTAAGTACTGGTCCAAGGTTTCGAGACCAGCGTTCCGAGTGCTAAATAGAGGGTTCTAGAGATCCAACGTGCGAGTTCCTCGGTCTCCGTTCCGTGACCCGAGGTGCTGCGACCAGTGTTCCGGAATTCAACCCGAGTGCTGACTGGGCTAGGTCTGGTCAGTGCTGAACCTGTGTCCGCTCCTGAGGCCGAGTCCCGCTTCCGAGGTACCACAATGGTCTCAGACCCTCTACGGTACAAAGTTCTAAGGTCGAATTTTCAAAGATCTATTCGAGGTCCATGTTCAAAGATCTATTGAGTTTTATCTTGTTCGTAGAATATACTCCCTTCCTTGAATTAATCCACGCAATTTTGAGCAGGTATTTTCATATTATTATTATTTCAATGGTTTAGCTATAAAATTAATACATGAAATATCTTTACTGACAATTTCTCTTTAATTCTTTATTTTTGTTATTTACATATTTAATTTCCAAACTAAAATAGTTTTTTTTATTATCATGTTATATTGAGGGTATTATATTAGGTACTAAGGGCGCGCCGCCTATCCAACTTAGTGGCAAAATCGCTTGCACCTTGCACCGGCTTTTGTTCGAAGTGATGCCTGTTTTTGTGTCGTATGTGTAAGCGATTTTCGGCCGAAAGTGGTTAGGCGCCAAAGACGTCGACCATACATAAGTTACCTACATGTTGTTAAGGTACAGATTCACTAACCAACAAATGATATATTTTTTGGCATAGTGAATTCGTGCGTTTTTTCTCGCACTTTATATAAACTATATAATTTTATTTTAATTACATTTGATTTGTATGATATTTATGGGTGGATTTCCCAACAGCAAAAAAAATCGGTACTAAAAAACATAGTAATCATGTTCAATCATTTTTTTTCAGTTAGTTGAAATGGTAGCCTTTGTGAAGCACTAAGTATTTTATTATTTGGATGAATAGGTTTTCCAGAAAAAAAATTGAAACCTCGAAATCTTTCATTGCCATGTTTGTCCACACGACACCTTGATGCATATTATACCTTCCTGATAAAAATCTTTTGGTTGTTTATATTAAAACCTATTTTTATTAAATACGTGAATAGTTAAAGCATTGTTACGGAATAGATTTATTCAAATATATTAATAACACAACGAATTGTCAATAAAAAAACATCTGTCCCAGAACGACCTCTCATCTCCGTGTCCTAAACAAGTTAGAGAATACTGTTTTATCTAACGACTTGTGCCCCGCCCCCTACCCGCTGAACGTTGCTTAGCAGTGCCGCCTAAGTGCTCGACGTGGAAGGACGCCCGCACGTGCCTGCGTTTTCGCGCCATAAATTTAAGTATTCCATTTTCACGTTACTGGACATTTTTTCTTTCATCGCCGTGCATAGGTATAACTTCTATTTGAATAAGTTTTGCCTTTTGATTAGCCATTCGATAAAATGCTATTGCTATGATGTTTATTTGTGAAGTTATTATTACTTTGCACAAACAAAAGCTTTTTTGTTATTTTACGTTTTTGCCTCGATTCTCATTGCCATTCTTCATTTTCGTGGTTTCCGTGGCAAAAATTTGCTATGGAAATGAAAAAAAAGACATGGCAATGAAAAAAATTTCATTGCCATGCGTTTTAAAACGATTTACTTTCATTGCCGAGGCCAAGTATTTCATTTCTGTGCCTTATGTTTTCATCGCCATGGTATAATTAGGCATAAGGTTCTGTAAAAAAGGTAGTATCGAATACTGACAGTACAGAGATTTTCAAGTTAGCCCTCTGCAAGAGCGATGTGTATCAGATTTCACAATATTAAATCGAAACTATACTTTTTCATCAAGTAGCAAAAAAATATTTCACCCTGAATATTATTATTTTCAATATTGTAGGTAATTGAGTTAACTTACGTTTTACGTTGATTGGTGTATTTCATTCTAAGCCTAAGCACTATCACAATATTACAAACAACACTTTCACTCCCCTTGAAAATTACTTGAGTTTGTATTTTGCGGTACAAAAACATGTGACAAATCGACCCCCACCTACGATCTTGTACGTGCACTGAGACATGAAAAGATGCAAATCCTTTAAACTACACTTTTAGTAATCTGATTATCGCGTATGATAGTTACCACTAGGGGCATGCGTCGTCGCACCTATTTATGCGGAATGCGGAACTGAGTGGCGCGGCGCGGGAGTCAAAAGGGTACCGCCACTGTACTGGCAGGCTGGCACGTTTAGGCGGAAAAAATATTTTTGATACTTTAGAATTTTTAGTCAATAATAGAAACTCTTAAACTGTAATTTCTTCGATGAATAAATTTATCAAAGTGTTATTTATAACTTTAATTTGTAACAACATCGTGTTTCAAAAAATATACAGTTTTTACACGCACTGACATATGTTACGACGCATGATTTAATTCAACCATTCCTACTTGCAAAAGGAAAAAAGTCTTAAGGATGGACTTGATCCCTCTTACTAAAAAACGATAGCAGGCGGCTTGGAAGTCTTGACACAGAGTTATCTGACGAACATCAGTTGACGCTCGAAAAACGCTGACATAAAATTCGTGTTTTCATGTATTTGTTTATCGAAAACAATTATTGATAAATACTTGATTGTTTTTTTTATTTCTTCAAAGAAATTGCTAGGTAACTAAATTAAAAGGATGTTTGATGTAACAGAAAATAAAACATTCGAACTAATTGAGGCTAAATCTCAAAAATATGACTATTCGTTTGTTTGAGACTGTGGCCGCTGGTTTAAGCCAAGAGTAAGGTTACCCAACCAATTAAAAAGTATACCTCTATTATTTGAATACTGTCATCATAACATTATTTTTTACCGACTTAAAAAAAGGACGTATTCCATTCAACCTGTATGTATGTGATATCGTTAGAATTGGATAAAATTTGAGTATGTTGATCTGTTAAGGCTTCCAAACACGTGTGCAAAATTTCGTATGTGTATGTATGTTTGTCCACGGATTTCTCGAAAACGAGAAGTCATCGCGCAATGATTCTATTTTAGTTAAATCAAGTATATTTTCGCTTAGGGTACAGTGTAAGTTTTATCAAAATCGGTCCAGTAGTGTTTGATATATGGGTAAATAACTAAAATCATGAAATAAAAAAATAATTTAAAAATGAAACCGCTCTTAAAAAGCTGAATAAAAAGCTTGAAATAACGCATTCGTCTCATATTTAGAAGAAACAAATTCTTTTGGAGTCGTTGCATGTGTGTAGACTGTTGGTATACGTAAGCTTGACATCATGCACCGACTCCAAAAGAATTTGTTTCTTCTGAAAAGAAGACGAATGCGTTATTTTAAGCTTTTTAGTCAGATTTTTGAAGGCGGTTATTTTTTTTTATGAATTGATCGGTTAATACCTTAATAGGGTTCTAAGCATGGTTCTAACTTTTTGAAATGAGGAGAGATACGTTTTTTACGGTACAAAACCATTTTAACCTTCCATACAATATATTTACAACTGATAATTTTTACAAAGTAAAGTAAAACATCATTCATCATCAACATTGGCAAATTGGCAAATAATATGAAAGTATCAAAATTACTTATTAGGTAATTTTGATACTTTCATATTATTAAATTAGGTTTTTCATTGCCGTGGATTGATTCCTTCATTCCCGTGGCACAGTTCTTTCATTGCCGTGGACGCTTGTTTCATTGCCGTGCACGCAGTTTTCATCGCCATGGCACCAAATTTTCAATCTTGTATATCTCGTTAGTTTTTTAATTTTTTTGCTCGATATTGGGCAATAATACTTACATTATCTATAAAAGATGAAATATGAAACCAAAAATTGCGCACGGGCGGGATTCGAACCAGCATCTTTCTGGCAATCCGGGCCAACTGCTCTTCCAATTGAGCTACCGTGCTGTCGGTCCGACCGCGCGAAATTCTTGGTCTCATTGATACGTCATTGCGTGACGTTAGATTTACTTACATTATCTAGTACTTTAATAACGCGACTTTGTTTTATAAAAAAGCTTAAGATAAAAAAAAAAACACGGAATGAAGATTTTAGGGACCTGTTGAAATTCACCCTTATGTGATAATAATATGTAACATTGCTTATTAATTACATTAAATATACAATGTTTAGTAAGATGTAGCTAAATGTTGATTGAAATAAAGGTTTTCGCTGTGTCTTCCATTCCAATTCATGTTACATTATAAGAACTTGACTTTGTATCGGTAAGTATCGGACAATAAATTTATTTTTGTTCAATGTGTTTGATTTCATACCTTCATATCAAAACATATTATATACTTTTGTACTTTTTATCCTGGGAGCATGTCACTGCCATCTTTTCCCACATTCTTTTTATAAAAGAAAAAAATGCCATCGTCCAGAAATCAAGCAGCTCGCAGTTCGCACCAACTAGGTAGTATGGTTAACTATGGTTTGGTGAGGTAAGAGTTACCTTAAGTAAAAAAAATTTCAGCTGATTGTTAAGGAGTCCTGCAGCTTGCAACTAGTCAAGCGGGCAGGTCCGGTAAACTATTGCTTCGGTGAGAGATAAATGTATAAGGTATTGAGATTGACGATGGTTTAGAAATCCTGCAGCTTACGTTGAGGTAAGCAGGCAGTTCTGGTAAATTAGGAGTAGAAAGATTAAAAAAAGTTATTAAATATGAATTATGATTAAAACTAACTGTTTTGAAATCCCGCAGTCTTGGTAGTTCAGGTAAAAATGATTGGTAAGGTAAAAGGTAAGTAGGTAAATTAAGATTCCGGCTGGTTGTTTAGGAGTCATGCAGTTAGAGGTTTAGATCGGTTTGACCTTGTCACTGTGCTCGGATCTAGCACATTCGGGTAGATCGAAATGCCTAAAGAAGCCGAGTGTTTCCAGTAAAATCTAGTTGATATTTTTATAAAATATACTGCCTTTATCACGGCATCATAGAATACATAATTACAAACTTACGTAGAATTGGAAGACAGGTAACAAATTTAATCCTAGTTCGCCTCCTCTGTTTTCAAAATACTGAAGACAAAGTTTTCATTTGTTGAATAAACCTAAATAGAACATAGTATTGTGTGCCCAAAACCACATACTAAAACAGGGCTTTGTTATTCAGAGCAATACATTAGAAACAAAGTCGACTAAACTCAGGTTTCAAAGTTGACTTTAGGTTACAAATTCATTTATGAGCTCGCGGAATTTTACTCCTAATGTTGAATAAACCATTCCTTAATAGAAATGTATTTCCGTAGGAGTTCATTTTTGCAAAAGTTAAAGATAACTGGTAATAAATGGCGGAAAAGAAGTAACATGTAATGTATACCAATTTAACATATCATACAAAGATTGCTGTTTATAAAGGAACATTTAGTTGAAATTGAGAACTGACATTTTATAGTTAGCTGTGCACAAAATATCTACGGAAAGTTCTTTGGTGTTGGGACTCATTACTTTTTTGATAAGTACAATGTACTTTTTGATGGTTTGCATTATATAAAAATTATGCAAACTAACAGTTTACGATTTTTTTGGTAATAAATTCGTTATAGCTTTTGCTATAAAACAGTGGTTTTAAAACAATTGCCGTTTGATATAAAAAAAAACAGTTCCAATTAATAACAACTGAATAACTTGTTTTTCAAATGGCAAAAGTACTTCACCTGATCTAAAAGGTCCAATAAAAATGAACCAAGAGCAATGCACTTTAGGCCAGTGAAAGTGGACCATGACTCAGCGACAAAAGCAGATAGAATCCTTTCAACAAGTTGCTTGAGGGGTTTACTTAAATAACTTGACAGAGAAAAGAAGCTGTTTTGCAAATCATAAAAAATAGACGACCTCTTTGCCAATCATGACAGAAAGAAACATTTCAGCTAGGTAAATGTACTCCAGAAAGAAATTATAAATGAAGGGATAAGTCAACAAGAACAGCGGATGTACTTATAACAATAAGAATTTTAGTAATTGATACATGGGTATGAAGTACTTACGTGACAGCTACTAACTATCTTCACGTGCACTATAATAAATAGCAGTAACAAACCTACTACTATTATAAAGGCGAAAGTTTGTATGGATGTATGGATGTTTGTTACTCTTTCACGTAAAAACGACTGAATGGATTTGAATGAAACTTTACCACAATATAGCTTATACATCAGAATAACATATAGGCTACAATTTTTGAGGTTTCTAATGTGAGGTCGTAAAAAAACACATTTTTTGCGCTACTAGACGGGACGAACCTGAAGTCCACGCGAACGAAGTCGCGGGCAAAAGCTAGTATCTATATATAGATATGAAACCTTACTTACCTGGCACTGGGTTTGGTCTGGTAAATAAAATGTAAGCACACAGAATATCATGGTGGTTCCAGTAAAATAATTGACGATAGGTTTATTATTACGATTTCGTTGTAAATATATAATATAATCGTACAAGTTTCACAAGATTATAGACCGAGCGAGCAATATAGGAGATTATACGATTTTTCTGATCAAAATTTTATTTTTATTTTTGACATCTAAAGAAGGTTTTTTTTGTACTAATTACTTGTACTTAATTGCCTACTCATTGCCACTTTCATATATTCGATACTTTTAAACTAGCTTAATAAATATTATTGTTACATCCTTGATTCAATGGTAGAGATGTATTATTGTAGAAATTCTGTTATTGCTTCTTCAGAAAATAGTGCGATAGTTCTATTTGTCTCCCGGGAAAAGTTCAGTTAGCTAGAAAACAAACTGAACATTTATTGTGACCATTACAAGGCGAATCGCATTGAAATTTTGTTGACATTTGGCAGCGTGCAACGTTTGCGTGCGAAAAACCTAATGGTTAAACTCCAGCACGGCTTTGAATATTCGCCAAAATCTGTGTTTCAATAAACATTAATATAACGGGGTAAATTTTATCTAATTTTATGTAAGTCTACATTACTTATTTTTTTTATTGAATGACTTATCGCACGGTGTACAAAGGTGGACTTAATTCTAATAGCATTATCTGCCAGTCAAACATTTACTCTTATTTTATTACTCTATTAATCTCCAAGTCTCCAAAATCAGGTGAAACAGTTGTAACGCTTTAAATTAGTTGGTTGGTCAAGAGGTGAAGTTATCAAATGTCACAAACGGACTATGATAATTATCCTAATTGATAAAAAATCTAGGAATAAGGTATTTACTCGATGACATGATACTCGTCGAGTATAAAAATATTAAATGTACGATAATTTTTTTCGTTGATAGTTTATAAATGCCAAATAATTGATTTTAAACAATTTATAAAACGGATGATAATTCTTCAAGTAAATAATGGGGTTATTATGTTAAAAAATGTAATCAAAATACGTGAGGAATCACTTTTTATGCCATACACAACTTATAATTATACTATCATGCGAAACTTATCTAACGGCTGAGTATAAAAACTAGATTACAAATCCGTTACATAATCCATCGTCAAATACTGTCAAAGCACATTAAAAAACATAGCCTATTATTAAAGTTACTTAGATGGTGGCACCGAGCCTCATTGTTACTTGCAAACAATAAACTCTCCTAGGCTAGACCCGACAGCGACAAACAAGCCCCACTCTATCTAGTCTCTAACTACTCGATCTCGTCGTATGATCTTGACGGTTACGACACTCGACTCGGATTGTTTTTGCAGAAATCGAAACCGTAAACAACCTAGTGAAAGCATAAAAACGTAGATAAATTACATGGTGCTAATGAATGTGCTTTAAAAAGAAACCATAGATATTGTTAGTGTGCCGAAGGTTAGATAAAGTAGTAGTCACTATACCTGTGCAGTTTATTTTACTCTCAGTTTTTCATTGGTGCTACAAACGCTAAAACATATTTAAACAACTTCTTTTCTTACCTTAACACCTCTGTTCAGCCCGTAAATTCACCTGTTTCATCACTAAAATGTCAAACCGCCACAATCATGTGTTCACCCACTTTTGATTTATCTACACACTTCTCTATTTACCGAGTTCAGGCGCGTTTCGTTGCGTGTAGAACTAATTTAAAGCACAATTAATGAGCAGTTTCGTTGTATTTATTTTTTATTTATGTTCCCGGCGTCGACTTACGTAAGTTGGAACGCGTTAGTTCGCGGCGCCTGTCAGGGCGGGCGGGCTCCACGCGGCTCTCCTCGCCACTGAAGCTCTACTACCGGCGAGACTCACACGGCGCATGCCTTAGCTACAATCAGCTACAATAAACCTAAGCTCACACGGACACCTAAAGAACTAACACCGTACAACTGATTCTTTTAGCAACATCTGCACCGATACCAGGCAATCGAGTTTAATGTACTTCCCTGTTGCATAAGACCTCGCGCTGTTTGTTTCACGCTCCACCTATACGGTCGGTTATTAATTGTATGTGCACATAGCTTTAGCAAAACCCACCTTTTAACTATTCATGAACGGTCGGCCCTATGTTTGCCGGACCGATAGGCAACTGCTTGATGGCTTCCTTATCGTATTTTTAGGGCGCGTGACGACCCGTTAGGATACTAAGGCGTGATCCGTGATACCTTTGCGACTTTCCTAATATATTATTTAGATGTAGCAGATATATCCTTACCTTTGGATACAGACGTAAATCCGGGGAGCTAAGACAATTTGTATTTGCTTGAAAAGATAATGAAAAAGTTTGCAAAGCTAGTAGTCTATCTAAAATGAGTCTTTATTTACTGTAAGGAATACGATACAAGCATATGTGCTGCCCACTCCATGGATATTTAAAGTTATTCTTTTAAAGCAAAATTATATATATTTAATTTAGAGATTTACCTCTAATACACACATAGAAAAAAGTATAACTACGCTGCCTCCCTTATTTACAAAAGCCAAACTAATAGGCACTTCAAGAAAATCGTGAATTAAATATGATATCTTTTCTACCTGAGAAATCTTCAAGGAATATCCCAGAATGACTCGTATATCAGGCTCGTTTCACCGGTGACCGGCCGAACAACGAACTTATGTATAAAGGGTGCCACTATTAAATTGAGCAAAATAAGTATGTGGAATATAATAATCCAATATGCCTCCTTCCTTTCTGTCTATTATTGGAATATTTTTGAATATTTTATTCCCTTAGTTCGAGCCTCATGGATTGAAATATTAATTATAGATTTCGAGGAACCGTACTGGTATAATATGGTTTCATCAAAAAATTTCATTATTTATCAGCCTTTTCCATTCGTTTCAATACAACACTGATCAATACTCGTACTAATACTAATATTTGATTACCCTCACATATTTTATGGAGTTTGACGTTGAGACGTTACTACAAACATTTTGGCGGCATTTTATTCCTAAAATTTTCATGCTATTAGCTTTGACATGGTTTGAATTCAAGCCAAAATTCCTAGTTATGACATGAGTAAGACCCCGGTAAAGGTGCGTTACTCATTTAACCATTGGCTCTGAAACGCGTAGTTAGCCGAGAAGCGTATCTTGAGCTTATGGCACACTAGTTTGACTGTAACAGATGTGTTTACACTGTCATTGTGCGGGCCGGTACGTGATTGGAATTAAGTGGGAGCGGACCCGTTTTTGCACGGGAACCATGTAGCGTTGCGGTTAGTATGCGAAAGCGTGCAATACGGGAAATAGTTAGATTCAGCATGGGAACAGCGAATAGGTATTGACGTGTCAGAGGTAGGCACTCAGTGTTGCAAATACCTGCAGATATTACAATACCGATTCCAATATGATAGTGTGTAACTAGTGTAAATCATTAACTCGACGGTACATTGCATAGAGTCTAATTAAATAGTACACAAATTAAATTGACAATATTTTATTAAAATATAAGTGAATTTCTACATATTGTCTTCACATCGTGCCGATGTTTACGTCATGCTACGTTACAAGAAAAATATACTTAACGGCTAGACATTTCGTGTATTGTCGAATGACTATGTATAACCGCAACATCACGACTGCGTTAAATGCTTATGTATACAACCCGCATGTCTTTCTGTTTGTCCGTGTTACAATTCAAAATACGAAGAGAAGGTTTTTTTTATAACTATAAATAGTTCACATTATTGCATTCAAAATATGAAATATTTTGAATGGTTTTCCTAACTTCATTTTTTAGGGTTCCGTAGTTCAAACAAGAAACCCTCATACAGTGTGTACAAAAAAGTACGAGTCAAATTCATCTCCACCAAAGTGGTAAAATAAAATTATGAAAAAAAATTTTTGGGGTACCTCTCATACAAGTAACATGGGGATGACTTTTTTTCTCTCACCAAACCCATCGTATACGGTATCATTTAATAGGTACTTTCAAATGATTATGAGGTTGCTCACATTACTTTTTGATAAAGCCGCCTGTTTCCGTATTATTCAGTTTTAAAAGGGTCATTTTTTGACCCTCTTCCAACTAAACGGTAGCAGGTAGGTACGTGAAAAAAATCGCAGAACTAGCATATATGATGAATTTAGAAGGAAATCTATCACGGCTGCATCAGTAAACAAACAACAAAGTTGTTGTCCATAAACTTTATGAAAAATATTTTTTTTATTTTAAGACAATCAAAACCTAGGAAATCTTAATCGAGTTTTACAGGGCGTTAATAGGACGATAAAAGTGCTAACATACATACAATACATAGGTGATAAAGAACTCTTTGCGCGAGTTCGATTCGCACTTGGCCGGCACTTGTTCTTGTATTTTTAGCATGAGTATGAGTAGAATAATATAAAAGTTACACAATTATTGTTTCTAAACATAATCCAGTCATACTGTGCTAAATTACTAATCATGGTAAAATTATATCATCATTACTCTCGCTATACCCTCATTCCTACTTAACTACCTACTCCAAACGAGTGTTGCCAAAAATATTGAAATAAATTGCTAAGCGTCTTTCACAAAACAATAGTATTTACAACACGATATAAATTCACATGTGAGTGAGTGCGTAACATTGAATTAATAAAGGAATACCCCAATTTTTCCCGATACAGTTGGCCTGAAACAAACGAGGGCGTCGACGAACTGAAGCTGAAAATAGCCTCAATCAATAGGAAACATCGCGCATTATTCAGACCTACTTACTTCGAGCCACACAATAATGCCAGCTCTGTGAGCTAACTGACTGAGGTAGGCAGGCATATTTACTCCTACAACCAGCCTAGGCAATAAATATTTCAGATTCCATGAAAAAGTACTTATAGGTAACCAGGAATTTCACTCTTCTATATTAACTGTAATAATTAAAGGAGCGACCCGGAAAATACTGAGAGCCTCGCTGAAATACAATTAGCTTACATCACAATTATTTTAAAAAATAATAATGAACCTCCATCAATTCTTTTGATAAAAAGAGCAACGTAATAACAAAAAGAATGATGTCATAAAAATAAGTAACAATGCATAAATCTAAGCAACGTCTGTCCATCCAATATTTTAAATCATAGTAATACTGCTACGGCTACGTACTACGGCTGCTACGATGTAGCATCATGTCGTTTCTTCAACCATAATGTCTTTAGGGTTAATTCTATGCCTAAAATCTTTATGAATCCTATGCCTATCAATTAATCTTCGTTGAATTTCAAGTTTTTCTTTGTTTTTGTAAATCAAATCCTAAAGCCTCAGTAACATTTCTCGTTTCTAGCTCCGCTTTGAGACACAAATGATAACAATGACATATCACGTATCATCTTAAAATAATATATTTTGTAATATATCGCGCAACCTAAAAACCTTAAAGCATTCAGCGATTCTTGGAAATCCTGCCAGCGATATCGAAAATATGTGTTTGACGGCTATTATTTTACGGAAATATTCATACCACGCGCAGGGTTATTAGGTGTGATATTATACTGTAGTAAATTGCATAAAAATCGCTAATCACACCCAATAATTTTCAACTAAACAATAGGTGAGCTTATGAAGTTTTGTTACGATTAACCCCATAGACAAGCAGAGTATACATAGCAAGTAATATAGCGCAATCATGTTCTGAAGTAGACATGAAAATGATCCCCATATGTGGGGACAGTAATACGCGACGGAGCTTGACAGAGAACCCTATATGGGAATATAATAAAGGGGAAAAGGGTTAAAAGAAAAATTTCTTGAATAAAGCCTCAGAAATTGCTTTCAGTGTTATCGCACAAACGTTTCATTTAAGAATATACGAAATATCTCAATCAAGAAATAATTCATTTCCTCAAGAAAGTCAAAACAACGATGTAAAAACGTCTCGTAAACCCGTTCGACTGAAGACATACGTCAATTGGGCCACAAAAACCGCGAAGGCAGCGTCCGACCGACCTAATTAATGGCGAGTAACCTCCGAGGGCAGATTAGCCCGCACATAAAACCTTTTTAGGGAAGGGACTCGCACAATTCTCGCAATCGAGTTGCCTACTGAAATTAAAACTCGTGGTATGAGAAACGACTTTTCATGTGACCTCTCTTTTAATGTTTAATTCTGTTTTTTTTTAGTTGGCGTTACAACGTTAAGTACGTGCAATGAAAGGAACAATTTGTTTTTAATAAATAAATAAATATGCGCCAGAAAACACACCAATTGTCTGGTTTCGTGGTAAGGAATTCTCTTGCTTGTGTTACGAAGTACCAGACAACGATTATGACAGGGGCGTCTCTCAATGTAACCGCAATGATATCATTATTTGTGTTTTCATGTTCCAAATCTAAAACTATTAAAAGATATTCTTTCTTTCAATGATGTAATTTTACACAACTCGGATCGCAAAGGCCCCCGATATTGTCCCCAAAAGTACCTATATCTATTACACTAACTAATCTGTTCTCATATATCTTGATCCTTTTCTTGCTAAACGCTGTCAATCAGACGCAATAGGAAATGATTGCCTCGGGATATCGCATCTTAGTTACATAGACGTAATCTCGCTGGTAATCTCCTTACGACTATGATATCGGTTCATTGTTGCTCACTTTGTGGAAAGGCACTTGTTTGACTTGGTGATTAATTGACTCGTTTTGCGGAGTTGTTTCTTCGAAGAAAGATGATTTCGAACCGTGACAGCGATGTTTTTGTAATCGATGAAACCTTTTGATGCTTTTCTTGGAAAATATAGCTATTATTAAGGCTGACTGAAACCTCCTCAGATTATGGATCCACTCATTTTACAATGGGTTTGACCAGATGTGGTTATGGTCGGATAGTTTATTACTTTGTAACATTAATAGCAACAACATTGTGAGTACATTGCTGTCCAGAAATACGTGTGTAAATACTCGGTATTGTGATAAAAGTCTGCGATTTAGTTCAGGGTACATCAGTATGAGGAATACATAAGATTTCCATAAGAATTGATGCTCTCGCAGCGACGCAGCGAGTTCGTGTAAAGGAAGTCGCACAAATCCTCGGTCCATAACTATTCGGAGCCGGCATCTTCCTTCGACTTTAACAATAAATTCTAACAATGTCGCCAAATGTTCCGCACATTTGCAGTTGAATTCAAAATTCGTGGGTTGAATCGGCCTCTATTTGAAGCGACGCCAACGTGGATTGGACGGTGGAAGGCGCCTACAATACGTTACCCACTTTGTACTAACTTTAATGTAGTAATACATAATTTAAAGTGGGGAGTGGCGGACGAAACTTACTCCTGTGAATTCAATCTGAGGTGTTATTAAATTATATATTATTTACATTGCAATACTGGACTGGAGTTTACAAGAACAACTCACATAGACATTGTATCACAAATAAATAAACAGTAACTGATAAAACGTACTTATCAAAATTGGGAACGTCCTAACTGTCATGAAAAAAAAAGCAATTCAGCTGTACTACTTCCATTTACTACCAATGCCATATCTTATCAAAAATAAAAAACTGCTTCATCTCAAAATAATGACTTCCACTTTGTTTATATGAAAGTTGATTATCACGAATATGAAGAAGAAAAAAATTGGCCATAATGAACTTGATTGGAATACATAATTGATGTAAAACGATTTAGGAAATAAGGGCGCTCGTAAATCAATATTTGGTGAAAAGTTTGGGTTAAGTGAATTCATTAAATAAAAGGAAGGGAAAGCTGAGGGTTGTAACAAGGAAGTGGCGTGGCGACTAGAGTAATTGACCCAATAAATATCGTCTTGTGGACGGAGAAAATTTCCAGCTTCCACCTCGCATTGTTGCACAACCGCGGAGAATTGCACGTGGATTCAGTTACATATTACTTTATTCTGTTTGTTACTAACATTTTACTTCGTGTGTTTCTCTAAATGCCTTAAGAGGAGAGATTGCGCGCGAGCTTCCATACAAAAAGTGATAACGTTTTTCACCCCAAAAACGTCCGATATTGTCATTCTGTTTACATGTTTGAGATATTTTGAAAACTATGCTCATACATCTTGATTTTTAAAACTAATTGGTTTTTTTTCGGTAAATATATGAAAACAAACACTGTTTTGTCAAAAAAAATATTTTCTGAATTTCATAAATTTTTATCCAATCAAGCCTGAATTTAAAAAAAACGAAGAATTGTTGTAAGGGATTGTTGCAATTGTTTCGGATGTACGAGTAAACAAATGAGATTAAATTTGTCTCATTCCAATAAGGTTTACGGGTTGGAAAACGTTATCGCTAACATATTTCGACCGCAGATGTAGGCAATTTCGCGCTGTGTTTCGCCTGCTCACGATTGTCTTATGTAGGTTTTAGTACCAAAGATTTTTTATACTTTAACCTTAAAGAGTACACTACCACTACTACCAAAATGACCAAACGCGGTAAACTTTGAATAGGTATTCTACGAAAATCATTTTGCCAAAAATACTGAATATTTCGTTCATTATTTTTAACGGATTAACTTTGTTAACAGCACGGGAGCTTTTGAAATTCATTAAACTAGCAGGTAACCTAATACGCCAGCCCATCCGATTGAGCCGACAAAGAGATTAGAGGACAGTCGACGGCAAAATAGGACCAATTTTTTTACCGAATTTAAACTTTGGCATAAAATATTTTTAATTGCTACAATACAAACCAGTGGAGGCAGAATTTTTGCAGGTGTCGCAAATAGGACTTTGGCTTACGAATACGGTAAGCTACTGCTGAAAACCGATCATTATGACATTTGGAAATGAAATCAGTGTATTTTGTACGCAGTGTAACAATAACGTAGAAAAATTACCAAGACCTATTAGAAAACCACCGATGATGTCTTTAGTAAAACTTCACACAGTGGCGAAAGAATCCTCATTCTTCAGCGCTGAGTAAGTACTTCGTTGTTTAATTGTTGATATATGTACTTAATAATGTATCATGGTAGAAATAAAAACACCGATTTGCCGATTATATAATCTATAAATACTTATTTCTTGGTTGTACTAGACTGTACCTACATTTGAATGTGGAGCGCACGCGATGCATGCCGCGCTAACGACAGGCTCAAAGTAGGCAAAAAGTTATGAATATTTAAATTAACTGAAAGTTCCGTGGGTAATCGGCACTCTCTGCTAACCCCATGAACTAAACTAGTTGGCAAAGTCAATATGAGTAGGGTTACGTACTTTAATTGCCCTACTTAAGTATGCACTGCCAAAGCTGGTATTTATAAAATATTATATACTTGCATCCAGAAATGCAATAATAGCTTTTCATTGCCAGTCATCGAATTGTTCATTCATTGGTTCAAATAAAAGCTTTAATTATAAAACCCATTTAATTTCATGTCATTTGTTTGTAGCAGAATTGTGTCTATTGAATTTTAAATTTTAAAGATTTCTTATATTCAGTATTTAGTTGCGTGCGTAATGGGTCTAATGACCCCGATAGCTAATTAAGATACGAGACCCAATTTATGAGGTGGGCACTAACGGAGGAAAGTTAAATTGTAAATTTATGTGCCCCTTTTGTCAAGTTACTTTTTACGTGTAAATTTCGTGTGCATTGATACTTAGCATTTTATGATGATGAAATTGTTGATGTGAAGGGCCCGTCGTTAAATGTGATATTTATGTACGTCCTGATGAGTCAGGTAAGCTTTCAGCCCCACCACTTTAAACGCAAGTTTCTTCTTTGGCAGCCTACGCTCGTTTAAAGTTAATTAGCCGTCAAAATCGCAGAACTTTGAATAGCGCGCACTTTTCCGCGATCATCCACTACTGTAAGTTGTTCAATATTTTCTGAAACAGCTGACAGCAGCTGTTTAAGTTATCCGCTATGTACACTGCGCCGCGGGACGCCTGCAAACTTAGCGCTGACTGGCAAACTCCTTATTATTCATTGCAACACCGGCTAACTGATAATAAAACTTGTGAACGGTTAATTCAAAATGCCAACATTTAATTTCGCATAAGAAGTTTTACACTAATGAAGTTGTCATAAAGGGAGGTAGTAGTGTAATTAATAAAGTTATAATTTGCATTACCTATAATTCAGGAGGGCAATACAAAGTTTTTTTTTAAAATAATTTTAACATGCGCGTTGCGTAATATACTTTCAAAACAGAAATATTTTTGGAACAGCCATTATTTTTCAATTAAATGAAGCTCAGCGGAAAGCGAAAGCAAACGCTTAAGCTTAAAAAAATGCGCGGAAAATTGACCGTAGCCACAAAATGGGTGAAATAAATCATCATCTGCGGTTCCCAGTCGTAAGCGTCCAAATCCATTGTTATCCCTGCGGTTTGGACTGCCCTAAGTGGTCTTATTTCACGTGTTTGCGTCAACTCACCAACCTCCATTTGACAATTGAGATTTTATCAAGTAGATTGGTGAGCACGATTTACTTTTGTGTGTAATAAACGTAAATACTTTATTCATAGCCTCTAATAGTACGCTTTTCACGCGAAAACATAATTGTGCCCGAGTTTTTGTTTGGAATTTCCATAATAGCTAGTGATTATGCTTAAGTGTTTGAGCGGCGACAGACCTGTTTATGAAAGTTATGAATACACCTTTTCTATGTCTCGGAAAGGAAAGCGTTGAAATATAAATACATAAATGGATTTAAATGGGGTTTTGTCGAGAAAGATTTTGGAAAAGTTAAAATGACATTATCTTTCCAACACCTTTTTATAACAGTTTGCATAGAGAAATACATACGACGAAGTGTGAATTGCAATAGAAACTTATGCCACATAATCTAGATATCAAGTTCTTCAAAACGAATAAATTAGAGATGAACCCCAAACGGATGGTCGTGAATCGTGATTCTAAAATACGAACCAAGTTTAACCCCTCATCGGCTTATAATTCAAACACACTTTGATCTATTAAAATTGCCATGGACCAAGGAAACTTATCGGCGAAGTGTGATAATTCGCTGTTAATAATACTTATGGACGCAGTTCCGAGCACATGGCGCTAACCATTTCAGTAGATAATAGGATTTTAATTGAGATGGAGCTTAACAGAATAGAAGGCCGTTTCGGGCCCTATAAATTTTTATTCGTTACCATTATCGCCACTTCTCGGGAACGTGGTATGAATGGAACGGACATAAAATCTATTGCAATTGGATGAGTTAGTCGTTTTTGAGAGCTTACTGTGTTGTCTCCTATTTATTATCCTACATTAAATACATGTAATAAACGTAGAGGTAATGAAGCCGTTTATGTTTAAATACATGGTGCACTTTAGAAGCATTTTAAGATTCATTGAAAGTTGTTTCATATAAGTTCAATTAATTAACGAACTAAAAATAAAGCATCAAAAATGTTCTGTGTCCTTTTGTACATAGGTGCTACCCAGAATAACCGCGCAAAGCTACTGTAGCTTTATTAAACTGGCTAAATCAATTAATAACATGATCCGCAAATATGAATAATTCAGTTTAATTTTCATGCGAGTGACCGGTAGGTATTGATCACAGGGGTGGCCGAATGAATTTGTTGGATCATAAGCGAGTACGTGCTTTATTTTAAGCGGGCTATTACTATGGTGTGGCCGCGCTCGCCGCCCTCAGAATTAACACCCGCATTGCTCCGTGCCAACTGTGGGCCTAACGACTATTTGCTTTGTACCCATTAATGTATATCAAGTAAAGTGTAAAACGGCAGTAAAGCCACTTGTACCGCGTGCTTTATGCGCAAGTTATCCGGTGAGCAGCGCACAGTACGTGGAGTAGGCTATTAGTGTCTCGCTGGAGCCAAACGCTCTTTGAGCTCACGAGCTCGGGTGAGTTGTCGGGCAATCTACTTGTATCGCAAAATTCAAAGGATTTGTATCTGTGTTTGATAACAGTCATCTAAATCTCGCTGACGTTGTTATGACAACGTGACAATTGTAAATTACAATTTAAGTAATCAGAAATAGCAACAGTACGGTACATATTAAATTCTGACCAAATGGTAGACATTTTTAAGGTAGAAAATTACGTGACTTAAGTTTTTAATCTTCAAAACTTTTAATAGCAAAGGATTATATTTCCAAGTACTTTTAAATAAAATTGCTTTAGAGTAAAGCCTTTGACGGCAGGTAAGTATCCAGATGGTGAAGATAAAAAAACAATCTCTAACCTCGGGGAGACGGAGCACTATCATTAAACTTTTTGCCGCTCGGACCGCTAAAAAGTGGCGTAGTTATCCCGTGCCGCAGATAAATCCGAGACTGATCGTATCTGGAGAGGCAATTAAGATAAGGGACAGTGCTGTCACGGCGCTGGTACGTTTGGCGGACGCACGGCGAATTTATGCGGCCCGCACGGAATTACACGGCTGATATACGCGTCGCCCCCGACACCTTAACTCTGACCGGCTAGGCTATGCTAATACCGAACAGATTTCTCGACTTTACCTGGAAGCCGTATAATTTTCTACCCTGGAGCAGAATAGACCCCTTTTACTTTTGCGAATAATCCTTTAATCTTTTTTGCCGTCTTAGGTCCTTTCTTGTGAACCTGACCTATGTGAATCCTTTTAAAAAACATCTTACAGAAATTCGATACAAATTTTACTTTTTTGTTTCATAATTAATTGTATAAATGATCTTATTTAAACCACTTCACCCCAAAAGCAATAAATAAGAAAAAATGGGCGCAAAGATTTTTGTTAACAAATTATACCAGTGTAGATAATCTCAGCGGGTTCTGCAGTGCCATCCTCACCGTGGCCTTTGGGTATGAAGCATGAAGGCAAGTGAGAGGGATCGTGAATCGTGATAAATGGGTTCACTTTGGTAATATTAGAATGATGAAAAATAACAATCCCTTTGTAGATTTTAGCTGGAGCTGAGGATGCTTGATTTTTCGAGTATTATTCGGTATTAAGTATTGCGGCAAGTCTTATAATAATAATTTGACAATGAATTAATTTTGAGAAATATAAGATTGCACTCGTATATTGAAAATTTGGTGACAAAACGTTGGACAATAACAATCCAATTACTCTCTCAAGTAATAAATACAACAAGTTGAAACGCAGAAATATGACGAGCTTTTCTGAATTAATTGTAAGTGTAAAAGTGGATAAAATGCTTCCCATGTTAGTTAAACAAAGTTGAGCTGTAATACATTTAACATAGGACTTTGTTTTGTCACACATCCGACTGTGGTTCCATATTAAAAATCATAGTGGAACAACGCGCTATGACAGGGCGCGGTAACGCGAAATATGCACGCGAGTCACAAGAACCCTTCAACGAAAAAATCAACTTATATAGATACTTCAGTTTTTTACCAACAAACCTGAGAGGCAGCTGAAATTGCAAATCAGGCTTTGTAAATTCAGGTCTCGATTTTAGGGAATCGGTTTCAATCCGTTTAGAAAATGGAAGAGTTATCTTCAAGGGCATCGCGTCGAGTTGTCGAACACGTAATCACTTACGTGTCGCAGTCAAAAGTTTCAGATTCGGTCGCACTTCGGCCCCAATCATCGCGCGACTCTGTAGAAACAACAGCTCGGGGAGGGCTCACTTCACTTGTGCCTTCGCAACTTGGTGAATAACTTAGAAATTCAATTTGCAGTCGGTGAGCGCTGCAGCGTCGCGGCGTTCGTACAAAGCCTAATACCAGAAAAGTACAAGAAATTGTACATATAAATGTGATTTCAAAGGATTGTAATGACGCAAATTAGTACTAGTTCTACTCGTACATCTATATCAAATTATGGCTAGCTGGAAACAACAAAGTAAGTACTACAAATTAATCACTAGCAAAAACAATGTACTTATCATGTATTATTATGAGCTAACGGACTGCCATTCTTATTCCATTTATGGAGGGAATGAATAAACAAGGGGAGACGAAAAACGGTGTGGTCTCCAAATAAAGTAGTGGTAGGAATTAATGAATAAAGCTCTCTCCTCTGAAAAAACCGGTAAATACGACAATTTGTTTATCTCTAACGAGTGATAAATAAAAGTGTAACCGCGTTCGAGCGTCAGGGGAGACAAATGATCACGATAAAAAAAATTGCCCGCCGAAATTCCGATATTCAGACAATAGGTACTAAAAGTATTTTTATCTAGGTATAGAGGATTTTATTTTTCCGCTATCGAATATTTTTCACGCTGACTATCGCTTTGTTTTGCACAAAAAAACTTACAGCTTAGCTGTCCTGAAATTTTACATTCTTGATACTATTTTGGTGGTACACACATACACCAGGAACTGAAAAATTCTGAATTTCATGAATAACGCATAAAACTTTATGAAGGCATTTGAACTTATGTGGATTTTTATGATCTATAAAATTCAATTTGATATTTCGAAAGTCTTTTTAAGTTATTTTACTGTGACTGTCAAAGCCGAAATGGGTTACATTTTGAGCAGATTCCTCACGCGCCATGTGCACGCTGTCTAAAATTATCGACTCGATTTATGTGAGTTCGCTTCATAAATTATTCAGAATGAACTTAGCCAGTAATTTGAAGGGAGAGAGAAAAATTTGGTTCTGAAGACGCGGTATGCCGGGGCCATCACTCTTATTTGAGACAACTATTCCAGCTGATTTTGGATTTCGGAATCTTGAGAAAAGAATATCGCACGAATGTTAGCCTTTTTAAGCATTATAAGGTACATGACATCACTACCTAGCACAGTTAAAAAGTTATTTTTATTTACCAACATAATGATGTTGCATGAATGATTTAAGCAGTCCAATTTGAAGTCAATATTTGCAACAAACAACCACAATAGTTCTCAGTACCTGGCTGAAATCTCTACAGGATATCTTTGTACTCTGTAGCACTCCACTTGAAATGAAAATATGAATAGAGTACCTACTTTACGAAAATAATTCATAGCGAATTTCCTTAGATTAATACGCGAGCTTTATAAATGCCACCTTTCTGTGGAATACACTAGATACGCGCTATTTAATCTAGCCTCATCGCTTAGCGTGGCTTACCGCCTTGCTTGAAAATAGCTGATTCTTTAAGCTCACTTTGCGGTGCTTTAAAACAGTCTCGGCAAAATTATGTAGTATTTGTACCTTTTTTTTAACTTTGTACCACTTGATTATTATAAAAATAATTGTGATCAAAAATACAAAGTTATTAACAATAATGCCTTAGTTAAATATTGTATTATTCAATGGTAGGTTTATACCTATATTCATTATATTCGTTTACTACGTCTTACATAGCAACCTCAAAAACCAGCCGCGTGTTTTGTACTAGTTAGGACTTTTGTTTTAAATCTAGAGTATCTACCTTTATGAAATACTTTTGTGGTATATTGACACATTTAATAACTGTCTGTAAAATAATAAAAGGAGCGGGTAATATAACAATAATACAAAGAAATAATATAAAGGCACTACTCGCGGTAAACAAAACATTTCCGGTGAACTTTTCGAAGTCAGATAAAAACGATGTCCAACAACGGATGATCTGTAAAAGAGAAATAAATTTCGAAATGCAGCTATTTTCAAACTTCATAATATTAAGAAAACCCGTACTAACGGAATAAAATGGTGGATATTGCCCGGGGCGAGTAAATTGAATTAATAAAATGCAATATGGAAAGTAAGGACCGGCGAGACATGCAGACACAACCGAGCATCTCCGATTGGGAATAGCTAACGCTCCAAACACATTTAAATGAAATATAAATATCCAATTTGCATCTTTGGAGGGATATTTTCATTCAGAAAGGGTTTAAACACAAATTGAAAACGAAGATGAAAGAAAGCAAGTTCCACAGTGCAGTTTAATTTTCATAACGTGATTTTTTTATGGAACACTTACTATACCTTAATCAGTTTGAATGGGCAAACAAATCATATCATGTAAATGATGCTATTCTTTGGAACCTACATATTTACTAAGAGAAATTGCATCGAAATTAAGTAGATAATGTAGATATAGATAGATGACAATTCATTACCTCAATCGTTTCTGCTTCACCCAATGGTTGACTGGCCATTTGTTTCCAAGCGCCATAAAGAATACAATATGTCAAGTAGAATAGATATAAAATGAATTTAATTAACTTGTCTATTTACTATAACTAGGTAACTAAACGACTTGAACGTAGGTACTATAAGATACTAGCTAAGTTTGTAGAAATAAAATTGTATTAATTATTTCAGTCAACTCAGCTGCACAGCCTGCTAAAGGTAACAATCGCAACAGATATATACAAAGTAGAATAGATATAAAATGAATTTAACTAACTTGTCTATTTACTATAACTAGGTAACTAAACGACTTGAACGTAGGTACTATAAGATACTAGCTAAGTTTGTAGAAATAAAATTGTATTAATTATTTCAGTCGACTCAGCTGCACAGCCTGCTAAAGGTAACAATCGCGACAGATCCCCAAAAGTGGACAACAAAGAAGGTATTCCTTAAAAGTTCCGACAACTTAATCATTACAGAGATTGTCTAACTGTCCATCAATCACAGTTTCCGCGAATTAGGAACTTTTATTAGACCCCGGCCAGTTTCGGGAGACACACATCGCCAATCTTTCGAACAATACATATTAGTCCCTTGATAAAAAGGTCCTCTCACAGATTGATGGGCTCCCAATTTATAACTTTTCGTTAAACATTTACGAGGCGAAAATGTGTTTCTTTTGCGTGACTTGAAAAAGTGAAACAAACAAGGGAGCAATGTAGAAGTTGACTGGCAAGACCCATAAATATTATTTTTCTTCGCAGTAATCGATATTGTCAGCGATTTGCCGCGTCAGCCATGATGGATGTTGTGCCGATGCTGAAAACATCGCCTTGTTTTGTCTTTTATTTGCTGGAGTTTTTTCGTTTCGTAAAATATATCTCGTATTACGACGAAATGATCCCATCGATAAAATTTCGAGACAATGCGGAAGCTCTACATAACTACGCCAATAAATGGCAACGTCATTACATTTTCCTACAAACTACTAAAAAAATCTTAAATACCTACAGATACTTTGAATGAGATAACCCGATATTAAGTTTTCCAAGGCAATTCTTACAACTTTATTCTTCCATTATAGCGACGAGTGGAGACGATATCATTTCAATAATGGAGATATTTCTCAGCCCGAGGACGCATTATTACATGGAAACAAACATAAAGAAGAATGGTATAATGATATCAATCAGATGTTGCTGCAAAAAGGATTAAGAGCCTTTCACACTGTGACTTTTAGCAGCGATGCAAACGCGATGCGCATCGATGCAGTCTCAAAATGTCAACCTTTACACACTGCGCTTCTTTTACCATCGATGCAGTCGCGATGCTAACACGCGTTAGCATCGATGCAGAAAAAGAGTAGCAATGCAGTATCGATCGCGTTTGTCAAAATCTGTTCATTACGTAAGTCGCGATGCGCATCGCGTTTCCAAAACGCGCGTTAGTATCGATCCTAAAAGTCGCGACGATCAATCAATGTACAAAATATTGTATCTGGTTTACCAATTTCGATTTCTTGATCACCTCTTTTCACATCAAACATAAAACCTTTTCAAAGATTTTCGTATAAATGCATGCTGTATTTATTACCTCCATATTTTTATTGATACCCTCAAGAAAATATTTACTTAATCCATTTTAAAATAAATTGAATTTAGAAATAACAATTATAATTTTAAATTTTAAGTAGGTAAAGTCAGTCGTCATTAAATGTAATAAATATATGCTATAGTGTCTTCTCCTTTTTATGGCACCAGCTGCTACTTCAGTTTATCGTTGTCGTGCATTGCTCTTTGTAAACCGTGTAATACCATGTCTAAATAAACATTTTTAATTTCCCCCGAGCCGGCGACAGAGTGCGCAATTCAGCGCGTCTCATTATAGAGCTAGACTCAAGATTGTGCCTACTGCAACGGATCGAATAGTACCTACCTACCTACCACAACGATACTATACTGAGCCTGATTGCCTTGTAGGTCCAATGGTGAAGTCACTAGCCCCTGTGCACGAGCAAATTCGAATCCAAGGTTGAGTGTACGATAGTAAGATAGATATGTTTCTAGGTATAGGATCTTAACATTACACAAAATCAGCTCTGAGTCAAAAAGTCAAGAAACTCGAAGCCGTCAGTCTTCTGCCTGATCTATTGTCAGCTGACTAATCAATAAGAGTGAAACAAAAGCTAATTATTGAAGCAGGCCTAGTCACCAGTAGAGGCAGTAGATAACTTCTGTTTTTGCTAATAACTCATATATTTAGCAAATACAGAAGGTTCCTATGCCTGGTGACTATATTAGTTGGCAGCTTAACACAGATAATTCTCTGCAGTAGGTCAAGGGCCATCGGGATTCACTTACTCTAGTTCAGGATGATTGATCGTTGAGCACACAGGAAAGAACCGTCTTCAGAAATCTCACTAAAAGGACTAAAATCACGCATTTGTCTTCTAAATATGTGAAATAAATTAATTTTAATTCGGCGCATTTTTGCGTGCATAAATTGTTACTAAAAACTTATCCTAAATTTGACTAATGCTTATCTGAAAATCGCATCACAATCTGTTCAGCCAAACGCAAACCAAGTCAACTGAGAACCTCCTGTTTTTGAAGTCGGTAAAAAACTACTACGGTGATTGTGATGCTATCGTCAAATTCTTCCAGATAAGCTTGGAAAGTAACCAATAATAATTCAAGTAATAATAAAAGTTTAAGTCGTAAAAAGGTTCATTTTTAGAGCTTCGCTATTTCCTCACCTAGTCTTTTCAAAAATATTACTGTACTAGTTAATCAATTGCCATTAAATAATCAAAATGTGACCGTAAATACTCAAACGCTGGTAATGGTTTTTGACCTTAAGTTGAGTCAATCAATCAATCAGTCTATCAATCATCCGGGCCTTATGGTATTGTGGTAACCCCTTGGTTCAAACATCACCGTCAGTACTATAGCCCGCTGCTCCCGTTACAAGAGCCAGAGTTCGCCTTTATTGTACTAGAATTGCCTATTTGTACCATAATGAGGTCTTGGATTAAGTTCAAATTAAAATCAGATCCTAATACC
The DNA here is from genome assembly GCA_963584085.1 of Pyrausta aurata. Classification (NCBI taxonomy): domain Eukaryota; kingdom Metazoa; phylum Arthropoda; class Insecta; order Lepidoptera; family Crambidae; genus Pyrausta; species Pyrausta aurata. The sequence continues at coordinate 10,661,923 of OY757252.1, read as the reverse complement.
GTGCTATCGGTTTATGACATAAGGCGCATTTAATCAATTAAATACATAGATATGCGCCAGTGTTACGAATAGTAGTCCGCCTAGCCGATTTCGACTACGGTGGCCAGTCACAACAACTAACCCGACTGCGCGGGACATATTATAGTGCACAAGTGTGTGCGCAAACACAGGTGCACTCTCTATTCCTTTCACTCTCATAGCCCGATGGGACAGCAATCTGACACGACCGGAGAGAGATGCAGGCACAGGACCAACGGCTTTACGTGCTTTCCGAGGCACGGGGGTGAAACACCGCCAACTTCCAAACTCCGGGCTACCCTGAGAATTTCTGAACAGAAAAACTCCGGTACATATTTTTGGCCCGACCCGGGAATTGAACCTGGGACCTCCGGCGCAGCCGTCGCTTTAAAATGCGACCCTCTCACCGCTACGCCACCGAGGCAGTTACAAATACCAGACAAAGATTATGACGAAAGTGTCTGGTCTCCAATAAATACTTAATTAGATTTAACCATCCATGAGTTAGGAACAAATGCTCGTGCTCACCACTTAAAAACATTCGCCCCTTGCAGGATTCGAACCCGCGACCGGCCAGTAATCAGGAGCGCTAACCACGATATCCCTTTTTCTTAATTTATGAATATTGGCAGAACAATGTGTTTGCTCCGACAACATGATTACATACTGTCCATTTCCATATTCGTATGCAAACACATGTGTTGTACGCATGCACAGAGGCAATTGAATTGTTATCTCTAAGCATAATGTACTATGAATTTTCAAGCAGCTCCATAAATTACAAGTTGGACATACACGGCGCTTAACTATCGAGCTCAGTGTCTGCATTAGCATTAGCTCGAGCAGGCAAATTCCCAAACGTGAAGCTCCCGTTTAATTTACACAAGAAATCTTCGCCCGAACCGTTCCCTCGAGTGCTCTCTAAAGACTCTCCAGGAAAAACTAGCGCTTCGCCACTTGCACAATTTATGACGGTAGTTAGGCCAACGCAGGGTGTTCCCGCAAACAGGTAACACCTACTGTACCTCCCCTCCCCCACCTCGGCCCCCGCGACTATCACTTAACGAAGGGGGAGCCGTTGAAACACCAAGGATCTGTTTCAAAATGTGATCCAACCAATATACAAGCCAGTGGAGACGCGCCTCGACTGCCTGATGAGCTTTAATTACTCCGACGCGACCAACGTGGAAGCAATTGCTTGGTACATTAGCATAATCATTTTGCGGCCCCGTCGTGGCTAATTGATGTGAAATTGCCAATGTACAAGTTCTCGACATTAGTGATTATCTCTCAAAACTATCATCGAACTTTTATATATGTCTATAATGTCAACGACCTCTCTTACAATACGTAGGTTGTACGGTTTGTAGAAAGAAAGACTGTCAAGGGTTTTCGTCGTCCGTTTATTTAATACTTGGTTCCAAAGCACGAATGAATCACTAATCCACTTATTTACAAACACATCCAATTTTAAAAAACAAAAGTTCTTATACAATCTGTCAGTCCAAGACATGTCCGTCTCTTTACCATGGTGCTGGACGCCACTTCATAGTTATTGTAAAAAAATATTAACTGTAGCCACAGTTCTCAGTTATTTTTGCTTTCCTCTTAAAAAAGTGATAAAAACTTACAGTGTATGCTACAATTTACGACAGCAGCTTTTAAAATAATAAAATTGCCGCGCGTCAGGAAGTTATGGAAAAATTATGTCCTCAGCAAAAAGGCAGGACCATAGATAAAATATTAATGCCAAGGTAGTTTTCCGCGGCAACCCTTGCCTTTGCAAGATTTATAGCGGATTATCCCGCCAGTATCGGGCTATTAAAATTCGTATAATACTTTATGACTTACCATCTTTATCTCTTTAGAGTTGGCGGGGTTCTTATCAAAAATTCTTAATTAAGCCAAAGTTGGAGTGTTTTTGGTGAGATGCGCGTTTGTTCTGCGGGTTTATAAGTAAGTATATATTCACGGTGTGTGGATAAATATGGCTGGTGATAAATAAAGGCGGTTGAGGCCGCATAGCTTTTGATAGCGTCATGATGGATAGGCGCGAACACGGAGACGCCTCGGAAAATGATGGGCATCTCATTGTTCCCCGGGAAGTATTTTAAATTCAAATCAGACTGAGAAGTATTTAGGCGTTAACTTGGGAGTATTTGTGAGATACTTGAGCGAAAACCCGAGTTCACATAATTTTCGTAAGTTTGACTTTTAAGTATTTTTATTTTATTTATGTCTACTCTACAGTTGCAACGATGTCTTACCATGTTTTTGGCCGAAGAATATACTGAATTGTTTAAAAAACGAAATACTCTTTCCGAAACAGCCATGTGGCAGAAAAAGAAAATATATTTTTATCACATTCGGTAAAGCCCTCCAAACCCACGTATTTGTAAACAATGTTTGAACAAAGGAAATAAAGTAATTCTACGGATTCAAAGTCTATATTATCTCATACTAAGAGAGTTAGTTACTTAGATAATATTGTATGCTGTGCAAATGTCACAAAACGTACCTAGCACATTTGCTGCTATTTTCCCACACAGTAATTTGTCACACATCAAGTAGGAACAATTATCTTGTCACGCTTACTTTAGCTACGGGGGTTATACATGTATGTGAACGCGCTAATTTAGTACTTCGTGTACTTAACTTAAACTTTCCGAGTGCATATGTAATTACGTAAACAAACCAATCGTTTCTTTGAAAAATAGTTTAAACGTTTCCTATAATTCAAAAGAAACCTGTGGCTCAATGTTGGATCTACAGACGCACAAAGTTGTATGCGACTTTAAACTTTGCCGCCGGCAAGTATTGGAAACTACGGATTCACAATTGAAAAATTAATGCTGCCTTCTTTGATGTGGCAGGAAATAGTTTGTGTAATGTGCACCGGCTCAGGATTTTACACGGAGAATACCAGTGCTTAGGAAAGAGGTATCAATTTTCTAATACTTACTGGGTTTATAGTGCACTTTAATACAAAATAAAACATTTTTTTATGGACTTACTTATGTTTCGACAGTAGCAAATGTTAATTTGATTTAATCGGCCTACCCATTCTTGGTTGGTGAATAATAAATTTAATTAAATAAAAATATATATATATAGCAAACACAATTTTTCAAGGGTTCATTAAAACAGTGTTTTCAAATATGCATTTAACGCAAAAAAGATCTGATTTTGTTTTGAATATTATTATAATAACTTATGATCATATCAACTATAATGTCTTCAAAGTTTCACACTAATATTAATCTACACAAATCCCAATTATCAAGGCACAATGTCATAAAAAGATGTAATATTTGCAGACGATTCTATTGAATTATATTGTGGTATTGCGTAATTAAGTAGGAGCTATTCTGTCCGCAATTCAAACGGACAAAAATACACTGTCCTTTACAAATAAATTTATTGCGAAACGGTTTCCGAACATAAAGGCAGTTACGCCCGATTGGAGATTAATAGACATGATAATAATTTTCTCATAAAACAAAATTGACTCGCGTTTATTTATTTAAAGTATAATCTGAAAATTGATTGAACACATTTAATTTCCGTACAGTGGCGAAACGGTCATTACGCCATAAATTGTTACGGGGTGACCTGAAATCGTGTGATGGTAAAATAAATCGCCTGAAACCAGCACTTTTTCCTTTATTTATCGAGCTATATACCCATTTTAGCGGGCGTTGCTTGTAATTAAACTAGTAGAGAGAGAGTAATGGGAGTTCATTAATAACTATAATTTTCAGTAAACATAAGTTAACTGGAAACTTTCCTACTGTACTTATTGTTTTCTCTTTTAACAGCTACTCGTGACAATCATTTGTTTCAAATGCAATTTGACAAGAAAATAAAAAGATATTCCTTAAAGTTAAGATCGGACAGCGACAGAATCGGGACAAAAAATCTTGTTGATATTCATGAAACTATTACTTATTTTAAGGATTAAAAAAAGAAAAAGGCACATGATACCGAACCAACATCAACCAAAGGTACTGTATTGCATGATTAATCTTGTCGAATATACATTTTTAATTAATGATGCAATAGTATGTGGTACTCGTATAATAATGTGCATTTCCACAGCAAAGACAAAGAAGTCTCTCCTCATATGAACGTGGAACGGGGCCTTGCTAGCCATCAAAGTGGCGTAAATGCACGGCAGGCAAATATTTTACGGGCTCGGCCGATCCCATGTCAGTGGCTCTACTTACGCAAGACCTTATCCGTATTTTCGAATAAAGCCACCTCTTTCACTCGCAGTGATGTGCTGGCATGAACGACAGGGATGGCTAGATTCAGAAGTACAGATAAAGTCTAGTAGATAGGCACCGACGCGATAGCCCACTGACTGCACGGAATTGTCACCTGGCGCCACTATTCTCGATATTTGAGACAAATTTATGGCGCGCCACCAGTAGAAACGAAGAGCCAATCCTCTTTATTGTTTGTGATCGTCGATTTTTTCATAGCAATTCATTTGCGGTTGAAAAATAGAATCTATACTTATTATAAAGCTGAAGAGTTTGTTTGTTTGCTTGTCTTTTTGTTTGAACGCACAAATCTTAGGAATTACTGGACGGATTTAAAAAACACTATGTGTTGGATAGCTTATTTATTATCAGGAAGGCTTTAAACATCACGCTGGGATGATGATGAGGGGAGGGAACAAACACAAAATGCGCCGACGCCGTCGCGGGGGACCGCTAGCTCAAGATAAATCTTATGAACACGAACTGAGTGGGGCTAGAGGAACGATAGTAGGTAGGTATTACTATAATAAAAATATGCTGTGATGTGTATGCAAACATTCTTAATATCTTAAATTTACGCTGTGTCTATGTAAAATTTAATTCTAGGTAGCGTCCGCGTCATGATTACTTACTCGAGATGATAAAATATAGGTAAGATATTTTATTAGTAGTAAGTACATTACTGTATAACTTACTTGTAATATTCCGCTGGGAATTGAAAATGAATATTACTTTGGTTTTGCCACTTTTTTACTTACATTTGCATTCAGTACGGAGCTGAATAGACTAATCAACTGAGTCCAATTAAATATTTAGAGCCATGTTAGTGGACTTTTCACAGAAAATCAATTTTCAGTCATTACAAATATTAAACTTTAATTAATAGTAATTAGAAGAACATTCGTTAGTATGATAATGAAATTAATATTCAAATAATAATTTAATTAACTATCAGTTGATAGACTTTGGATAAGTCAGTTATTGTAAATACCTCGCAGTCTTAATTGACTTGTCTAGTGCCTACGCCAACTTCGAATTATAATACCTACCCAACTTAGTTAATATCTTCTCTTTAATTATATATCGACTTCAAACATTTAATAGCAATTAATGAAGGTATGTGTTGAATTTGACTTTCTATTAGCGAAGTGATTTAAATATTGATGAATCTGACATCTTTCTATATTTAAAAAAACATTTTGTGTCCAATTTTCTTGAAAAAGATACATACACTTCAAGTGTGATTACCCAAAATAGATAGCACTTAGCCACCACATTGATTTATTTGCGAGTTTAGAGGGGTGCATAATTGACGCTTCTAAATAAAACAATGGCTGTAGCGAGTGGGATTCTAATCAAACATTAAAACGGCGGATAGTTTTAGATCGTCTGGTGCAGCCCCGAATAGCCGAAACCGATCGATACGGCAAACCAATCTATTTAGCACGGCCCGGCGCGACCGGCTCTCGCTGAAATAAATGCTACTTCGACCTTTGTCCCTTTGTCCAGCTGCATTTTTTCCAGATAAAGAAGAATAAAAGGCCTATTTTAACGGAATTCCTCTGATACGTAACGAACCGACGCCGAGATACGACTCTTCTTTTGGAATTAAAGATGAAAGTGAAGTAGCAAATGTTTGATCCAATTAATTTTGTTACTTATTTACACTTATTAACTCTCTTTTATTTTGTTTCAGACTAACAAACCTCATGAAGATATAATATGTATGTTAGCATTAAAAATAAAGTTATGAAAAGTTTTATTTATATGATTTCATTAATAATCAAGCAAATAAATTCATTCGTTCATTATTCATTACCACTCCCAGATCCTGGTTTAGACTATGGTAACCATAGACAAAGAAAACTAGAATAACAACAGGCGTTAGTACTTGTTTATATTTTGAATTAAACACACGACTTTGAAGTTTATTATCCTATACATTGCCCTAAAATAGTTCAATGCAGTGCAGCATCAAAGTAAGTAACCTAAGTTTTGTGCTCAAAAGTTTTTTGTCAGTTATTTGCGTCAATTCCCGTATCAGAATATGTAATTTGAATATTTCCGCCCGCTGTCGCTGATTTTCATCACTGCTCTTTCATGCGTTATTCGTATTTAAAATTCAGAAAATCATCACCCATTTCTTAACCTTTACCTTAAACAACACTCTGCGTTACTATTTTGCTATCAGTAAAATAAAATAATCTTGCGAAAATCATAGTATCTAGACAAACCTGCAATAGGCTTTAAGATACTATTATTTTAGGCAATATGTGTATTTTTTTGTAATAATAATAGATAAATAAATAAATAAAACAGTAATGTGATGCGATCTAGTTCCATTCCAGTGTTCACAGTAAGTAACCGCGGCATGTTTTGCTCAAAAGTTTTGCCGGTTTTTCCGCGCCCATTCTCGTATCAACAATAATCTGAATAGCCTCGCCCGCTGCCCGCTGTGCCACCTCGTGGATATTGGATAGAGCCTATTGTTTTTAAAACGGGTGGAACCATTCGTCAGTGTCGTCTTTTGTTTAGTGATATATTTTTCAATATTGGATACTCAGGTGATCACAAAGGGTAGCGAACTTTTAGGAGAGTACAATCTAGCTAAGAGATGAATGGTGCTGTGCTGCTTTATAAACATGACCGTTATTGCAAATACCTCTTGAATACGATAAAAAGTTAGTTTGTGTTATATGAGAAATAGGAAAATGAAATAGGTTAAGGGGATCTGTACTAGGTTAATCCGATAGAGAATTAATAAAGCAACTGGCATATCCATATACATCAAGTGAGCCCCAATCCTGGCTAGTGTCTATCGGAACTTCAGTTGGTGTTCCGAAAACTGAGTAATTAATCAGTCTACATTCGCTCAGACCCGTGTTATAGACTTTATGCATGTAGCGTATAAAGCAAAGTGTTCTCTCTCACCCTACAAACCCCAAACAGTTATAATCTGTTATGCTCATATTTTTTTTTCAAAATGCTTATAACATTGACAGTAGAAAAAGAAGTGTACTATTTTTTGTAAGAAATGTAGCATAGTTATGATTTGATTTAGCTTATTTACCAAAACCTTCTCAAGGGAAATATACAGGGTGTGGCCTGTAATAGGAGCAAAAAATTAAAGTATAAGCCCTTTAGGTAGCCAGTAATTAATTCTATATGGTTTTAATTTATAATAATGAAAAACTAATTTATTAATATTTTCAAACAAAATAAATCAAACCAGCAATGTATTGCAAACAAATGTGTCCAGTCCAGTCATAGAACTTGACATTTATCATTTACAACAACGACTTAGCGATTTTAATATACATTGACTGGGGATTATAACTTTGGATTGCTATATCTCTGAGTTAAAGCATTTAAGAGCGCTATGACCAGCCCCCCGATTCAGAACCATTCGGTTACGGATTGGGTTACGATTCGATAACTTTCACTTATTAATAAAATCATAATAACGTGGATTTATCCGATGCAACTATTTTATTTTGTAAATTTATTATATTTGTTACCGAGCTGTCATATCAACATTCTTTCAAACTACGACATTAATTTAAAAATAAATATAAAATCTAGCCGAAACCCAAGCCGAATGGCTTATCGAACGTTCTGAATCGCCCTGCAGGTCAGGGTAACTACGTATACTATGTGGAATCATTTTTAAAATTTTTGCTCCTATTACAGGCCACACGCGGTATACAGGACCTACATGCTCAAAGATAACTTCAATATCTTTTTGTTAGTGGCGTATGAAACCTAACGTCATAACCACGTTTTTAATGCTTACATTTTGTCCGATCATTAAAAGTCTCGTCATCATCGGTATTTCATCAACCCTGTTACATAGAAGTCTTATTGGTCCATCTCGTAGGCGATAGAAGGTTTATCTGCCGGCATAATCCGAGGCTATTTTCCGGTAGGCTGGCTGGGCTGCCCGCTTCTGACGTAAAATGACACCCACCCTTTTGTCCCGCTTGGCTTGATATTAAATCAAATAGGTGCGACTTTTATCAGAAACGCATATTTTTAAGTTTTAGCAGATGTTCACTGATTTTATGAACTTTAGTTCAGTTTCGTTCGACTTCTAATAAAAAAAACTGAGGAGCAGAAGAGATGTCTGTGATTGACGTTTCAAATATGGAGGATGGAGACAAAAAAGCCTATAATACGTTTAATGACAGTTTTATTTGTATAATTTCTGTGACCGATAAAAACCATAACCGTAATATAACCTAAGTGTTTAAAAACTAGCTCGATGTATTGCTCTTACAAATATGTCGATCAAAACACGCCTTGATAAACTTATGCAGCTAGTATAAGACGTATTCTTCTATCTTCACTTCTGCCGCATGAACAACACTTTCATTCGTAACGGGTACATCTGTAGAAAAATTTAAAATTGGAAGAAAGGAAATCAAACTGACAATATTTTTGTTATTTATCGATTATGTGTTGTTTATGTCTATTTCTTTCATTCCAAGCGAAAGATTTTTTTTGTTTTGTAATTACCCAAAAAATATGCACCGGGTTTTTGTGTAAGTGAATTAAGTTCAAGTGGATCGCTTACAGTTTGACGCCTGTAGCACACCTCCGCTGCGAAACCATAACATCGGCACCGCCACGGAACTGCCTGTTCTAACGCATAGATTAGACACTTCTATCACTTTCCCCGCGCGGTACTGTCGATCTCGATATTCAAACTACACTTGATCGAAGCGGAATTTCTACAGCAGTTTCGCGAATGAAGTTTCGCATCGGAGGTGTGCTACGGGCGTGAATACTAACCTAAGGGTAAGTGATGACTAGTGTCATAGCCACTGTCATGTCTTGAAGCCTGTATGGCGGATCTCAAACTTTCCACTACCACGTGTGCTAGGCATAATGGCGGTTCACTTACAACTGAAACAAAAAAAATGCCTTATCAATATCATAGTTTCAAATTCTAAAATCGTATCTTTTAATCAGTTACTTTTGTATTCTTAAAAGATGTGAGTGTTAAGAAACATTCTAAACCATACCTACTTTTGTATTAGAGTACCTATTTTGTACTGTTCTCATTAAGTATCATAAGACTTACTTTTTGACCCCAAAATGCCAACGGGGTTGGAAGTTCCCCTTTCCAAGTAGACGCGGAAGTCATGAGGAATATCTTTCGCTCCGAAGATCTTGTAATTCCAACTTCGGTCAGTATACAACTCGCCTGATTGCTTATTAAATTTTATTTCTTCCAGTATCCACGAGCCCAAACCTTGAATAAAAGCTCCTTCCACCTAGAGATAATATATAAATGTGTGTCATTCCAATAAGATTACGAAAAAATATTAAGTTTTACGCAAGTATAGATTTATAAAGCCCAAATATAAAAAAAAGTAAAAATTAAAGTAACTCACCTGACCGACGTCTAACATTGGATTGATACTACGACCGGCATCCTCCAACACATCGGCTCTAACTATCCATTTCATTCCAGTTAAAATGTCTACCTCAACCTCAAGCACAGCTACTCCGTAGGCCGGATAGTTAGTCAAGCGAGGATCATTCGCACTGGTAAGATAATTTGCTTGTAAAAGTATGCCTTGTGTATCAGCAGCTTGCACAATTTGCTGCCATGATGCTGTTGGCATCGCCGCTCTGATAGGCGCTAACCTAGCATTAATCTGATCACAACATCTTATCACTGAGTATGCTGAACATTCCGTTGTAATACTTGAACCAGTCGCAAAGTTGTTTGGGTTCGCGAAATTGTAACAAGGCAAAACTGATACCTGTTCCACTGGAACTTCTAATTCTCTAGCTGCTACCTGAGCTATTCTAGTAAATAATCCTTGCCCTACTTCAACCCCTCCGATGTTAACAACTACACTGCCATCGCCGTGATAAACTGCTACTAAAGCTAAATAGTTTCCAACATATGCTGTTGGAAATGACATATTATGAAAAGCGATTCCGCGTTTTTTCCATCTATTTTGATCATTAAATTTATTGACAGCGTACAATCTTTCCTCATAATTTACTCTCTTTGTGAAATTGGGCACAAGAACGGGCAATTGGTTGTCGTGTTTGCGGTAGTTTGCCTTCCGTACTAGTATGGGATCTCTTTTTATTTCAACTGCAATATGGTCCATTATATGCTCAATTGCAGCAATACCCTCATACCCACCTAAAACATTAAAAAATACATGTTATCTAGAAATAAGGATCTAAAGATCGTTTCATAATATCTTACCTGGCGCTCTCATGTAACAATTTCCTGGTATATCCGTTATTGTGGCAAAAGAATCAACTTTCCATCTACTGGGATTATAACAGTTCTTCAAAGAACTTGTTGCGTATTCATTCTCATTCTCGTTTGAAACAATACCATCATTTATATAAAACACAGCATCCATATATTGTATCTCACCATTATCATCAACTCCCACCTTTAAGAACCAGAATACAAAATAATATATAGACTGTCTTGACACAAATTAATACAGTTTAACTCGTCAAGTATGTGTGAACGAGACACAATAGAAATTCCATTATTATGCGACTTCCGGCAGTCGTTTGATACCTGACTGATTAAAAGATGAGGTTCCTACCTCGTAGTCCAGCCTACTGTTACAACGTTTTCCAATAGCTCTCATAATATCGGGCATACGCATGGCCATTCGACATGGTCTATTTAATTTCTTTGCTACTAACGCCACCGCACAAGCAGGTAGATTGGCTCGAGATATTTTGCAACCAAATCCACCACCACATCTCCTGGTATTTACTATTATCCTAAAATTAAAGCAATCACACATTTATGTAAACTGTATGATGAAAAAAACCCTTATTCAAGACAAACCACTTACAAACTTTCTGGGATTTGAAGTAATTGCGCTATGGCTGCTTGAACTTGATCCATCCATTGAGTAGAACAACAGACTTCCAATCCTTCATCGACCGGCTTAGCAACAGTCGTATGCAACTCCATCATGTAATGATATGAAAGTGGACTCACAAATTGTCCTTTGATAACTTTTCTTACATCATTACCCCTTTCTGTGGGTGTAATTCCTTCATATGTGACAAGTCTGTTTTCGTCTCTGGGAGCTTTAATAGCATCTTCAATTGTTAGAACCAAAGGGCGTTTGGAAATATTTTTATAATTCACTTTTACAAAATTTGATGCTCGGTCGGCTATAGCCTGAGTTTTTGCTACTACTAAAGCTACAGGTTGATTATAATATCGAACATTATTACTAGCCAGCAATTCTTCGTTGTCCGTCATGTTAAAGAAGCCTTGATACTTTATATAGCTGTTTATTCCTGGAATATCTGCTGAAGTCAACACAGTAATGACACCTTCAATTTTCTGAAACCATATGTAATGAAACCAATAAAATTATATATATATGTAGAAATTTATTTACAGTCTATTAATAAAATGCATACCATAGCTTCTGATGGATCAATAGACTCAATATCACCTTTTGTAACGGTACAAAGAGCAAAAGAAGCGAAAACTTCATCTGAAATAGTTGGCATATCGTCCGTATATACTGCTTCTCCAGCACACTGAATCATACCTTCTTTTTTTAGTAATGGTTGAGTGAGGGGATAATTCTTTTTGTCAGTATCGAATTCTTGGTAGCTGTGACTCACTGGTGGTCGATCGTAGGAGGGTGTTGTACTACCACTTTTATAAAAAGGACTTAAAACGTCTTGAGGGCAAATTTTTATAATGCACTGAAATCAAATGTGTTGAAAATACAAGATCAATTGAAATCTTCATTTTAAACTTGAATACAAACTGTAATTATATCTACCTTATAAAACAAGCTAATAGCCAACTTTTTCCTGAAGTCGGGAGAAGGATCAGGTGGATTTTCTTCCGGATGTATCTCTGATTCTAAGCAATGCAATGCTCCTTGCAAGACATTGTTGTCGAAAATGTTGCGACCAATCAAAAACTTTTCAGTCTCATACGCATGCGTGAAAGACGGTGCTATACCACCGTACACAATACGAGCGTTGAGTATGTTTTGAGTTTCCGGCTCACATTTGAAGAGGAATCCAGAGTTTACTTCGGCATGAGCATTTTGCTGTCTAGGTATTATCTACAACACATATGTATCTTATTAAAATTAAGTTCATAAAAATACATTAAATATAATTTATCTACTTACTTTGTACGTTACAAGCTTATGCTGTTTGGATAGCGGTGGAAGTTTAATATTTGTCATGACTTTGCCAGAAACATTCGTTGTTAAAAATTCTTGCATACTCAGCTCTATCGGTTGTTTCCTTCGATCAACTATTCATGTATTAAAAGTTAATTTCACAGTATCATTTTATGTACTTACACATAGTATTATTATACTTAGAATGTATGCTTACCCAAAGTTACCATTGCGCCGATACAGTCAAACAATAAGAAAATATCTGACTGGAAATCAGGGTGATTATTTTTCAAGACTAAATTACCAGCTAGTGTCCCAATCTAAAAGAAAACTTGTGATTTATTATTTTATTATTCTTAGTCCACGACAATTATTTTTATACCTAGGTACTCACGTTTCGAACGAGTATGTGAGCAACTAGGTCGATATGATCGTATAAAATGTTCAAGTACCAAAAGTCTTCGTTAGTTTTGGCTATTTCTTTGAACAGAGACATGGTGTCTGTGAGTGTCATATTAGCGCCAATTACGAGATTCAAGTCTAGATAATGTGACTGTAGTTCCTTTATATTGCTAATATCTATGAGTACCTTAGGGTACTTTATGATAGGTCTTACTCCTGAAATATGATAAATTGATTGAAGCAAATGATAAAGGTACACAAAATCGTTTGTTTGATTATTGTACTCAAGTGACTATTTTACCTTTGGACGTGTTGCCAGCAACGAGCATGTACGAATCATAGCCAACTTTGTCCAAAGTTTTAAATATCGTCCCTATACTATTAGCTGTAAACCACAACCTTCCATCGGAGAGTGTTATTTGCTTCGGTATTTCAATAGGCACATCTTTGTTTTTCATGTTAATGAAACACCATTCTTGGACCTCCTTGTTTGAGCACGAATCTTTACATTTCTTTCCAGATTTAGGGCAAATTTGTTGGTCGATGTCTTCAATATCTTTTATTTTGTCGAGTACATTAGAGTTAGCGTCGACGGTTAAAGATTTAAAAGCTTCCAAAATAGGTCGATATCCCGTACAACGGCACATATTGCTTCCGAATGAGTTTTCTATCTCCTTTTCTGTTAGGTGTCCGTCTTTTGCTTGTAGTAAGCTAAAAAATATCAAAAAGAAAAACATATTTCTTTCCTTGTCACCCGAAAGAACTTAATTTTGATTAAAAACCTTTAGTTCTAGACTGTAGTGCCTAGTGCCAATCATTTTAAAAGATTATTGAACTTTTTCTGGGTATGTCCTTTCCTATCTTAGGACTATGGGATTTCGGTTCCGGACCTTGGAAAGGTGATCGTAAGTGGGGCCAAAGCCAACGACCGAATCATTTTATCGTAATGGATAACATATACCTGTATAAGCTCATTAGGAACCCTGGACTGCAGTATCCACACTGAGATCCAAAGAAGTGGTTTAACCGTCTTTGAATTATATTGTATCCGGTTTTCCTGTTGCCAATGCCTTCTATGGTAGTTATATCCCAGTTGTCACATGACATGATTGCGACAAGGCACTAAAATTAAAATCAATTAAAAAATAGTTAGATAGTTACTATATTAATTATATTATAAAGAAAGATTGTTATTAAATTATGAGTAGTGATTCGCAGCCATGACGCCCCGAAGCTTATATAAATTTTATCTCTGAAATAAGCATCGAGGTGTGCTGCCATAAAAACTTATTCAGCGACTTATCTATAATCCATTACTGATTTCCAATCGTCATCACCAATAACGCTGTAATAACTTACGAATTGACATTGCAACACTGTAATTTCTCGTCCTCGCCTCGAATGACGCAGGCGCCTCCTGACAAATGTAGGTACCTACAGAGTCGGGCAGCCCCGCATGTCAACGGATAACATTCAACATAATGTTTGACATCCTATCTCGTACAATACCACAATTTGGTTCATACTGACCGAATTGACCGAGAAAGAATTCTCTTCACCGCCGACGCCCGGGAGACGGACATTAACGACGCAGGCGCCGCATCCACCCTCCTGACACATGAACTTGGTGCCACGTAACTCCGCATGGCGGCGGATGAACTCGTTCAACGTTGTGTCTATTGAGAACTCGCCACCAGCTATAAAAACAATAAAAATGCAAAATAATCTAACAACTCAAATTCGATACAAAAGTAAAAAAAGACTTGAAAGTACATGCTTACGCCTGAAACGAGTTTTTAAAGTAATCAGGTAAATTTAATTACTTACCACTATATTTCTTTCCATTTATTTTAAAATGCACGCGGTCCATGATGCTAAAAGTGCATCTATTTGAGTCATAAACTGCACTCCCCCAAAACGCACATCAATTGTGCATTCGATCTATCGTGTTAATGGAATATTTAATTTGAATTGATTAAACGGATAATTAACATACACAGCTATGGTTTCTATGACATTGCGCGTATTCATTATAATAATGCTAAACTATGGACCAAATTTGGAGCCTTAAAATACATATTTTTCTAGTATAGTAGTATAAAAATGTGGTTTCTTTTCTAAATATTGTTTAAAAAAGTATTCAGGAGCATCTTGGGTCACATAATTTCAATTTTAATTTTCCAACAAACAAACTTCTTCAACCATATTTTTTACACATATACAAATCGAACGTAACTAAGGATGCTAACCATTTTCGATTTCAAATTGAAATCTACTCAAATTTGAAACTGATTACCATAATAACAGGAAAGAAGCATTAGTACATTACACACACTGTCAGGATACATGTTTATATTTGATTGCTATTCTATTCAGTAAATATAAATTCAGTACTTAAAGTATACATGCCATCTTGCATAAGGTAAAGTAATGAAAAAGTGATAAAAGCAATGAGTGTATTATTGCTTGCATTTCTGAAACTATGTATTTATAGGTGTCGCATAACAGAAATGAGTCGGTTATCACATTAATCGTTGAATATTCGCAGGTTCAATATCTGCCAAATGAATTATGAGGGGTAATAAAAATCATTTGCAAGGGTGGGCTGCGGCCCCCGGCCGGTCGCGTAGTTATTTAGTAAAGCAATAAAGCGGGTTATGTCTCGGCCGGCGCCACGGCCGTCCACCTAATCAAATAAACCAGAACAAGGAACAGATTTACGAGCGCCCAAGAAAATCTCTGTTTACATACACCTACCGTTGTATAGACTGGATGAGATAAATTAAACGCTCCACGGGGCTTAAGGCATTTAACTAGGCCGGGACTACGTGCTTATGTTGGGCTTAATTACTGTGCATTATACAAATAATTAGCTATGGATGTTTTGTTCCAACCATATCATTGTAGTTACTAAAATGCAATGTGAATGTTTGCCTGTCGGGAAATTATAGTATGAAAAAGAGCCTTAAAATGTGGGTTGAAATTGATTGATTGTAGGTAAGGCATAAGGTATAATGCATTTACAATTTATTACGTACTCAGGGAATTTTAATTATAAGTGGTGTCTAACACGACTCTCTTACTAGTATAGAAAAAGATAAGAACAAGATGAATAAATTAGAAGTATTGTTATTTATTTAACAAAGGGGCTGGTACTTTTCAATTTCTAGAAAATGCTTTTCAATAAAATTTGATGTAATAAAAAACTAGAAAACAGCCTCCGGTGGGGCGGTGTCTAAAACTATTTTTGGATATTGCAAATCGCAGTTGCAGTTTAATCTTAATGAATCCCATGCTTTTCCGACTGAATCGCATCAAAATCTCAAATGGATGTACAGATACAAGTTCATAGGTACCCGTAATTTTGCAGAGTGCAGAATCAAAAGGCAGCCTCTGAGCGTATCTTTGATAGGACGAGAGGCGTAAACATAAAACTGGCATCGCATCAGCAGCTATAGTGAAAGCAGCAGAACACAACAGCGCACTCCTATCTCCCTCGATAAAATTGTAAATACACTAGTTTGTTGCACCAAGTCCCTGTTAATTCAAACAAAGAGAGCTCAGGAAATGTAACACCTTATCGAGATAAGCACGGAAGCGTTTGAAGTTTACTGGCTTCGTTATCTAGAAGTGATTTAGCATTGAAAATCCCTGTGAGAGCAAAAGAAATTGCATGAGTGTGTCTCAAACAGTGAAGTGCATGTGAGATCGTGGATCTCCGTAATTTGTAGAGTGCCGAGTCAAAAGGCTGCCCCGTGGCGTATCTTTGACGGTAGAGGAGGCGTAAACGTAAAACTGGCACCGAATCAGCAGCAACAGTCGAGCTGAAAGCAACAAACATTTACGAGTATTGCACTATTCAACTGGAAATAGGTTAAATTCAAGTTAATATTACGCTTTGACGTTAACTGCAGGTACCCAGAGCTTGAACAGGTTTGAATAGGGAAAACATTTTAAGATTAATTTGAATAAAAAAAAAATCATTGATGTAGCTATCCAAATAAAATGAAAGTGCACTTGAAAGGCAGGAGAAATAGATACAACGGGCTTTGCAGAGCACTCGTAGCCAAATGGAGATAATCCTTTTTAAACTGAAACAATCTTTTATTGTGCGACAGGCGCCGTGCACTCTTAACTCCAGCTTTAATTAATTAAAAGTCAGATAAGAATCTATTGTTGAAAAGTGAGACGATTCGTTAAACGAAGTGTTACCTACTTAAATGGCGACAATGGCTTGTCTTCTAATGAGTGGAAAATTTCTGAACGCTGAATTCAGGAGTCCACCTTATTTTTCTTAAGGATCACACAGAAATTGCTACTGAGCTCCGGTAAATAATTACTTTTATACCTTTGGATAACAGGAGATGAAAAGCTTGTTTTAAGTATGGTATGTTTGTATTGCTCTTGTTAAACAGACAAAGAAACACGTCGCAAAGCGATTAACATTGAAATCATTACAGAAATACTAATACTCGTATCATTGAATAATCACGGACCATAACTGCTTAGGTTCTTTTGCATTTTATAGAGTTTACCAGTTCGTTATATTTCGTCGTCATGAGGTGAAGCTTCAACGTTTTCAATTAGCACGGAGACAGTTTGCTTACCATCCATCACCGGCTTGTAAGTATTTAGAACAATAGACATTAGACAGTAATCCTCGCATGACAGCAGAGATTTATCCAGTAATTGCCCTATTCAATATGCAAGTGGAACGGTGACGTCACGGCGAAATTAGGTTATTATAACTATTACTGTATGCATAATTATACTTGTAGATGCAGTATTCATTATGTTACCTGCTGGTATAGTATAGAAATACTGTAGGAAGCATCACGATAAAAAATCAAAATACCGTTAGATGACATTGTCAACTTACGGTCATTTTATAGATCTTATGTTATTATTATTTAATTTTTATTTGATAAACAAGTGAAAAAAATATTTGTTTATAAATAAATAAAATAATTGAAATGACCTTGATTGAAATGCTTTGATTTCGACATTCATCATACCATCAGATAAAGTTCTTTGATATAGTATCAGACTAACAAACTCTCATCACGTTCACTTGCGTGTTGCTCACTTAACTTCTAACATTGTCTGTATCATGTAAATCGAATTTCGAACGTCATGACTGTATTTTGGAAGCTCTGAAGCTCCAAAGTAAGCTCGTATAGCATTATTTTGACTACAATATCTCATCGGTCTCGCAACACAATACTCGTTTACTCCGACCATGCAGCACGGCTTGCAATCACTATTAGTTACCATTGCGCTTTTATTGGACCGCTTACAAGTTACGTAAGCCCCTGCTGGATAAGATAAGATAAGATATGATAAGATAAATCTTTATTTGTATTAAACATGGTAGTGCAGAATCAGTTTCAAATGCATTATACCTTTGAAGGAATCAATAGAATGTACCCACAAAGCGGATTCTATTTCAAACTAAAACAAAGTGATGAATATTTAACGTAACGTTAAATTGCGTATCAGTCGTGGGCCGGGTCAGTCAGTGTGCGAGCACGAATCACCGCACACTCAAACTTTGGTCCTTTCTCCATGCGAACAGGGAAAGTCAATTCAAACCGACAACTTTTTAAAGTACTTAAGCGCCACCCAGACCTTTCCATCCATTGATTTTTCACTTGGCACTGAGTTATCGTTTTTCTTGTAATTCCCTCAAACCTTTTAGGTAATTGTAACAATATTCAAATCTTTGGAAGTGCTCGCATTAATACAGGTCTCGAAATCTGGCTCGGTAAGGAAGCGCCTGAATGAAAGGTGTAATAAAGGTTAGTGAACCGTCTCTTATGACTGAGCAACGAACCAGGGATGGCTTAGGGTGCTTATTTTCTGCCCTTGCATTGCAATCTTCATCAAAACCTCATGAACCTCCCGTGAATTACAATCATTACAACAATTAGGGGTGTCTGGTTTCCAAAATGGCGTAAAAAACCATAGATTCAAAAGATTGATGTTTGAATATACACAATATATTAAGTTTTTGGTTGAACTGATTTAGGTACCTAGACTAGTATACCCAGACTTTTATGAATGTTTGTTAATGTTCTTTGACAATGCGAGCGCGATGTAGACTGAGCATGAAAAATGTTCCAGCAAATCCACCGGGCACAGAGTTGATCAATCAAAAGTGATCCGTTTGTTTCAACTCCATTCACAATCAACAAACCGTAGGTCGTTGTCATAGCAAAATCATATGTTTTGAATGTGTTGTGAAAAGTAATCCAGTCACAAAATTTACTAAGAAAAAACACATCAAGTACCAACAATAAATATATACTCAATCCACTGAGAAAATATTGAAATAAATAATATAACTTACTTGTTTAGTGTTTAACAGTTGTAACTTAGCAATGTTTTGCCTCAAGGGGAGTTCACACATCTAATATTTGTAATAGAATAAGTTATTTAAAAATATATGAATTGAATTTGAATTGAACTACACTTCTTCCCAACCAACATCAATAATGTTACAACAAAGGGTACATCTGTTATTTAAGATAAATTTAGAAATAATTAACTTTTAACAAAAATGCACTAAAAAGTTTTAGATAAAATCTTGTCCCTTAAGTCCCTAATAATCACTTGCAAGTGACCAGCCATCAAGATACCGGGGTTTAGATTTAAACTAAAGTGTACGATTAAATAAAATTGAAGGTAAGTTTTAAAAAAATGCTGTAATAGATTTACTGTGCACTAGTTATTATTATATTATATAAGCATACTTTAAAAATCTTGTCTTTTTAATAAATAGCAATGAGCTACGAACATAAATTGTTGCTAAGATTTTAATATTTTGAGGTAGCAATTTCGCTGTGCCATCAGTATTTTTGATTAGAATTCGGATATTTTTCTGTACAAAAGGCACATTTTGATTTTCAGTTAAATATTACCCATAAGTAAGTACGTGACTAAAGAAAACAACATTTAAGTTCTCATAAGTACCTAGGGCTGGAATGATCTAGGATATTACATAGATCCTCCACACGTATCTAATTAAATACGTAGCAAGACTTCTCTGTATAACTTCTATAATAACTGTGGATAATAAAAGGCTCTTAGAATAATCTAATATATACTTAATATATAATTTTAGTACCTCTATACAGGCATCTATATCTTTGGTACCTATATGGCAGGATTATGAGAATGTGGGAGGATTCTAGTGGGGTGGGCTTCTCTATTAAGCTACAATATTTAGTGACAATCATGTGCCATGGCAAGTAAACGCCGCCATCAAATAAGCATCTCCTGGTGTTGGGTAGCTGCAACATCAGTAGTAGCAGAAGGCTAAAGATACAGTATGTCAGGGAAGGCTTTTTACTGGGTTAAGAGGCAGAAAACATTTAATGATAAGCGACATAAGGACAGTTGTAGCAGTATCTCATTAATATGTAAATGTTTAAACACATTTTTTTTTTATTTTTTTTTTTATTCCTGTACTTTGTTTTAGTGCAAGTAGTCTTCTTACTCCAACACAATTTAACACTTATGGAAATCTATAATTAGCCTTACCTAAAAGTAATTATGAAACAGAATGTAATTTTATATTGTATCGCCGTTGATTTCCTAAATAAATGAAAAAAAATGAAAAAAAAAACCCTCGGTTCTAAAGCTGTGGTGTGAAAGGCAAGAGTGAAACCACCACATTTTTTTTTATAAAAACTGATAACAGCCTAGCTCTTATGATGATGATCTAGGCCTATATATCCATTTGATACGTCATATTATGATCATATAGCTTGAACTTATCAATTCGTAGGTAGTTAGTTAACTCGAACACTTAAATTCAAGTATTCAAGAAATTTTAAACTGGTCTCAAATACAATCTGAATTATACTGACCTTCTTCAGAATTACACAGAGTTAGGAACCTACTTCAGCAAATGAAGTCATATTTTATTTATGACTAGCCTTTGAAATTTAGTTTGGAGTTAACCGCAAACTGGCTTGATTTCTACGAAGCTAACCAGTTCATGCAGCTCCCGTATTTATTCATAAGTACTAGGATCTTTCTGCTCCTATGATATGAAATGAAACCGTTTTTGTATAGGTACATAGTATATTCATGAATTTTTAAATTGAAAATTAAAGTACAAAATACTGCATAGAAAAGTACCTTCATCCGTCTGCCTAGACTATGCCACTTGAATAATACACGCGACCTCCATTCCGCGTCCGCCATATTGTTAGCCTACTTTAAATACCATTTTAGATACAAATCAAATTAATATTAACAGGTCGCTTAGTAAGATAAATAAAATATTGTGGAATACGCTTTTAAAGTCCATATTTTTTTTGAATAATTTAAAACACTTACTTTTTAGGGTTCCGTAGCCGAATGGCAAAAAACGGAACCCTTATAGTTTCGTCAAGTCTGTCTGTCTGTCTGTCTGTCTGTCTGTCTGTCCGTCCGTATGTCACAGCCACTTTATTCTGAAACTGTAAACATCACATAGCTGAAACTCGGTAGGTAGGTGTATTTTGTTTACCGCTTTCCGATTCAGGTACAAAAAGTAAGAAAAAATAATATTTAAGGGGGGGCTCCCATACATGAAACTAAAACCTAAAAATTTTTTTTTACTCAAACCTACGCGTGTGGGATGTCTATGGATAGGTCTTTTAAAATGATGTAGAGGTTACTAAAACCATTTTTTCTAAAAGTGTAAGGTTTGAGATATAGACGCTTCCAAAGTGGTAAAATGGGCGTCCCCCCCCATCTAACTTTTGAACTAAGAAAGTGAAAATTTTGGAAAAAATATATGATGTAGATCTCAACAAAAACTTGCAACGAAAATTAGTTTGAAGGAGATCGAACCAGTAGTTTTTGAGATATTGCACATTTTTATCAACCGCAAATATAACTTTGTCTTTCATACAAACACTATGAAAAACAAAGTTATTTTTGCTGTCGCAATATATTGTGATGTTTTCGTTAAGTGAAAGTAAGTGGACCCTGAATTCAGTTAAGGGTGGCACGGAACCCTCAGTGCGCGGGTCCGACACGCACTTAACCGGTTTTTTAATATTCTGCTTATAACCCAAAATATTGTGCTTGTGCGTAAAATAACAACGACACACACAAGAAAAATATAATTAGACCGCGCGTTGCGAAATGAAAAAACAAACGACGGTCATTCGCATTGCGCAGCCGAGCTCTTTTTTCGCAGAATTGAAATGTGAGAGAATGAAGGAATAATGAAGACGGCCCACCTCGGCCGGATGGCTTCTCCGTCGCACGTCGCCCCGGTGCGACGATATCCGGTGCAGCTCAATTTCCTGGGCCGTGGAAATTCCCACCGAGTTTTTATTTGCTCCCCTGATTCCGACGCTCCGTGCTGCTTTTATCTCCAAATGTTATCGCGAGCGCCGTGATTCGGGCCCTCGTTATTGTGTGTAGTTGCCGAGATGTGTCTGCAGGACGCTTTATGGAACGGAACGCTAGGCTTCGGTGTTCTCTTATATCTTATTAAGGATACGATAAGAGTTACGACTCATGGACTATTTACCGAGATTCGTGACCGTCACTTGACTTTTACTTGATTGGCTTTAAAAGGGGGGGGGGGGGAACTAAACTTAGGTTGGTAACTATTTATTTATTTATTTAATCATTTGTTTCAGGCAACAAAGGCCCATACAATATATACCATATAGACTAACATAAATAACTATACTTTAGCCGTTCAGAGAATGCTATTTGAAAATTTTAAATTTTGGTAGAATAATTGATTATAGGAAAATTGTCAAAGACTGGAAGTTTGACATTCTTTCCATACATTTTGCGCCAAAATTGAAAACGTCAAAAAAGTTTTATCTGAGCGGCTATATTATATATAATACTTGTTAAAAAATGTTGTGTGTCAACATTTAATTTATTGGAATCCAAATCCCATTACACTACCAAGCTACCAACCAAATCCGTAATTATTTGATTGTTGATCTTACATTGTTTACGCTAACAACTTACAGCAAACAAGCGATCAGCAAACTAAACCTATCCAAGATAATCAATACAAACTGATACAAACCTATAATAATTGTTGAAATAACTGTTTGTGTTGAATAAAAAGGTAGAAAACATCTGACATTGTCCGTCACCTACTTGTCAAGTATTGTCAAAAGTTTTGTATTTTGGTAGCGTGTTTATTTGTGGTGTATTTTATAAAATGCCGTGGGGTTGGGAGTGCCGAGCAAAGCTGTTGAAGCAGGTGCCGGCCAAGCCGACGAAGCGCCGGGGCTCCGTGTCGGGAGAGCGGCCCACACCCAGCGCCGCCGAGTATGAGCCGCCTGAACTATTTCGTAAACAAACTTTATTGTTTTCTTTTAAATTTATATAAATATTTTAAGAGAAGAGGGCAAGGCCATGTCCTGGACGCCAGCGGGCGGAGCGGGCGGAGTGGGCGACGGCGCGCGCGTCTTGATCAATTTCATAGATTTGTGTGAAGCTGTTCTCGACGACAGCGGTGCGGGCGGAGCGGGCGGCGAGCGTTGAGCTGTATTAACGCCCATACAGCCCGCTCCGCCCGCTGGCGTCCAGGACGAGGTCTAAAAGTCTGTGAGAAGATCCTGACTCCAGAGAGACGGTAAACAGGTATCACGTTTAATCGCGTTGCACATTAAACAGTTATAGCTTGAAGCATACCATACCATTACCATACCATTACCATACCATGACCGTGCTAGGAACGTGCCAGATAAATAAATATTATTTGTATGGAAAACTATAACACTGTTCCTAATAGACCGTTCTGTCACCGACCAACATAATTACGTGTTATGCACGGAGCGTGTCAACGCCGGAAATATACTTACGCTCTCGCTCTCGCTCCATATAACAGTGAGACAGAACGCTGTAGTAGTAGTATGCTGTAGTAGTCCGCCATGGAAAGTTGTCGAATCAAACAGGAATGAATAATTGCACCGGACTCTCCACGGACTTCTGTGAATAACTTTTATTAAACTTGTTATCATAAAACCCTTAGTAGCCTTAAGCTTAAATGCTAGATAAATCTGCTGCAGCCGGTGCCAGCTTCGACATAGAAAGTACCTTATTATACAATATAAAATGTCCAGTGGCATCAGACACTTTTCAAGCACTAGAGTTTCCTTTGAACTTTGGCGGACAACCGTTTGTTACTTATGACAATTGGCATTAAGATTTGACGACGGTTCATTTTAATAAACCGGATGATGGATATTTTGCATGACTAGTTTTCTGGAATTTATTTACTCCTTGAAGATAAAAACACTTCAACTGGCAATATTACCTGTCGTAGAATATGAATCAAACAAAAGCTTTGTTTATTTATTTTTAGGTGGAAAAGGATTTTCTAAGATAAAACGTGCGCCAGCCTACACATTTGGCCACCTCACCCCGACTACCATAGCGAAACCCGCAGCCAAGCCCAACGCGCCCCTGCTCAACGTCCAGGGTTTGACGAGGAAAGGTAACAACTTCTTCGTGCCATTAAAGTTACTATAATCGGCGCGTTAGCAACTGAGTCGTGTGGCCATAATGTCTATAGAGATTCGAATAAACAGCGCGACGCTTTACCGGTAAGTGCAAGCGAGATAGAGAAGACATGACACTGACACGACTCAGTTGATAACACGTCGACTATAACAAGTCTAGTGTTAGAATTTATGAGTCGCCGCCCGCCATAGCGTCTGACTCCCTTTATATTATTACTTTTAGTAGAGTTTTTTTACATAAGGACATGGGTTCAATTCACCTTAGCACCAAAACCGATGTAGAAATTGAATTTATTGATTTTGGTATTTTCTTTTACAGGTAGGGTTACACCTTTGCTAATTAACCATAACGCATTTCTTGCGCAGCTGCATTAAAAAAAGTAAACTAAAAGGCATGTGTAACTAAACCTGACGCTATATAATCCTATTTAGGTAGGATTTATTATTGAAGAAAACTAATTTATTATTGGTAGACCCAAAGTAATTTGAAAAAGAATAAAGATGATCCTTTTTTTTGACTGATGAGTTAATGTATCTTACGTAATTTTGTACCAGTGAGTTATTTGTATGTTTTTGATCATGCAAAAACAACATTAATTACGCTGATCAAATTAAAACAAGATTAACTTAGTCTGCTACATAATTTCTAACACAAATGAGTCAAACGACCTTTGCAAACATGGTTCAATAAACGTGTACCTCATGCCTTCTATCAAAAATTTGCCATAGGTACTTTATTTCCATCCATTTTTTAGGGACCCAGACATTCTATATTGAATTCTTTGTTTATGATGTGAAAGTAAATTTGATTTGAAACGTAGAAAACAATTCTGTGGATTTTCATTACAAGTTTTTTCTTAACTACAAACCAGGTCAGTACAAGGTGCCCAGCGGAGTGGTGACGCCCCAGATCGACCCCGTAGAAGGGCGGGGCAAGGTGCCAGGGCCGGCGACGTACGCCCCAGGGTCACAGGTGCAGTATAAGAGGCCCCCGGCGTACACGATGCGGCCTGCGGCGCGCCCGCCCTACCAGCCCTGGGATATGTGGACCCCGCCGCCCAACATGTACTGGCCGCCTGTGACCGGCAAGTAAGTTCAAATACCGTTCGTGTCTTAATACACTTTGAGTTAATTTGAATAGATGGCAGCACTATGTCTAGCGCTCCGGAATATCGATAGTAGACCTCTAAAATCATCTACACTATCGATAGGTCAGTTCTCAGTTTGACAGAAAAGTATATGTATATACTACAATGCTATCGATAGTATTGAAGCTGACTATCGAAATAACTATTGAAATTCTTGCACTAAGGGCAAAGTATCGATAGTATCGATTGTTATTGCTATATTCAGCAGCAATAGCATCGATCTCATCAAAGTGCTTGGATATTGACCTTCGATATTATGCATAGTATTGATATATGTCGATAGTATTGTTTCTATCCTGTCTATAGTGGAGAACGGTTAGGGAGATCTTTGCCCTGCAATTACTGCAATAGAACAGCACAGGTTCTTAATAATAATACAGTATCGATAGGCTGTTCATAGTGGACTATCGAACGGCAACGGTGACTGTATCAAATCTTGTTAATTAAACTCAAATTCACTAATCTTTAGACAACAAAGAAACATCACGAAGTACTAGCTAATTTATAATTCACGGCGGCAATTAAGCCCACTTAAAAGAATCTCTCTACGCAACACGTAATGAGAAAATGTGTCTGTTATTTTCTTTGTCTCCTTCAGGAGTTTCGTTCAACTTTGATATTCTGATAGCAATGATAATTGAGATCTCCTCTTTATAAGACTCGAAAAGCTAACTGCTACAACATCTAAAGTATTACGTTGTAAATTGACAAACAATTAACGCGCTGGAAGTAAAAAGATCTTTCGCCATTCTCTTCCACCGCAGAGTAGTTTAATAATGCGAAACAATTATTTGAAGGAAAGCCCCGGCGTACACTCTCGGCATTACGGCGAAACCTGACAAGATTCCAGATTTCCCGGGGCCCGGCGAACACGAACCTAATTTTAATTTCGTAAAGAAAAACAAACCCGCATTCTCTTTCGGCGAGCCGTTCAAGCGCATCAAAGCGCCGAAGACGCCCGCGCCTAATAGGTATTGCGAGAAAAAGGTACGTTGTTAATTCACATATCAATTAATGTAGCTTTGAAATTAATGAAGACTGTGTGCTGTCATTAAGTCGAGAGGTTTCGTGTCAACAAACATTCATCAAGAAATTACAATCACCTCCCGCTCGGCAATAAATACCCGACTCGACAAAACTGAGGTCTTATCAAGTTTAGCGGTATATTTTTATGTCTAATATTTTTGCCGAAAACAGCATGACAAAGTTGTGTCATAAATTCCTATGTTATTAGATTTTCATTAATCTTACGGCGTAGTATGGAAAATCACCGTATTTCGTAGGACTCGGCTTTTTCAGGACACATAATGTCAATCGGATACAATCATCGTCCTTTTGTATGTAATATCGCCTGCCTTTCGGGAATAAGGAAAATGTATGCGCATCTTAAATGAGGTCTTATTGTCATTTTCAGTTTATGGTGTCCAAGCGTACTACTCCCGCGCCGTCGTTTGGGATCCGCCACACCAAATACCTTGGCGAACAAGCCGTGTATTTAAAACCATCTAAACTTAATTTCCTTAGCAGTGAACTAAGCTGATGAAGATACGTGTTTACTTTATGCTTATTATTTTTATAATGAGTGAGTATTTTTTTAACTCTTTCATTTATTATACTTTATTATGCATCATAAACTTTTTGAGAGAGAGTAGAGTAGGTTGATTTGATAAGTGGATGCGTATTAAACCCTTTTCTTCAAAAACATTATGGCTTTTAAAAGCAATGTATGATGTGTTTCTTGTGCGACATGTATTACTTTGTGTAAGTTTTGAGTAATCATCATCGAATAGTATCAAACTTATTTCATTATTGAGTTAATCCCTCACGTCGTTGTTTATTAACAGTCTTTTGTTTACACTATTCTATGTATGTATTCTATGGATTTATTTTGTTTTTTTATTTGTTCTAACCCAAAATTTGTATGTGCCTACTCAACTCCAAATCTAATGCACGCCCCTGACTGACGGCCGATATGACAATTAATATAATTTACTGGTTTCTTTAAATAACGTGCTCGTTATCTTTAGAAACCAGTAAATTCGTAGTTAGATCCTTCATCAACTAAGTTGCTAGGGTTTTTAACTTGCGAAGTTAAAAACCCTAGCTTCTTGCTTCTTTCGAGCGATGCCTAAATGAGTTAAACTTTACACGAAACTCATTCAAACACTAGTTGAAGGAAGATGGCGCGGATATAACTGCAATTTAATATAACAGCCAAGCAGACACAAGCATTAAAACACGATCAAAGTTAATTTTGCAAAGTTTTATTCAAACTTGGCCAGTTTCACTGATTTGTATGCGCGAAGGATGTTTTACCGGCCACTGACGTAAATACTCTCTAGCTCCTATAGAACCACTTTAAAGTTTGCCTTGTACTTTTTTCTCTGTTCATTTCATATTGTTGTGGACGGTCCATTTTTGTAACAAAGAAATGTAGAAGTTTTAAGGGCATTGTTGCGGTATTTCATCGGTGCGCTTATTTTTCGAATGAACGCTGCAGCAGTGAATGCAAATGTTATTTTGTGAAAAATCACTGTAACATTATGAAATACCTGATAGCATTTTCGAGGGAAAATTAATTTCATATTGCTTTTTTGCACGATTTCAACAGACATTTTTCAAAATATTTTTTTTTACTTATCATTTACAGCGCAAACTGCGAAAAATGTTATTAATTGCAAAATAAGGTAAGGCATAACAGTTGCCAAATATTCTCGAAATCCAACTCAAGGGTCACGTCTGACCAGCAACTGCCGAAACTCTCAAACTTAGGGCTTGAGCCTTCAAATATTCCATTTATCTAATCCGCACTCAATCTAAAACGTAGTCCGGCCGATCTCAATCAAACAGCGTGGATGGAACGTTACAAGTTAAACACATCTCCGTGACTGGGAATGGCGGCCACTGTTGGCTCTCGATGATTACGTTTACGCTGCTCATGCGATCACTTCATTCCCGATATTTGACGAGCAAAGTCAAACATTCATCTACTCCTTACTTATTTGAACTCTAAGATTGTGATGTTAAGCTCCGAGTGGGTTTCGATGCAGGAGTATCATCTTAAAATTCCGCCCTTCTTGGACGGGTGTATTTAAATTTTGAGTTGAATTATCACTTTGTATGATAAGCATTGAAGGGAGGTTGAGATTTGATAAGAATGCAATATGTATAGATAGTATATTCTGTCAAAGATTTCAGAGAGACATTACAAACTTACATCGATAAGATTATATTATGACGATCGACACCTTTAGTAATAGTGGTGTTCATTAGATACTCATTAGTTTTTAGTTTGTAGGACGTACAGTTTACCCTTGGGATAATAGTGTTTGCTCTTTAAATCGGAAAGTATACTATGTAGCTTCAAAATATGCACTCTAAAGTTGGCGAATATTTTAAATAATCTTATTATAACTTTTTTTATCACTGAGTACAATTTAATAACCATTCGATTTAAAATTCAGTTGTTATTTATGTATTTATCTCATTTTAAATTCGTGCAAATTACTATATTACGTTACAAGGAATGTCAAGATTGTTTACAGTATTCGTCAAGCAAAAAAAAATACTGCCTTGAATCGAAAAATATAGGAACACTATGTACCAAAATGATTTCGATAGCGATCAATAAACGCATTCGCCTATTAACCGTCAGCTAAACGGATCGGGTCGCTAACCGCCATGCAAATGGCGGTAAATTAAACGCCCGCGCCGCGTCTGCGTCCCTCGAGTGTGTAATCACCTTAATCGGCCTTGCGACCGCGAGTTTATGTATGCCCTGTGTATTTGCTCGCGCCAAATACTTACAAACATTTTTATTAATTTTAGAAAATATATTCGTGTTCGACGTTTATTCTTTTAACTTGGTTATAAAAAACCGGCCAAGTGCGAGTCGGACTCGCGCACAGAGAGTTCCGTACAAACCTTGAAGGTAAAGTACTGAAGGTATAGTACGTGTATGGGTAATAGGTTAATGAAACTATAAATTTTACGCCCGAACCAATTTCGACAAATATATTATTATTAATTTTTGTGCTATTTACTGTCAGGAGAGGGTTCTGATGAAATAAAAAAACTGAGAAAACTTAAGAATAAATTGGAAAATTTAAAAATACTTACATTCTTAACGGGGCCAGGGCGGATTGGGGTCGAATCAAAGTTCGCTGGGTCCGCTAATATATAATTATATTATAACGCAGTCAATCGAGTTTCAGCATAAATAAATTTAAAAAACATGACTGTCCAAGATAAGTTTGAACTAGTGTTTATAACTAAGCTAGCTGTTTTTGTCTATAAATCTGTGGAGCAATTAACATTTAACTAAATAAGCTGTTAAGTTAAGCAAGAAATATTGTCTCAACAGTTGACAAACCTAATAAAAAAATAAAATAAAATAATAGCTAATAATAAGATATTTAATATAATAATAAGATATTTTCATCGACAATCCAGTACGTTCATCACGAACTAATCTATGTATATCCATTGTATTTGTAGCGTAAACAACACGGCTGTAACAAATTATAACGTTTTTTTACAGCACCATTGTCTTCATTTGTATGGTAATTAATCTTCTTCGACATTTAGCGTCACGGGCTTTGATCACAAAGGAGTGGCCGACCGGTAAAGGGGTCATTCGAGCTTTGTTAGCCCAGGGAGCAAAGAGGGTTTGATCTCTTTGTTTAGTTTTGAAATATCACCCCGGCTACTAACGAGGCCATCCCGTCTAAAAAAACGTTGTATCTTTACTAAGACGCGGACCGTTAATCGATTCGAACTCCCAGACTTTTTCTCGATACAAGATTTCCCTGTAAAATAAAGCCCTGAGGCCTATTCTTCTTGCAAAACGCAAATTCACCGTGTAAAAGTTCAAATCGATTTCGGTAACAAATCGCTTGGGGATTTATTGCGGAACATTATTTTGATTAATTGGATCCTACTAAGCACTTATTTACAATGACTATACTGTTCCTGGCAGGTTTATTTCTGATTAATGTCTGTCTTGATTCGGTTATTAACCTCCACCTAAAGGTTACCAACTATAGCATACACTGCATTATAAGCGCTTTTAGGAGTGTTTTGTAAAAGTGACCGGTGCTCGGTATCGCTTTGAAGAGGTAAATCCGGAACAATGGATCGGTTTAAAAGTGCAAGGGTAAAGGTGCGCCATACATCGCGACTCGCGCGTTCATCACGCGTATCGCGCTGCGGCCGGCCCGCGGCTTAGGGCCCTCGCAAATCATAAAATCATAAGGTACTAGCTTTTGCCGGCGACTTCGTCCGCGTGGAATAGTGACTTCTTTCTCCCATTTTTTACACATTTACCAGTATATCTTTGCTCCTATTGGTCGTAGCGTGATGTTATATAGCCTATAGCCTTCCTCGATAACTGAACTATACAAACCAACACAAAAAGAATTATACAATTCGAACCAGTAGTTTCGGAGATTAGCGCGTTCAAACAAACAAACAAACAAACTCTTCAGCTTTATAATATTAGTATAGATTAACGGTTCGAGTTCACGGAGCTACTTCTTGAGCTACTTTTTGAGCTGATTTTCTAATAATTCAAATAAAATACAGAAAATAAATAAACGAACCGAATAATGGGTCGGTTTAAAAGCGCCAGGGTGAAGTTGCGCCATACAGTGCAGTAGAGACCCCGAAATCTAACGGTATTTGCAGCTCCCGTTCAATTTTCATTGAAAACTTCATTTGTGAAAAAACCTGCACCACTATCGCGCTTAATTATTTTTGAGTGGTTTTCTAAAGAACTGTATATTTTATAAGTACTGGTCCCAAATTCCAGGGTCCAAAAGTAATGGATAGACCTAAAGTTTCCCATCGCTATAATAAGTCAGATATTAGTTCACAAAATGCAAGCTATTATGACAAGTATTTTCCTTATATACCTACTTTGTACCTAAGTGCGTCAGTATCTATATTACCAATAAGTAAGTACTCCATAGTCTATAAGCGTAGCTACTACTACTTACCAACAAGCAACTTCAAGCACCAGAGTAGGTAGGGAGTTTTTAAAACTTACTTGTGACTACAAACTTTGGAAAAGTTGCAGCGCAGAAAAATTAGAAGACCCAACGGCACCTGACCTGAACGCAAAGTTGAATAGTAATTGTTCGCAGTTCGTTTTATTTTAAAGCTTTTAGTTCCATCGCTATTGGAGTAAGTAAAACAAATCGCTCAATTTGTGTTGGCCTTTGCTTCACGCTCATTCATCCGACCGCTATCAAACCTTTATCGACAGATTTATGGAACTTTTTATCGACACCTTGGACAGCTTTTAGCAATCTTTACTATCGATGAGTGACAGTTTTAACGTTTCAATTTGGATGCCAATTTAATCTTTAAATAAAGAACGTTCTAAACTCATTATTCATTTAGGTATAGAAGAATATAAGCCCCGATAACTAAGCCAGTGTAAGCTGTAAGATTCAACAGTAGTGATTTCTTACTAAATGGATTCAACTATCATCTTTTCATGACGTACTCTTTGTACTATTGGTTTTTTGTTGTGTATTCGTCGTCCTACTTGCATAAATCGAATCTCTTGCTCTTAACTTCAAAATTTGCCCTAAACTCCCGTTTCGATATATTGCGCAACAGAATCACGACCATTCAGTATACAGACCTACATTTCGATTTCCGCTTGTTACTTGGCACTTTCGATCGCGTGATGTCAATAAACAACCTTTTCAATGGGAGGAAATTGAATTTTGACTAAATGTAACACCTCACTTGCAGGCGCGACGCAAACTTAATTCAACTGCGAAAATTACCGCTGAAAAATATTCCGACATAAACCGAGACAATAACGTATTGCCAGTTTATTAATTTAAGTTATTATATTTCCCCGTAGACACCGCAATCGTGGTATAATACTATTTGTCAAGCGTTCATAGGCTTATTGTGTGAGGGGTAAAGCTCAACAACCTATTTGCATTTCTCATTTTCACCCCTCTTTCGACACTCCCTGGAGTACAATTCCACTCTGCGCTGCGAAGAATGTTTTACGTTTCATATGTACACTGACGACTAGAAGGAGTCTAATACTAGAACAATCTCTCGACAGATTGATTAGGATCAACTCTGGGGAAGGTTAATAGGATTTCTGCGCTAATTATGAATCCAATAAATACTAATTGTGCTCCTTCGCGGCGGGACTGGAACTAACGTAATATTGTTTACGCGTTATTTAATCTCAACCCTACAATATCGAACAGCGAGAAGAAAAGCAATAAAACGCCTATTTATTTCAAAGCCAACAAGGCTCGCAGTAATGAAATTCCTCGCGAAATATTAACGCATTTTTTCCAACAAAGAGGTGATGTATTATCAGGATGAAACCACCCGGTACTTTGTTGTATCGCTACATTTTTACTTTATAGATGAGTGGCTATTAAGAGGCGAATTTCCGCTAGCAGTCATTTGCAATCGTAACTTCGATAGGAAGGATGTACTTATTTTTCAATTGGTATTTCGCGGTTTACTCTTTGATGCCTTTGCTGTTTTGTTTGTTTTGTGAATTGTACCGGAAAACTCGCCACGTCATTATCTTTTTCGGTTACTTTTATTGCTACAGTCAATGATACGCTGCAGTAGTCCTATCATCATACTGCGTAGAACGAGAACTACTTAACATAAGACAGAGTTCGATTTACAATCTAACGAATTAATCACTCACTCTTACTCAACCGACATCTGGCACATACATAAAACACATCAAGGCTTTGTCGACGATAATAATTTAGGGGATTCCAATTCTTTCAGGACTTATGTATCCGAAAGCAAAGTCACGTGAGATCGTTTTATAAATCTAGCGCTATTTATTCATCGGAATCCCTACAAATTACATGGGGCTGTAACTGGCATCGAAACAATCAGAACCGATGATCCAGGCCGTGTTATGCAAATCCCGGCTTTGTCTCTAACAATCCGTAGTAGCGGCATCTGCCGAAGTCGCGCGAAACAAGCTCGATTGGGTAGACATTTTGTTTGTATTGTAGATTGCTTTTATTGTTATAGCGGAGCGTTTGAACTTTGGGACATCAACATTAGCTACGAAAATAAACTGACTCGCCGTAAACATGTAGACTCATTGTTGTTTATTGCCCCGATGTCAACGTGCCGATTTGCGGCTCGAATCTTATTTAGATTCTACGCCCACAAACCCTTTGCTTTCTTATGAATCACAACGATTTAAGTGTAGGTAAACATCACAAATAAAGAATCTCAAAAAGTAAAGCCTAAAAGTTCTATGATCTAAACATGAGGTGACAACCACAAAATTGTACGATAATTATAGTTTCACATTCACGAAGTTATTACTCTCATTTATACATTACTTACGTTATAATATTTTTTATATTAATATAAGCTTCACCTTTGTAGTCAATATCATGTATTTATTGACGCTATTTTTGTGTAGAGTGGCTGGTAATTTCTTAGTGATTCCATAACAATCAGTTGCTGTTGGACGATATTAAAACCACACATTAATCGGATTCCGCAATCGCTTTGTCGGTAAAATAACATTTCAGTACTTGTCATTTGCATTGACTAATATAGTGCACGGCGTACAACCCCAATTTCAAAGAATAACCGCAAATCGATGCACTGTAAAGCCGTTTGGCACAGGCCTTTGCCTGTCTGTGTATGTGTGTCTCTATAGACACCTTGAAATCAAAACATTAAATCTTCGGTAGGAGATCATCGTTTATTTTCTAAGAGATATAAATAAAAAATCTTCAGACACTATCGTGTGTGATATCATTTAAAAGGCATTTTTATTATTAAATTAAAACAAAAGTAATTTTCCTAAACATACCATGTTCGGGCTCCTCCTGACGCGACGTGGCTAATGTTTTGCTTGTACAAAATACTACAAGTGATACGTATCTGCTTGGTTTCTAGCCTCAAGCAAGCAATTTTGGAAAATATTTTAATTGTTTATTTTAAAGTCATTTTTAATTTTACAAACGAACACGGCTCTAGAAATTTAATGATGTGGTATAATTTGAGAACCTCCTTTAAAAACTGCTTTCTTGCCGAAGATTTTTTTATATGTTAATGTTATGTTTTATTGGTCAATAAAACCACACATATTATTCATCTGTGGTTTTATTGTGTCAAACGGCTCGTGGCTAAACTGTACATCGCTCCCACTATAAGCTGCATTTCCGAATAGCGATTACATCTTTGAATTGATTATCAAACACTACCGTCTGTAGTGTTTGTAGTGGTATCTATAGTTAAATAGACACACACCCCGAGACGTCGTGTATCTACTCGTATTTGACTGGCCGCATGGGATGCTACGTTAGTGACACAGTCTCCAGTTGTCTATGGTCATCATAACACGAGAGCCGGGGGCAAGAGTGGACGTAGGCTATCGCCGTTTGTGCTTGTTTATAAGGCGAGCCGGTGTTTAGAGTCCCTTAAACTAGGCTTCGTCGAGACGGAAAACGTTTGCATCAATATAAAACCAACACAAAGCGCCTTGAATAGTAAAAGACAACAGCTCACTTCCACGTTTATCCAAGCAACTACTTCAAGATCTCAAGTTAAAAGCATACATAGATTGAGGTCGCGTTTTATTACACCAGAAAACAACTAACGTAAACCTTCTCTTAACCTGAAGAGCGTGACTTGCAAGCGAGTAGATGTGAAAAGCGGTCGACCGTGGTATAGCGGTAACTCCTGTAACAGATTGACTCGTCGTGTAAAATAAAATCTTACCAGCCAGCGTTCCACTCGAGGTAGCGATACCTTTTTACATGCGAATGCACTGCACACGTGATGACATACATGATAGGTATAAGTGTTTGTGTATCATGAGGAAGTCAACAATGGGGCGCGGCGGAGAGTCGTCTCGCGTGCCGCGGGGCTGGCAATGAGTGCTTGTCACTTTCCCACAAATCACGAGAGTGTGCACACCGTACATTCTCTTTGTATCTAGTATAAGAGTATCTTGTGTTGAGAGCACGGGGAAAAGATTTTGAGAACAAAAAACTTACTTGTACCTTACAGCTTCTACCACGTAGTTTTATAGAGCACATTTTGAATCATACCAATAAATTGTTATTTCTGTCTCCGCTTTAAATATGAACAAGTACGTCGAAAATATACATATACAGGGTGTTGTTCAGGGCAGGCCAGGGCATTACTAATATAGCGGGCGAGTAAAAACTATGAACACCAGTCGCCTACTCGTAGCTTACTAGCTACGGCGTAGTATTTCGTAGGTACACGCGAGCTGCGCACGAGGGTGCGAGTTTCCCCATACATTTTAAATTTTTTTAGGAGTTTGTGAAGAGGTTTTCTCTTATAAAACTTGCTTATAATTTAAAGAAAATACTTTTTTAGAATAAGCATATCTCATATTATCATCCCTGAGTCGCTCGTTGCTGACCAAAACAACACCCTATATGATCCACCGAATGCACGTAGAATGGAATCGCGTCGAAATGTTCCTACCTAGAGTTTGAATGACACTCAACATCATTTAATTTCCTCCGCTTTTGTATTGGTGCTCTGAATCTTTATGAGAGGTTGCATTGTATAAATATCCGAGTGAGGTATAGTATGATGGAAATGATGCAAAGATTTGTATACTTATCCTCCAAGTCTTTTGATCTTTATCTATGCGTTCGTTAATCATTTAAGGTTCGAATCCCACTCGAAGGTATCATAGAAAGGTAACGCAACAAATTGGTACGTAAGTACTAATACAATTATTTATCCTGTTACGTTATTAGTATTGATTAGTGCAAGCACATCGAAATCATTGAATGCGTGCTGAACTATTGAATATCGTCCGGGTGGCTATTAGGCCGATTAGTGAACACACGCAAAGTGAATTTCACAGGCCACTTGCGCCGCGTCCACCCACATGAATTAAGTTTTCGGTTCCAACCAAAATCGTCTCCAAGCTTAAGCTTCGTGTTTACGTAAACAGGTGTAAAATGGATCGTTATGCGGCCAAATTACCATAATGTTTGTTGTCGAAATATTCGCTCGCCGAAACGGAATATGTAATGAGTGGGTCGAGTCAGCCGGCAGATTTTGCACGTTTATACGGCTTGATGTTCGCTAAAGGTGAACCAGTAATTTTATGCAGTCATAAATTTAATTTATACTTTATTCACAGGATTAAGTCGAACGCACGCGGACTGAACCGGCGTTTCGCTCGTGAAATGTAAGCGAAGTAATAATGAAGACAAATTACGTAGCGTAGGTATATTACGTGTTTCTGTGAATCGAAAACAGTAATGATATTGATCTCTAAATGTTCAGTGATAAGGTTTCGATAGCGATGACTTGTTTTGCAGTAAGAACTGTACATTTGTAGGGCGGCTGGCTTGCATCCAGCCGTGGGCGCCGGCGAACTTCGAATGAAAACCAATCACTAACATTTTCTGCCCCAGTTATAGAAGCTTAAATATGCTTAATATTCCAGCACTGGAAGTAGGATTTAAGATCGCTTTAATTAATTCATTCGGATTATAAACTCCGTGAAAAGTTTGTAAATTCTCATAAAGCAAAAGAGATAATACTGAGAATATTTTGAAACTGAATTTCATTCAAAAGTAGACTCATTTTTTATTTGTCATTATTATTGTTGAATTGAATTGCATTAAAAGTTTAGTCAGTAAGTATCTACATTTTTTTTTTCAAATACATACTCTTATGATAGAAGAATTTCTATCTATCGTGCGAACTGCAACACTGCTCAAACAGTTTTCCAACAAGCAGTGCTGCGGGAAAACTTACGTATTCTTATTAGTTCAAAAACAAAGTTTATCAAATTTTAACTCCGCTAAAGGCATTATGTTCGCTCGAACTAACGCACAATCAGACTGGCTTTAAGCCAGATCTGTGTACACGATAACTGGGGTTTGCATTTAGAGCGAGCCCAACTCATGCCTAATTTATGTTAGAGTTAAGTAGGCATAGCCTCTGCCGCGACTCTGTACAGGATTGAACACTAACATAATCATCATAAACAGTTTTAGCTCAAGAAATATACGCCCTGATACAAAAGAAGGTGGCTAAGTTACTTTAGTAGTCTTTTTATGGCAGGATAAGGACCTGAGGGAAACGGGACGAAATCCGTCAATACGATCATCGTTTAGCAGATTTGTAGCATTTTTTGTATGCAATCTTTACTACGAAATGCTTCGGATCGATCGTTTTTCGTAGAAGTCTTCTGCGCTCTTTATCTATACTAATTTTATAAAGCTGAAGAATTTGTTTGTTTGTTTGTTTGTTTGAACGCGCTAATCTCCGAAACTACTGGTTCGAATTGAATAATTATTTTTGTGTTGGATAGTCCAGTTATCGAGGAAGGCTATAGGCTATATAACATCACGCTACGACCAATAGGAGCAAAGATATAGTGGTAAATGTGTGAAAAACGGGCGAAAGAAGTAACTATTCCACGCGGACGAAGTCGCGGGAAAAAGCTAGTACTATATAGTGATGTATTCGGTCGCAAGCATACGTATACGTGCAGATAGATAAATACAACTTTCTAATCATTATTCTGCTATACAACATTGTTTAGATGATAATATAAGTACTAGTACCTATGTATAATGCTTTTTAATTATGTTCAATTGTTTAGATACAATAGAACCGACTGGACGTTTCAAAATACCATCGAATATTTAATAAGTACCAGTTAGGTCCTATAACAATGTTAGCGGCAACTGAATATTAAACACTTTTTATAAGGTCCGTCTATCCTAAAACAACTTGAGTATTCTAAGTAAAGTGGCTCAAATTGAACTACAAACTTCGGGTTTATGATTTCCAACCCATCACTTAATTTGCGCGACTTGGACCTGAAAGTTAGATTAGTTAGTTCCTATCTATAATACGACTACGAGTATAGCTTATTTGAACACTCCAAGTATTTCGATCAAAACCGTTTGCTTAAAGAGCCAATGAAACGCCAACGAATTGCTCGTAGATCATAAATAACTTTGATTTAGTAGATCGCATCGTCGGCATCCGTAAATTTAAACTACTTATTTATTGTTGTTTTGTTAAAGTGGGTGAGACTCAAAAATACTACGAGTAGAACCTATAGGCGTAGCGCATTAGCGCTGTTTGATATACTATGTTCCATACAGACGGTTTCTTGGAAGAAACGCTTATGAAACCTATCACCGCACAAACATATCCGCGCCGTGCAAATAAGCCTGAGTATTTATTTAATTTTAGTAGATCTGCGCACTTAAGCCACAAGCGCCCCTCGCGGAACTTCAGATATTGTTGATACGGTAAGCTGTGCGAATCAACTGCTAATACCCACTACCCAAATAGATTGCCTTGCCCCGATCGATATCGAAACGAGATCAACAAGTGAGAAAACTCTTAATTACTTTTATTCGAGGTGCGAGCGTCTTGGAAACATTGGACGTAATTAACGGCAAAATAAGATTAGTGCCTTATATTTTGGGAGGTGATTGAAGAATAAACAGGTAGGTAGTAGGTACTGCCACAGAACGTCTCTTGTTTGTGTCTCTCAATTAAATATCTTATTTTAGGAAACGTCATTTAAGACTGCACCAATCTAATAAAAAATACACTTTGTATAGCCAAGACAGGACATGCTTGGTTTTGATATGGTAAACTTTCTCCAGTAGCCCAGCCATTACCGCCATGGAAATACTTATTCTTTTGCTCTTTCACTATATTATTTATACGCATTTCACTGCATGTCTATTGTATCTTTATCCAGCAGAGCACTCGAAGCGCAGCGCAGTTCCTCAAAGTTAAATTGCGACCGCTAGGAAACTCCGAAACTCTTATCACCGGTTCTCACAGAAAGATCCCGGTCGAAGTCCGCGAGCCAGCCCAGCACGTCTGCCGAACAATAAGACCGAGTACCCACCTGGGCCACATACTTTCCAGCTAACATAAAACTAAATTGAAAAAAGTTTGAAGTTCAAATGAAACTTGAAAATGTTTAGGATCTCACTTCTTCTATAAAATGCATTAACAATAAACATTACATGCGTTTATCCCTTAAAACCTTCACCTTCCTAGTTCCACCTACGAAAGATGACAGGCGCAAGAATATATATAGAGCACATTAATCACATGCACCCTTTGAAATGTGAATGTCTAAACATCCTGAAACAAATTGTTGCTAATATTTCATGATGAGCAGGCTACTCATTTTCCCCCTTGCTTTCCCAAATTTTTGCAAAACTCATAATGCCTACTCACAAACATTTGCCCTTTGTGGATTTCAGTCTTTGTAGTAATATCATCATGTCTGCAATCTGCTACAATAGGAATACTTATCTACCAAATAACTACATCCACGTCTTGGGAATACGGATTCATTATAATTTTCAAACATTGTTGGTGTGTGACTCCCTAGACCACAGCACTTATTTAAAGTTTAGCAACCCAACTCAATTGTCTGCAGCCGACACGAATACGATACCTTTTATCATCATTGACATAATTCACAGAACTGACCGCACTCCGGTTAACACGCTTTCGCGATTAAGTCGGAGTTAGGAAAAAACAAGTCGAAAAATATGTGCGGAGGTATTGGTCAGTTTTCCTCTCGGCTGAAGAGGGCGAAAATACCTGCGTCACGTTAACTGCCGCTATAAATCTTGACGACTTCCGAGGAGATTTCTCCTCGGGACGCCGACTCTTAGAAACTTTTAGTACGCGTGCTCGAGACAGCGGCCCGCGCTGTCGAGTGCTTCTGAGGATTTTTGCCAAATTATGGGTGAATACTGAGTACTACCTACCTACTCCTCACTCCGTGCCATTGTGCGTCTCGGCATCCGAGGAAATTAAATATTGTAACTCCGGTCTATTTTGAAGCCACTAAAAACCTACTGAATTACTGAAGAAACCCATTCTTTACAGCAGTGTATCGTGCAGCTCATTTGAGGAGACCCTTAACATTTATGTATTTATTTACAACATAACATTGATAAAATGGATATAACAACTGCATAGCGCCCTAAGTAGCACATATATACTACTTACAAGAGATAGATAGAGCTAGATAGATAGCTTCTTCAAAGCTGATTTAAAAAGATGAGTTAATTAAAAGCTGTTTTAGGTAAGCAATGTTTCTCTAATTACAAGACAATAAATTACAGTGATGAATATTCTGCAATATTAACATAAATTTCGCGTAAAATGCTTACAAAATCAGTAACGACGTGGTTTAGCAGACGACACAGCTCCAGTGTGCCACATTTCCCGTTTCAGTACAAATTTCTATTACTCGGCCCCCAATATTATGCAAATACGAGGTTATAATATTTAATTGCGGCGGCACTGCGGTCGCGCCGTAAAAACAAATCCCGGAACCATCCCCAAACGTTAAAAGTTTCATTTTTCCTGTTTTTATTTGTCGTCACCTAGAGACTTGTTTATTGCCAAATTTACCTAATTGATGAAATGGGTGATAGAAATTTTAACTTCTAAGCTTACTTCTAAGGTCCAGTTTCGGTTGCGATAGTTAACGTTTATTTAGTGTTTAGAAGAAAAATATACCTGAACCAATGGTCATTAAAATAGCCATCCTGACATTTGGCTAAGGTATTTTTTCTTCAAAACACGCACAATTGTATTGTATAAGTATTCTCCCGCTAATAACGACATTTACCATTAGTTGAATTGAATAACGATCACGAAACCGAGCCTAAAGGTGCCCGTTGCATCGTACTTTAAGTTCAAACACCCAAGTAGCTGGTACCTACACTATTTGATCAGCATTATCAATTTACATTACAAAAGTACGTCCTTCGCATTAACAAAAGATTCAAATCTCAGTCTAGACTTAAGTAATGCCGCTAATTAGTTTCAAATAATACAAATACAAAATGGCTGAATTCAAGACAATTATAAATTCCTTTGAATGTAATAAATTCATATTAATGCACCTTAGTAAGTTAAATATTCAAGAGATTTTGTGTGTAGATCGTGATGTTCTGTCAAAAATAACAATAGGTGAAGTGAAGTGTTGACTTAAAGTCAGTAAATTAAAACTTCATGGTGTGGTGGAGAAGCTTCTTTTTAACCCCTGTTCTCACTCCCCCTTATTTATTTACGTACCTACATTGTAAACAGCTATTGATAAATTTTAAAAAAACACGTTAAGGATAGGTAATAATTAGGTTCAAAGCATTAAACTCGTATGAAGTATAGTTTTCCTGGGATAACAAAATAAAGGTCAGCATCCTAGCTCACACACTTACATAGAACTTCTCGTATATTCAGATTAGGTTGGTACTATGAAAACACAAAGATGAAATGGAAAAATATACAATAGAGCCAATCCTCTTTTACCAGGAGTGTGGAGGTGAAGAAAACGACCTTTTTGCTGAATCATCAAACGTTGCAGACTCGACGCTCACAGAATATGAATAATTTAGTTGTCCAAATGTCATCTGAATATTCAGGGAGCTCTGCGTCAAAGGAAAAATGCCGGGCCCAAGGTCGCCCCACAATGGCCCGCTCTACCTACCAAACTACCTACTATGTGGTCCGAGCTAAAGTGAGTACCTTTTAAGATATGTATGTAGTAGGTGCTCGTAGTAGAGCTCTTGTAGTAACAGAGACAGTAATATGAATATGACAAATGTACGTGCTCAATTTAAATGATGGTATAATAGTGTTGCTTACATGAAAGTTTACGGCTGTGACCTGAGTATCAGCATTCTTCCGGCGGTGCAAGTCTCAACAAGGTTCTAACTGCCAAACACAAGGTGGTGCTCAAAGAATTTTGACTGAGGAAAAACTCGTATTGGAATTAAAGTCAAAAAATACAGATAATATATATATGCGATTTATTAAAGATATAGTACATAAGTGAAAAGTATGTTTGTAGCAGAAAATCGGACGCTTGAACTTATCAGGGCGAAATGTCAAAAATTTCAGCTTTCAGACTATGGCCGCTGGAACTACTAATTCATTGTCATTCCTATAAATTCAAAATATCTATATAAGGTCAAATCATTTTAAGTGATAATATTTTAACAGTGGCTTTGTATACATCATAGAAACAGGACACTATCATTATTTTTTGGAAAATCGAGATTTTAATTTTTATTATTTTCTTTAACATAGACAGTATTATTTTTTAAAACAGCACCCTGAAAATTTTTAAAGTTATCTACGTCATCGGCTTTGCTTCTCTCAATTTAATGCCCAAACCTTCTTTTTCTCTAATCTTAGCCTTAATTAATTAAAAAAATAAATCTGAAAAAAAATATTACCTTAGTCTCCAATTTTCTCAAAAACTAGCGGATAAAAACCCAAAGTCTTTTCTACAAAAAATGATTAATTTATTGTGCTGAATCGTCCCTTTAAATATTATCACTTAAAACGAGGTGACCTTATATATTATACAACAGAGGTT
The DNA here is from genome assembly GCA_963584085.1 of Pyrausta aurata. Classification (NCBI taxonomy): domain Eukaryota; kingdom Metazoa; phylum Arthropoda; class Insecta; order Lepidoptera; family Crambidae; genus Pyrausta; species Pyrausta aurata. The sequence goes on along the minus strand of OY757252.1, from coordinate 10,619,008 downwards.
ATTATCATCATAATCAAGTATTGTAAATTTTAGCTAGGCAATAAATAGTCTAAAAATATTTTTTCTCCAGAGCATTGCGTAGAGCCGTGCGAAACATGGTTACCCATTATTGACCTAAAGTATCTTTATACAATAATACACATCACTTTATTATTCATTCACATTAGTTCAAAATAGCGTTTAGACATGACTCGCTCACGGATTGTTATTTTAGCTCAACAGTCGCAATGAAAAATACATGGCCTGTCCGTGCATTATGCTAAAAGCGCTTTACGCGGGAATGCACTCAGCGCAGCGTGTCGACTGTCGGCCTTCACCTGTCCGAGGGTCAGCTGATCCGAAATAGTTCGCGTGGACTGCCCCTGCTTCACCTCATCCTCATATGATCTGACAAATGAAGCTTTTATAATTCGAATAGTACCAGTGCCTCTTTTTTTGACTCACTCGCGACAATATCCTAGTGATTTTCGTTCGATAAGCACAAGAAAATAAACGAAAAATATGCTAAAAAAAGAATAGTTACAAATTTGAGCAATCTTTTACATCACTGCCGTATATGGATTTCAACGGATATGCAATTAAAAATCGTACATTAATCAAAGAAAATCACACGGTATATTAAAAATCGTACATTAATCAAAGAAAATCACACGGTATATTAAAAAGGCCTATTATTTACTGAAGTTAAGTAAACTACGAGTACTATTTGCAATTTTTTTACATAATCTTTAAAAAACTAATGCCTGGCTCTGCGCACGAGATAGTAGGTATCACTTTACGACGAATTGAAACAATCGTTTTGGCACATTAATCGTTATTTTATGTATCATTATGTAATTTACTGTTTTGTTGTATGTTACTATATTTTCAGCAATACATAGTATTTTTCTCAGTAGCTAGCTACCAGTACCTACCTACCTATTAATAGTAATTCGCTTATGTACACATATAAGGTCAAATCATTTTAAGTGATAATATTTTAACAGTGGCTTAGTCATCATAGAAACGGGGTACTATCATTTTTTTTTTTGGAAAATAAAGATTTTAATTTTTATTATTTTCTTTAAGATAGACTATATTATTTTTTTAAACAGCACCCTGGCAATTTAAGAAGTTATCTACGTCGTCGGTTTTGCCTCTCTCTATTCAATGCCCAAACCGTCTTTTTCTTTAATCTTAGCCTTAATTAATTTAAAAAAAAACTTAAAAAGATAATACCTTAGTCTTCAATTTTCTCAAAAACTAGCGAATAAAAACCCAAAGTGTTTTCTACAAAAAAATATTAATTTATGGGTAGTATTTAAACGAGCGACTGTAAATTAATGTTTTAAGTGTCAAAAATACTTAATTTGGGTTATAGAATTACTAAGTGAGCGACTGAGTGTGATTGACGAGAAATCAACAGATCAGCAACTTACAAAGAATAATTTGAGTTACTTTAAATGCAAAATGAGAAGCTTCATAACATATAAGCGAACTAATTTTTGATTGAGTGTCAACATTACGTCCTGCATTTTTTTCAATATTTAGCAAATGGATTTTTCAAACTGAGCGGTATTTAATCTTAAATGAAGTGTTTCGAATGCTAAAACTACTTTGTAAAATACTAATCTGAGTAGCGTATTATGAGGCCACATTTAAATAAAAAATCAACTTATGAAATTACTATTTGAAGACACACTTAATATATTATTAGCGAAGAAACAGACGGACATGGCGAAACTTTATGGGTTCCGTTGGACTACGAAGCCCTAAAAAAGGCACTTCAGTGAATAAAAAAAGTTATTTTCTTATCAATACTATAATTGGTATGAGGGTTGAGGAGCTCTACTACTCATCGTCACAAGTAGATAACTTCTAGCCCGGCCTCGTTTTCATTTTTGTCCAATGGGTATCATTTTTGCTTCCAGTGGTGGTGTTGTTAATAATAATCATAATTAATTAATTTGAGCCGAATTGCTAGACCCAAAACGTGTTTGCATACATATTATAGTTTGCCTAAAATATAAAACATAAGACCTCAAATAGAATATCAGTAACCAATAATCATTAAGACAGCAGCTCACAAAACTTTGCTCAGAGTGAACTTTTTTGTAGTTCGTTATGTAAAACCTCAATTGGAAAAATCGAAAATATCTTAATATTAAAGCTGCCCCCTCTGTATTTGTAGTCGCTCAGTTAGAAATTTAGTCGCTCGGATAGTATTTTTATATCTGAAATGGATTTAACAAAGCCCACTTGTTGTAAGCTCGTTCTGGATTTTATTATTAATCAATATTCGTCGTTAGTTTAGTTAATTATTCGCTTACTCAAATTCATACCGCTCAAGTAATTAAAACAGTATGTCATCATCAGTCGCCAAGTTATTTTTTATTCGCTCGTTTTATTATTCCCCTTATTATTGTGCTGAACCGGCCCTTTAAATACTATCACTTAAAACGAGGTGACCTTATATAAGATGTCAATTTTATTTATTGGATGAGTCCATAATGCGGGACTCCAACCAACAGCGGGTAAGTGTATTTTGATGCAGACACATAAAAGTTCAAGAGTGGCAGCTGTGAGAGGGTAATGGTCTCGAAATAATTCTACACTGAATGGATACAGCCATCGAACTTAAGCGCCGCTTCAAATGTTCCGTTAAAAATTACCGATAGTTGTACGTTAAATCCACGTTTTAACCGATAGTCAAGTAAATATGCGAAAAATCGTTTACTGAAGTGAAATGAGTGATATAGTTCATTGGGAGTCGAAGATTTGCATTACTCATTTAGTTCAGTAGTTCTACTATCACAATATCAATCACTACTTCACATTCATTCAGCTCAATTGTCAATGTATCGTGTACGGAACTATTCTTATGTCAAAAATATAGATATATATATAAATATATATATAAGACGTCGGCGGGTTAGAATTACAATTTTAAAACTGTTATCTGTCAAATTACATACAATACATCCTACTACTATTATAAAGGCGAAAGTTTGTAAGTATGGATGTATGGATGTATGGATGTATGGATGTATGGATGTTTGTTACTCTTTCACGTAAAAACTACTGAATGGATTTGAATGAAACTTTACCACAATATAGCTTATACATCAGAATAACATATAGGCTACAATTTTTGAGGTTTCTAATGTGAGGTCGTAAAAAAACACATTTTTTGCGCTACTAGACGGGACGAACCTGAAGTCCACGCGAACGAAGTCGCGGGCAAAAGCAAGTATTACATACAACTGTCTCGCTGAACTACTGAGGCGTATTGGACTATAGTGAACGAGTGAATGAAAGAACTAAATTGCTGAAGTACTTCAATTGAAGCATTTATTCAGGAACTACCCAACTCTAATGCGAAATAATTTTACCAAAAGTTTATGTATTTCATGAATATAACATTATATTTGATTTACGCTTTAGATACATAAATACTTATTTGAGATATTTGTAAGCTTGAAGCAAGTTAATCTTCCGAGCAATATTAAACGTTAAAATCTGTTAAAAATATTACCTAAGCAATACCGTTAGCAGCCAAAAACCGGCCGAGCGCGAGTCAGACCCGCGCGCACTGAGGGTTCCGTACCACCCTAAAATTGAATTCGGAATCCACTTACGAAAATCCCTAGCGAAAATATCACAATATTTTTTGACAGCAAAAATAATTTTGTTTTTCATAGTGATTGTATGAAATAGAAAGTTATATTTGCGGTTGGTGAAAATGTGCTGAAGAATAAAGTGGCTGTGACATACGGACGGACAGACAGTTTTTGCCATTCGGGTACGGAACCCCAAAAAGTGCTTAACGGACTAGACTGTATTAATTACAGAGCACGAAGTAAGAAGTACATACGAAAGTTGATTGCAAAAGTTCCACTAGGTGTTAGGCACTTTTATTAAGAAGTACGGTAATAATGAAGGAAAGAAAATGAAAGAAGTGTTACGAACGGGTTATAACTTGAGCAGGCCCTGTGAATGTAATCAATACATGGTAGGTTCCGTTCACTTCATCGAGGAAAATGTGATGGAAATATTCGATACAGGAGTAAATATAGGTACAGTTGTATGAATGTCAATTCTTCATTATGATGTATTTGTATGATCTTAGGATCTATAAAAATAAGGTAATTAAAAAATGAGAAGACATAATTGTGGTTTTTGATAAAAAGCATCTAGGTATCAGGATCTATACCGAGGTCAAAAAATGATAAAACCTTACTAGTCAATTAAATTAGCTTAAGGTTATAAGGAAATAAAATGTCGCACACCAAAGAAATGCCATGACCGCATCATATATGAAACTTATGTTTGGTCTCCCTTAAATTATAATACAGGTCATGTATAAAGATATAAGTTATTATCTAGCTGCCAAGCCAATACTGCGAAATTTCACATAAAGTTAATTAAAACGAACTTTTGTTTTTCGTTCTGGCCTTTTAATGGTTTTTCTGTCGCCATTAGACTCGGCTCTTTTACGATTTGCATAGCTTACCTTAACGCCCAACCCTTTTCTTTTTTAAGGTAACTCTGCAGGGAATTTATCTTTCTACCAGAATAATGGTTGCATTTTGGTGCCTTTAAGACCGCTATAAAATTGATACGCATCCCCAAATCCAGTTTATCAAGGGCCATTATTTTTCTAAATATTGTACCAATGGGTTGGGTAAAATGTTACCTAAGTGATTTGTTCCATAAGTTAGCACCTACCGAAATATTCCACCCAGAATTTCCACAAAGACTTTGATTCCTACTATTCCTTTGGCTTAATGTCTACATACATATGTATGTCAAATCTGTGGGTGTCTTGATTATCAAAGATAATTCTCCTTGAGCTGTTAAACATGCCTTATTAAAGGGGTGACCCCATGCCTACATAACTGTCAAGTCGTTTCAAGGTACACTGCATGCCATACCTCCTTTGTGAATTCAAAATGTAGGTACTAACGTAATGTTCCTTGGCAGATCAAGGAACCAGTGTAATCGCTCTGAGTGGGACTCCACCACAAATAAAGTCTATACAGTTGGCACTCGTGGTTGGTGGTACTCGTAGCGCAGGTTTGTCGCTTGCCTTGCAATCACCTCTCCGCCAATTCGCACTGAACCCGCGTGGTATCCTTTGCCCATCAGAAGGATTTACAGGCAAACTTAACGGAATGTCGAATCAATCCCGGTAGGTCCTACCTCATATCATGTAAATTAAACATTATCATCATCATTATCATCATCAGCCAAAGGACGTCCACTGCTGAACATAGGCCTCCCTCATAGATTTCCACAGCGACCAGTTGTGAGCGGTCGGCATCTAGTGTGATCCTGCAATCTTTACAAGGTCCTCTGTCCATCTTGTCGGTGGACGTACAACTCTGCGCCATTGGTCGAAGGGTCTCCAATCTAGGACTTTTCTGCCTCAACGGCCATCAGTTCTACGCGCTATGTGCCCTGCCCACTGCCACTTGAGCTTACTGATTCGCAGGGCTTTGTCCGTTACCTTAGTTCTTCTACGTATCTCCTCGTTTCTGTAGATTTCGTAGAGAAACACCTAGAATAGCCCTCTCCATCACTCGTTGTGTGATTTTGAGCCCATGAGCCCTTTATGAGGCCCATAGTTAGAGACCACGTTTCGGATCCATATGTCATCACAGTAAATGAAACAGTACTACTTGATTTCAACGGTTTATGTTCAGAGTACCTATTAATTACCAGAACATAGCGCTGCAGTGACTTGAATCCAATAAGACTCGGCTTTTGCAGGTGGCCCCTCTTACCTTGCCGAGCCGTTACGTCTTAATTTTGAAAGACTTCATCCACTTACGAACGCTATCTATATATATATAAGAAAGTCGTGTTAGTTACACCACTTATAACTCAAGAACGGCTGAACCGATTTAGCTGAAAATTGGCAGGGAGGTAGTTTAGAGCCAGGAAAAGGACAAAGGATACTTTTTATCCCGTTAGACGGGGCCGGGGCTGGGGTGGGATGGGGCCGGGGCGAAACGGTGGGGATGTAGCTTAGAACCAGGAGAAGGACATAGGTTCCTTTTTATCCCGTTAAACGGGGCCGGGGCTGGGGCGGGACGGGGCCGGGGCGAAACAAAGTTCGCTGGGACCGCTAGTTTAATATAAATAGTAGGTATAAAATTCCCATTTCAACAATATTTCAATGACTATTGAGTTGCTACGAAGATTGCTACTACAAAATATAGATATTATTTTGTGTTGCAAGTTGCAACGTTCGATGCCATCCGAACCTACGTTCGGTATATAAAAGTCAAGTAGAATAATCTAGTTATAAGTGCAGCTGGTGAAGTAAAAATAAAGACAAAATTATTTCCATGGTCGTCGTAACCAGCCAAATGCTCGTGGAGTGCTTCTATATCCCCTCAATTGTGTCTTGGCCCTTAGCCACGACGTTAGATGGAATTTGTTTCCTTCAAAAGCTTTAGCTCCTCTTAGCATTAGGTACTGAGTTTATGGTATCATTTATTCGTTTGTAACAAAAAGCTAAGTGATTCAGATCTGAGACGCTTTCGATTCATTAGTTTACGTTTACAGATTGAATTAACATTATTTTAGCATAATTGAACGGGACTCGGGAGTCAGTTTACCTAAATTCAGTATTATTCTTATTAGATTAAGCATTATTTATACCAATTTTAGTATCAATGCAGAGGTTGAGAATTAATCACGACATTCACGACTAATTATATTCCACATATATACCCTGTAAATAAAAAACTTTCTTACTTATAGTAAGAAAGTATCGATATCGGTTTCGTAATCGATACCAGCGGTTTTGCGGATTGTAAAGTAAAATACCGAAATCAAATATTGGAATTATGGCTATTTTAATGACTAAAAGTAATTATTTAACCAATGGTAACGACTTTAACCATTTGTTGAGTTAACCATCGATCTCGAAACCGGCCCTAAGTAACAAACCTTTATCATATTTCACAAGATCGAAGTAAATACATGCCCGGCAACGTAATATAGTAACGAAAATGTATGTTGATGACGACATATATTATCAAAAGGTTGAGAACTGAGAGATTATTAAAATTATACGGGCACGGAGATGGGTCGGGTCGGTGGCTCTAATTAGCGAAGTAATGAATATGTAATACGTGCCATATAATTGAATTACCTTGAAAGTAGTAATTGGATGCAGGTTCACGCTCCGCAGGCGGCGTTGGTTAGAGAGCTGCACCGTACACACGAACACACTGCTAATGGATGCAGTGGCCTTAGTCTGATAGAAGCTATGAATCAATCAAAACATATTCACGCTGGCCATATCAAATATGAAAGTAATTGTTTATGAAATTAACATGTGCTGTCATTATGGTAACACCAACCAATCTAAACCCCGAAAACAACACGTAATTTCAGTATGAGACAACTGTCTAATATAGGAGCCTATCTAAACCTATTCTAATTACGAAAATAATGCGCGCAAGACTCGACATAGTTCCCTGTAAAACCACTAGGTGGCGCTCGAAAAATGCTGAGACAAAATTGGTATTTTCGTGTATTTATTGGTTGAGAGTAATTTTTCAATTAAGCTTAAAAAATTACAAATATTTTTTAAAATTTATTAAAGATTTAGTTACGTAACTTAGAAGGATATTCGATGGAGCAGAAAATCAGAATATTGAAATTGACTATGCGAAATGTCAAACATGTTGCTTCAGACTTCCTGCACTATGGCATTCAAATCATTTTTGTATCGTTAGTCTGTAACTGTAAAGATATATTCAGCAAACAAACACACCGAATCAGATTATTTTGTCCTTCCATGCAACACGGCAACGATGCAACGCGTATAAACTGGCGAAGTGCGTGTAATATCGAAAGAAACGTAACAATACCTAATGAACCTTGTTAATGTACTAGTCATTCCAGTCAGGAAATAGAGCAATCTTGTTTTTAAGACATGCCTTTTCTTCTAGTTATGGCTTAATACAGAAATACTATTTGGATGTTACCAGTGACTCACGATCACTTTTAAAACCCGGTCAAGCTATCTCTTGGTTAAGTCATTAGTTTTTTTATTCACAGCCTCGGTTAATATGAGATTTTAACTCTAGTCGACGCAAGTGGCCATGATACTGCTTTTGTTTCAGAGATAATGCATTTCTCACCTCATCTAACCTAATGAATACCTATTGTATATGGTGTACATTGTTCTCAAAATTATAATAATTTGATATTATTATGTTTGTGAGCGGTAAGCTCGGTCTGGTCAGCTCATTCGGCGCATACCAGTCCAAAGTTAGCAGCCACTCGAAGACGACGCAGTAAATGTAGTTAGTAGAGTTTGGAGTTAGAGTTCAGACAGCTAATTGTAGCTCGTGCTACCACACAACAGCTTATGATCCTACGCTCGGCCACAGATAATATAATACTACTCGTCTCGGCGTTATATTTAATGATTAAACGAACTTACCTGTACGTGAAGTTCTATCATAATTATACGAAGTATTCGTCCGAAGATATTAGTATTATACACATGTAGTATCGCTTGCACTTATCACCACATAGCACAAATTTTAGAGCTAGATAAAAATAAATTACAGGTAAAAAATGTTATTTCCGGATTATATTTTTAAAAATAAAATAGAATCAATATCCGTATCCTGTAAAAAGAATTAAATAAATTAAGAATACTTCCGTTCCGTCACTTCCTCCACGCCATTGCTTTTGAAGCCTTCATTTAGTTTAGAGATAATAATATGATGATATTTCCTAGAGATGGGTTTTTGTCAACACAAAAAGTATGCATCGGGTGGGTGGGACTTTCTACTAATATCTTCGGACGAATACTTCGTATAATTATGATAGAACTTCACGTACAGGTAAGTTCGTTTAATCATTAATTATACTTCAGTATTCGTCCTCGATATTAGTATTATACACATGTAGATGTTTAGAGCATGAAAGAAGGAAATATCATCTATGAGTAAGTACTTGATCAATTCTTTCAAAGAATCATATAAGACAAATAAGATACTTATGATAGTATGATTCTTAATCATTATGCAAGAATTATTTATCAGGTTAACAACAAGGAACTAGCAAAATCAGAACATAATGTACTGTCTACAGCAGGGATGCACAGACCGCGGCCCGCGGGCCGCTTGCGGCCCGCCGGTCGAATACTGGTGGCCCGCCGACAGCAAAAATAATACTCTCGTACATTCGAAAAATATTGAATTCTATTCCAGAATAAAACCAAAAAAAATATGTTCGAAAAGTAATTTGAATCTCGCGCGCGCGCTCTTAAGTGCACGAATTCCCGATTGCTCGCGTAGGTAGATACACGAAGCTTCCAGAGTCGGTTTCGAGATTTCTCCAGACAGTTTTCGACTCTATACGCGCGGTATAAAAGCCACGCTAACCGCAGCGACCGATAGTTCGGTTTTAATTTGAGTGAAGTGTCAATAGTTCTAGTGTAGATTTTAACTCGACTAGCCGGTGTCATATATTTTGATCCACATTCAACGTAGATTTCCCGTCAAGTGCCGTGTATAATTGTGTTGTGAAATCGTAAGTAAAACTCTGTTATTAATAAGTGTTTCCCTACCTATTTAAATCAATCTACCTAAATAAAAAAGGATGGGTAATTTAAGTAGGTACTGTAATTGTTTTTAGGTGCTGTGTTAATCCTAGCCAGGATTAGAACGCAACATGGACAAGCCAGGACCTAGTAAAAAACGTAAGGTTAAAGATGAAAATCGGCAGTTTCAAGAAATTTGGACTGAGAAATACTTTTTTGTATGGTCGCATAATAAAGTCGTTTGTTTAATTTGCAAGAATTCTGTTGCGATTGCAAAGGAATATAATGTAAAAAGGCACTATGAAACGCAGCATCCTACTTTTACCAAGTTTACAGGCGAATTAAGAAAGCAAAAAATGTTGTCTTTAAAACGGGAGCTTATTGGTCAGCAAGCTATGTTTACAAAACCCATCCAAGATTCAGAAACAGCTACAGAAGTTAGTTATGAAATTTCTCGAATGATAGCAAAGCGCAGTCGCCCCTTCAATGATGGGGATTTTGTAAAAGAATGCATAGAAATTGCCGCTAAGAAAATGTGTCCAGAAGCAGCAAAAAAGTTTGAGAAAATTCAACTGAATCGTATGACTATCCAAAGACGTATTATGTCTTTGTCAGGTAATATTGCGGAACAATTAAATGAAAAAACTAAGATCATTGAATTTTTTTCATTAGCACTCGACGAATCCACTGATATTACTTCCACAGCTCAACTTCTCATATTCATACGAGGTGTTACTCAAGATTTTGAAGTCTTAGAAGAGTTGTTAGGAATGTGTTCATTGAAAGGTCAAACCAGAGGAGTTGATATACTCAATGTACTTTTGGATGAGTGTTCAAAAACTGATTTGGACTTATCAAAATTATCGGGAGTTGCCACTGACGGTGCTCCTTCGATGATTGGTGTCAATTCTGGGCTAGTTACTTTGCTGAAAAAGCATATGCAAGAAAAAAATATAAACGCTGAAGATCTCATGCAGTTTCACTGCATTATACACCAAGAAGCCCTCTGTTCTAAAAAAATTGAATTTCAAAATGTCATGAAAGTGGTAGTTTCGACTGTAAATTTCATAAAATCACGAGGACTCAATCACAGGCAATTCAAACAATTCCTTGATGACATCGAAAGCGAATATGGAGATTTACTGTATTATACAGAAGTAAGGTGGCTAAGTCGTGGATTGACCCTGGAACGATTTCTAAATTTAATAGAAGAAATTGGAATATTTCTGGCGGAAAAGCAAAAGGATGTCCCGGAACTTAAAAATCCTGATTGTTTGTGTGATTTGGCTTTTTTAGTTGACATTACAAATCATTTGAATGTCTTGAACACACGGCTTCAAGGCAAAAATCAACTGATATCCCAGCTCTACGCTCACGTATCATCCTTTCAATGCAAGCTGACACTTTTCAGATCGCAATTGAATTCTGGAAATTACAATCATTTTCCGAATTATAAGAAAATGGCTGAAAAATTCAACAAAACTGCGATTAATTTCAGTTATGTAGAAAAGCTAGATATTTTGATTCAATCTTTTCAAGAAAGATTTTCGGAGTTTAAAAAAGTGAAACCTCTGTTGGACATATTCAGCAATCCTTTCACGATTTCAGTTGAAAATGCGCCAGAGTCAATGCAGTTAGAAATTATCGACATTCAAAACGACCAAGATTTACACAACAAATTCAACGAAGGAGACTTGCTGAACTTTTACCGCTGCATTGATAAAAATACGTACAAAGAGTTGCGCATAAACGCTCTGAAATGTGCCAGCTTATTTGGTTCTACCTATATATGTGAACAAACCTTTTCAATACTAAATAATAATAAAACAAAAAATCGAAACCGCCTTGCAAATGAAAGTTTGGAAGCAGTTTTACGTGTTGCTACAAGTAAATTTGAGCCAAATATAAAAAAGATTGTAAGCACTATGCAGTGCCACGCTTCAAATTAATAAATTCTTTTTCAATTTTAATACATAATTATCAATTCTTTATTGTCTTTAATATCCTATACTTCTGGCGGCCCGCCATCAGTTCATAATTTGCCCGAGTGGCCCCTAGTCTTAATAAGTCTGTGCATCCCTGGTCTACAGTAACTATTTTATAATAGTTATATTACTACGGGTTTATACCTTATTATCTATTCAGTGTTTATACCCGTGCGAGGGTATTTTGGAGTTGCTCAACCAAGTTACTGATACAGGTTGACATTAATATCGACTGTGGACGTCGAGGCATGATGCCTATAAGGGCTGTGCGCGGATATGTCAACTCCACTAGTCCGCAAAGTCACATTGATATACGGTTTTCTAATCAGAAGACAATAAGTTATCAGATTTTCTTAAAGGTTCATTTTGGAATTGTAAACGCATAAGACGCGCCTAGGAAGAAATAAGTAGTTAAGCCCGTTATTTGAATAAGAGTTGGGTTATCAGAAAAAATATACATAAGTATTTCTAAAATTATTTGTAACAGAAAACACTCTTAGTAAGTACAAGTAAGTAAGTACCAGCTGTAACAAAAAACTATGAGACGATCATTTTTTACCCATTTGTTCTAATGCAATCACGATTGAATAGTTAATCCAGATAGTCTACTGAATAAAATATTCAAGTAACATTATGTTTTCATAAATTAGTGCGCAGCCTATAAACTCCTTTACAACATCCTGAAAAGAACTTTTCTTTTTATAGTTTATATAATTGAAAGCAATAAAACTGCCTTTTTATAATGCCATACTGAAATCCTTTGTTTATGGTTAGGTTAGGTTAGTTTAGTAAGGTAATCTGAAATCAACTTAGTAATTGTTCTATAGAAATCAATAGATATTGTTAGTTTTGCAATATAATACCATCTTTTGATACAAATATCATACTGAAATGCTGTAACATGTTGTTGTACATATTAACCATTACAATGTCTGTTATTACCTTCTTGCAGGTTTTATGAAGAGAGGATACCAATGTTATAAATGGCCAGTTCGGCACAATTTACTGAAGAAAAATCATTATTTTATACGTATTACAGATTTCAGTCTTTAAATCTAGGCAAAAAAGGGATAATGGTGTTACAGTAATTACCTACTGGCATCAAGTGAACTACGCTTAGTATCTGCTAGCAGTGTCAATAGAAAAAACAGAACATGACATGAATAACCTGATTATTGCTTCTGCTATAATCATATAAATTTTATTCTTACACTTTTGAATAAACAAGCAACTGAAAAGTTAGTTGTAAATTTTTTACAAACTAATATATGTATTAACGACAAATTCGTCCGTGTCCAATCACCACGACGCATATTTGGCGCATATTTTAATAATATTAGAAAATACGGGTACAAAATTAACAGTTTAAGTGTAGTAAATTAACAAAAATCACACACTGTAACCCTGTATCAAATACACTAGGATTTTGATGATGGATCAGTCATTCAGGGAATGAGCGCTGGGTGAGTGAGTGATAAATTAAACGCTAAGGGATCGCCGGTAGCATTTACAAAAGAATGACAAAGTAATGTTAATAAACACATCCGTGAGGATTAGTTTCTTTTCATATCCGGGTGACATCGCGTCACTAATTCTTATAAAACAGTGTTATAAACATATTTTATATTTATCAGAATTGCAAATATTTGTAGAAATGAAAATGTGGGTATTATTGTTTACTTTTCGCAAGTTTTATGTAGCTATCACTATGTTACCTACCTAATGAAAGTATTTCGAAATTATGCGGTAAATATTCCAGCTCCAAATGATAACATATTGTTTCTAGTTGAAATCACTGAGCGCTTGCTGACCCGTTCTCACAGGCCGCGCCCTACCCCGTTGTTGAGGCGTCAGAATAATCTCACAACCATAGTAATACAGCTAATTTTCTGGATAGAATTTATAAATAACATCTAACCACCAATAACATTGGATAAGATATAAATCGGTATAATATTCATAATAATATGACGATCATAAGCATCATAGTCTTTTAAATTAACATGTACGCTTTAGTTCATGGTCAAATCCAGCATAAAACAAAAACAAACTATGTAGATTTTGCATGTTTTTAAACAAAAAAAAGGAAAAAATGAGCAAAGCTAAAAAATAATTTAACTTGATGCTCTTCCGTTTGTCTGTAGAATGCATGCAGCATGTCAATGTTTAGAATTAAAAGGAAAAGTTTATATATTGAGCCTTAGAAAGATGTGTAGCTTTTTTGAATAAGTCTAGATATCCATATACTTAAGCATTGTGTTACTTATTTTTGATGTCTTTATTGTATTCCAAATAAATACATACATGTAGCCTAAATAGTAAAAAAGCATACAAAACCACAGTTCTAATTTGAGTCTACCTTGGTTAATAATATCAAAAATTCAAAATATTATGGTGAATTGCACCGAACATCCTAACAGTAATATTTTATATCTAAAACTCTTGAAAAATTAATTATCTTCTCTATTTAACCAAAATATTCCTGTAAAAAACAACTGAATTGTTGTTGTAAAAAGTTAGAAAATCTTAGGATAAAAAAATAATAAGGAAAATTGTAAAAAATCTACAATATTCCTTTCCTTTACAAAACACGTAATATTGTATTACAGAACATAATCTGTCACGACAAGGTTAGTCAAGTCGATGATGGTTAATGGTTATAAAACAATGTTTTGAAGTTAATTTACACTGTACCGACTATACAGATATAATCTGTTTTTAGAGGTTAAATTGTGTTTTTTCTTGACTCTTTCTAATGATTTCAAATCAAATGAATTTGAAAAAGAGTAAGCTCGACGTGTTCGAAAGAAGATTGAAGATCACGCTCTGTATAATATTATATAGTAGCAATGGAAAAGAAAAACTTGTCTAATTTATAAAACTGTGTTTGCTCGATAATCGACTTATAATAAAGTACGACTCGCATCTTCTCAAAAGATAACCTTTCGCCTGATAGGGTCTGATCATATGCTATACTGTTTTACAATTTACTCACGTAGCGTACCTCGTGTTCTGCTGTTGTGTTGCGGTCCGATGCGATCCCATGCTCGAGGACGTCACTGGCGATGGCGCTGGCGGTAGCTGGTGGTAAAGCCATAAGGGCTGCTTCCTATCTGCGTGGTGCACTCACTGTATTCCAACTTTTATTAAATGTTAATAATACCTGTTTGTTCGCGACGAAAAAGATATAAAGAGAATTGCAAAAACCATTATAAATTTAAGCAGGGCTACAACCTGCAACCTTTGGCAATTAATCGGGCTTGCTACTTGTAAAAAACAACGGTGTCAGACAAGGAATCTACCCCTTTGTTCTATGCAATTTTTAAAGTTTGCGTAGTGAATTATACTACATAAACCAAAATAAAACTACATAGTCAGCCTGATTTACTGCTCTGGCAGATTTTGTAGTTTCTTTGACGGTAAAAATAAAATAAAATGAAATGATGATGAATAGTGTGTGTAGTACTGCGCGTTGCACAGTAGGCGAAGGCAGCGGCGTTAAATAAATGTTTTAGCTTTCGTAGCCAGGTTTGGCCATGTTCAGTCAGATGAACACACACAAATTAACACAGATGTGTGGCGATTGTTATGCTTAGGCAAGTAATAGGATCGGTCCAAAGAAAATATCTAATAGGTTTGGTTTGGAAACCGTCCATTTATTGCAGGATTTTTAATGACTCACCGGTTGCATCTCGATCTCTGGTGGTGTCGTCGACCGCTCTCCGTCCCAGCTGCATCACGAGACGTGGACGGCTGCGGCGGTGTTGGTGGCAGGACAACATCAGCTCTGGATGTAAAGGGCAGATGCGACGCCCGCCGCCCATGCGGGTTGCACATGTGTAGGTTTTTCTTCATTGCCCGTCGACTGCAGCGGCCGTGTTCAGTCGAGCTAAGTCTGAGAAGACGAAGCTAAATGGTTTTAGCGTGGAAGAGTCCAAAATACAATTCCGAGTGCTAGAAACCTTGTAGTACGCACAAAACAGTCCAAAATACTGTACGATGCGTATTGACTGAACAGACGAGGCCGAAATGGTTTATGCGTGGAAAAGTCCGAAATACAATTCCGAGGTGCTATAAACCTTGTATTTACGCACAGACGTACGTATTTGTTCAACGATTCGGAAGGGTCTTGAGTTCGAGGAATCCAATCTTGATAGTTCACTAAAATCACTGAAATCACAAAACTATTATTAAATTTATTCTGCACGGAACGAGAATTGACGTGCTTTAGTGGCGAAGCACAAATAGCGAATGAAGGCTTCAAAAGCAATGGCGTGGAGGAAGTGACGGAACGGAAGTGTTCTTAATTTATTTAATTCTTTTTACAGGATACGGAAATTGATTCTATTTTATTTTTAAAAATATAATCCGGAAATAACATTTTTTACCTGTAATTTATTTTTATCTAGCTCTAAAATTTGTGCTATGTGGTGATAAGTGCAAGCGATACTACATGTGTATAATACTAATATCGAGGACGAATACTGAAGTATAATATAATACTAATACGTTTCCATAGCGCTCACGAGATATATAAGTTAACTTTCCCCTTTCCCCATTCCTTTTTTCAGCATATCACTAGACTCGCTCATCAGGATTTTTATGTCTGACCAACCTGTTATGAAGCTTAACATAATTTTAGCACTGTTTTCTTGTATCCTTGCTTTTTCAGACAATTTCCACCGAAGATGATTCTTGGTATGTTTGTTTTTATTTGTAACTGGTGTAATTAAATGGCTACTTGTTAGTGCACCGTGCTGTCGTGCCCTCAAATGTAATCCATCGCCGCCCTCGTCCTCCCAGGTAGATAGAACTCAATTAGCAACAATTATTCCGACGACGACGCGACGCCAACCCAAAAGTTTCCTCGACTATTTCGTAATTAATTTTGTTTCCAACGACCCGACCCCAACTTCCCGTGGTTTGACTTTACACCGTTTCATACTGTTCGTTTTTAATATTTACCTAGCGACTTTCAAATTATTAAGTTCCACAAGCTATTTCCGTTACGGCACTATTGTATAAGAATTATATCAAATGATGCTATAAAGGAAACTTTCGAACGGTTTTCACGCCCGCTACTGCGTAGTGGTCCATAACGACCATATAAGGCCGATTGCTTTCTTAAACTTATCCCATTTGTACCCCCAGCGTGAAGGAATTGGAACTTCTTTATTGTGCCAAAGTTGCGAATGAGAACGGCTATTTCCATTTCTATCGAGTTAGCAAGCCGAAACCGATAAATTATCGAACTATAGTGACACTACAGCGCTAAAGATGAATCGTTATGAAACTTGTGCGTGATAAATGTGACCGCCACCGTTACTCGCTGACACCCGGGGGCGCAGTATTTTTCTCAGACAGTCCCGGACGCACCGTACATAACTAAGAGGGTCAGCATAAATATTAACCGTAGTGCCACCATCCATTAGGCAGTAATGGCACTAATGGGCTCTCTGTTTTTAATTTACAGCTTTTCATCTGTGATATGTCTTTACTGCACATATTTCGCTAATGATACTGTAATTACAAGCACGAGCTTCATTTAAATTACAGACGGTTTAATGCTTGGAGCTCGGTCCTAGCATATTGCTTAAAACAACGCGTGAATTGTCCTTTCGGTGTAAAGTTCCATATTAACATAGTAAGGAACCCATTTCCATTATCATCCCCAATTTCGTGCTCGGGAGGCACTTAAGCACTTAATGGATCTCGGCTCCCCGTAATTTACCGGGACGTTGGATTGAATAAAATCGTAAATCTTAACACCAACCGGGCGAAGGTGTTATTACGTAGAATGATTCGCGGTGTTCCTTCACCGCGCGAATCATCGCGTCGCAAATTAGTCCGCGGTGGTGTAACAATGTTCTCGTGCGATATTTCAGCCCCTACGTGAGCATAGAGTGATAAGACAATAGACTGAACCGTAACGGTGTGGATACGCCTGAAAAGGTAGAACTAAGAGATATGTATCTACTTATAAGAACTTTTGTAACCTTTGTTCATATACACAATAAAGACTTACTTACTTACGGTATGCACGACAACGAAATAATGAATCAATCAAGAATCATTTTATTTTCTCAACACATACAAAGAAAATTGGATGGACTGGGGCTTAATACTAAATACAAAAGGCCAGTGTATGTGTGAGACTGGTGCCTATGCTAGGTAAAATACCTGTGTTACAGGTCGCCAGCCTCCCACTACTTCGAACAGCCGTAGGTTATTCAAAAGTATACAAAGGGTAAAAGTCAAAAGTATACAAAGTAAAGGTAAGTATTAGAGATGTGCCGACTATGACTTTGGCCGACTAGCCGACTAGCTGACTAGTCGGCAGCAAAATGGCCGACTAGTCGGCCGACTAGTCGGCCAGGCCGATCATTACTTTCGGTAAAATCCGGGTGACGACGATATTTTTTTTATATATTACAAGATTCACAGCTCTAGTTTTATTACCGTGTAACTAAACTTACAGCCAATAACGAATCGACATTTTAATTTTCAAATTTTATACATCGACAATCATAAGCAAATAAGTAAGTGTGTTCTCCTCACACTGTGTGATTTATTGGTGTTTAATGAAATAAATAATATATAACGTTCAATTACTAAGCTAACACAGTGCAAATAATTGAATTAATAGTGAAATTAACTAAATAAGATCGTTTGCGTCATGTCGAAAAAGAAATCAGGCATTCGGTTTTTTTTGACGAATTGGAGGGAGAAGATAGCAGTAAAGTGAAGTGCAATCAGTGTCAAGCAGTTATTTCTCGTGGTGGTTAGGGGAAAAAGGCAAATACTACGAGCAAACATTCACAACTGATGCTTCAACTAGGTTCTTATTAATCCTTATTAATTTCGAGATTGAATAACTTTGGGATGTCAAAGGAAGATTTCCTATTTTTAGGGTTCCGTAGCCGAATGGCAAAAAACGGAACCCTTATAGTTTCGTCAAGTCTGTCTGTCTGTCTGTCTGTCTGTCTGTCTGTCTGTCTGTCCGTCCGTATGTCACAGCCACTTTATTCTGAAACTATAAGCATCACATAGCTGAAACTTGGTAGGTAGGTGTATTTTGTTCACCGCTTTCCGATTCAGATACAAAAAGTTAGAAAAAATAATATTTAAGGGGGGGCTCCCATACATGAAACTAAAACCTAAAAATTTTTTTTTACTCGAACCTATGCGTGTGGGGTGTCTATGGATAGGTCTTTTAAAATGGTGTTGAGGTTTTTAAGACCATTTTTTCTAAAAGTGTAAGGTTTGAGATATAGACGCTTCCAAAGTGGTTAAAATGGGCGTTCTCCCCCATCTAACTTTTGAACTAGGAAAGTGAAAATTTTGAAAAAGATATATAATGTAGATCTCAACAAAAACTTGCAACGAAAATTGGTTTGAAGGAGATCGAACCAGTAGTTTTTGAGATATTGCACATTTTTATCAACCGCAAATATAACTTTGTCTTTCATACAAACACTATGAAAAACAAAGTTATTTTTGCAGTCGCAATATATTGTGATGTTTTCGTTAAGTGAAAGTAAGTGGACCCTGAATTTAGTTAAGGGTGGCACGGAACCCTCAGTGCGCGGGTCCGACACGCACTTAACCGGTTTTTTATGTTATAATTTTTTTTTATTTTTTTTTATAATATATTTTTTTATAATATTGGACACCAATCACATACATTGCTCTGATCCCAAAGTAAGTAGCTAATGCACTTGTGTTATGGAAATCAGACACAACGGTGGTACCACAACACCCAGACCCAGGTCAATATAGAAATTTTTTATTTCTACATTGACCCGACCGGGAATCGAACCCGGGACCTCTGAGCGGCGACGCCTTGAAACCCAGCGTGCTTAGCCACTACACCACGGAGGTCGTCAAGTCAATTGAACCTACTTATCACCAAGGATTATTTGCTTTAACCTATATTTTGTTATTTTATAAAAGACTAAAGGAAGAGTTCCTATTTAAATTTTCTACCAATTATTAAATTGTATTGTAAACTGAAACTGTTATTCTTATAATAACAAGAGTAAAGATACAATTTCATTTCAATCACTAAATTTTTTAAGCATATTAACATGAGTCAGAAGTTGGCCGACTAGTCGGCGGATTTAGCCGACTAATCGCCGACTAGTCGCCGACTACAAAAATGGCCGACTAGTCGGCTTTACCGACTAGTCGGCGACTAGTCGGTACATCTCTAGTAAGTATGTATAGTTAAAGTAACAAGACATTATAGTAGATAATGATCTAGTAGTAGTAGTATAGTAGTTAATGATAGACAATTAGATAATGCGGTAGTAGTAGTAATAGAATGTGAGTGTGTGTGTGTGCATGTATTTGTGTGTGTGTATGTGTGTGTGTGTGTGTGTGTGTGTGTGTGTGTGTGTGTGTGTGTGTGTGCGCGCGTGTGTGAGAGAGTGTGTGTGGATGTGTGTGTGTGTGAGTGTGAGCTTGCTTGCGTTGTTTATGTTATGATAGCAATAAAGTCTTCAGTTCTCTCATAGTCCTGGCCTAAGAGCCACAGAACAATTTTCTTCTTACAGGCCGGGGGCGAAACCACGTTTGCTGGGACTGCTAGTGGATTTGATATCTGTAAATTCTTACTTGCCTAAAATATAATGTACATTTTTGCTCAAAATTACCACTACAAACAAAGCTTTATTGAATTTTGGAACTAAGCTTCAAAATAACAATCCAGGAGTCAGGACTTCTCCGTTTGACAGAATAAAGAAGCCTAGAAATAGCGGATGGCCTAAAATATTTATACCGGCAGTTTCAGTGAGCCAGCCAGGCGGGTCGATGTAGCCACAAATAAGTTAAATCAATAACTTTTAGCTCAAATAACTCGAAACACAAGCGCACACTCGCGGCTTGACAAATACGAGTATATTATTGCTATCTGCTTCAAAGAACACGCTTCTAAAAAGTTGAACTGGACTTTTCTGTAATTGGGGTAGCTAACAATTTGTAGTTATGTATTAGAAGTGGATATTTCATATTGAAAAGTTGTTAGATATAACATGAGAACAACTAAATGACTGAAAAGCAATAATTTTATTATTAGGCACCAAAAAAAATTGTGTCTAAGACGTTAAATTTATGCTATAAACCTCACGGAGCCCGAGACCTTTCCAACGAATTCAAAACCGTGGAAATCGATTCGTGCGTTCTAGAGTTATAGCGTCAGGGAGGAAAACCCGTCTTATTTTTATATAGTAGACTAATTTGCGACTCTAATTGCTAAAGTAGTTACATTATTCATCAACAGTATTTTATTATTTACTGACATAATGCTGGCGTTAGTCTGCATGTAAATACTTTTCAAAGTACGTAATACTTACTCGATTCCCGTCTCTACCCGTTATGTACGAATTCTTGTGCTACTGGACTAGCTTTTCTCTATTCAATGTCTTGCACACAAAACTAGAAAATGGGTATCGAAAATTCTTACTCGCTCCGCTGGTGTTTATCTCGTTCGTGTCAAATTAAACATCATCAGCTCAGACGGGGAAGAGGAAACTTGAACACGCAGACGTATTTGTAATTAGCCCCGTCAGATGTAAATCTAAAATTCAATTACCATTTTAAACCCAACTCTGGTGTGGATTCCGAGATATGTACAGGATTAACGCCAGGGATTCACAAATTGGAATCGGTTAATTATTTTAATTCTTATACATATTTAAGAATTTAGTTGAAGTTTGATAAACGATTTGAATTAACCTATAAACCTAGCGGAAGATACATGATTTGAAATCCGGCATAAAGCGTTGCGAACTGTTATTTTACTGACTGATTAATTACCATCAAGTGACGTGTCCATCTGTTCATGTAATCGGTATTCGGTACAGCATCTGCAGTGCAATTATGTATTACAATGACGAGAGTCTGTTTGCGAAACCTCATAACCGCGGGGGACACGCCCTGTAGCAGAGCAGCACTAGTTATGGGATTTACATAGTAACACGTGGAACTGTTTTATAGCCGTGCTGTATTAGTTTGTATTTCCCAAGGGCCTTGTGTTACGTGTTCCAAATTGAGAGATCTATATCAATCCATGTGATCCGAACACTTCCATTTGCATAACATCTTCTATCTATGTCTGAACAACAACATCCCAATTTTAACTCTAATTTAGGATAGTATGATGTTTAACACGTTCATGTACACATACCACAATAGTCAACTTATAGGTAGTGGCGCATGAATACTCCATACAAAGTTTGAGGACGTCTATACACGTATCGCCGTATAGCAAATAAAATATTGCATAATGACTTGTCGCTGACGTCAGTAAACGTTTACTAAACGTGGCAGCTCTAACCGAAAACGACGTCTGATGACGTTGTTCAACTGTTTGTGTGGGTACTTGTCAATGTGTTTGAGACTTATGTTTAAGTAACTAAAAAACAAATGTATTGTAGCGGTAGAACTTTAAAAATTTGACACGATGCGGCGCAATGACGTAGCTACCTGAAGATTATACAGCGATTCGACGTTGCCTGCCGTTGTGCCTCGAAATTAAAATTTTCTTAGGACGTGGTTAGACTATGTGCGTCATCACAAAGATTAGTTTTGGACGTTCTGTAACGTTGTTAAAACGAATGTGTTAACTATAATTTTAGTTACATTTTATTGAGATTGTGTTATTGAAAGTTTCATAAGAATCCCTGCACTGTAATCAAGCAAGATACGCTTATTATCTTTATATTACATCTTCATTAGTTATTGTTGTCTTATATTCAGCGGTGTTATTGTTGCAGAAACTCCATTACAAATTCCTGCGATGTGTAATCTCTGGCAACAAGTAGGTTCTAGTGTGTAGTTATATGCAAAATTCATTGCAGGTAGAGTCTGTCTTATGAAAGCGTGACCTGAAAAAACGCGTAGAAATGATTTGATATTTTGCCATCGTACATTCAACTATATTATTAGGCCCGCGATCACTCGTATAATATTTTTACATTAGTAACTTGTATTTTTGCATTAGTAAGTTGCTAGTACGTCAATAACTGTCTAACTATACACCACTAAATCAAGGAATAACCACCATAACCTTAACTGTAACTTTAACTACTTTATTAAATTTAATTTTCTTGACTACGGTGATCTTTACTGTTGTGCGTTCTCATCTCATCAACCTCAACTCAACTTTACTCATAGTGTATGTAACCATACAATCATCATTTGCTGTATTTTTTTTTTTGTTTTTTTAAAGCTAAGCTTCAGGTCATGGAATTGGGGTAAAACCGAGTGTGTGACGTTATTCATTAAATTATTATAGTATACACCGAATATTTCCCTACTTTTAGTGCAGGCTGATGATAACAATGCCAATAAAAAATCCTCAACTATTTTCCTGATTATAAAAATAAAAAATCATCTAAAAAATATAATATTATTTATGTTACGTAAGTACATCAAATAATCAGGCAAAAGACTATGAAGTACCTTGAACATCTTAAAAACGTTGCCATAATCAACAATTTAAAATAATTACATCAGCCGAAGTCTGAAGCATCATTTTGAACATTTGGTGTAGACAATTCTCAGACAAAATTGGTGTTTTCGTGTATTTATTGATTGAGAAGATATTTAAATGAAATTTTAAAAATATTTTTTAATATTTGTTAAAGTTATAGCTACGTAAATTAAAAGGATATTTGATGCAGCAGAAATCAGCACCCGCTGCATGGCACATCGATAAACCTGTTTGTCGCGCGCTTTACCGCGTCTACCTAGATAGTTTATCTCCACGTGCATGGTACAGTCTTAATATATCTATATCGCGGGGTCGTAGACAATTAGCATAGCATTGGTGTGTATAGCACATGCTTCATTATCGTTAATAGTTGTAGGATGTTCTTGTATTCGTAGCGTAGTTTACTTGATAGAAGGCAAAATGGACACGGATATCATTTAAAATGACATAAAATCTGTTTATTCTCCCTTCTGACAGTAATTGCAGTATTTTTTATGGTAATGCTTATTTTGTTCAATAAGTAAACGAATTGATGAACAAATACCAATTTTGAATAACTTTGTTGCATTTCACCAAACACTACCTATGTTGAGCTGAATGATCTTTTCAGGAAGACTGGCATCCAGTAAAAACAAAGCTCGTGTAGAACTTTAAACAATTTCAATTAATTCGCGACCGTAACAAGGAGGTGTGTGCCTCCGCGTAGTTACGTCACAATACGCCACATTAGTTAGTGTCTCTTTCCCTTCCCCCTCCCCCTCCCCTTTCCTCTCACAACGACCAAACAAGACCTGGCTAATTGGATTTCTGTATGTCCCTGTAAAGAGTTGAACCTTATTGCTACGGCATTATGCCATTTGTACTTCTTGGTCTTTTATGAGGAAGAACGGGCGTACTGAGATCTTGCTTAATCCGTTCAATTTCCAGGCAGATCAATTCCCACTCAGTGTAATAAGTTAATATAACATTAATACTACAATGATATTAATATTATTGTTTTATGTTATTTAATAATAATATTATCAATTATAATGCGAAATCGCCATACAAATTGTTAATTTGACTGTAAAGCAGAGCTGCTTAACTGTCAAAGCAACATCGTAATACCACAACTATGCGTATTTTGTGGCAATAGGCACGCAGTTAAAATACATACCTACTTTTTAAAGCTTAAAAAATAGAAGAGTTTTTTCTACAAATCGCAGCTTTTTCGAACCCATTATGATTTTCCGTTTTGATGTTCTCTTGTAAGGTTTCAATTAAAAATCTAATTTACGTCATCATCAATACTACCCTGTAATTTTCGTACGTATTAAATATGTATTTAGATAAAGTTTTAAAAAAGTAAATCTATTACGAAATATCGGCAACATTTCATTTTGATAGATCTTATTCACCGTTCTAATCTAACTTAAACCACATGAATAAATAAACGGTCCCTATTCACCTGGCTACCAACCTCTCCCAACTTCAAAAGTAAGGCTAAATAATAAATGGGAAATAAACAGCTTATTTCATATTCCCTATTACAAGGCTGGACCAGGGCCAGAATAATTATAAACTGGATAGAAATATTGTTGCGCTCTTTCAGAGACTACAAATTAAAAAACCAAAATAATTAGTAGTAGTGCACACTGCAACCTTTAGTGTAGCACGTTTGATATCGCCGCATTACCATTTTCAAACGCAAATCGCTTGCACACGCTACACAAAAATGGGTGTCACTTATAACAAAAGAAACAACGCGAGGTGCAAGTAATTTTCGTTCTGAAACTGGTAAGGTGGCGCGGTGTGCTCGATAGTCCCTATTTAGTAGTAGCAGTCCCCCTAGCCGATTTCGACTACGGTGGACAGTCACAACGACTAACCGACTGCGCGGGACATATTATAGTGCACAAGCGTGTGCGCAAATACAGGTGCACTCTCTATTCCTTTCACTCTCATAGCCCGATGGGACAGCAATCTGACACGACCGGAGAGAGATCAGGCGCAGGACCAACGGCTTTACGTGCATTCCGAGACACCATGGGTGAAACACCGCCAACTTCCAAACTTTCTAAACAGAAAAACCCAGGTACATATTTTTGGCCCGACCCGGGAATCGAAACCGGGACCTCTGGCAGCCGTTGCTTTAAAATGCGACCCTAACCGCTGCGCCGCCAAGGCAGTTAGTCCCTATTTATTGTATTACCTGCTAGTTATAAGATGTACTGTTTCATCCTAGTATTATAATTAAATCCTCTTTGAAAGCTACCAACATGCCTTTGAGTGGGTTATCATAACCAGACGATACTAAGACTAATCTTCAATTATGCACATTTAAGATAGGATACAAAGCTTAAGCTTGTACCCAGCATAAGGGCCTTTGAAATGACACTGAATATAGTATTATAAATTCCCACTGGATATAATATTATGGCAGTGATATTCATGAATGAGCTACCTTAACCATATTTGTAACAAATCTGTTGTACTATGAAACTAAACGTTAGTTCGGAAGCGTTCTGTTTTCGCTTTGATTGATGAATAGCTCAGGGTTTGTATTGCGATGCATTTTCACAAATAAGCAGCTCTGCTTTACTGTCAAAATAGCAAAAAGTATTGCGATTTCTCATTATATTGATGTTTCTATTATAATATAACACCATAAATATTATTATTTTTACCATTGTTGTATTATTATAATATTATTATGTTGATAATATTCGTTTCACTGAGTGGGAATTGAACTGCCTATAAATTGAAAAGATTAAGCTGGATCGCAATGCCCCAGTAAGCGTTTAACATGACATGCTGCAGGTAATCCGGAATGATAACGAGGTATTTGTATAGGAATCGAAAGCTTCAAACCGAAATCTTACCGTCTAATGTCTCGATGAAAATACAAATCTCTATTATGTCTTCTTTTAATATTTATTTAGTTACCATGAAAATAGGGAGAAAGAAGGGCTTTAAATAGCATAAAGTCTGTTGTCAGTTTCTCGGAGCTCGGTGTAGTTGGCGAGCCTAGTCACGGCCGTCCGACAAACTGTAATCGGATCATACCGGTCGGTCACCACAGCCAAACATTTAAGAAAACAAACCACTAGATTAATGTATAACCACCCAAAAAATCATAGTTGCCCTTCTATTTTTCGTACATACAAGGTTAATAAATACCTACTTACCAAGAGCATTTTTTCGATCTCATTTGAGCAAAATGTTGCTGAAACGAGGTCATACAGCTCGCAGTTTCAAAAATTTTTCGTATGTCGTATCTTATCTTCCACCTTAGTTAAAACATGTGGCTTGTCTATTTACCTACAAAAGACTAGAATGGAGTATTTCTTTTTTGCGCTACTCACATGAATGCCTATAAATAGAAGACCTTTCTTTGTACTGTAATGTGCTTTCAAAAGTAACCTTATCTGCACATAACCTGCACTGGCTGTTGAGTGATAATCAACATTGAAAACTGACTTGTGAATGATTGTTTTAAACCAAGACTTAACGATTCAAAACAAAGTTCGAATCGAGACTTTGTAAAATACTTATTAACAAGGAATGAATGGCTTTTCTCCTCGCTCTAGGTCTGCAGTCTGAAGCGTCGTGTCGCCCTCATCAACCGAATGTGGTTATAAGTTTAATATGCAGTGTGTGCATTGTTGTGATGATACATTGTTGCCATTTATAACATGTTGACACCGCTGATTGGGTCAATGTTTAGAGTCCTACATGCATTCATGATTGTCAATTGTTCATCTATTACCGGCTAAACAAGGGATTGAAAGCTGCTGTGTAGCTAGTAGATACATTGTTTAAATGATACCATTGTTGTAGGTACCAAATTAAACCCGGTATTTCCTGGAACCAAGACGCAAAACAATGTATTAAGAAAATCATTTTCATCATTTAATCATAGTATCATAACTTCAATTGAAACTGAAAACGAATAATTTCTCAATTTTAAGATATTCCTTTCTTTAAAATTAGCATGTTCATAAAATATGCAGCCAAGTTCCAAGTAAAACGTTGTGTATCAAAGCGTTAATAAGGCAAAGTAAAGTGGAATTCCTCTACTGGAAATCTAAATAAACTCAAGTATTAACATTTATTTCATAACAACGCAGCGCTAACAGATACCTGTTTAAAATTCAACGTCCGGAAAAGACGAATGCAGTGTCAAGAATTTAATAACACGGAAACAAAATTTTACTTTGAAAAAGCACCCTATGTACCGCGAATTTCCATTCTTCGCATAATTACAGTTTTTGCTGTGCGCCAAGTAAGAGCGAACTTGTGCCAGTTCTAGAGATGTGACTCGCATCTTGTTGTTTCTTGTGTTTACATCTTATCAACATCAGTTTTAATTTTGTTTGTCACTGTTTCCCGCAGAATTTGTAAATATACCAACTAAATAGGAAGAGTTAACGAGTCTCTATAACATACTAAAAATACGACTTTGACATACATACATATAGGCTTTGTGAAATTCTTATTTAACTTCACTTACGAGATGAATCTATATTCCAAAATATAGTAAGGTAACGCTAAAACGAATTCTAACTAAAATCCTGCATACTGAAATATGTAATTTCGATTCAGGTAAACACTTAAATTCCTAAATAGAACACATTTCATTCAAAGTTGAACCGTTGTATTTCTGTTTAAACTCAAACTTAAAGTTCACCGGTTCAACAATAGCTCCACTGAATTTGTTCCGTCCGTAATGCGCGTCTCTAGTTTCAAATCGGGAACTCTTTATGAAAAACATCAGTTGCATACAAACTAGTTCAATTTGCGAGTGTTTCCCGGTCGCGTGCCCGCTAACTACCGCTACCGATGCAGTAGTACTTTACCCAAATGTTTTAGTTTATTGGAGGTCACTGTTTTCCTTGATCCCCCGATTTTCCTTCTTAACTCAATGGTGCTTAGGGGTTGTAGTATCTATCTTCCTCATTAGGTTGATTTGCTTGCCCGAAACCCAAGAGGGTATTATTTGACCGCATTAATTTATTCTTTGCAACTAATTTTACACAAGCACTCGATTGATGAAGCCTCTTTCCTTTTTATTTTATTCAGCATTAGTTATAAAGTAACTAGTGCTACGTAAAGGAAATCGAAGTTTAAAAATAAGAAAACATAACCCAGATACGTTTACTCGCACACATTTCATTGCGACTGGAATGAAATATTACGATCCACATTTCATAAATGATTGCAACATGAGATGCTGCAGTAACGTTGCGTTGAGTGGACGTTATTATGAGCACTCCATTAAACTTATCGCAAGTTTTGTATCGGGATGCGGGGGGACCTGGGAACAGCCAAAATATTCAATTGGCGTATCCTAGCTTGGCCGGGCGCCAGGGGCCTTGCATATTGATGTGCCAACTTTTACCGCCGACTCAGCTCATGGGCTGGAGCTAACCTGCCAAACTGCGCCCCGCTGATAGCGTGAGTTTAATGAGGTATCTTCCAACAAATGCCCGCTAACTGTGTATCGGTCACGGGGGAACACCTACACAAGTTGCCTTACATAAAAGTATGTTTAACGAATACGATTTTTTAAGTATGTAAATAAAAGGCTCTGTTCGAAAAACTTGACGAATAGTAAATTTTTTGACGCACTTCATACCCATCATTTACCGAAAACATGAGCTATACGATAGTCAAAGTAGCTGTATCATATTATGATTGATCGCCCCTAAATTTCCCCTAGAATACAATATAGAAGTTACACATAATTAAAAATAATACAAAAAATTGTGCTCACCTTTGCGATATTAAAAGCATTTCAACTAACTTACTAAATACTACTACGTGGGCCGACCACTCTGGATTCATACTAACAAGTTATTTTCCGAGCATTCAGAGTTTACCGGTTCTGCGGAAACTTCAAATTAATAGTTTCAAAATTTTCACGTCCAACTTTCAACCTTAGCCTAACGTGCGGCTATTTCGCTTCCATAGACAGGGGTTACTTCGTAAAACTACCTTTTAACTTCGGTTGGCGATGGCGCGGTAAAAACCGGTACTTTGTGCCCGCGCGTGTACCAATTAACGGCTGCGGAATCTCAGCAACCTGCCACTGTTGGTTACTGCAGAACGTTTTTAGCTCACTATTCCGAAAAAACAATCCAAATCGTGAATTTTATTTTCTTTAGTATATCATAAATTGTTGCAAAACATTTTATTATAGGTAATAATATGATTTTTTTTAAACAAGCAATGTTATACCCATATAAATTATCGGTGTCTGGTATACGTAGGTAACACTAGAAGGAAATTCTTTAAGTCGAAACTAAGTGAATTGGTTTGTGTCTGGCGCCTATTATTATTAATATTATCCCGTATTTAACAAAGACCAACAATTATAATACATTCGACAGTAACTCGTACAAGCCTTTTACTCCAACGTCCGCGTAGCCACTATCGCTACTGGCTAAAAAAAAGTCCAACTAAAACTACACCACTGAAAAATCACGTTTTACAAGTATGACTTGAAAATATTCTATTAGGTTATTTTTATGTATATCAAAATCAGAGTGCACTCACTGGTCGTGCCTATTTTTTGCCGTCATCATCACCATCATCATTATCAGCCAAAGGACGTCCACTGCTGAACAAAGGCCTCCCCCACGGCTTTCCACGACGACCAGTAGTGAGCGGTCTGCATCCAGTGCGATCCTGTGATCTTTACAAGGTCGTCTGTCCATCTTGTCGGTGGGCGTCCTACGCTGCGCTTTTGGTCGAAGGGTCTCCAATCTAGAACTTTTCTGCCCCATCAGCCATCAGTTCTACGCGCTATGTGCCCTGCCCACTGCCACTTGAGCTTACTGATTCGTAGGGCTATGTCCGTTACTTTAGTTCTTCTACGTATCTCCTCATTTTTGATTCGATCTCGTAGAGAAACACCGAGCCCTCTCCATCGCTCAAATTTTTTGCCGTAGATGAGTACAATCCACTGGCACCAACGGTGTCCACTTGGCAATTACCTACTTATAACCGGCTGAGCCTCAAAACCTTTACACCGGTGACACCTTTTTTTTTTACGCGGAGGAAATGCTTTACGCATACCTACTACCGTAGGGACGGCAATAGGTGATGTGGGACTCCCTTGACGAATGACAGACCACTCGTCAAGTATACACCGGTGACACCTGGCACCACCAGTTAGGAGCCCTTGCCACGTGATGTGCATCCCAAGAGATACCATCTGGGAAAACTACCACGCGACATGCATCCCAACCCAAGAGATACCATCCGAGAAACGACCCTTGGAGCCATCAGAGAGATGACGGTTAAGTGGTTTTACGAATTCGTTTCATTTCAGAAACAAATATATTTTGGTAGTTAAAATAATTATTTGACGCAATCGTGCAGAATAGCCACGATTCGGTAATCGTTGTTGTCATTGATTATTCTATTAGTATAGTCCTCGAGTTAAAATTAGACAAGTTTTTTTAGGGTTCCGTAGCCGAATGGCAAAAAACGGAACCCTTATAGTTTCGTCAAGTCTGTCTGTCTGTCTGTCTGTCTGTCTGTCCGTCCGTATGTCACAGCCACTTTATTCTGAAACTATAAGCATCACACAGCTGAAACTTGGTAGGTAGGTGTATTTTGTTCACCGCTTTCCGATTCAGATACAAAAAGTAAGAAAAATAATATTTAAGGGGGGGCTCCCATACATGAAACTAAAACCTAAAAAATTTTTTTTACTCAAACCTATAAGTGTGGGGTGTCTATGGAAAGGTCTTTTAAAATGATGTTGAGGTTTTTAAAACCATTTTTTCTAAAAGTGTAAGGTTTGAGATATAGACGCTTCCAAAGTGGTAAAATGGGCGTCCCCCCCCCCCCTCTAACTTTTGAACTAAGAAAGTGAAAATTTTGAAAAAGATATATGATGTAGATCTCAACAAAAACTTGCAACGAAAATTGGTTTGAAGGAGATCGAACCAGTAGATTTTGAGATATTGCACATTTTTATCAACCGCAAATATAACTTTGTCTTTCATACAAACACTATGAAAAACAAAGTTATTTTTGCTGTCGCAATATATTGTGATGTTTTCGTTAAGTGAAAGTAAGTGGACCCTGAATTCAGTTAAGGGTGGCACGGAACCCTCAGTGCGCGGGTCCGACACGCACTTAACCGGTTTTAAGCTTGTCGTTAAGGCAGTTTATTTTATTTTTATTTTTTATTTTTCTTTATTGAGGAAACAACAGCTTTACAATTATTCTTAAGGTGATAATAGTTTGATAATATACAAAAAGTCATTATTATTAAAAGACCTCAGTTGGACGTTTCCTTCTGATTTTTGTTACTATACTCGTACTCATGAGAAGTAACGACCACTTTGAAAATACTCGGTGCTCTTTAAAAATACGTTTTGCAGATCTTCCATAAATAAAGGGTGAATCAATGCTCTCAGAAGCAGCAAATAACCATTATTTACTTTGTGATTGTGACTCACTGTGCCAAAAACAAATATTGTTTAACATTCAATTTCATTACTTAAATACAAATTAAAACTGTATATACTACTACTATTCTATACATAACTATTCAGATTAAAAAAATATATTTATGTATTTAAACTTTATTTCACTGTGAGTTGTACTATTGGCGGACCTAATGCTTAAGAGTATTCTCTACCAGTCAACCACATGGGAATGCAGAAAGTTGAATCAGTGGCAATATGTGTAGTAAGTAATTTCACACAAAAAGCAAGTTAGCAAAATCAAAGACTGCATTGCTTTTCAAATACTTGAAGGAAAGCTCATATGACAACAATAGTAGTTACCTATAGGATTCAAATAGGATAACGATTCTTTCTAGTATTTGATGTGTTCTATTCTAACGAAATATCCCTAGAAATTTCCTACGGCTTACCGGCCCGCGGTCGAAGTTTGTTATAGTTATTTCTCGTTACGAAAGAGCGAAAAGTGGAAAGTTCGGGCTGACTCGTTTGCGGGCGCGGTATGACGCCCCTGAGGCCTACCCCTTTTCTCGCAAGGCACCTACTCGTACCCAAATAGCTAAACCTTTGTATGCCGCCCCTAACCTAACATCTTTAGCACTCGACAGAGTACCTCATCCGTCAAACCGCAGAGCGAACGGCGATATGATATTCATGTATTGTTCACGGAGCCTCGTCTATCGTTCGAACCGCTCTTTTATGGAGATAGAGTCGATCTATTGTGCGATAAACAAAGTATCTTTTTGCTAATGCATCCACGTGATTGATGGCGTATTCGCTCTCGCCAAATAAAAAGCGATCGCGACATGATCACTATTGCTCTTTACTGAGGAGTATTCTCTTCGATAAAGGAAAAGGCAATTATTATATTGGTTTACTTACTTCATTACCAAAAAATAAAAGATATTATTGGCATAATAAGCGTTCTATTAGTTTTGTCAGAAAACATGTCTAGAACGTCGTGCCTTACTAGTTTAGGAAAAGTCAGTTTCAGTTGGAAAACTGAAGTGATGCATGTTTAAACCGCTTAGTGAGCACCTACAGGCTTTATGTGTGAGTGCACAGCCGGTGAGGAGATATTTATGGCCTGTCCATACCAGTTGGTCAGCCTGCGCCAGGCTGCGACGAATACGACTATACCGTTTTTACACGAACTAATTGGACAACACGCGACAAAAAGTTTTATTCGGAGGCCGATAAATCATCGTGAATTTATTGCATCCACACTTACATTTACACCTTAATAAAAATCGAAAAGTTCTATAATAGGTTAATAAGCTTTTCCCGGATTCAGAAGATCAAAGAAAGCCAACGCTTAATTTCATGTGTAAAGAATGACAATAAGTTTAATATGTTCTTCGAAGAATCGTAGCGCTCATTATTCAACATTTAGTTTTAATCATCCCACGATATTTCAATCGATCCTTTCTTTCCTCGATGTGAAAGCATTCCAATTTTAATATCTCATCGTTACGACAGGGTTCAAATACCTTCGGCTTTTTCCTTTCCACTTAATTTACGGTGTTCGAAATTTTGCAGCCGTAATTAGAAATTTTCATTCTGTAATGAATCTTTTAAATGTGGCTAAAATACTGTAAAGAATTGTTTTAAGAATAGAAATAAAGACTAGATACTTACTGAAGAAGTATTTAAATATGCAAACATCACTCTGCGCTGAAAATAGAGTCTCGATTTGTTTGTGAATTCACAAGCAGACACGAAACAGGGGACCTGATTTGCTTGTTCACTAATAAATGAACTCAATCCACTAAACACGAAAAGGTTATCTGCACGGTTTGAAACATGCAACAGAATTGAATTTCTTTATCCAATCATGCATTGTTTGAGTCGATTGCTGTCTATGCATAGTTTTGATGCTATCATTTCTTATTGCCTTAGTTTCGTACGTAATTAAAACACAAAATGACAAGCTAAAAAATCAGACAAAGGCTTTGTACAATTAAGTAATTTAGTAGGTATGTATCTACATAAATATGAGTATATATAGGTACTCAAAGGATGCCGGCTGCTAACACGTTTTCCAAACAATTCTGCTGGGAACGTCAATAGAGTGTGTAATAGAATGAGAAAACTACTTAACTACTAGGGTCAGACAATTAAGTTAACAAGTACACAACAACGCCTTCATCCCTTCTACAAATTGTAACACTCGATCTAGAGAATTTGCTTTCATTAATATAGCAGGAGTACCTTAATGACTTGCCCACACTATATATGAATATTCATAGGGGCTCATATTGCTAGATGGTGCTTCAAAGAGCTTATCTGAGCGATAAATGCTTTAATTCCCTAACTACCCTCAGTAATACTAAAGTCAGCCACTTTAGTAATATATTATGGATATATATTTCCTCTAATTCCTGAAATTGATTGTGTTGAAAATTTTCAATTTCAACACATTGCCTTAGTGATGATATGCCCCGAGATCCTGACAATTTGTGCTGCAGTGTTAGCATTTCCTAGAGGTTATTTGCATACTCCTCTAGTAACTTCTTGTACTTCGGTTTGACTAGGTTTACATTCTCGGGCTAAACTTGACTTGCTTGACCACTGCTAAATCAGGATTCTGGAGGAAGCAGTTCGTTCGGTTGTAGTCAGCAGGAATACAGTGGAAGTTAATTAAATTAAGTACTTGTACACAGAATTGTTTTCGATTGTTATCATATTTAATAGGTACTTTTTAATCGAGCCTATTATAATGCCTCCATATGGGTTTCCATCGACACGCTAAGAAGAAGAAGAAGAAGAATCGAGCCTGCACATAAATTGCGTGTTACCGATAGCTATCACAGAACTATCATGGTAGGATTAAGACAAATGGAAACTCGACTCCAAATGAAATGAAAAACTTTTTACAGTCAGTACAAAAAGTCTTATAATGTTACATCTAACTGTAGTCAGACCTTCGCAACTTTAGACCTAACGCAACTCCACAAACCCAATAAAGAAAATAGTTGGAACAAATGACCACAAATTACTATAAGAACAGTACAAAGTTGGATTTGAACAAAGAAAAGGGCGGACGGAGCAACAAAGTGCGTAAACAAGGGGTCTCATTGGTTTTATTTGAAAAGTTCGGACGATCGCGGTTTACTACCTACTTCCGGTAACAAGGGTGAATTCAAGTTTTCAGCTCAAAATTTGTGTATAACAATACAGAAGGATATTTTACGAGTGCCGCGCTAACAAAGATAAATAATATCTACGAGTTGGTATTTCTAAAATAAAATAAAATGAAGAGATCAAAAGATTACAAAAGGAAGAAAAGAAATCGCAAATTATTGTATCTACAATAATCATAAGAAATCATGACAATTACTACAAAACTATCCCATTAACATCGTATTGTCGATCGTTTCCCAATCTCAAATGAAGCACACAAAGACCCAATCTAGTAATTTATTACAATGCCGTATTTTACATAAGCACTCCCATACGTCGGCTTTTCCATCATATTGGGGGCACCAACCGAAAACAATACACGGAAAGCTTCAGCCCAATGAAATATACACTCACTGATGACGCGGCTCAGACCAAACGGCTCTGTTAATCTGCGATCGATTGCGTCAGATAAGTGTTCCGTCATTATTGGGCAGTAATTAATCTTTGTCAATGTTGCGAGATCTGCTGCGGACTGATACAGCTGCCTTTGTCGTCGATTTATACTTAGTTTGCTTTGGGCCTTATCCGGAAACAATGGCACCGAGACGAGGCATGTTCGAGGATCCTCCGAATGAATTGTGACGCGATTTGTGTCACTCAGATAATACTCTCCGTGTTATCTGATTTCACAAAATATTGTTACCATTGTTTGCTACACAGTTACTTAGATTTCATAATGTAGACGTTCACAGGTTCTTTTAAAATAAATCTTCATATCATAGTGTGAATTACCTGCAGTTTTATTCAAAGAGCTATTTACGGCGCTAGCTGTTCAGAGCAGAATGCGCTAGTGCACTAAATGGCCCTTGTTGGAGAATCGATCGGGTTAAATTTGCAAACTAACTTTTCTAAATTGGTTGGGGTCTAGGCATTCCGGAGTACCCACGCGACCGCATTGTCGGGTCTCATACTTAATAGGTCACCTTTCCTTAGAACTAATAATAGAATGCTCATATCGCATTAATCCATACTCAATTTCATAATGTTGTACCTATCCATCCAAGGTGTTTAACACATGAGTTTGTAACACACTTGATGTAAAATCTACATTTGAAACTGCGATATTTTCTATGTTATTCTAATGAATTAGTTACATAAAACAAGTGAGAGCTTACCGCTCACAACGCTCTCGTTTATTCAGGATTTAAAGCCAGCGCCATTTCTAGATTTATCTCGTTAGCGTGCAAAACTGCGGGCACAGCATTTCATCACCACAGATAAACGGTGCCATTATCGGTATTAATCCATTCGACACCTTGCTGTGGAGCGTTCAATAAAATTGGAATACGGCAACATGGAGTCGGAGCACAGTCGTATATCTCTTTTGTACGCGAGATTAAAGAGGCGATGGCGTGGGCCGAAGCCATCCATCTCCGTTAATGCTGTTTCGACGCCAGCGCCGCTCCATTCAGACCCGAGTCCTCCACGCTGCCAGCATTTAAAACTATAGCGCTATCTTTAAAAAAACACAACCAATGTTGCAACATCCTGCACTATCGATGTTTATCTGACTCCTGTGAAGCGAACGAAGAAAATAAATGCGAAAATGTTTTTCGGCCGGCGGAGCTACACTCATGCAAGTCCAACCAAAAAGAAGAATCAATGAATTGGAAATACGAGTTGCTCTTATTTTACTAACTTTGCTAAATATATTTTTCCTTGTAAACTGGCGGCCAGATTGTTTATGAATCTTAAAAATATCAGTGCAGAAAGCATTTCCCTTACAACATTATGCTCACGAACAAACGCCGCGAGGTTTGTCGATACGCAAAGGAACGAAAATATTATTTTTCGCAACAGTCCAGCCATTGAACGAACACATACTCAAACGTGTTTTTTGTTTTCAATCGGTTAACCATATTTACATATTTACATGTACAACCATGTTTTAGCTCGAAAATGTATACACACACACCCACACTTTCGTTTATATGATTACGGTAGTAGCTTTTGTTGCAACATTGAATTAGGTACTATGATTCCCAGATAACAGCCTGTTAATAATTAATTACTGACCAATTGTATTATATCATTCTTACCGTAGGAAGATACAATTAATATGATGTTGAAGATGAAACCTAAGTAAACAAGATTGGTAAGTAAATGAAAAATAATACATCAGATAGAGTTTTCTTGTTTTAATTTGTTACATCACACAACATACAAATCAGTCGTATGAAACGTAATTCACGCAACACATAATACTTACAACTTAAAGTAATAAATTATCAACAAATGCACCTTATAATTTATATCATTTTGTACTCGTTTACCAGGTCTCTTCAACTACGTAAGCGGGGTAGGATCTGAAACAACAAATAATCTATACATATAAAAGGCTTTGTCTATACATATAAAAGGCTTTGTCCTGAATGACTGACTGACGGATCAACGCACAGCCTAAACCGCTGATCGTAGAAACCTGAAACTTGGAAGGTGTGTTCTTTGTATGACGTAGGGATCCGATAAGAAAGGATTTTTAGAAATTTCACCCCTAAGGGCTGAAATTTCTAAAAATCCATCTAAAAATAGAAGTAGTTTAATGCGTATAGGTATAGGCTTATAATTTATCGCTACGATCTATGAGAACGGAGTTAAACTAAAACCCGCGTACGAAGTCGCGGGCGGGCCGCTAGTATTACTTATTGAAACCGTTTTTAAGTTAAATATATCACCATCCATAATACAACCTAGTGTAATTTAAGCATAAACATTAATGACAATTATTTATTATGTATGTTGAAGTTACTAATCGACTGGCTAGATTGGTGGGTGGGGTACTCGCCGAAAACAAATAAGGCTTATTCACACTCGTAACAAATGACAAGGTTAATGATGATTCTACTTTTTTTTATACACATTGACATGACTTAACATATTTTTCAAATGTGACAATGAGTTGAATGAAACGTAAATACACGAATATTCTTAGAAATATGAATACTCTTAGAAATTATTCATACTGGCAGCATTAATGGGTACCACTAATTGATGGTATTATATATGTAATAAATACCTACTTATTTTTATTTTTTATTTTATTTTATTTACTTACTTATTTACTTCATTTTAATTCTTTTTTTTTATCATTGATTATCAGCGGAATAACGAAAACTTTATGAATTACCTGTAGCCGCTTCCGTAGCCACCGCCATACCCGCCTTGGTAGCCGCCACCGTAACCGCCGCCATAACCGCCGCCGTAACCCCCGCCGTAACCGCCACCGTAACCGCCGCCATAGCCGCCTCCGTAGCTCCTACCGCTGAAGGCCTTAGCTGCTAAGGCACCTCCGACGACTCCCGCACCGAGAGCCTTGGCACCGATGAGACCGGCTCCCAAGGCACCAGCACCCAGGATACCGGCGCCGATAGCGCCAGCGCCTAGGGCTCCTGCGCCTGAAATAGCAATATACTATTAGTTATGGTAAGATGTATGAACTCACAGAATTTTTTTTCAGAATCTCTTAGCCTACATAGTAGAACATTTCATCCATCACACGTGTGTATATAAAACATGATCTCTCTTTTGTATACAGAGTGTATAAATATGTTACCTTAAGGTTACCTACAACTTTTGATGGTCCTTATTATTTGTTGAAAAAAACAAAAAAAAACATACATAAAACCTCAAACAAGGCATATGACACTGGTGTTTTTGTTCAAAATTGTCGAACAATTAATGAAAAAAACAAAAACTTGAGTTCATAAACCATTACTTAAAGAACAAAAACTAATCAGGTAAGTAATAAATTCCAAACTCGTTAAATAAATATATTTAATATAATATCAATCAAAAGAGATAAGTCAAAGTAACTGACGCCGTTCGTACGGGTTTCCAGAGAATGAATACGTTTAAAGTTACCTAATTAATTTTAACAATAACAAATTAGTGATACGCCGCCATGATGAAATACTTGAAATTATTTTTGCATTAGTACTAACTAACTGTACCTACTTGAGACTAATATAACCTCGAGACCTAGAGATGCTTGCTGCGAACTCTGGGGAAAGTCTGCCTGCCTGCCAGAACTAATATCCACCAAATCCCAGCGGTTGGATAACTCATATATTATAACATGTTCGATTCCCACGTGAGGTAGAAAG
Organism: Pyrausta aurata; assembly: GCA_963584085.1. Classification (NCBI taxonomy): domain Eukaryota; kingdom Metazoa; phylum Arthropoda; class Insecta; order Lepidoptera; family Crambidae; genus Pyrausta; species Pyrausta aurata. Next base: position 10,580,225 of record OY757252.1, on the reverse strand, counting down.
TTGGCAGTCCTTCGAGACCACAACATCACGCATTGATTATGCTATCCATCAATTAGCAATGAATGACGCACTACGAAAGACAAATTCGAACGATTGTTTTACAAAACATTTATTTAGCAAATATACTTATGAATAAATAATGTAATCTGAACGATCAGCCGCTTACTGTTTGTTTTTACGATCACACATTGATTAATTGAGAAACATTTGGCAATGAATAAAATCGTGATTTCTTCTTTGTCGTTAAATTAGTCTTATTTATTTCACCTCACATTTAATTAACTATTGGCTCTCGCATAACTTTATATTCGAGAGAATGTAGACATAATGACTTTTATAAATTTTCATAAAATATCTTATAAGAAACATTGCTAAAATAAGCTATTTAGTGAGCAATTTTAGTCAAGAAGATTCTTAGTAGTGCAACAGACATGCTCACGATGCGTGTCATGGGCTGCAGCACAAAAGTCACTGACGCCATGGGCGTCACTCACGCTACAACACTACCGGTACGACACGCGACGTTGTCAGCTGGTACAGTATCTTAAATATCTAGGAGCAACTTAGTGAACACGTGTTTCGACTGCACTAACACGACCCTTTGGGCTATAATGCCGCTATCAGCGAGCCCGCCACTGACGCTAGCGACGTCACTCACGCTACAACACTATTAGTACCACACGCGACGTTGCCAGCTGGTACAGCATTATACAATCCTAAAAGCAGACCGTGCCTCTTGTATCTTAGGCTGTAGCGACGCAATCAGCAGGCAGCAGGCCCGCTTCCGACGCTAGCGGCGCCGCGCACGCCACTAATGCAGTACTGCATGCGACGTTTGCAGCTGCTATAACATCATACATACCTAGGAGTAGGCCGTGCCTCTTGGCGCGCACGTGCTCGGGCTGCACTAGCACGACCTCTTGTGTTTCAGGCTGCAGCGCCGCAATCAGCGGGCCCGCTTCCGACGCTAGCGACGCCGCGCACGCCACTAACACTCCCAAAACCACGATGCTCACTTTCATTTTTAGGCTGGACGGGTATAAAAAAACAACACCAATATTAATATATTTTTGTTACACAGACTATAGCAGAAATAGCTTAGTGGGTAAAGATATTTGGCAAAATTTCTAATTAAAAAATATTTGCAAAATAAACGTTGAAAATATCTGATACAATTTATTTTATAACACATTTAAAAACCGGTTAAGTGCGTGTCGGACCCGCGCACTGAGGGTTCCGTGCCACCCTTAACTGAATTCAGGGTCCACTTACTTTCACTTAACGAAAACATCACAATATATTGCGACAGCAAAAATAACTTTGTTTTTCTTAGTGTTTGTATGAAAGACAAAGTTATATTTGCGGTTGATAAAAATGTGCAATATCTCAAAAACTACTTGTTCGATCTCCTTCAAACCAATTTTCGCTGAAAGTTTTTGTTAAGATCTACATCATATATTTTTTTCAAAATTTTCACTTTCTTAGTTCAAAAGTTAGATGGGGGGGACGCCCATTTTACCACTTTGGAAGCGTATAAATCTCAAACCTTACACTTTTAGAAAAAATGATTTTAGAAACCTCAACATCATTTTAAATGACCTATCCATAGACACCCCACACGCATAGTTTTGAGCAAAAAAAAAATTTTAGGTTTTAGTTTCATGTATGGAAGCCCCCCTTAAATATATATATTTTTTAAGTTTTTGTATCTGAATCGGAAAGCGGTAAACAAGATACACCTATTTACCAAGTTTCAGCTGTGTGATGCTAATAGTTTTAGAATGAAGTGGCTGTGACATACGGACGGACAGACAGACAGACAGACAGACAGACAGACAGACAGACAGACTTGACGAAACTATAAGGGTTCAGTTTTTTGCCATTCGGCTACGGAACCCTAAAAAAGAAAAAAATACGATTGCAGCTGTCATCACTTACAATTTGTGAGAGAACAATTCGATTGCTTATTAGTTTCATACATTAGTATAAATACGACAAGGATGTATGGGCAAATATTTTTTGGGTTAAAAAAGTGTAAAGTAAACTTAATTATTATTTAACTCGTCAAGTATGTGTGAACGAGACACAATAGAAATTCCATTATTATGCGACTCCCGGCAGTCGTTTGATACCTGACTGATTAAAAAAAATACGACAGCCTTTAGCTTAATATTGTCTATTGTAATTTAATAAGTAACACCTGTACTCTCCTGTACTGTATTTAAGTCCTATTACTAGTTCAGTCATTCAATTAGCTGTATTTTTGTACTAATGATCATATTAAGTCGCCTAAGTTTCATCAAACCATTTTTGCAGAACCTTGGTTAGGTACCTTCATGTTTTAACAGCCAACTAGTTGGTCAATTAGAGTGTTTAAACTGGTTGTAATAGGAAGGTACACCAACAACGCGTTAGAAAATATTAGCGGAAGGCTGTCAAGTTCGGCAACACATCGGAACTGCCCTTGACTTTGTGAGTTTAACACGAACTGCTCTATTCTTAACTGAATGTTCATGCGTACGCACTCATTTGAATCAAACTAATATTACATTAAATTAGTATCATAATGTTGGAAAATTCCATCTTTTACGACTTCAGAAAACAAAATATCTTTTATATTTCTACATTGATAGCCACTTTTTTTGGTGATATTGAATATTCTAATAAAATTCCAATATAACACCTACCGGTTCGATCGGTTGTCTCCTAACACACACTCGTTCCACCGGCACAATTCAACTGTCCACCTGTGTCCTGCCGTTGACTTTTTATAGGTCGACAATCCGGACATAAGACCACTATGATATTCGCAGGTCACTTAATAAAAATGTGTCAACCCAAAAACTTTTAATTTTTGGAGCTTTATTGATTAAAAAAACGTTGCTTGAAGTTTGGGTGCTATTTTTCATTGTGAAAGATTTATTGATATTTGTATTTTCAACTAACCAATAAACGTAACGGGGTATTTGTATTTCTAATGGCTGATTTATAGGTACTGTACATCAAAGTGCGTTATTTGGTCTGGGATTTTGACTTTGCCAAAACATGTATTTTTTACTATCAATCAAGTGAAAACATTATCATTCTTAGTTACTTATACTTTAAAATATCATTTTATTATGGTATGTCATTCATTCATTAGTAAGCCGCAACTCGCTGGTACTCCTAAATCTAAATTACAAAAAAAACTAAAAGCTAGCACTCTCCAATCTTAAAAATCAATCTTAGTTATGCAATAGTGAGTATTACATCAAAAAGTACAGTTTTTGAGTTGTCTCTACATACCTCGAGGCATCCTGTAACGTCTTGTGCGGAAGATATGTCACCGCCCCGCCTAGAGAATATGCCGATATAATACTATACGCATCATAATTATAGGCCCACTAGTTTCAGGTGTTCAATATTCATTAGACGTTACGTTATTACAAACATGAAATTGTTGATGAGCATAGTTACCGAACTCACAAGTTTGGTTGGGGAGCGGGAATGCCGCACCAGATCAAACGCTGATAATAATACCTTTAGTTAAACACATATCGGAACGAAAGCTTCACGTTTCCCCCAATGTTATCACAAGACCAATATGCCGGTGGGCAATAATAATAGAACAACAGAAACATTGATTACACGCAATAAAAAGTGCTTTCCTGAAAATATCCTGCCGTGTCTTGGCCCTACATAACCCTTGTTTTAATAATTTTCCTTGAAACTCTTAAAATTAATATTACTAACGAGTTGGTTAGTAACTGATACTATGAACATCCGTTATTATTATAATAGACTATCTGGTTTCATTAAATTACAATAATTTCAAGCACCATTGACTTTATCGCCTAAAATAATGATTCGAATACTTCTTATACGTACGAGTACTAAGAACATAAAGTGTTTCGTAGAGAGCTCTATTAAAAGGGTGACAAGTTCAATTAGCTTTATAAAATATATACAGGGTGTGGACAGATAAATTTACTAAATATAGGCCCTTTCAGTAACCAGTAACCAACTGTAATGGTTTTAATTTATTGGAATGAAAAGTTTTTTTTTTGGTACTTTCTAATATAATAAATCGAACCAGCAATGTATTACAAACAAATGTGTCTAGTCATAGAACTTGACATTTGTCATTTTATAGCAATGAGTTAGCGATTATTATATAAATTGATTAGGGATTATAACTTTGGATTACTATATTTCTGATTTAAAGCATATATGAGCACTATTAACAGATCAAGGTTTTGTACGTATACTCATTGATAAATTTAGAATCATTGATATTTTTTTCATTAATTGATAAATCATTAAAAAAAGGGCGTATATTCTGTAAAATAAATAAATATTTTGCTCCTATTACGGCCAACACGCTATGTATATTTGAAAAAATACTACCAATAGAGAGAGAGATTCAATACGTACTCACGGATGTTAGCTAACCTACCTACCTTAGTTTAATGATATTATTGAATGATTAAAGTACGTTTGCAGCGTGTCTTGTTAATAAACGTGAAAATATCTGATACCCTTTTTCATATGGGAGTGCCTCAGGGCTCAATAATAAAGATGAGAATTTTTCTATATACGTGCGTCGTACAATACTCTTTAAGTCCATCATTTAGCATACTAGTATTAATACCTGACTTTATGATTTTGTGAGGTGAACGACCCAAGTCAGCAACCTCGCAAGGTAAACCAAGCACCGAACTTGCCCCAATTTCGTCAAGATATTTAACAACAAACCAATATTGTTGAGTAAACAGCTATTCTAATAACATCACTTTAAAGCACAAAATTGTACAGCGCTTTTACTTAGTTTACAGATTATTTTATTTATTACCTTCCGGTATCAACAAGTATTTAATCATAAAGGTAGTTTGGTGACATTAATCAAATTCTGATATAGTACGCGTGTGTGGTCTACACATGGGTTCTGTAGCTACCTGCCCTGCCATGCTATCGTAAATAGCATTAGTTTTCCATTGGTCATTAATTTTACTCGTATATAATATGACTGAAGTCAAGGGTTTTCATACCCAATAATCAAGTGGGAACCTCCTTTTGAAAGAAAAATTGTGTACGGAAGGGCCGACTGATAAAATATAAATGAACTGATTTAAAAATGACATTTACATAAATCAATGCCGACAAATAGGTGACGTTTTCAAATTAGCCATATTGTATTTTATTTAACTTTTTTTAAAATCCGAATTATACAAAATCCTAAGTAACAATATTATAAGCGCCAATCAATTCCGAACAATATTGGTTTACGGAACTCAAGCAAATAGTAAAACCGCAGGGTTTAGCTTGCACAAAATCTTCTGAGAACTGGCCATGACAGGTATTTTGAAGGTCGTCTCGAAATTTCAGGTTTAAACCTTTGTAATGCAAATACTATCATAATTATTCACCGAAAAAATAATCTGCACTAAATAAAATTGGTACTTCCTAATTGCAACGGAAATTGTCGATCTAGAACCTAATTGATAATTATTATAAACTTGCGCCGCGGACGCTGATATAATTTACACAATCCGTGGAATGTGTTAAACTATCATAGCAACCGAAGATACCTTCCTATAATTAACTATTTACATGGGTAATGCCAATTTAACGATGACGTTGACATTAGCAAAAGTATGCCGAATACAAATCATTAAAGTGTTAGCATTTCGAAATCGTCTTCTCTTGTGTGTGATTTTATACAAAAAAAATCGATGAATAACTACATCATCATCATACATTGTAATAAAATAACATTTTAAAAAGGGTATACCTACTCATATTATAGTCTAAGATCTGGCCATAGAATGACCCTCACCCATCGTATTACGGGATGAAAATGTTTTTTTTATAAAATTAAAAATGTTAAAAAATTTATTTACAGGAGGTTGTCTGAAAAATTTGGTGCAAAGTGTAATTAATTAATAATTAAAAAATGTTTTTTTTTTAAACATTACACTCATTCCCTTACGCAAAAAACTGTATACTAATCGAAAGTATGTAGCTCATAGAATATGCAAACGCTGGGTTGACTTTTTTTTTTCCGGTGCAATTATCAGGTAGGCAGGTATATACAGGTAAATCGATACTAGTAATTTGCCACGATCCAGTTACGCGATAAACCTTATATCAAAATAAAGATAATTTTATTATGAATATAATGACATAAGGTTGGCTGCAAAAAGTTGGTGCTAAATCCCGGTTGTCGATTTTTGAAAAACGAAATATTCGTGCGGTTGAATACGTGCGAAAGAGAGGTCCGAGGAACGTATCCAGTGCGATAGAAAAGGACGCAGCATTGCAGCTGTGTGTCGCTCAATCGTCGAAAGAAAGAGAGTACGCATGCTCTTTGTTTGTGAAATTGAGGAAGATAGCGATAGACTACAGTAAGTATTGAGCATTATTTCGGAGCATCCGGCAATGCATTTTTGCACAAAATGAAAAAATTATATATGTAGTACATATATGTAAATATATATATATATATATATATGTATATATATATATATATACATATTACCCATGTATATATATATATATATATATATATATATATATATATAAGGTCAAATCGTTTTAAGTGATAATATTTTAACAGTGTCTTTGTATACATCATAGAAACCAGACACAATCATAATTTTTTGGAAAATCTAGATTTTCATTTTTATTATTTTCCTTAATAAAGACAATATCATTATTTAAAACAGCACCCTGACAATTTATTAAGTTATCCACTTCATCGGCTACGTCTCTCAGTTAAATGCCCAAACTTTATTTTTCTCTAAGCTTAACCTTAATTAATAAAGAAATAAAATCTGAAAAAAAAAACCTTAGTCTCGAATTTTCTCAAAAACTAGCGGATAAAAACCCCAAAGTGTTTTCTACAAAAAATGATTAATTTATTGTGCTGAATCAGCCCTTTTAATATTATCACTTAAAACGAGGTGACCTTATATATATATACAGTGGTGGACAGCTAATTAAAGACACTTTGAAATTTGTATGTTAATCAAGTTTTGGGTTCCAATAATTTTGTATTACGAATACATAGAAACCAGCAACTGTTGTAAAATAATCATATGGGTTTTACGTATAATTTGGAGTTACTATTTGCCATAACATTGATCTATTTTTCGTAATTTTTGACCTCAAATCTATTAAGAGCAGAATAAGTGTACCAGTGATGTGGACAACTAATTAAAGACACCTAATGTAAGTTACTGAAAACCAAAAAAATACTGAAACTACAAAAAAGTTAGTTTATAATATGACATTGAAAATAGTCATTTTTTAAATTTTTTACAAAGTTTTTGATGTTTTATTGTATGTCGTTTAGCTGTATTTTGACCTTAACTTAGTCCTGGCATTGGTGATATGCGTTTCTTGTTATAATGTATTAGAATTTGTTCTAATGCCTTCAAAAAGCGCCGTATAGTTAATAAACATTAGCAACGTGTCTCGCTAGTGTATTATCTAATACAAGAATCTCAATTTTTTCGATTGTATTGATGTTAGGACTATTATGGTAGCATATCTAAAAGATAGACATTGTCTCTTAGGAAAACTGAGACGGCCGTTGCAGTCGGTTTAGTAAGTCGTTAGTAAGTCTAAACTACAAGATATTCTAGACAAGATGCTTAGTCAGCTGAGGGTAAGATAGGCTGTTGGTGAATATTATTGTTTAGGTATTCCATCCATGTACTAGCATTTTTTCATAGGTCCAGCAATACGCCTAGAAAATCAACGGCGCACTATGATGTTTCCTCACTTTATATCTTACAGTTATTATATGATACATAGTCTTGTTAAATTGTCGTCTCATATACCGTTTTCGTCGTAATTACATCTATTGTTTATTTACATTCGAAAACATCTCAATTATGCACTTTGATTCGGTCCGCGTTGAGAATGTATTTAGGAAAACCGCATCCTTGAAATATTTGGCATATTATAAATTTGGTGACTTTTAAAATTTTCTTCAGTGCAAGTTTTCCTCGCATAATCTAGGCCTTATAATTCTTGCTAAAATATTTAACGATCTTCCTGCAGCAAATACTGTCATGAAAATATGCTTTGATCCTTAATATTTTTCATCTAGAAATCCCATTCTAGGTCTTTCAGTGGGGTCCTATTCTAAGGTCCTGACATCTATCGCATTGGAAACTTTGTAATATCAGACAAATAAAAGTTAGTAGGTAGTTACCAACGCTAAAATTATCTTAATGACGCATTTATGAAAGCATTAGAATAAATTCCAATACATGCTTGCAAGGAACTAATAGCACTAATGCCAGGACCGTGCCAAGACTAAGTAAAGGTCAAAATGCAACTAAACGACATACGACAAAATATCAAAAACTTTGTAAAACAATTGAGAAATTACTATTTTTAATTTCATATTAACTATTTTGTAGTTTCAGTTTTTTTTTTGGTTTTCAGTAACTTACATTAGGTGTCTTTAATTAGTTGTCCACATTACTGGTACACTTATTCTGCTCATAATGGATTTGAGGTCAAAAATTACGAAAAATAGAACAATGTTATGGCAAATAGTAACTTCAAATTATACGTAAAACCCATATGATTATTTTACAACAGTTGCTGGTTTCTATGTATTCATAATACAAAATTATTGGAACCCAAAACTTGATGAACACACAATTTTCAAAGTGTCTTTAATTAGCTGTCCACCACTGTATATATATATATACAGGGTGTTTCATGTAACGTGTCAAGCCGATGCGTGGTGATAGGTGAGTACCATACCTATCCATTTCACCCCCATGTATGTTAGACAAATATTTATCGTTTAGGAGTTATGATTTTTTTTCGATATTTTTCATGATTCACCTAGACGATATCTTTAAAAAATTACAACTTTTTTTTGGGTCCACTTTTCTCAGATATTTTGATCTCAATAGAATGCCCATTATTTGCAAAATTATGAGTAAAATAATCGCCATCCTAACTTAGACACAAGATACAAAATTATTGATCGATACTAAAAAATATTGCATTAAGCAGAACCGAATAGAATTTTCAACATAAATTTAAAAATATAATTATATATAGATTAGTTTAGCTTTCCCAAGCCTCAAGGAAATGATTTAGTTTTTGAATAAATGGGTTGTAGATGATTTTAATGATGCATGTTTTAGTTTCAATTGTTTCTTGTTTATTTGTTGTTAATAAAGTACGAAATTTGAGTGCAATGTAAGTAAAATTTTGGATCCCTCATTAACTCATATGGTCGTGGTTAAAGTTAGTAGTAGGTACATAATGTATGTACTTGTTATCAAATGAGCTCTATTTAAACATAGAGGGACACTAAATATCAGATTTGATAAAAATATGCAAAGCTAACAATAAAAATAAAAATTATGAAAATCAAGATATTTCCGATATGCCACATTCAACGGCCGATTTAAGCTAAAAATTACCCATTAAGTAGATCGTTTTTTGTCTTGGACGAATAAACCACTGGACGCGCAATGACAGGAAATTTCGCTTGTTCCCCCTCGGCAACGAATTGGGCAATTTAGCCTCAATTTCATGTGACGTCTTGTCAGTACGGTGACAGAACTCGGTGAGAAACATTGCAGAAAAAAATGGGTAAATGTGCCGTATTTTTGTGTAAAAATTATAGCGGCACGACAAAAAATATTTCTTTTCATTCGTAAGTAACTTTGTATCTCAATAAAGCTGTTAATTTTTCTTAAAATAGTAAAATGTGTTTTCCTAGAGAAAAGTTACATTGCTAATTAAAAAAGTTGTGGTCAGTTACTGCAAAATCAACAAGATGACGCATACTTCATTTGGTAGAATTATCGTACATTCACCATTCGTTTTCTTGTCAATTTAGTTTTAATTGTGCTTGACAATTGTCGATAATCATATCGATAAACGTACTAATAAATTTATAATATAAAATAAAATAATACATCTGTAAAATGATTAACTCTAAAGTAGATTAAAGTAATCCTAAAAATACAACAGTTTTCTTTAATATTTTAAACTTCATATTTTATTACAATACATCCTTTTAATAATATTCCAGATTTTCTGTAGATCCAATAAGAAAAACAAAGTGGGTCGAAGCCATCCGAAGAGAGGCAAAATGAATACCATTAATAATACAATTTTTACCTTTTATACAACTGAAAGTTGCATAAAATCTCGTGAAATTGTGAAGTTTAGTTTGAAGTGTAAGCTCATTTACTGCTAGATTATACCATTAGAGGATTTTATTATACCATTGGAGGACTTACGGCCTGTTTCACAATGTCTTAGGAAGTTCTAGTGAATGTTACTTGAATATTTTTATAAACGGTCTGGCCGTTTATAAAAATATTCTATGTTTCAATTATTCGTTTAATGGCTTGTGCTTATTTAAACATGCCCATAATTATTATATTATAAAGGCGAAAGTTTGTAAGTATGGATGTATGGATGTATGGATGTTTGTTACTCTTTCACGTAAAAACTACTGAATGGATTTGAATGAAACTTTACCACAATATAGCTTATACATCAGAATAACATATAGGCTACAATTTTTGAGGTTTCTAATGTGAGGTCGTAAAAAAACACATTTTTTGCGCTACTAGACGGGACGAACCTGAAGTCTACGCGAACGAAGTCGCGGGCAAAAGCTAGTAATTATTATATCCTACTACTATTATAAAGGCGAAAGTTTGTATGGATGTATGGATGTTTGTTACTCTTTCACGTAAAAACTACTGAACGGATTTGAATGAAACTTTACCACAATATAGCTTATACATCAGAATAACATATAGGCTACAATTTTTGAGGTTTCTAATGTGAGGTCGTAAAAAAACACGTTTTTTGCGCTACTAGACGGGACGAACCTGAAGTCCACGCGAACGAAGTCGCGGGCAAAAGCTAGTTGGTAATAAAAATAAAATAAAAATATTTTGCATAAGATTCGTTCATTCGTTCGTTCAACACATATCGATAGATTAATATCGACACTTCCACGCACTAAATGTCAATTACTGACAAGACAAACTCCCCCCGCCCCGCAAAAATTGGTTGATGATGTTTTCATACATTCGCTCTTGCGTTTCATATCCAGTGGTTTATTCATCCAAGTTTTTTGTATTGTAATGAAAGTTTATAAAGTCAAGCAGTTTTTAAAATTAGTCATAAACTATGGAAAACCTTTTTTATATTTTTAAATTTATGTTGAAAATTCTATTCGGTTCTGCTTAATGCAATATTTTTTAGTATCGATCAATAATTTTGTATCTTGTGTCTAAGTTAGGATGGCGATTATTCTACTCATAATTTTGCAAATAATGGGCATTCTATTGAGATCAAAATATCTGAGAAAAGTGGACCCAAAGAAAAGTTATAATTTTTTAAAGATATCGTCTAGGTGCATCATGAAAAATATCGAAAAAAAAATATAACTCCTAAACTATAAATATTTGTCTAACATACATGGGGGTGAAATGGATAGGTATGGTACTCACCTATTACCACGCATCGGCTTGACACGTTACATGAAACCCCCTGTATAAATCGGCATTATATTTAAGTGTATGAATATTTTTGTAAAGAAATAATTTATGACATTACTTATCTTGAAAATTTCGTGTTTTTTACATCAGGAGACTTAATCAAATAAAACAAAGCAAAAAATCAAAAGTTTTTCCGAAAAAAAATTGTTTATCGCGTAACTGGATCGTTGCAAATTACTAGTATCGATTTACCTGTATATACCTGCCTACCTGATAATTGCACCGGAAAAAAAAGTCAACCCAGCGTTTGCATATTCTATGAGCTACATACTTTCGATTAGTATACAGTTTTTTGCGTAAGGGAATGAGTGTAATGTTTAAAAAAAATCATTTTTTAATTATTAATTAATTACACTTTGCACCAAATTTTTCAGACAACCTCCTGTAAATAAATTTTTTAACATATTTAATTTTATAAAAAAATCATTTTCATCCCGTAATACGATGGGTGAGTGTCATTCTATGGCCGGATCTCCTACTATTAACTGTTGGATCATATTGTGTAAGTATTTCAAATACTTACATATTTTCCATCTACTTATAATTCAGATTCATTGTTACACGTACTAGACTGCAGCTTTACCGACCTATGGACGTCGAAGAAACAGATAGGGCACTTGAGTAGACAGATTGGTTGCAGTGTAGTAAGTATTCTATCCTTAAACCACTCCTCTCCACTCCATCCATAGTTATACCGATGCCATTCACTCCTGAGTTAGATATTTTAGAGGTACTTGTAGGATGATTTCGCACGTATATGTATCCGATTCATTTTTTAAATAATAAATAACTAAGTACTTAATAAGTTACTTTTCGTCCTCTTTTAATTGTTCGTGAATCATCATGCATTGCTTGTCGCAGACATTGCCTTAATAAATGTATTATGTCCACCATATTTTCAATATACCTAGATATTTACATCTTGTGACGAACTACAGAGTTGAAAGAAACTAACCAACCACTCTTCAGTAGCGAATACAGTCCAGTATCCACTCTGTGTTGTCTCTCCATGTTAAGGTGACAACTACTATGTTCTTATATATTTACTATCAATCTCTCATCAACATCATTCACCTGATGCATCGGGGTATTTGGGGATACTTGAACGCTACTAGTTGCAATCCCAGGTTAGGCAAGTGTGAGCCGTAAGCGCCTCATATCTTATAGTATATCCATCCATATATCATAAATTTTAATTTTCTTTCCATTATCACTTTGAGAAAAATACATACTATGATTCAGAATGCTTTTGACATTATGACAGCTTTATGTATTTTTTCATTTTATGTTTTAAATAAAACAAATTACCTATTTTTGTCGAAGTGATTTTTTATGTTTGTAGCTCAGTCAAATATATATAATTTTCCCTGAGATCCTAAATAGCGTTTTGAAGGATGCAGTGACGCTACATTCATTTATTTTATTTGCGAAATAGACAATTAAAGTAAATTAACAATGCCAATTTCCTTAATGATCAATTACTACATTTTAAAAATTGATCATCCATTGTGTTATTTTCTAAACTAAATAGTAGTACCTCCACAGTGCTAATATTTTTACGCTCTTTTGCAAATTTTTACAAATATCTATGAATTCTTATTTATATACATTATGTTCTTGTCCAATATGGTAATGATGATGACTGAGTTAAAAAATAAATAAAAGCGAAGACACCTGTGTTCTGGACTTTGACCACTGTTTTGGCCTTTGATTGTGGCTGGTAAAGTTGTTTCCTGTGCTACTCTTTCAAAAAAAAAACCATCATTCTTAGTCGTAACATATGGTCAAAGAATATATATACATATGGTGAAGATATGGCATTCTTAATTGATTTTCATATTTGTGTTAACCTATCTACCTATAGTATATGTAGTTTTGCATAGTTGTATTATTGACACTTGGCAAATAAGGTACATACAAAAGGTTACGTATGTAGATGTATAGCTTAAGTGAGTGACTACATAGACAAGTCTCGAATATTAACATTAATACATTGTTTAATAATGCCTTCATGTTTGTAGCTGGCAAATACGTTTGCCGGTGAATTAGAATCATTGCAACGGCAGTGTTGAATGAATAATGGCATCATGTAACGAGTTCTTTTAAATTTGTATTGAAATACAAGCTATGAATTTCTTGAGAATATTTCCTTTTAAACCTACGTCATGAAGTACCTACACCCACATAAAAAGTCAGTGTCACGAAGATCCATTTAAAACATAATGAATACTAGAATTACAGGTAGCAGGGACGCAGTATTACCTCCAAATAAATAAAACGCAACATTACAATTATCCATTTAATATAAAACAAAACAACTACCTATACACCTAATTAAAGAGATGACCTTATTTTGTTATAAATATTATAACAACTATTGACACCCTCTCAGGTAACAGACATTTATCTCGAACAAATCATTCAGTGTATGGCATTATTAGGCATCCTATAAAACCTATGTATAAACGACCCTATTGGAGTGAGTACGGCTAAGTATATTACAATTCTTCAAAGTGGCACCCCGGAAAGGTCTTAAAATGTACACCTTAATTGTAAAATTATCCCCGATGTTGCTCTTGTTTTCTTAATGCTGCTAATCAGGGTCGCTCAGCTTAGCCGGAAAATCTGAAATATATGAAATTACTATTAAATATAATAAATAATAGAATATAATAAAATTAAATTAAAAATAAAATGGCCAGCTTAACTACATTGCCGAGTTATCTATGATCATGACTAAATAGTTTCGTTGTAATAAGTCAAGTATTTAGCGTGCTACTATCTAACGATTAAATAAAACAAAGACTCGTTGCTATTTATTTCCAAATTAATAGACCGAGAGGAATCCGCATTCCTTACATAGGTTTGGGTTTACCCGACGGCCATTCTACTAACTTGGCAGGTGTTATATCAAAACTCGATTATAATTTATTCCTAAACGTATCGCGAGTTTTAAAATTATGCATGTTTATTATTTGTTGTATCTTTGTAAAGGGCTATACTATATTGTATTATTATCAAATTACCTTTTATTTTATAAAAACCTTACCATATTAAGTCCTCATTCAGTACACTGATTTGTGAAATAAAGTACTCAAACAAATATACTCCTGCAATAAATAGATAAGGATTGCTCGCTTCCAATTTCTCACCCATACACAACTTGTTCATCTACAACACTACTGGTGAACATGCGTTAAATAGATAGATTTTTTTTATTATCAAGAGACAGAAGGTCTAGTGCAGTGAAATATAAAATACTTTCATTTGAGTAACAAAACGGTATCACCAGTGTTAAAGTAAGTCTTTCTCCCTTAGGATCGGTTTCGTGATCGAAATAAACTCAACTTACGGTTAAATGTCGTTACCAGTGGTGAAATATTTACGATTGTGCCTGCTTTGAAAATAAAATATCTTAACACGTTCCGGGACACTACTCCAGACACAATAGATGGTTTATTGTTTTCACGCCTGTAGGCGTTCACTGTATCAGAACGTGTTAACCAATTTCCCCTTATGAATCTTTCACGAAACCGGCTAAATATAACTAATTAAACATGCATTACTTCTAAAGGTATAATAAGAATACTACATGTATAGAAGTCATCGGCTACATGCAACCAAAACTAAGACAATATTATTAACTCAGTCTTTCGAAATGCACTACTAACGATCTTTAAACTTATCAAAAAGTTTCAAACATTGATACATTGAAATTATTTAGACACTTCTTTTCTCGATCTCTCTCTCTCTCTCTACTTACTCTCTAGGTACTTAAATTTTTATTCGTTTCGCAAATAAAACTTTCCGAAAAATATATTTATCATCTGTTTAATGCATTTGAAGTTTTGACAGGTGCTGTACTTATTGATGAGGCTGACATTTACTTAAAGATAACTTTATTTAGATGCTTTACCTTAAAAATATAGTGCCATGACAAGATAGACGTTCTGGATTTTTATGATGAAAGTTTTTTGGTCTTATTTCAGTTTTACCCTTAAATTTCATAAACCTTGTAACTACATAGAACTACAAAGAACTACAAAGAACTACATCTATGTCATGCAAGTTTCTTGTAAAAGTTATAAAATATATACTTACACCTCCAACTGACATTATAAACGAATCATTCCCGTCATGCTACAACAGATTTTCAAAGGAAATGATAGTGCGATAGAACATTAAATAGTGCACGTGAAAAAACAAAATTAAATAAATATTTTCTTCAGTACAGCCGAAACCTAAACTCACCAATGTTTATGTACTACTTCTACTGTCCATGACGGAGCATGGCTGTAAGGGTTAATACAATAGTTAGCTTGTTAATGGTAAGTATTATAGTGAATATTTCAATATAAGATATTTTATGAGCAACGATCATCAGCTTGAATCTATAAAAGTGTAAAGGTCAGCCATAAATGTATTTAACTTAATAAGAAACCCCTATTCAATCTTCTTAATTTCATTTATTACTAGATTCGAAATGTTTCTCAAACTTTTTCATGATTTATCAAAACAATTTATGACCAACTCATCGTATATCACAAAACCTGATCAGCAGCAGTCAATGCTCTTTAGCACCATTCAGCAACCGTTTTAATAATAAATGTTTGATAAATCATTAGCCATTTTAATGAAGCTTATGCTGCTATGGCTAATTTGCAATAATTCTATTTAATATGTATGACTTTAGCAGAATATTATGTTATTTGGATCAACTCATATTAATATATTAGCATCGTTGACGCTTATTATAAGTATGGTCCGTCAAATTTTCAAATTGTAGCTGAATATTGAAAAATGTATTACAAAACTGTTTCGCACATATGCTACAAGATTGTGTGTTTTGGCAGAACAATAAGTTGTTTCATGTAATTATTGGCCAATATGCAAATCTTTACCAATGACCTTTTAGACTAGGCAGGCATAGCTCACTATTAACCGCAAAATTCAACACGAGAAAACTAATTAACGTCATTTTTCCTCGACTCATCGTGACGTTCAAATATTGCCCCAGAGACATGTCATGCGATCGTTGCTTAAATCAAATAACCGTTCGAAGGGACCTTTATTTATATCTTCTATTCAACTCAATCATTTTTTACTTATGACCTTTCCTTACGCAATTTGGCAACGATTGGTGATGTCGTAGCACATTTATTACACAATTGTTATATTCAAATAAAGCCTACGATTGTTGTCGCTCTGAATATTAAATACATGATTGATAGACTTCAGTATCAGTTTTGACCTCAAATTTCTTGAATGTGTCCAAAAAAAGCTTATGTCACTTTATTCAGCAGACAGAGCCTTTATGTGTGGTGCGCCTGTTTTGTTCTGAATGACACACTGCTTGGTTCAGGTTTTGTAACAATTAATGGAAATAATGACTGTAACTGATTGTTAGGGTGGGGGATAAGCGTTATGGTATGTTAGAATGGTTAGTACCCATAGGAGTTAACAACGCGGACTGGTGGGTGGGGTACTGACTTTTTCTTGAGGGCGAGCGCTCCCACTCCGAGGGCGCCGATCTTCGCCGCTTTAAGACCCACTGCACCTGCAAAAATAAGTAAATAGAAATGGTATTAATCTGGTTGCTACATCACACAATTCAGCTTATATGAGCTAATTACAAATAATTAAAAATCATTCATCATGTTAAATATTCTTAAATTCGAGATCTTCATCAAGTAAGCTTTTAGTACGCAAAACATATATGATTTCACATACATACATCAACGCTTATGGTAACTTATTTTGTTTTAACCTTCTTTGTATATAAACCTGTGTAATCTTATACTAACTTGTTATTCAACCTTTGATCGAATCCAGGTAAATGGGATTACGTTATCAAGTGAGGTAGGCCACTTGAGAGTTGATCTGAGAAACATTTTTATAGCTTACTCTCCTTGCAACCTTGATATATCTGCTAATAACGATGTATATTATTCATGACTCTGCATAAATCATAGTTGATCAACAAATTATTACAGCCAAATGCATGATACATCAATAAAAACCCGTTACTCGCGATTTTTCTAACCTTGCAGACCCGATAATCAAAATAGCATTAGGTTTTAGTTTATTCTAGTAGCTTCCCTGTCTTTGTTTTGAAACTAATGTTGAATTTAAACAAGTTTGTTGTGTTCAAAAAGATGATAAGAAAACGAGGTGCGTTTGAAGCATAAACAATATCCGAATGCACACAATAGGTTTCCCACAGTTAGCGAGAGCGGGCACCGATGTGAAAAGTATCGACTTTGTATTTGCATGTTGTCGATTTACTTGAATACTCTTTTCGAACTCAAATAGCTATACTTTGTATACGTTACATCCATCGTTGAATATACCCGGTAAGTATAATGAGTATACATTTATATTTGAATTATACTGTAAATGATTCCTTTTATAATGCAGTCATTGTCAATTTTCATTACTAATGTAATCCGTCAATCCCCACATCATATGGGATACGATGCGAACAATTGATTGGATGGTGTCTGGAATCTTGTTTGACTAAATAAATATTAAATACATCAACTAATCTGAAATCAATACACTTGGTAGAGCATTTCTGTTCTGTTTCATTTCATTTTCATTTCATTCTCATTTCTCTAACGGACTAAACACTATGGGCCAGTTTGTAATCCGTAGTAATGGTAAAGTTACGACGTTACTAGCGTATTTACGATTGTGAGATTGTGTGTGTTTTGAAGAAATTTCTGGTAACGTAATTTTACCATTACTTTTGATGAAAAATCTGGGCCTAAGCCTATTATTCTAGTGCAAGTCTTCTCTTAATGACAAACTCGAACATCGCAATCGGCGTGTAGGCACATCACTAGTGAGAACGCAATTTGCATGCTGTGCAACCCGTAGGTACCAGAACGCACCCGTGAGTTTCTACCAGTAATACACTGCTGGCTTATGATATAGAGACGGCATACTGCGCAATGTATACGTGCCCCATCGTAAATATTCGAAATTGCCAATTTGCTAGTAAAACCCCAATTTCCCACGGACATTGGGACGAGTTCCAACTTTATACAGTTGGTAATTATTTCTACAGGCCCATCGTTATTAAAGAGCTATTCAGAAGCATAATTAATTATCCCACATAGTACGTACCTACGTCCCTTTACATGCTTTAAATAAAGAATAGCCTGAAACCACCGTAATACCGTATTGAAATTTACACCCTTTGAAAAAGGTTTTAATTTCAAGGTTTAATGTTTAATTTCTCGGACCATTTATCACAATTCTAGCTATTGCTTGCTGTGTCATTGTATCCGAAGAATCCGTATTCCTTAACACTTCATTATTTGCCTAAAAATTCTATCTCTACATTATTTAATTTAGATTAAGAATTAGAATAAGTATAGCATTTTCTAGTGGGTTCTATAGGCACAGTGACATCACCACTCGTGTCCTATGTCCTTTTTCGACCATCACACATTTAAGCTAACAGCATTGACCCCATTTGTGACGAGTCATGCAAATATACTAGTAGGTATCAAACCTTTATGCCTTGTTAAGTAGATACTCGTACCTTGGTTTAAGTGTTAAACATAAGTTGCTCGATACGGTCAATTACAGAATCGAAGAACAAATACATATTTCCAAATATAACAACCATTGATGATGTTTACGATGGCTGGGTCAATGGATTATTTCGTTGAAACACGAATGTTAACTGTTCAACTAAAGTCTTACAACGTTCCATAACTTTCTGAGGGTCGACAGACATTTTGCTTGTATTTGACCTAATGGTAAGTGATATGAGGCCGAAGATCACTATTTTCATGAAATCGCTCTAATCATAATGTGTAAGGTACACTTTAGCTAGCAGCCATTCTTTTCCTTAGCCGCTCGTAACGACAACGTGAAGCGCTACTGTCGATGTCGTAGACATAAGGGTGAAAACTCCATCCGCGTCTTTCTTGTGCCCCAATGGTATAAGGGTTCTTACCGAGAAGCAGTTTCTTTTTGAGGAGGAGCAAACTTCTCTTCGACCTCAAGGTGCGTTCGTGTTCAGGGTAGTAGTCCAATTCGGGGGCGAGCTCGGCCGGTGCGTCGGCGGCTTCGTCGGGGTAGTACGCGAATTGCGTGTGCGCAACCGCCGCGGCCACCAGGCACAGGAGCATCACCACCGTCATTGAGTGCATTGTTGCGGCTGTTGGTACAAAAAACAATAGATATATTCTAACAATGTGTTGTATAGATTTGATCTCGATGTAAGTAAGAAAGATAAAAATAAGATGCAAATTATGAGGTATTTTTTAAGGAATAAATGTTATAAGGCACATCATTAATAAAGTAATCTGACCTAAAACTTGTAACACCTTTCTTGTAACAAATTACTGTAGTTAAATCTTTAATAGTAATGTAATGAATGAATGAGCGGCGTGTACCTACGTTACTGAGTTGTACTTGCTCGCTTCTTTGCAGTTAAGTATTGACAATAAATGCATAACGTTATGCAATTTATGCAATTTAAAACTTAAAAAACAACTACCTGAATGTGAAGCAAGGCCAGTACCTTTCAATTGAATCACCGCGGAAATATAAAAGAGCACTGGTTTTAACCGTGGAAAATATCGAAAACGGGTCAGACGAGCTAAAACTATATTGTAATGTTATGCTGTCACGTCGCAAAAATCAAGGCCGAGCGATGGCTCCGCGTTCTTATATGTTAATTAGTGGTTAGCAGCGTGGACACCGTTCCACTGAGTTAACATCTTTTAGCTGTGTAGCCTTACGACAGGTCACCGTCCTTCTAACACTAGACTAGCATCTCTAGATTAGTAGCTCAATATTTCCACACACCGTGTTGACAAACTTTCGACATCTAAAAGTTGGAAATTTAAATTGTAGAATATAAGAAAATGTTAGAACGTTAAAAATTTTAGAACGTTATAACTATTTAACCAAAACGTAATTTAAATTAGGTGAACAATTAACTCACAAGCAACTGGACTTATTTTCATGAACGTTAAGGTATGTTTTGGTCTTACCAAAGAGGTAAAGTAGAGTAGGAAAAGAATATGGGGGATATTCGTATAGGAAATCTGAAATTTGTTTCAAAAGCTCCACCTCTTTAAAGGCAAGTATGAAACAGGTATTTACATAGATGAAGCCTTTCCAATCGCACGATATGACGAGTGTTGCACTTCGGCAAATAAACTTGAAAATCATGTCAAGTTTATTTATTCAACAATTATCGCACTCATCATGATTCAGCTTCGTGGATGCAATGCGAGGTCTTACGTAACAAAGCGTCGAATAAAACACTGAGCTTACAAAATATGATTCAGTTACCTTGACTATATTCCTTGACTGTAAAGTCAAACGAATAAAACGATACACTGAGCAAGATTCTTAATAAATTCTAGAAGCATTTACATGCAAATTTTATTCTGTGTGATCTTGTATTTTATTACATTTTAATAAAAGATGCCGTTATTTTTTGCAGCATCAAAACCACTTACCTAGCTTTAAAAGCCCTTGCGGTAGATTTATGTTTTATACTGAAAAAACTTTGATGTATCTGATAAGTACGTTTTAGCTCAGTTCAATTGGATAATCCCACCTCAAAGGAACGTCGTTTGTATCCTTTTCTCTTTATACTATAATACTATTACGATCCATTTAAAATCAATAGATCCTACGTCAAACGGAGAAAAAGATTAATTTGACGACGTCGACCTGACTACTATGTCGGCGGTCGCGGGTTCTAATCCCGCAAGGGGCAAATGTTTATGTGATGAGCACAAACATTTGTAGCTAAGTCATGGATGTTTATATGTAGATAAGTATTTATTGGAGTCACCCCCATCATTATTGATGTCTGGTATTCGTAGCACAAGGAAAAAAATCGATACCAAGACTATTGAGGTGTTGTCTGGTGCATATTTATAATTATTTATTAACTCATTTATTTCATTTAAGCGCATGTACCACGCACCGAACGAAACATTTATTTATAGTAACGAACGAAATGTTATATTTCCAAACTTTTAAATTGTACGTTAAAGTTCATTGTTATACCGCTACGTTATTTCCTAGGGACGAAAACTCTACGCGACGAGATATAAATACTTCGATTATTCTTACCAGTGATATAAATTTAGCTTTCTGGAATTTTCGAAAACTATCAGTCCCCTAAAGGGGCACACTGATGTTAAGTTAACCAAATTGATCTAAAACTAAGTACTTATACTTAATATTTGAATTTGTAAACAAATGATATAAAACTTACAGGCGACTCGACAGAATAAACAAATTCCATTTTAAAAGCAATAAACATTTAAGGAGAGAAATATTTTGAAACAAATTTTCAGTAAAAAGAATCCTGCAACTTTGAAGGAAGCGTTGCTGCGGAAATTGAGACATTTCTATTTGGTTTTCGTTCAACATTTCCTAGCTATCTCCCCGCGATCCGGTTGCGGCTGGCGAGAGGAAACATTCGCGTATCTATTGAAAACTAGGTATGACTAAATAAAAAAGGACTGCACCGAAACCCTGCCAAAATATCTTGTATTCGGCGCAGAGTGCGCCCCAGTATCGTTTATGTATTATTCATAACAGAGATAGCTATTACCAGCGCTAAAACGAGTCTGTGTCATAACAAAACGAGCTATACAAGTTAATCGGCCAAAACATACCAAATGAGGCTATAATAACTGAACGCTATCATCTACTCGATCAGCGACAATGTATGCACTTTATGCGGTATTAAATCAACTATTGTCGTAATCAAATAATAATACAAACATATTGCTAGTGTTAATACGAGTACCCATCGAATTGGTAGTCCTAAAGTAAACAAGGTACACACTACACCAATTAGATTTTTTGTACCGTTTAAAAAGTATTTTTTTTATTAAACAATAGGTTTGCTCTTGACTCCAGACCTTAATCCTTAATCGATTAATATAAATTAAAAATCACGCATCATTAAACAGTAAGAAGCACCCGCGAAATCAACACGTCACATTCTTTCGTATGCTATTGAACAGAACAGCTGATGGTATATACCTTTGTTTTTTTTGTAACGAGTACACAACACAACACTGCAGCGGTCACTGACTCACAGATCACAATGACTTGATGTCGAATTCTTTTATAGACTGCAAAAGCGAAGCTCTGAGGGGAGGGCAGTTGCTACTGCACCGAACACATCTATCTACCTAGCGGCTTCTACGAACACGAACGCATCGCGTTTTCCCTTGAACCACGAAATCATAGTCATAGACAAGTAGTCACTGGCCATAGCATCGCGTGCATATCTTCAATCAAATTATGCGAGTCAGTACCATAATAAAGTTTTACGGCGTCTCAGTTTAATTCCTTTCTGATATCCTAATTCCAAATGAAATTTTTAACCGTGACATCTTGACTCGCCAACAAATACATATGCTGACAACTATTTATTGAATAAAACCCTCTGGTTGCACAATAAATGTGAGTATACAAAAGGAGAACATAATGCTAAAAGTATTCTCTCCGACTCCGAATCAAACCTTTAGTTAGGTCATGCAGAAAAATAAAACAAATGGTGTAAGTACCACTCGTATTTTCACTGTCATATTCTGAATCTTATTTAAAGTTTTTTAAAACTAATAAATAACGATAAATAAGGTGTATAAAAAGAAAGTTACTATGTACGAAGGCCAAGGTACTACTTGTCAATTAATACCTTCTTTACCTTAGGGTTGTAAAATATTTATAAGTATAGCGCCCGGATAATGCAAGACGCAGCCTGATAGGTTCCTTGCCTGACATAGTTTTTATTTTTAAGTGTAATTACAATGGAGGTAAAGTATACCCAGCAGATGACAATAAATCAATTTGCGGCTAAGTAGTCATATGCGTGAACTTAAGATAAAACGCAAACGGTAGAGTTGTTCTACTTAAATGTGCAAACGAACTTTATACTGAATCTGCGGGTGTAGTTTTAACGATTTCCATCTATACATACAGCATATCTTTCATGATAAAGGCTTGTAGGAAATAAAAAAACATCCAAAAATATAAATAACAAACCAATTTAGCGGTTTTCTTTTTTGTTTTGAGGAAGTAGGTACTCGTACATCCTTTTACTAATTGACCTACATAAAACAACCGGAGCGTTGTTTACGCGATCTATAGACAGATCTGACATTGGAGTAGTAATCGGTTAGTTAAATTATCCTGATCAACGAAATAAAAGATAAAAAATAAGCTGTCGAAGGTTGCAAGCCGAAAGCACGTCTTTTAATTCAACACCCTGCTTGTTAATGCATTATTTATTTATGCCCTAATAGGAACTGTAAAGCTAAATTGATGACTTCCGTGTTGCCCTATAAGTATGACGTATCTCCTATATGCGGTAAGTGCCATAGCCCAAATGAACCTTATCGATTCATTAAAACTCGTTAACTGGTACCAAGGTATCAGTAATAATGTTGATTACAATACTTATTATCACAGGTTCCGATCTCGGAAACATTTATCTGGAGAGGTCAGACAGTAAACCGACTACTTTTGGATGGACAGGCAAAAATTACTTACCAAAATTAAAAACGCTATAAATCAAGATTTTAAAAATTTTACATCATGTCACAACTCACAAGCCTACCTACCATAAATTTTACATAATGACTGTTTATCATATAGATAACTAGCTTTTGCCCGCGACTTCATCCGCGTGGAATAGTGACTTCTTTCTCCCGTTTTTTACACATTTACCACTATATCTTTGCTCCTATTGGTCGTAACGATGTTATATAGCCTATAGCCTTCCTCGATAACTGGACTATCCAACACAAAAAGAATTATTCAATTTGAACCAGTAGTTTCGGAGATTAGCGCGTTCAAACAAACAAACAAACAAACAAACAAACAAACAAACAAACTCTTCAGCTTTATAATATTAGTATAGATGTATATTCGGTGCTCGTGTAGGTAAGTTTAAAATTGTAGCCATAAATAAAGGAATTTAATTCACGATTCCACATAGAAAAGTTGTATGTTCTTTTGTTTTATGAAATACTTTTATTCGACCCTTTTAAGGTATTCACATTAGTATTCAATTTGGTTTGGCAATGGTGAAACAGGCCCTAGTTGGATATATCGAGTATACCTAATTAGATAACTAGTCATATGATGTAACCGAGCCTTCCACCTTAATTTTGACTTTGTTTTGTTTTGTTCTGTGACATTATTAGTTATTTTGGGATAGTTGAGATTTTGACCGTTGCACCAAGTTACATACTCGTACATTATAGTTAATTTTCCGGGTCAACTCCATTAAATTTTAAGTGCCTACCTAAAGGAAAATAGCTAGTTGCAAACTCATTTTGTGTCTACTAGAGTACCAGCTAATATAGCATTACTTCACGGCTCATCAATATTTAAATAGTTTAATTTTAGCTCGTCATGTTTAATTTTCGCGAACTTAAATGTGGTCAAACTTGAGCTTTCTATGTCACACGCACCGCCACTAATACACGTTATGCGTCAAAAAGTCGGCTGCGTGACCTTCTGCTATTTGTCAGATGCTCAACCGACGACCCACTGTAGTCGAAACACTATTTTGCAATTAGTCGCGCCTACGTTGTCCAATGAATAGTGGACCACAAAGTTTCAAAGTTCGTGATACACTCACTTGTCATGTTTACCCAAAAATATGTGCCATAGATCTTTACCTACTATACCAAGGTGAACTCTGGGAATAAACGATTGCAGATTCATGACCACTTCTTATGGTTCCGCAGTATTATGAACCTTTGTATCGCCACGGCCATCGTTACTAAAAATGAGCGGTTTGAAGTCTCATACTCATATTTTTCTTTCAGCGCTACATTTATCAAAAGTGATAGTTCTCATAGAGTGTTTTTACAGAATCTTGGATGTTTGAATTGAATTTATACCTATCTCCTGAAACATAGTTCAGCATTTATAACTATGGTGAAAACAAACCTCTAATTTTAAAGTCGGTTTAAAATACGGAACTCTTAGCTCATGGCGCGTACTCCATCCAACACGCGCTTTGTCTGCTAACCGGCAACAATATTGCATAATCGTCGTAGCTTGACTTTCCTAATAGGATGCTCATATTATTTTTAGAATAGTCTAATTGAAATAGAAATGGAGTAGATAGATAGATAGATAAAACTAATAAGATGACGAGAACTCATGACGATTCCAACCAACCTTTCTAAAGCTCTCTTAATCGAAGAGCATCGACATGACCATTGTGTATATGTCACCGTATAATCGTAAATACCGTTAGGTTATAATCTCTCTCGCGATATTGTTAACTGTCGATAGATAGTGAACCTTAAGTATTGCTTACAATCCAATGTATTATTTTGCCTTAGATTATAATCTATCAAAGTGAAAACATGAAATTACAATTTATCGCGCGGACTCGTTAAAAATGTCAACTGCCTTAAGGTGCCGCCAGATTGGTCGGACTTATAGAAGGCCGTTTTGTATCCTTGAAGTTCAACCAATCAGCTCGCTTGAGGTGCGTTCCCTCGCATGCCATATCACAATTTCACGGTATTACTTCGATAGATTATTATTTTCCGAAAATATATGCGTTAAATTGCTAACAGTATGTTATGGTTCGCATTCTATCGACAGTTTACAATATCGCAAGAGAGATTATAATCTACCTACCTGCAATTAAGATCAACACTACTGCTGTGTAGGTAAACCAACAATTACTTACTTAACCACTAGGTTTGTACCTAGAACAGGTACTCCAGAAACAGCTGCCCCATTTGGATTAACGGCTTACACCCGGATCTAACACAAGCCTAACAATCACTCTCTGGATCTTATTGGTCTAACTGACGCCTAAACACATTATGATGACAAGTTTATAGTAAAGTGGTGTAATATCAGCACTGATTTACGTACTTAAAACCAATACATGTCATCAATTTCGGAGATATAATAGAGCGCTGTTGACATCTATGCTATATATAAAAAAAGGTCGGGTTTTCCTTCCTGACGCTATAACCCCAGAACGCACGAACCGATTTCCACGGTTTTGCATTCGTTGGAAAGGTCTCGGGCTCCGTGAGGTTTATAGCAAAGAAAATTCCCATAAAACGGGGGCGGGACGGGGCTGGGGGCGAAACGAAGTTCGCTGGGACCGCTAGTTCAGTTTATAAAACCCCTATCTCTATTTATAATGATAAAAAGTGAAACTGTGTTTTCGCACTAAATTGAACCTGTTTTGATGAATTCCAACATAGAGGAGATAGAATAGACCATGTAGGAAAATCATCCCCTACGGATTTGATTGAGTAGAATAACCCATCAATATACCAAAGGCATCATGAGCATTCAGTGTGAAACAGACCGTGGTAACTGTGGTGGTAACCGATTTAGTATACTTCTCTGTGTGTAGTAGCCTTATTAAAAACCGGCAGAAACAGGTTAGCACACACGCCATACAATATTTTCTTTCATATTGATTGTTTGCTACGCTAATGTTATATAATATCTTCTTACTTAAGAATAGAAAATAAACAGTCAGATAAGAATAACAAAAAATAAAAATAAAACTGCTTTCTAAAAAGTTGGTATTAAAGATAATAAAATTGAACTTACCTCTACTTACCAATCTATAATTTTACGACGATACCGCCCTCCGTTGCATTTTTAGAAGTCCACCCTAGAAAATAGGACCCTAGAGACAAGTTTTAAGCATGTAGAAGATAGAGATGCAATGTTGCAAGCTCATACTCGTAAGATCCTAGTTTCAGCCTCTAATTTGAACAGTTTCAAAAAAGTTTTTATTTTCTCTGACGTAAACCTGCTGGCCCAGTGGATTCAAGGGAGGTTCCCGTACATGACAGATATCATTGACTTATTAATGGAACGTCGCAACGCAACTATGAACCATAACTGCCTTGGCTAATTCTGTCTTGACTCCAGGCCAAGCCAAATGTGGTCAAAGGGAGTCAAAAATGGAACGAGCTCGCCCAGAAAGTCGAAAATGTAAGTCGCCTAGAAAAATCTATATAAGTAGGTATGATGGCTGTTAATGTGAAGACCTATTATAATTACAGTCATTAAATTACCTTTTTTAGGGTTCCGTAGCCGAATGGTAAAAGACGGAACCCTTATAGTTTCGTCAAGTCTGCCTGTCCCTGTCTGTCCGTATGTCACACAGCCACTTTGTTCTGAAACTATTAGCATTACACAGCTGAAATTTGGTAGATTAGGTTAGGTGTATCTTGTTAACCGCTTTCCGATTGAGATAACAAAAAGTAAGAAAAATGATATTTAAAGGGGGGACCATACATGAAACTAAAACCTAAAAAAAAATATTTACTCAATTTCACGAATTTTCTTTACCGTATTCCTTTAAGTATGGCACGGAACCCTCAGTGTGCGACTCGCACTTAGCCGGTTTTGGTACTACTAACTCTACTCTTAATGATCTCTTATTACAGTATTATTATTTCTGCTTGATTGATTCATTCATACTGTGTGTGTTCCCGTCTGTTAGTTATTTCTTTAGTAATTAATATTTAGGTATCTACTGTTACGTAGAATGGCAGGTAGATAGATCATGAATTCCTAAACCTTACCGAATCAAGCAGCTTAATCAAAAGTGGATCGTCAATTTATTAGAATAACAATTTTATTACACAATATTCGTGGTTGAGTGATTAACATGTTCGAGTAACGCAAGCCGGGCTTCCTTGTTTGATCGAAGTTTCATGTACATACGATGCGCTCATGTAATTTGTAATTACGTCAAATTGCGTGGCCAAAGTGACATAAGTCAATTACATTTTATTACCTGACCAAACGCACGTATGAGACACAAGAAAGGACTGCAAATTAATCCTCGTTCTTGCCTTACATTTCAATTGAACCATCAGTTTCCTGTAACAATTCACTATACAAAACAGTTTCTTCACCATTTATCGAAATAAGACGTTAACCAGTAGGTATATTACGTCTTATTTCCAGTAAATCATCAGTGGTAGGTAAAAGAAGCAAAAAGAGGGCCCCTCCGGGATTTGAACCCGGGACCTCCTGCACCCAAAGCAGGAATCATACCCCTAGACCAAGAGGCCACATGTTATATATGTCGAAATTACATAAGTAAAACTAAATACATTGCATAGTATGTATCTCAAATATTTAAAAAAAGCCTTTTTCTTCTACAAATATAAATAGATGATAATGAACATCGATAGCTCGAAAACCTACCTAGATTATCAACCAGTGAATATTTTGTAGTACTAGTGACCAATAAGTGCTGCTACCTAGTAATTATCTGCAAAGCTACAATGAACTCGAAAACTGCATTTACAAGCAAATATGGCTTGCTGATAGTATTATTTGACATGTTTGTATCAGATAATGCTAACAGATGTCGCTACAATCATTTTAAACCGCCATCTAGTAATGCCAATGGCAACTAGCTAGTAATAGTTAATGTTCTAGATGGCGCTAGTATTGTCAAAGCAAAGCAGTAAAGAACAGCTGTTTGCTTGCTGATGGTGTTTTGGTTTTGCTTTTGACTCGTTGACAACTTCATACCTTTCATTCACACAGAAAGGAAATCAGCCAGTCAGTGAGATTTTTGTGTTCGACTTTGTGAGTTGTGCATCAAATTTATAGATTTTCGAAATATATTCTTGCTTGTTGACAAATTCACCAGTGAAACGATAAGTTACGAAAAGTGTCTGAACAAATCTAAACAAAAGCGTTTGATACCTGCGCTAAGTGGTTTATATTGTGTGTGCGTTTTTACCTGGCTTCTTCGTTCACAACAACACAAAGGATAAACGGGAGACTACTCTGTATTTCGTGCGCATCATTGAAAGAAATCATTTTGGTTTATTACGTGAGTACTTATTTCCGCATTTAATACCTCGATTGCGCATCCATTTTTTTTTTCATATTTTTCATCGCCTCAACGTAAATCGACCAGTATTGATTTGCAAAGACTTACATTTTTAGGTTGTAGAATATCATGCTCTCGTTACTCAGCCAACCTTACATCAAAAAATATTTAATCTGTACTTTACTAAAATTAACTTCGTCTAAAACTGCAGGTCTTTTTTTACTTGCATACATAATCTCGCTCTAGGAGGTTAATAATGTTGCAGCAGCAGGTCAAATTTTGTATAAATACCTACCTATTTGTGATCTCTTTAAAATAAATAAAACTGAAACCAACTTTCAGACCACCATTAAATACATCAAATTCTGTTTCTGAAGGTACCCCCTAATTGTATTGAAACAACAAATCATTTAGTATAAAATGCATGCTAAATGTCATCATAATGGCTTTAAAAGTACCTGTTACCATATTGCAAAGTAGAGATACACAATGAGAGGTAATTTCTAAATCTTGAACAGGCCATTTGAGGTTATGACTGATTTCTTCTGAGTCGGATCAACAATGTTAATCTCTTTGCAGTCAGGCTCCGAGATTCAAGACACAATAGCCAACCAATTTGTTATTGTGGTCCTTAGGGATGCATTGGGGCTTCTTGACATATATTCAAGGTTGATGTTTCTAGAGTACCTATTTCCTATTTGTAACTGCTGAGACCTGTTTTAATCCCTTGTTTTGTTAGTTTTTTTCCAAAAATATTGTTATCACAGCTTGATTTGGCTGATGGGTCTGAAGTATTAAATAACGTTCCTGGCAATAGATTAATTAATATTATATGGTATACCTGATGTTTGTGTAATGGGATGATGACACCAAGCAATTATTGAAAATATTTACCTAATAGGAAAGAAAACCTGATGTTTGTGTAATGGGATGATGACACCAAGCAATTATTGAAAATATTTACCTAATAGGAAAGAAAGTAAATCATTTTTATTTAGTACACATCAAAAACAAAAGTAAAACCATATAAATTTGGGTAAAGGCTAAAAGCAAGGCAAAGTGGATTATGTACTCTTAACAGAAAATCTGTTTAAAGTATGGCATTAATTATTTTCTGTGTCAGTCAGGAATTGGATTTGAGGCACAATAATCAATCAATTGTTATTGTGGCCAAAACCTACTACCCTTCTAATAAGTGATAAATCTCAGCTCAGCTTAGCCAGTTGAAGTAATGGTTATAGTGTCAAGAATTTATTGAATTTATATTTTGTGCATTCCATCATCTGGTACATGATGAATGTCATCATAAGCATCTCCGTGCTTCGGAAGACATTTAAGGAGTGGGTCTCTAGTCTCTAATATTGGTTGATATGTTGACATTCATTATACATTAAGCTTAGTCAGTGGCCCTATAGGCGGTTTGATAAAATCTAACAGTAAGGTTGGTTGCTTCCATTGGAAATGCCGTTCCACCAATCCACACTGAGCCCGCATGCCGAAAATCTGTAGTATAAGACAGCAGGACAAAGAATAATTAATTATGCCTCTGGGTGTTAGAATACATACTCCCAAATACTCCCAAAATTCTCACCATTGTCAGTGGCTGGTTACAAGCCCCTTCTACTTATTTTATCATAATTCTGTTAGCCCACATTAAAAAAATGAAGTATTCATAAATTTTTGGTACAGTGAAACCATACAACTTTGCCCAAGAGAGACAACTTTGCCCAAACATGAAAATTAACTAAATCTGCCTATAGAAATTCAATTTGGCAAATGAAAAATTACACCTTGATGCACAGCTCAGCCCCTCATTTCCTCTAGTGTATGAAAGCCCAACTAAATCCTATGGTAACATCCTATGGTGGTATTTGGAAAAGTGATGGCATACAAAATTTACCGTTTCCTAACAAGATATTTAAAAATCAAAGCCATAAAGCTTACAGTTGTTGCCAGTTGTGCCTAAAGTTGCTGAGATATCAAGGGTGGGCAAAGATGTCAGGGAGCAGGGAGAAAACTCAAAACGCGCGGACGCAGTCGCGGGGGACAGCTACAGCTAGTGTTTATGTATTTTTTTAAAGTGTGATGGCACTTTATATGATGATGATGTTTTTTAATTGCTTTCAAGATAACTAAACCAGCAGTAGAATTTCACTGCTACACTGTGTTAATATTGGCTTCAAGTTCTGGAGTAAACATCTAAGGTCCGCTTGCGCAAGTCAGGATACTAATACGAGTACGCACGTCGAATTCAAAGCGTATCGTCTGGTCGGACCGCCCGCGGTCGGTCAAGCTCTACTGCAGAGATTGAGATTGATGTAGAGCCTCTACAACCGGCCTAAGTATGATATCTTATAGGTCCTTTCTTCCGTGTTATTTTTCAAGATGCTCAATTTGTGAAGCATGCAACTTTTAAGTTAACAACACAACACAAACATTCACCTTCACATACTTATCAAACACTTTAAACTAGTGCGTGTGCGATTTTTCTTAGCTGCCATTTCAATCAAGTATTTGCATTGCATTCGCCTACAAAGCAAAAGAGCATTGTGGGTCAGTATGCGCTTCCGTGTCGCTTACGATCGTCGGCTCAGAAATGTTCGCTTCTTGCCAACTATTTGTGCCATTTTTAATACGTTTCAATGATGATGATAAATATTATATTAGCCTAGGTAGGTTCTGTTTGTATGAATTAATTTGTGCAAGTGATGAAAATATTTAGGCTACCCACTGATCATGTACCAATTCATTGCCTTGACCCCAAAATGGACTGATTTTTTAGTTTGACATAAAATTCCAACAGCTTTCGTTTCCTATTTCTCTTTTACTGTGTTAGATGGAGGATCCAAATCCTGATGCGTTTCTGTCAAAACTTTATTTAGAATGCCGAAATTCTTAAGAATTTTACCTTTTTTTTATAATATCGATCTAAATGGTAGCTAATAATAACTGAATGCTGCTCAGCATTTTATGTGTAGTACAGTTTGACTTAGGATTATCATCTCTAGATTATTTTCTTTTATGCCTTTGCCGTCAAGCTAGGTGTGTGTATTTAAAACAGAATGATACAAAGATAAATCTAAACTTCTTTTCGTAGAAGTTCGAAACACGGTTCATTAATTGGTTATCCTTACTTCATTGCTACAAAGATCGCTTTCTATGTGATCACTAGCGCTCGAACGAATGCAGCGGCCAATCCCTGACGCAAGCGCGGAGTTGCGCAAGCGGCTTGCCGCTAGCAACCACCGAGTACCGTCATTGCTTTGTGCTTGCGCCGCGCCGCTTAGAAATCCACTTTCAATGAGTGCCCGACGCCGCCGAGACGGACGGACTGACGGACAAACAGCGTAGTCTAATAGGCTCCCGTTTTTGCCCTTGGGGTCCCTAAAAAAAAGCATAGTCGAATTGATTTACGAGCTCCTCCAGGAGGAGTAGACAGGAGTCTGTTTCATGTTGAATTTCAACTTGTAGATTTCCACTACTACTCGTAGTACTCTACTTACACTTTTGCCTACACAGATTAGATAGATGATTGCCTAGTTAGTAATCCTAAGTGGGTAAACTCGCACAACTCGCAAAACCAAAACTAATCACTTCCAAAGCGGCGTGTAGTTCCAAGATTTTTGGTCCATTTGGAGTTGAGCAATATTTTTTTGGCATTAAAAGCTTTCTTTGCCATGGTTAGTCTTGTTTTGGTCTGTTATTTTATTATTTATTATGCTGCCGAGATATTTTAAACTTTTTACCTGCTATTTTATATTTGGCTATCTCTGTCTTTAGTCCAAACTCTGTAAAGACATCGTCCATGTCTCCTATCAAATGCTCCAGTCCCTTGGATGAACTAAAGCAATATCATCCGCAAAACGAATAAATGTAATTTTTACCCCGTTAAGTAGAACGTCCCCTGTTCCTGACTCTACTAGTTTCTTTATTAGGAAGCATTCTATAAACATCCTACTACTATTATAAAGGCGAAAGTTTGTATGGATGTATGGATGTTTGTTACTCTTTCACGTAAAAACTACTGAATGGATTTGAATGAAACTTTACCACAATATAGCTTATACATCAGAATAACATATAGGCTACAATTTAGGGCTCTGCAGTGCTTAGTTACCGTATTTCTTACTTATTACTAGACTAGACGGGACGAACCTGAAGTCCACGCGAACGAAGTCGCGGGCAAAAGCTAGTATTAAATATAAGTGGCGAAAGTGGACACCCTTGTCTTATTTTAGCAGTCTCTCTTTCCTTCCTGACTTCAATTATAATTTCTTGATTTCTATATACTAATTCAAACTTATCTTTCTTTCTCTGAAGTTATGCCCTGCATCTTTCATATTCGCTTTATAGTTATGTTAGGTATTAAAATAATATAATCATTTTTGGTTTCTCAGTTTTTATGTCGTGAATCTCTTAATTATAAACGGCCGTAAACCGACGTGTGGCCGCGTACCGGCGCAGCGACCCTACCTATTTTATTTACTCACTTGGTATGATAAGAAAGGATAAATACATAGTCCATGAGGTTGCGTTAACGTTTTCCCACTTATTTTGTTAGTTTTAGCTATGTATGAGGTCGATAACGTATGTACATGGTTAGGTTCAACAGAAACAGTGCCATATAATAATGGTCAGGAACCTATTGTACTGGAGACGGAAAACAGCGAACAGTCGCCATTCATATTCGCAGGTTGGAAACTTAGAACGAACACAATAGATCTCACAAGGCCAAACCAACGCAACGTGGCTCTATCACTATCAATACTATCAGAGTGTCCATTTGATTTATTTAAGTAAATAGAACCTACTAGGAAGTATAATACTGACATCTAAATAAATAAAGCTCTAAAGTAAGATTTAACCATTCTACTCCTGCTTTTCAAGAGTTGTATCCTACTCTGATGTCCTATGAGGAGAAATTAAAAACTTTGCAATGAAGGTAAACCCACCATGCAAATTCTTTATTTTTTATAATAAATGTCCACTTCTTACTATTGCATATTGGAGGGACTCTGGCTGGAGTTCTGGATTTGAAAAATATCAAGCATGCCTTTAGCGCACACCTTGTATTTATTTATTACTAGCTTTTGCCCGCGACTTCGCCCGCGTGGAATAGTGACTTCTTTCTCCCGTTTTTTACACATTTACCACTATATCTTTGCTCCTATTATTGGTCGTAGCCTGATGTTATATAGCCTATAGCCTTCCTCGATAACTGGACTATCCAACACAAAAAGAATTATTCAATTCGAACCAGTAGTTTCGGAGATTAGCGCGTTCAAACAAACAAACAAACAAACTCTTCAGCTTTATAATATTAGTATAGATGATAACAAAACGGTATTAGAGGTTTTGCTGTATTATTGTGCGAACGCCGAACACGTAAAACAGCAATAAAGTTAATTTGAAACACCCTAA
The DNA here is from genome assembly GCA_963584085.1 of Pyrausta aurata. NCBI lineage: Eukaryota > Metazoa > Arthropoda > Insecta > Lepidoptera > Crambidae > Pyrausta > Pyrausta aurata. The sequence continues at coordinate 10,545,395 of OY757252.1, read as the reverse complement.
AAATGGCTTGAAGCTATCGGGGGTAACACTATGACCTTGCAAGGTTTAGTTAACTAATAGGCTAGGTGCGCAAACCTTTGGCAATATAGTATATTTTATCTATCAAACGAATTATATTACCTTACTTAATGCTGAATGTAAAAAACAAATGCGTGAAGTGGACACTTTGCTTTTCCTGATTTTTGGCTGTTCATTTAAGTATTTTGTTTGATAAGTTATGGTAACATTACACCTTCATTACATAAAGTAGGTTTATTATGGTCTCGCATTGACTGTTACCATGGAGTTACGTCATTCGGAACTAATATAGGCTTAAAGTAATGGTCTTGTAGCGTGCACTTGAAAGTGTTGCAAATCTTTATGACATAGGTAACATACCTCCTACCATATATTATATTCTACTGAAATAATATACAATAGGGCTTCATGAGATCCACTTAAATGATAGTAGGTACATACATATCCACTTATTTTATCAGCACTTGATTGTATCGCTAGTGCGTTATACCCTATGTATTGCTTGGGGCAGCAGGACCGACATTTGTTCGGTTGCTTTAAACCTACAATCAAAGAGTATACATATCATAATAATAACACTAACTCTGTAACACGTCCGTAATTTCGGATCGAGCCATCGCGGTCGCTCACGTAATCTTAGTGCAATGAGTGTAAGGTTGCCATCCGTCCGGGTTTCCCCGGATTTGTCCTAGTTTAGAGGGCGTCCGGGGAGCGTCCGGGGGGGTTTTTATATGTAGTCCGGGTTTCTCAAATGCAAAGTCTTGAGTCGCCCGCGACCCGCGAGGGACCCACAACTTTAAATTTTTCGCGGGCCGCGACGTCACTCACGCACGTTTCACTGTCCACAACGTTTTTTGACCCTCATTTTGGGCCAGCCCAACTTAATTTAGTGATCGCATAGAGAAATATATCACTAATGTTTAAGAGTTTAACTCCTACTAGCCTCACTGTCATAGTTTTCGAGAAAATGCGATCTGAATATAAATACGGGTAAGTTAGGTTTTTTTTTCCTCCTCGGCTGGCTACTGTGTAGAAATTGATTACATTCATAGAAAAATAAATAATAATTAAATAAAAAAATACTAATTTACCTATACCTCTTTGTTTTTATATTACGATCGCATTTTCTTGAAAACTATAATAGCGAGGCTAGTGGGAGTTTAACTCTCATATTTGTGATATATTTCTCTATGCTATTATTTAATAATGTTGGGCTAACCCAAAATGAGGGTAAAAAAACACTGTGCTGTCCCCCCACCCCTACAGTCGCAGGTTTCATATTTTATTAAGGTTTTGTTTTCATGACAAAGTATTTGTGTTTTATTTCAAATAAATAAAAATCTAACTGATTATCAAAACAAATTTTATCATTAAGTGAGAAGATAACGTTTTGTATAACGATAAAATACGAAATGGTTTCATTTTTAGGGTTTCGTAGCCGAATGGCAAAAACGGAACCCTTATAGTTTCGTCAAGTCTGTCTGTCTGTCTGTCCGTCCGTATGTCACAGCCACTTTATTCTGAAACTATTAGCATCACACCGCTAAAACTTGATTAGTAGGTGTATCCTGTTTACCGCTTTCCGATTCAGGTACAAAAAAATTAAAAAAATATATGTTAAAGGGGGGCTCTCATACATGAAACTAAAACAAAAAAAAAAATTTTTTTACTCAAACCTATACATGTCCATGAATAGGTCTTTCAAAATGACATTGAGGTTTCTAAAAGTCTAACGTTTGAGAGATGGACGCTTCCAAAGTGGTAAAATGGGCGTCCCCATCTAACTTTAAAATTAATAAAGTGAACATTTTGAATAGATCTTAACAAATACTTTCAACTAAAATTTGTTTGAACGAGATCGAACCTGTAGTTTTTGAGATATAGCACATTTTCATCAACCGCAAATATAACTTTGTTTTTCATACAACCACTATGAAAAACAAAGTTATTTTTGCCGTCTAAACATATTGTGATATTTTCGCAAGGTGGAAGTAAGTGGACCCTGAGTTCAGTTGAGGGTGGTACGGAACTCTCAGTGCGCGGGCCCGACTCGCGCTTGGCCGGTTTTGAATAGCGTAGTCTTATGTTTTTTGAATGTTGCATCTCTTAGTTTTATAGTTTCTTGTTTGTTATTAATAAATATAACCTGCTTTAAAATGCTGATAAAAAATAAAATTAAGGTCGGAAAATAAGTAAAAAAGTGTTTTTTTCATTACACTGACTATGTTTAAAAAACCTGTTGATATGTCCGGGTTTCCGCTCTAAAATCCGGGGTTTTCACGCGTCTTGTCCTGGTTTTCGAATTTTAGAGATGGCAACCCTAAATGAGTGTCACAGACGGCTTGAGTCGAAAATACGAACAACGTACCTACAGAGTAGTGCCTCAGGATTGCACAACGAACGGGAGATGAGATGAATCAGTGCGGGCGCGGCAAGGAGCGAGCGACGATGACCCGCGCGCGGTCGCTCACCTCGTCATCGGTTGCGGTCTGCGCCTCATGCGCCTGCGCTGCGCCGCCTGCTTGGGAACCTATACATGTACCTACCAACATTAATTTGGCTTAAAGCCTAACAATCTAACCATGTTATTTCATGTAATATTCTCATAAGAGACAAGGGCCTTCAAGAGTTCAGATGAGACAAGATGGATGACAGAAATCATACATCAAGTTACATGAACTCTACGTCTACAGTTTATTGTAGAAGTAGGAGTGATAGATTAACATCAACAGCACCATTAAGGCGGTTTTCTCTTAATTGAAGCTTAGGGCAGTTTCCGGCTGCCTGTGTCAGTGTTTATTTTTTTATTTTTTATTTAATAGGTTCACCTACAACTAGTACATTGTTACTAATATAACGTATTTTACAAAGTAAACTATGCTAAATGTACAGCCTCTTACAGGCGAACACAGCATGCACAAATAAAGCCACTTACACATTAATTAAAAAGAAAAAAGTCGTAAACAAAAAATAACAATCAAAAAGTGCCACAGATCTAAAGCTTTAACAATTCAAGTATTCTCTTGCGGAACTTACAAAGAGACATCGAGCATAAGTCAATATCAGAGCATTGACACATTTGGTTATACTGCCTACTGTGTTCGAAACATCTATATGTATATACGGGTATTTTTTACTCGAAACTCCGATAGTGAGCTAAAAGAAAGTAAGATTTGGTGATTGTAGCAAAGTTTCTAATGCACGAAAAGAAAAGGTTTTATTTTGATTTATTGTTTCGTCTTCTAACAAAACTCTTTGAAATTCATCAAGCAGGTATTATTAGTTCTGTAGTCGGGGTAGACTATATGTTGGTATCCATTCTAGCATTGCTTGCCAGGTTAAATCCAAGCTTCCATAAAAACGTATAATACAGAGTAAGACATACGACAACAAACGAAATAACTTTCAAGATATTTGGCACGTTGCCTGGCATTTATACCTTTATACGCAACTGCGGTGTTTTTCTTGCGGTTGCCTTGTCTCTCGTCGGGTAATCACTGCTCTGTTACATGGTCGGTAGCTCTGAGTTGAGATGCTCCACCGTCGTTACGTCACTGCCACTTTGATTACGAGTGAGAGATTCGTGTTACACCTCAATGAGACTAACTAAAAATGTCTGTAACTTTCATTTAATTTTAATTTATACTTATAAAATCAATGCATTTGGATCGCTACTTAATATAAGGTGTATCATTCATTATCAAACATCATCATATCAAATGTGGGCCAATTCATCTTCAGGTACTCCTTCCAAACCAAATTGACACTTTAAGGTTGTTCTTGGAATTTATGGAAAAAAACTAATGAAATAAGTTTGTAGAACAAGGAAGAAGAAAAAGAAAGATCATAATCCTACTAAAGATTTACAGACAACAGTCTGTTTTCAGACTGCTAGAGAACAGATTCTTCCCGGTTCTTTCATCAATTTTATGTCAACATTTTTAATTGGAAAAAAGTTACTTTAAATAGTTTGGTGATAGTATCGCTTCGTCTAACTAACCGTTACACCACACATTTTATGTATTTCCATAGTAGATATAACGTTGTTTGCAAACGCTGATAAATAGCTGCATTGAATGAGGCACTAAATGGGAGGTATATGTATGAGTATTATATGTATCACAAACAAATCGTGGCATAATAATTACAGTATTTTCTCCTTATATCTCTTTTCTCTCGTCTTAATCTCGTGTAATTACGTGAAATACACAGAAATGTATCACTTCATAAATTTGGTTGTGCTAAATATCATCCCACACTTCCTTGGTAATATCCCGGGGTCATCGTGCATGTCCTTGTTGATATGCTTGAATTGACGATAGTTGTTTCTTTTGTCTGCGATGATGCCAAGGCAGTCGACAGCTGGTATCTTAGGTCACGTAAGTCGTAGTGCGGACATGGACTTATCGATTGCTAGTGCGTGCCCCATATTTGGAATCGAGAACTCTTTGCTATGATACGTACGACGATATTAAATATTGTTGTAACCTCTTTGTCTGATATGTTCCTCTATTGTGCAAATACACAATTAATTTAGATATCGGACGTAATGACCTCAATCGTTCAAAATGTATGTTAGCTGTACGTACAGGCTGAATTTGCATAAACATTAAATCTAACTATATTTGTTTTGTTACAGAATTGGGAATGATAATACAGCGCATACAAAAGAAAAAGTGACAGTAAGTTTTTAACAATATTTTTATGATAAAATATATAATATGTATCTAAGTAAAGTAGATAACTAAAGTATGAAATGCCTGTACCTGTCAACCAAATGTAAAAAAAAAACATCAGGTCGTCACCCGCGAGAAAGCACATAGAATTCCCAGGGATGAGTCATCTCAATTTAAATGCCGAGGCATGCCGTGAATCACAACACAACATCGCGTTACCCTTACCTCTCCCGCGTCACGCCACGATTTTTGGGACTAGATTTTACCATCTAAATGACCTACAAGCTAGGTACCTAAAGATAATTTGATAATCTGTAAAAATAACAGTGATATTCATGGGTGGAATACCATTAACGAGATAATTATGATGCGAAGCCCAACATATCAATAGCACAGCAAATAAAAAATATCTCAGTATTTCTGTTATACCTACCTCTTTGTAAATATCTCACGAAACGTTTGAAATACAATCTACATTCAATATTCGTCGGCTAACATGCAATAATTATGATTTCAATCCATTCGCAGTTTTCACATCTGAGTTGACCCTAACCTGATTCTCACTATTCATCATCATAACCATATTTGACATCCATTGTGGCTCCGATTTTGATCTAAATTGTTTTGTGAAATATGGATCGAGTTTCATACAATAATCATTATTATTTTTCAAAAGCAAGACCGTAGCTGCTGTGTGTATTTATTAACCGCTCTCGAATGAAATGAGTCAGCCACTTGCAATACTATTGTCTTTATGTATTCAACAATATCACGTGCTTAGGTTTGATAATGAAAAGCGTAATCAATCATCAACCACTACTTAGGGTACTCACTCTTTTCTAATGTTCTCTTACATTAAGTTCTATAAATTTTAGACTTGAAGTGTTTTTTTTAGGTGGTAGTGGTCAAAATATTGATAATATAGGAAATATCAGAAGTGTACTTGTGTATCGGCTTTTTAGTAGACACCAGTTTCCTTACATTATGGATGAAATGCAGATTCAAACTCCGAACTCTTTGAATTTATTATAAAATGTTTGCTATTGCTTAAAATTTCCTGTCAGTGTACCCAGCAAATATCACTCAGGGTTAATGTTTTTTGCTAACACGTGACTAAACAAAGGTCTGGCCGGTCTCGCGATAGCATGATCTCTATTCAAATTCAAATCGTATCGCCGTGGTAAGTGTGACAGGACAGACAGGTCCGCTTGGCGCTGCCGACCTCCGATGCTGCGTCACGAGGGAAAGGCTCCACGCCGAGGCCGCGGGTGGGCGAACGAAACCCGCCGCTGGCGATCGATTCGATTGTCACACGCACGCTGGCCCACCGACAGACTTAATCGGATCACAAAAAAGGAACTAAAGAAGTAATTAAAAATAATCCAAATGCAAAATTCGTATTACTTGGTTGTAACTAGATTATGCCGGCTTAAGAAGTCGCAATTTTCAGTACGAATATTTTGAGTAAGTACTCCTACTAATCAGTTGGTTACCCTGAAATCCAATATTCCTAATATCAACTGCATCTCATTAACGTGCTGTCTTTTTTCATTACTTACAGACAGATGCTGACTTTTGTTACGCATGGGTTCATTAAATTACTTAATTTACTTCCTGAAATAATAACATACCCAGTCTACTACATTTGTGTTATTCAGTAACTCTATCCCAAATTGTAGAGGCTCTTGTTAAGGCTGTTGGTAGAGTCAGGTACTTTAATATATTTTTTTAATAACAGTTTTCAGAACCTTATTATTTAGTATGTTGCAATCATGAGACAATATAATCCCAAAATACATTTGTTGTATTTTTCTGACATGATGATATTATGTGCTTGGAAGAGTCAACGTACCATACATAACTTCATCGCAGCACATGTAAATCATACATTTTGATTGATGTACGAATAAAAAACATTACGAGTCTCTTCGACAACTTATTGTCGTATTTATGAGTCATACGAAAGTAGTTTCGTAATGCCCGAAGAGTTGTCCATATCGACCGAACGCAATCGGTCGCGACATTAACCTTGGACACAAGCCCTGATTCACACACGATCCCTTAAAAAGAAAGTGTTTATCAACAATACTTTTATATCTTACGAAGGTACGAACGAATTGGTGCAACAAATTAAGATTGGTTGTCTCCGAAGAGCTAAATAAAATCCGCATCGTATTAATTATCTGTACCTGTGAACAGACGCAAATATAGCTTTTTGTATGTTTATTGAACACTTTGTATGCCCAATATTATTTGCTACCGAAATTTTTCAACTAGAACCAATGCCGTGCTTTGGGCAGTCTCCCTCAAGACTCCCGACCCGAGTCCCGAGTCCCGACATCAGCGACATGTGTGCGGGAGTGAAATTTTGGCAGTAGTTCTACTCTGCAAAGATTACGTAACATTGCAGGTTTGCTCCGCTCTTGGTAGCTACACCTCGTGTCATGTTTTACAGATTTAATTAAGGTGTCATCGTGGCGTTCTGTTTAGTGTTCATTTTGATAATCTCCCCAACAACACAAGCACTTGTACAATCACTGATACATTTCTGAGAAACGACACAATGAACTCCCAGTCGCATTAGCGGCACAGTTAGTTTTATTGCCACCTGTTTAACGTTTCAACACGGTGTATTAAGTACTGCCGTTGTTGCGAGGTATCTAGAATATGCTGACTGAAAGTACATTACTGCCGGCTAGCTCTATAGGTGTTCGTATTTCGATCCCGTTACAGACTTTACCCATCATAGCGGACACAATACAACCTAACTGATTTCCACGACTACACTAGATTTGCCAATAATGGAGCCTTGCTCGATTGTTTATTGCTCAGCTAGATTATGCCATAAGGTTAGCGAAGTTTACAAAAGTACCATCTGGCATGCAAAGGTGTTTATTACACCTAGCTACGTATTACAATTCCATGGTGCGTTCTAGTCTCATTCCGCTATTACTTCATGTAGAAAATGGAATATAAATCAAACCAAGTAGAAAAAAGTACGTGCCTCTTTTGATATAGAAACACGTGCATGTACAAATATTTATTGAATGCATTTACTGCGTCAATTGATGTGGTGTTAGTAAGTAAATCAAATGATTTACTTTATCAGACTGACGTCATCTGAGCACTTTTTTAGCAAACAGTACCTAGGTCGGTAGACATCGACATTGAACCAACTGTTTCTTTTGTGTAATATAGCTAGAGAAAGATTAGATTTTATGTAGCGTAGCACCACAAGGTGTATGATAATATTAGTAATGTACCTGCAGAACGCAGCGCGTTCAATCGCGGACAGGTTATACGGTCGTGGGGTGCACAGTTATTTAGAGTGGCTCCACGCCACACTTAGGTACCGTGAGACCACTTTGTGCACAGAACATCGCGCTTTTCATAGTTCCCATGTCGGTATAGTATTCTGAAAAGCTGTTTTACTTGAAATGAATACTTGCTGCTCTGAATTTAATTAGTTAGATATCCCCTACCAAATTGAACTGAGCAATCCACATAGTCCGCTTATCTAGCAAAGTCGCCATGGAAATTCCCCTGTCCGCACGAGATATTATTTTACTATACATCATCTCAAAAACTGTTCCCAAAATAGTGAACACCTACGCACGACCTTCATTAATGAGAAGACCACAATAAATCGGCTCGTTAGCACCTTATGTTTTACTAAACGTATTCTCTAACTCTACAAAATAGTCACTGTTTCTGAATCCTTATCTCTGGTACCTTTTAAAATAAGTGTTACAGACACGAAAATATTTATGCCGACAGCTCTGTCTGTAGCTTGCATTATTAAAAGTCGAAAACAAGTCCTACCAGAAAAATAAATGTGTGTCCTATACCGTCAATTATACATTTTTCATACATCGTTGTGGAATTATTGTAACGGTACTTTGGCAATACACGGTAGAAACCGTAATATCCGCATGTTTGTTTAACCCGTTAGACATTTTAGACTTCCAAAACCTACTAAATTATCAAATTGGACACTCATGTAAATGTTTTATTTGCTTTAGACAAAATTTTATAAATGTGATACAAACGTAAATGTAACGTAGAACAGCCATATACCCATACTAAACTTTTCCAGGAAATAACAACGGTCTTATTAACTTTTTAGATTGACATCACACCAATAATAAAAAACCTCAATTTACATAAATGAAATGTATGCATATTAAATCAAGCCCTAATGTACAAATTATTTGATGCCAATAATGAACTTTTGAAATTGTGCTTGAAAGGTTAAATTCGTTGTTGAAAGGACAACAAAAAAAACACTTTCGAATCGTCTAAAAGACGAAAACAATAATTATGCTACTTTCCTTCCGTTTAGGTAGGTAGGTGATTTCTATTGTAATTTATGCTAATTTTAACTTGAAACAAATAAACAGTTCGTGAATGAATCATCAATGTCTGCTACATATGTAGTTCTGTAATAGGACGAAGCAGGGGGTCCACTGACAGAATCGTCTCGTGCGCTGGAGACAAGTAATAATAAACAATGATCCCGACTCTGTTAGTGGTCTACCATTTATAAACCTACAGACGCCACCACAACCTAAATTAAGTCTGTTGTTGTGTTTCATGTGGGTACAGAGACTTTAAGCACCGTGGCGTGAAGCATTATGTAAATGATCAACCATTTTTAATATTTATACGAAATGGTATTAAGACAGCGAGACCTTGCTTCACTAATATGCCCTCACCCGAGTTTCGCCGTAAAACCTAGACGTCAGGCGTCTGTCTGTAACGACCTTGCATGTCAACTAGACTAAGGTAGCTACTCCGTCATCTATAATAGTAAAAAGAGAATTCATGTGAATATACAGTACTTGAAAATTTTACTAATGAAATACCACATGTAATGTTAAAGCAACACAATGCCATGAAATTGGGGTCGTCCCGCCAGTTCGTAACCGCAATAACAAATCAGATACCTCGCACTTACTGCTTCAGTGTCAGTGCATTAAGTACTACAGACAAAGTAGTAAACTAAAATACGCTTCAAGACTTGTCTTGGACGCACACACGTGGCGTGAGCGTGACGTGACGTGTCAACTGTTCTCGAGGACTGAAATCTTTTTGGATTGGAGAGCACGAGCACGCGTTTTAAACAGGCAAAGTTTATAATTAAGTTCCTTATACTTACAACAATATGAATATGTTTTCCTTCATGTTAAGATTCTTGCGTTTGTCTTGCATCAAGTTACACCTTACACTGTTATGTTCGTCACACGAGATTAACATTTTCGCGGTTCGCGATACAGTAAAAAAAAAACTCCCTTTAATTTTTTCTCAAATAATTGTAATACTTTTAAAAAAAATAGTCGACTGATTGTTCCAAGTGAAGATTGTAACTGTTATTGATTCTGAAAACATATATTCGAGTACATTCGTGTTTGGTCGGCGCTTATTTGCCTTGTCTGTTGTCACAGGTGGAGCAGAGTCGCGGCGAGTGGTATGGGCGTGCGGTGAGACCCGCGCCTCATCATGCTGACGGAGGGCGAGAGACAGCAGTGCGCGGGCGGCACCAACGCCGCGCCGCAACACAGGAAAGGGCACAGGCAAGTGTTAACATCTCTTGAAATTATTCATCACATCACCATTAGCTACCGCAATGATCTGAGACCTGCCGCAAGACGTCCTCTGCTGGACTTAGTAGGCCTCGCGTCGCCTATGAATCTCCATAGCAGCTGCCTGCAAGCGGTGTCCAATTTGATCCACGCGCCGTGCCGCAACACATACACATGCAATAGTTCAAGCAATTTATATCCGCTTCTTGATTTGCTCTGCATTCAATCAAAGCAAAAAAAAGTGTACAGCGATTTTTTAGTTAAAGTGTAAAAAATTATAATCTCACTCAGGCTATATTGATTCGACGTGTCATCAATCATCATGAACCATTATGTATACGCGCTTTTGTTACCTTTCGTTTCTCAGGATTAAGGGCCAGATATTCCATTTTTACGATGTTTCGATTGAGTTTAAACATGGAAACACTAATTATTTAAATCTCGAATCTATATATGTTATAGAAGAAGATTACTAGAAAGCTGGATTGTGGTTGGAAACACGATTGTAATTACTTTGCTCGATAATAATTGCCTCAGAAGTGGGCCCCTTTATTTTCGTATTTTCTATGTAGTTTTCAAATTATTGGACTTATATTTATGAAAATCACATATTTTAGTAGGTAATTCCATTCTACACATATACATGTTAAAATGATTTCAAAATGTTTGTTATTTAGATCAGAATAACGAAATATCTAAAAACACTTTATTTGACCTATTTCGACTTTTTTGATCTTGATTTGCTCAAGCTACACAGATGTGAGGAACAGGGGATTATAAGAATATACATTTTGACCACATAAGTGAGATCTCAGCTATGAATCAAATGTTTTTTTTTTAGTTTTTATCGGTGTTATGTTCAGGCAAAGAAAGGTCCATTTTTTTCATTAGTCTGTATTCTTTCTTACAAGCAGCAAATTCTTCCAATTGTCTTTTTAAGATTACTTTAGACACCAAAGATGTTTAGGGCGTCCAATCGTTTTTTTCCAGTTTTATTAACATTTTCATTCATAAAACACTGATTTAGTGATTCTCACACTTGTGACGATGGTGATTCGCGCAACGACTTTGACGCAACAGTTGATCGTCGTGTCATCTCTGTTCTATACATGCAAGCAGAAATAGCGCTATCTTTTTATTCAAATGACAAGCACGAGATACCATTTCCTCATTCCCCTTGACGCCACTGCGAACGCTGGACCTATGTCAATTTTTGCAATTTTATTTGCGTACTCAATTACGTAAAACACCTAAGAACTAATAATAGCTAATTTCGCCGCGCCGCGTCACGCTCAGTTGGATCAGCACCAGTCTTATACTAATCAAAGGTCGCGAGTTCAAATCGGGGGTATCATGAATATTTTTCTACATAGTCACAATATTTTTTTAGAAAACGAAATAAGTATTTATTTTAATTTTTGGACATTTTAACATTTAAAATAAAAAAAATTAAAAATAAAAACTAATTAAATTTTTAGGTTTTTTTTTAAAGTAGCAAATCCTATTAAAAAAACTACATAACAATGAAAATAAATTTCAAAAAGAAAATTAGTATCAAAAACATCATCACCATGCGGATAAATCTCCTCAATGCCATGAGGATGGAACCCCCAACCTCTACGTGTTAAGCAAAATAAAAAGAGAACGGCTGTAGCGACATATATAATTGTTGTGAATAAATGAACTATATTTTTGTACCAATCGTAGAGATGAATCCGTTTCTATAGTAACAATATAAACAAAAAGCATAAAACACTCATGTCAAATTATTGTAGTTTTGAACATTTTCTCTATTTGGAAAAATCAGAGCTAAACCATAACTGTAGGTTTAGCAGTAATCTCAAATGCTAAAGCTGTGCCCTGGTGACTCTAGTATATTGGAGACGAGAAAATATTATATGAATTTGAGGGAGGGAGAAAATTATTAGGTGATAGGTCTATATTAATTTTATTTATTTATTTACATCTAGACTCCTGTGACAAAATACAAACATTGGAGGTTAAGTTAAGGTCGGTCTAGCTCTCTTCGTGTATGGAACTCAGGTTTCCATGTTATTTACGTACGTACGTACACATTTTCTGAATCGTGTAGTAATAATGCATTGACTATCTATCTCTTATTTGGTGACATGGACTTGAGCGACGAACATGGAGATTACTCAGTATAATCCAATTATATTTGCATTCAGAAATGTCAAATCTGAATAATTTTTTCAATTTTGTTCTGTCGAAAATGTGTGGAGACTGTCTTAATTTTATTTTTATAACCGTTCCTCAAATTGCTGTTACTGAATATCCAAAACAACTTTGGTGTTTGTGACACATAATAATTCTATTAATCTTGTAGTTAGCGCCAAATGGCGCTTCGGGGTCACGAAGGGTTCCGTACCATTATCTATGAAAATGGCATAAACATCATATCTGTTGTCAGGGAGTCCCATACAAAAGATATGAAGTCCTAATAATGGGGCAGCCCCTCATTATTATCATTATCAGAGTAGATAAGTTGTATGAGAGCAACCTGAAAAAAAAACTGTTTTTTAAGTTTTTGTTTTTTCAACGGCAACATGAATACATCCTTCCTGAAAATTTCAACTGTCTTACTATCACGATTCATGAGATAAACCCTGGTGTTGCCCTTTCGGTGTAGGAACTCATGCTCATCATAATTCATTCCTTGTAGGGAGGTGTCTCAAAAATATTTTAAAATACATATTTTAGGCGGTGTGATTAGGATATAAAGAAACCCATGCCAAATTACAGTTTTATAGTAAAAAAGGTCTATAAGCTAGACTACAAAAAGTCAAACATGGCAAAACCATATATGGTTTATCAAAGTAATTGTGTGGGTGCGGTGCTCTAATTAACAAACCTAGACAGTTGAAATATGGCATCTAGCTAGGTAATAATGTGTAAGCGAAGGAAAAAATCTGAAAACAAAAGAAAGTTTTTTAATTGTAGGGTCTGAAACCGTTATAATTAAGTGGATGGAAGCTTGCACAAAATATGTATTCATGATTTATGAATAAGCAAATAAATATTTCTATAAAAAGTTATGATATCCCAACAAAAACATCAATGTGAAAAATGATAGCCTAGTTCAATGCTCAGTATATTTGATAGTGAACTTCGCCGAAAAAAGTATTGCATCTAAATGAGAGATTACTACTAACTACTTTTGCCTTACTATTTTCTTACTTTCTAACACATGATAGTCAAGTCATTTTTATAGTTCAGGCTGATATTAAGCGAGTATTTTAAGCGTGGTGTGGGTGATTAATTTACTTGAACCATTTCACGGGACATCCAAAATATACGCGGGCGACGTCGCGGGAGACGACTAGTAAATAAAAAACTTTGATATTATTAAAGGATTACTGAAACGATAAAGAAACCTTTGTCTTTAATTTAGCTTTCCATATTTGTAATGTTAAACGGAAGCGTGAAACATACTGCGCAGACCCTAGATAAACTGGGAACAGGGCAAGAGAATGATGATGATGATTTGAAATGTTATGAATTTCAGTGTGTAAAAAAAAACCATGACAAAATTCTCGTGATGGGTGAACTTTAACTTATATACTTACTGGTTAGTACGGAACCCTAAATTTGAAGTGCCATATCTGTAATGGTCTTCAGTCATCATCAATTGGAAGACTGATGGAAGATAGTAGTGAGACTATAACTGTGTCGACAAAAAGGATCTTAATATAAACCACCGAAATGTTATTACATTACATTTCCTACACCTATGGGTTGGCTGGAAGAGGTATCTTTTAGGGATAAGCCCACCTTTGTTCACATTGTGACTTCTTGTACCTATTTTCTGTACATCTTATAAGTGCAATAAAGAATATAATAAATGTTATCGGATATTCTTTCTTGTTTTTATAATGGTTACAGGTTGCTGGCATAAAGTGCTGACCAGTCGTGTGAGAATGAAATGCTACTCTTTGCGTTCCTTGTTCTTTCGATAAACGTTTAGACTAAAAAGCATGTATGGTGTACTAAAGAAACCATTTTGTAAAAGTTCTTAGGGGTTCTGCTAGATGGCGTGGGTATGTTACTTACAAAAGCGCATGAAGTATCTTATTCAAGAAAATTTTGTTCCTTAAATAAACACTAGATGGCTTAATTATACACGAGATTTGTAAGACAAAGTTGACAGAAAAAGTTTTGTGCGGGGGTGCTGGTGGGGGAAGCGCCCCGCACTTTTAACAGGGGGGCGGGGCTTATGAGATAATTTGACGGAATAAGACGGCCTTAACACGTTTTAAAAATATATTTAATTAAGTAAACTGACTTTAATGACGTAAAAATAGCAGAACAAGCTCCGGTCATAAAATTCGCATTATTTATGTTCGTTCATCCATCCCATCACCCATGAAATGATTATAACCCAGATCCACTTACAAACGTTGCAGCCTGCGTTCATTGCCCACTGTTAAATATGTATACCTTAGTTTTGAATATTGATCATTTCATTGATTAAAGTATGGCAATGAAAAGTATTTCTTCCGTAACGAGGGACGCGTCCCTCAAAAGTTTTAAAATTATAACGATACTTGAACTAATTGGCAGAGATGATGAATCTGTTATAACTCCGAAACAATGTCTCGTACATAATATTATACCAACCAACTTATTTATCAATATGTCGATTATAGTTTCATTGTTATAAAACTTTCGATTCTGCTTTATTTGATCTTTACGACCAGGATGTTTGGAGTTGTCTCGCTCCTACGATCGACATCTGGTTTTCAATAATATTTACGTGGGTGTTTACGTCCGACCGTGCCATGTCCATCTTAAAAATATTAAATGTCCATGTTATTAAGATATTGTATGGTAAGTCGTTACCTACATCAAAACACTGTCGTGAGTCACTGCCTAATATATTTATATATTGTCCTATTTATCAGTGGCACGTTGCATTGGTAGTAGGGAGACATTAAAAACACTCTTAGCCTAACTAGCATAAATCAAAACAAGCACGTATTTTACGAAATTCAATAAATTGTAATCAAATTGCTAGTAATTAATTTATTACGATTTAACAATTCTATATGTTGTTTCAGTTATTTGTTTCCCTAACATGAATCAACATTACGGCATAATGTTATTAATTTTCTCACGTGACTAACTCGAACGTATTGAAAAGTGCCTAATCAATCACAATATACATTTCACATTGGCTATGACTAACTTGCATTTCATTATTTTCTGGGCTCATTTCATTAGCACGAACGAAGTTATTAATTTATGAACTTGCACATTTTAAACTTATGTTTATCAAAATACGTGCTGACTGAGGTTACCTACCTATACTTACTACTTACCTATTTGGCAAAAATAAAAATCACAAAATGATGTACATTATTTATTTTATTATATCTGTTTCATCGGTCTGACCGCTATTGTGTTCTTTGTAATAAACGTAATTACAGTACCTACTGTTAGGTACAATTTGGATTGTATACCTCCTATATTAGTTACTTTCATGAGTAAAATGCGAAATAAATGACATGTCCACTCAACATTAAAAATAACTAACATAGTTAAGCACTCCCACCGTGATTCATACTAACAACCGCACAATAATGATAATTTAGGGGAAAACTACTGTCTGCTAAAGCCTAAATACGAGTAGATCCTTTGCGCGATAACACTTATCAGATTGATCAGATAAGTAGTAAAGTTTGCGACACACGGCCCACATCATCGCACGTGTCTTTGGTGTTTCTTTACTATGATCATTATCATCTACGCTAGTTTTCGGCAACCTTACTCATACTGAGTTTAAATGTGTTCACGAACACTTGTTAAGGCCTAGATACGAACTAATAAAAAACAATGTACTAATAATTTTTAGTTAAAATCACAACTTAAATCAGTTTTAGTGAGTTTTATAATATTTCTGTCGAAACATGGTTCAATTTACCTAAACAAATGTTAACTAGTAAGTTTGTTTAGTAACTGTAAAAATGTTCGTGACTAGCAACGACCTGACGGAAAATTCAGCAGAACTACGCTCCTTGTGTTTGAGGACTTTGAGGTACCTACCTACGAGCGCATCATCAACAATCACGTTCAATGACTCACAGTTTTAAACTCTTCTTTAAGTTGATGTTTACTATAGATCTTCCTATGTGAATCGATCTCATTACCATTAGATTTATGTTTATGATAGACGTACATATGTTTGTAAACAAAGCTCATTGTTTCCCACGATTTTCTGTACACTTTCCCCTCATCTCACTTATGTATTATTAGTTCTCTACACTAAATTACTACTGAGCTATTGTCATGAATGAGTGAGTATTTTGATATCAACTTTTTGTTTAAAATCCTAAGAACCATTGTATCATTAATACTTAAATTATGAGTTCCGGAGCAATCTCAGTCATGTTTGTCGTTGCGTCATATGTTTAAACTTTAAACTTTACACGACCTGATGGTATTATATTCATTACATTGATTTTCCCGTTTACATATTCTGTATGATTAATACCTAATATACAGTTCAGATCCGGACGCAGAAATTTTTCCAAACATTATTTGCAATCAACAAAACTAGTGGATAGTACGAGTACAGTGGTAGAGTCTATGATGGTATTATAAAATGATATTTTTTTGCACAGGAGACAAGAATCAATGTATGCCATGACGGGACTGTACGCGGAATCCGGCTGCACAGAGGGCGGAGGGGACGATGCACCTGGGCCCAGCACTCCCCCGCCCCCCTCACATCCACCTCGGGAACCTTACAAATGTCACAGCAGAAATCCCTCAGCTGGGATTTGCGACAGGTAAGGTTGCTGAATTCAGACAACTACTTACCTTCTAATACCTTCGTCAACCAACAATCCAACAGATTACCTATCTAATATTTTATGTTCTCATTCTTTAATCAGAGATCGCGAAAGGGAGAAAGAAAAGCCTCGCCAGATATTCCCAGAAATATTAGACATTCCTCATGACGCTCGAGACTGCGGTATCTTGAGCTGGAGACCGCTATTAATTCAGAGATTTTCTAGTATCAAAGTGAGTGTAAAACTGAAACTATTATTGTTACAATACATAATCCACATATTCTATATTGAATTGCAACTACTAACTCAATAACTTTTTCAGGTATTTGTATTTTTCCTTTCGATCCTGGTAACGCTACAACAAGCGCTAAGCTCGGGATACATAAACTCTGTGATCACAACAATCGAGAAGCGATTCGAGATTCCGTCGAGTCTCTCGGGGCTGATCGCGAGCAGCTACGAGATCGGGAATGTCATCACTGTTATCTTTGTTTCTTACCTCGGCAGCAGAAGACACATTCCAGTGTGGATAGCAGTTGGTGAGATCTCGTATAAACATGATTTATTGTTGTTTTTTCTAAACTATTCATTGATTGACATGATCACACACAATACAATAAAATTCTTGTTACAGGTGCTGTTATAATGGGCATCGGATCATTAGTGTTTGTTCTTCCACATTTCATAGCGGAAGTGAATAGTGAAACGCAAATGAACAATAAGTCAGATGATAATATCTGTCAGTTGCCATCAAGAGCGTTAGACCAGGATATGAGTGGACTCGGGAGATTGGCTCCGAGTAACCTGAGACCAGACAATTGTATAAAAGTATGCGACTGTCATGTAGTGGAATACGATTAGGTTATTAACTAAGTTTTTGTTACGAATGTATTTTTTTTTTGTTCCACAGAGTACGCCGAGCACTTTTTTGCCGGTAATGGTGTTTGTGGTGGCGCAGCTCCTGCTCGGCTGCGGCGGGTCGCCTTTGTTGACGCTTGGCACGACATACGTGGACGATCACGTTCGTCCTGAATCTTCCAGTATGTACATAGGTGAGTGATCTAATAATTCTTATTTTATTTTCAGTCTAGTTTTAAATTGCTAATTTATGATGGTCGTTTGCCCTCCGACGACCTTTCCAGGGATCAACTTATATTGCATGTCTTTATTGACTGCTGCCGCTCGTAACCGTAAATGTACGATGTCCCTCTCATAAACTGCAAGTAATGCGAAACAATGAAAGTCATAGAATTTAATCAGAACAAAGACCATTACCTATTTATTACATTCCTATTTATAAATCTTTCTTCGAATCGGGTCAGACAAATAAACCTCAGTAAATCTTGAGATAATATTCTTAAAATAATTGTAATGCATCTGCAGATATTTATTTTCAGTGTGAATATCTATGAGTATATTGCAGTATGTACATGTAGCATCAATTTTAAACTACTCGTAAATAATTGATTCAATCTGAAAATAACTCAACTAAATTACTTTTACATCAAAGTAGCGATGGTTATTAGTTTAATTGCTCTTAAACTGTTTAAGTATTTATACGAGTAATTTTATTGCGGTGTCTGATTCCGTTTCGTGGAGCGTAAAAGTGCAGGATCCATTTAATAATTGAATCCATCATATGGGTTGTTGAACTCGCACGTGCTGCTCTTCGCGTGTCATTGTGCATTCTACTCTTATCTATTTGTTTCAAAACTTACAAACAATTCAAGCTAGCATACCTAGTAGACAAATATTTTATTTGGCTATATTTAATGCTCCTCAAATATATGACGTAGGAGTTAACACGTAAGGGTTATCTTTACTAGTTATGTACGTTACGCAAACCCCACAATTTGGCCCTCTTTATTCAATCTCTCGGCGAGACCTGCAGCCGCGCCGTATCTAACCTAAACAAGTCGGCAAAACCTTCACAAAAGACTTTCTAAATGAAATGTAAACCATTGTCAACAAAGGTCTGTTGATTTACTCCGCTCCGCGCTCTACTTCAAAAATAATTAACGAACAAGATGCAAGAGGTATACAGTTGACACGAGTATAGAACACAGGATACTCTTTATTAAAGGACAAGTTGGGTCCCTATAATGACGTTGACATCTTTTTATCGTTAGTCGTAAAAGTTCAAAAGGTGCCGCAGAAGAGGGTTCGGTAAAGTGCTGGATCGCATGGCAAGCCTCTGCGACGGGGCTTGCAAGCGCCAAGCACGAGCCCTCGTGAATCGTGAGCTAGTCTCTATAACTCCAAAGCCTTCGGCCTTGACCCACCCTAGTTTACTCTAATGACATGAATTGGAAAGAACTATTTATCTATGCACGCTACAGATACCTATCTATCTATAGTAAATCGATCTAACACACTCGCGGAAAATCAATACCAAATGCTGGTGTCTCTACATTAAATAATTAATGAAAGACCAAAACACTGAAGATTGAAGATATAAAAAGTAGATTGAATGTGGTGATATTTTCTTATGTCGTGATCATATAATTTTGTTTGACCAATGCATCATCCATAACCATAGGTTTCCTTACTAGCTAACTTTAAAAAAAAGGTAATGAAACACCTAGCTGTCACTTTCAAAGGGTTAGGTAAAAGTAGACAGTGTTGATATCGTTTTTATTTTAAAAGTAGCTGCCAATGAGCAGAAAATTAACCTACCTATTCAATATTTTTTACATTAAATGGATCCTCAAAATGTTTTCGTAAAACGTGTTCCAGGCTATTTATTAGTTTTTCTTTGTATCGCTGCTAGTGAAAACACGTGCATCAATTTGACGACTGTTTTACCTACTTACTTTATCTACGGTATAAAATGAAATGGTTTAAGGTTTTATGGTTACTACTACCTAGCCATAATAAACCACGACAATAGCGATATTGTATACCTACTTGAATAAATTTGCTGTTTGATTGATGAAGAAATCGAAATTCGTAGATTTACTTAATATGTTAAGTGATACTGATGTTCATGTGTCATTCATTTTCTGTCATTATTGCTTTTTAGGGTTCCGTAGCCGAATGGCAAAAAACGGAACCCTTATAGTTTCGTCAAGTCTGTCTGTCTGTCTGTCTGTCTGTCTGTCCGTCCGTATGTCACAGCCATTTTATTCTGAAACTATTAGCTTCACACCGCTGAAACTTGGTAAGTAGGTGTATCTTCTTTACCGCTTTCCGATTCAGGTACAAAAAATTTTAAAAAATGATATTATAGGGGGGGCTCCCATACATGAAACTAAAACCAAAAAAATTTTTTTTACTCAAACCTATACGTGTGGGGTGTCTATGGATAGGTCTTTCAAAATGACATTGAGGTTCCTAGAACCATTTTTTCTAAAAGTCTAACGTTTGAGATATAGACGCTTCCAAAGTGATAAAATGGGCGTCCCCCCCCCCCCCCCCCCACCTAACTTTTGAACTAAGGAAGTGAAAATTTTGAAAAAAATATGTTATGTAGATCTCAACATAAACTTTCAACGAAAATTGGTTTGAGCGAAATCGAACTAGCAGTTTTTGAGATATAGCACATTTTTATCAACCGCAAATATAACTTTGTCTTTCATACAAACACTATGAAAAACAAAGTTATATTTGCGGTCAACAAAATATTGTGGTATTTTGGCTAATAGGAAGTAAGTATCCCTAATTCAGTTAAAGTTGGCACGGAACCCTCAGTGCGCGAGTCCGACTCGCACTTGGCCGGTTTTTTGATAACTTAATCAGAACTGGTATTGGGGGCATACGATACGGGCCATGCCGAACAAACTCATAATAAGTAATGATTGTAATGTAATTACTTGCTAGGTACTTATTTTATAATTTTTTGTTTATCGACAGGTCAAATGTGAAGCGTTATCTTAAACAAGGTTTTAAGATAGACATTCACTCTCAAACCAAATAATAATCGTTGAAATTAAAAACCGGTTAAGTGCGTGTCGGACCCGCGCACTGAGGGTTCCGTGCCACCCTTAACTGAATTCAGGGTCCACTTACTTTCACTTAACGAAAACATCACAATATATTGCGACAGCAAAAATAACTTTGTTTTTCATAGTGTTTGTATGAAAGACAAAGTTATATTTGCGGTTGATAAAAATGTGCAATATCTCAAAAACTACTGGTTCGATCTCCTTCAAACCAATTTTCGTTGCAAGTTTTTTTTGAGATCTACATCATATATTTTTTTCAAAATTTTCACTTTCTTAGTTCAAAAGTTAGAGGGGGGGGGACGCCCATTTTACCACTTTGGAAGCGTCTATATCTCAAACCTTACACTTTTAGAAAAAATGGTTTTAGAAACCTCAACATCATTTTAAAAGACCTATCCATAGACACCCCACACGTATATGTTTGAGTAAAAAAAAATTTTTAGGTTTTAGTTTCATGTATGGGAGCCCCCCCTTAAATATTATTTTTTCTTACTTTTTGTATCTGAATCGGAAAGCGGTAAACAAAATACACCTACCTACTTAGTTTCATCTATGTAATGCTTATAGTTTCAGAATAAAGTGGCTGTGACATACGGACGGACAGACAGACAGACAGACAGACAGACAGACAGACAGACAGACTTGACGAAACTATAAGGGTTCCGTTTTTTGCCATTCGGCTACGGAACCCTAAAAAATCGGTCCACCCGGTTATAAATGGTGTAACTAACACGACTTTATGAATCGTAAACCATTATTTTGTTATTGATCTAAAAAATGTATGAGAACAACGACGAGACACGACGCTAATAATTAATAGAATTAAATGAGATTGGATTAAAGTTTTATAAAAACTTTATATTTATATCTTTTCACCGTAAACAAAGAAATGCCATTTGGAGGTAGTCTGATTATTGAATTTCTGTGATTTTATTTGTTTATTTGTTTATTTAATAAGGTACATCAACAGTATAAAGTACACAGCACTTACATAGATTAAGACACAGTTTAGTTCTAGTACATTACACTAATTATAGACATACACAGCATTCGCCATAACATAAAAACAGTGAAAGGGGTGTCGCAATACAAAAAAAAAAAAGGTTTAAACTAAATTACAAAAATACAAAAATGTTAAAAATTACTAACGAGAATACAGCTCAAACAAACCCCTTCTCTATTGTCTCCCTGATACGATGGTGATTGATATGATGATTTTAAAGGTCACGTGCTCTATTTTTATCCTAATAATAATGATGATCTTCAAGATATCCTTCAAAGAGATACAATCTGTCTCATTACTCGATGGCAGCGAAAGCTCCCATCTATAGGGCCCACTCGTTCGCTTTTGCAGGTGCGCCCTCCGAGTGCCTCTTGTGCCGCCTGACGGATTAGCTCTCGTCCGCTTCCTTTCAGACTCATTTCTAATGTCAAGGCCGATGTATTATTAAAAATCTACTTACTTTATCAAACCAAACACCCACGCATTATAATTAAGTATAGGTAGGTAAGAGCCGCTCCGAATAAAACTTATATTTTCTGATAAAAAAAATGTAAACTAGTGTTTATAGTCCCATCTCTAGTGAAAAGCCAGTTTTATTTTTGGTCTGTCTGCATTCAAATGCAAATTATTGTCATTTATGCATTCTGGTAAAGTTGTGCAGAAATGCCACTTTTAAGCGGTTTCTGTTTAGAACTTTCACTTTAAATAGGTGAACGTCTAACTAATCTATTGTATACGTGGGTAGCATTTGGTTACATTTATATAGATTTTATAGATGCAAATTGTGTTCTTAAAACCGCAAGTAGGTCTTGCCCATAATGTTGATCAACACTTACGTAATCACCTTTTAGCTTGTGTTTTAGACACTTCATTTCTTACATAACTTTATTCGTAGGCCGTTAGATGTACTGGCAAAGCCGGTACGAAAAATGCTGCGTCACCATTTAATGCAGATAGAGTAACTTTTCGAGTTCAAGGGCATTTACTAATTTAATTAAGATTTTAATAGGATATAGGGTACTGCTGTCACGCGATGCGAATTTGGCGGACCATTTATCATTGATATTGCCGCGAAATCCGCGCCATTTGCAGCCGTGCAAAACAAAAGTGACCTAGATTCGGGCCGCAATGTCTGCAAGCGGTACTGTTACTGCATGCAGACTTTTCCTCCCTGCGCCGCTTGATACCGATTCGCATGCCATGCCAAACTGTGACACTTTCAATTATAATGCTATTTGTTGTTGTACTTACTTGAGGTAAATCGTATGTGATGATTAATTTGAGTATAAATTGTGTGCAATAAAGTTTTTTAATAAATGTAATCAAAGAAAATAGAGAATGCATCTATGTATTGTATGACATGTTGATTAGGAAGTTCATATGAGAGAAAGGCTCCGATCATACGAGGATTCGTCATTTGATACGAGCGGCAGTGGAACATTTTGCTTCCCTTAATTCCGATTACATTGGTTCTGATCATTTTGCCCTTGATAAGTATTGGGGAAAAATATCAGAATCGAAATCAAGGGCAAACATATCAGTTATGTAAATTGGTACCCTTTACTGTGTTCAAGTTTGCAGTAAGATTTTTTTTTGTTTTTGTCTGTATTTACCTAGTGGCAAACTGAAAAGAGATTTCTTTCTAGGCTGTATGTACAGCATGGCTGCTTTCGGACCCGTCCTCGGCTTTCTGCTTGGTGCCTATTTGCTGTCGTTCCATATGGATTCTTTCTCTGGCGACAGCATACGCATGGGTACAGTATATTTTATTTGACTCAATTCCTAAGGCATTCTGTCCCTACCGGCTTAACTGAAAAGCCCGACAACCTCTTTGAGACTAATTTTATTCATTATATTACGACAAAATGATAATAAACCGACCATTATTATAGAAAATACGTCAGATTATAATTGTGAAAGTTTGTGAGGATGTTTGTTACTCCTCCACGCGAAGACTTGTGAATGGATTTAATTGCAACTTTCAAATAATAAAATTCATACATTGGAATGGCCCATACGCTGAAATTAATAATAATATCTAATGAGATCTGATATTTACGCGGATGAAGCCGCGGGGAGTCGCTTGTAATTTATAAACGCCAAAATAATGAACGCAATACTGTATAATTTAACGTTTCTAAATCTCTGTAATTCGATCTATACTATGTTTTGATCAGCAAAACCACAAGAGCTTGAATGAACTTACAATGCTGCTGATCAATGCTCAAATATCAAAGTACCAATTCCAATTTCAGATCCCGGCGACCACAGATGGGTGGGGATGTGGTGGGGCGGCTTCCTTCTATGCGGTCTGCTGCTCATCCTGGTAGCCGTTCCCTTTTTCTCTTTCCCGAAAGTCCTCGTGAGAGAAAAGGAGAAGATCCGCCTCGTGGAGAAAGCCGCGGCTGCCAGCGGGTCGTCGACTGCCAAGCCTAAACCGGCTACGGATATCAAGGATACGGGATATGGGAAGGATATAAAAGGTATTTCATACTTATACTTTATTTACATTATTCGCTACGGAAAATTTAAAAAAGAAAAAGTTTCTTGGATCAGTTTGTTAGAAATAGATTCAACCTGTTTATTCTCAGATCAGACAAACTGTAGAGTTGACTGCTAGAAAATGATCTTAGCATCAAGCTCGCTATATGTACTCGTACTATTATATTATATTTATTGTGCATGTAGTTTTAAAGATAAAAAATTAGAAACACTATCATAGCTTGACTATTCTTTATTATATGTATATCGCAGTAACATTTGAAATATAATAAGTATAAAATAGATAATGAACTAACGATATCTGCCCGACGAATAGACAAACAAAGTAATTCAAACTGACGCATATTTCGTAATGATAACTATAGTTTTGTGAATAACAAGTATGTACTATATTGAATTATATATATATTATATATAGGAGCAAAATAATTCATGTTTCGATCCGCGATCAAGGGATTAACAAAAAATGCTAATATTTGTCTTGGTTCTTTTTCATAGGCATAGCATCATAAAACAAAACCAAGTAATGTTTACTCGTTTTATGACTAAGAAGTACATATTACGACTTTCCTTTTGAATTCACCACGCCCTATATTCTTCGCGAGGTCGCACATGCTCTGTTTGTGCATTAATCATTATGCTGTGATATTATTTCAGATATACCTGTGTCAATGTGGCGCTTGCTCAAGAACCCAGTGTACGTGGTCACCTGCCTCGGTGCCTGCATGGAGCTGATGATTGTCTCCGGTTTTGTTGTATTCCTCCCTAAGTACCTGGAAACACAATTCAGCCTCGGCAAAAGTCAAGCCAGCGTTTTTACTGGTAATTTATTTACATTATACCGGACTAGGGAAACCATAAATAATAACAAACTAACAACATGAAATTGGATGGTATTAATTAACCTAAAAGCGTTCACTTGCTGTGCCACTATTTTAATAGCCCCAACCATTTTTGATAAGGCACCAAAACATGTGCGAAATTAAATGTAATGATTGCAAATGTGTTAGCGTCTATGCATATTTGAAATCCTACTTCGCTATTGATCGTTAGTAAATAATTACACAAACTTGAATCAACTAGTTTCTTGTCTGATAATAGTATACCTGTTTTTTTGCCCTTTAAAATCAATTAATATTGTTGGAAACATTTTTATCCGTATTTTGACCTTTAATATTGTAACGTGACGTAAAGAAAATAGCTGTTGCCAAGTTACGTCCAATATACGTTACGTTAGGTACGCTACGGTAAGTTACGCGTTACACAGTACGTGGACCATGTCAGCTGGCGATATAATTTCTGATCTAACTAACCCATGACACAATTCAAATGACACACATCACAGAGACGATCCTGTAATTGACTCATTGCCGCACGGTTATTGTTACGTATCTCCTGTGTACGAGGCAACACTACTAGAATAATAAGGAAATAAGGGGAATTGAATGATTTGGAAGTACGAGTATGTACTTCATTAATATAAATCACATTTACCAATTTGCTAACAACGATCAAGATTCAAGTTGTTTACAATCATCCGTAGAACTTATTACAATTCAAAACTAGGTAAATAAAATACTGAATCACTCGGAAATAAGAGGTTTAATTCGATTAACTTTTATTTTGCTAACAAGGATGCTGTAAGAGCTGATTAAAGATGGTTAATAGAACTAGTACGATAATTACGTTTCCTGTTTTTAAAATTGATCAAAACCGTTCAGCCACTCGAGAAAACGCAGCTGTATCTGTATTCACATACAGTTCCGTTGCATACGTAGATACTTTCGCATCCTATCTTACTAATATTATGGATGTATGGTTTTGCTCCTTCACACAAAAGAAAACAATTTACACGCTGTACAAGTTGCAATAAATAAATAAAATTACTGAATGGATTTTGATGAAACATAACGCTAATACAGCTCATACATTGGTTGGAAATAATGGACATAGGCTACGGTTCATTATTATGATATTTACGCGAGTGAAACCGCGATGATCCGATAGTTTAAAATATTATCCGAAATTGTCAATTATGTATGTGTTCAGGGTCCATAGCGATCCCGGGCGCGTGCATCGGCATATTCATGGGCGGCTGCCTGCTGAAGCGGCTGGAGCTGCGGCCCAAGGGCGCCGTGCAGTTCGTGCTCATCTCCAACACCATCTGCCTCTCGTGCTACGCGCTGCTGTTCTTCCTCGGCTGCGACAACATCAAGATGGCCGGCACCACTATACCGTACACCAATAACAGGTAATTATTTTGAAAAACTCTATATAAATTAGGGGATTTTGTTTAGAAGCTTTATACAATAGGGGAAATGTCGTAAAAAATCTGTAGGCTGGTGTGATACTTTGAAACATCAAACATGTCTTGGACACAGCGGGTTAAATAAACTGGCACTTGGTTTGAAATCTTGGTTTCGAACGAACTTTAGATTCTATCTAATTGCTTGTCATATTCTGTTAAGAAAGATAGTTCTGTTAAGAACTGTTTACTGTGTAATTTAGATACTGACTGATTTATATCTTCAACGTCAGCAGCAAACCGGTAACCGGTTTCCAGTTGTCTGTCTGTCTGTCCGTCCGTATGTCACAGCCACTTTATTCTGAAACTAATAGCATCTCACCGCTGAAACTTGGTAGGTAGGTGTATCTTCTTTACCGCTTCCCGATTCAGGTACAAAAAATTTAAAAAAATTATATTATATGGGGGGCTCCCATACATAAAACTAAAACCAAAAACATTTTTTTTACTCAAACCTATACGTGTGGGGTGTCTATGGATAGGTCTTTCAAAATGACATTGAGGTTCCTAGAACCATTTTTTCTAAAAAACTAACGTTTGAGATATAGACGCTTCCAAAGTGGTAAAATGGGCGTCCCCCCCCATCTAACTTTTGAACTAAGAAAGAAAAAATTTTGAAAAAAAATATGTGATGTAAATCTCAACATAAACTTTCAACGAAAATTGGTTTGAGCGAAATCGAACAAGCAGTTTTTGAGATATAGCACATATTTATCAACCGCAAATATAACTTTGTCTTTCATACAAACACTATGAAAAACAAAGTTATATTTGCGGTCAACAAAATATTGTGGTATTTTGGCTAAGTGGAAGTAAGAATCCCTAATTCAGTTAAAGTTGGCACGGAACCCTCAGTGCGCGAGTCCGACTCGCACTTGGCCGGTTTTTTCAGGTTTAATGAATGACACGTAATATTAAAAAATATCAATAAATATTTTGTGAACTTTACTTAGTGGAAATCTATTTAATAAAGTAGGTTCACAGAATTTGTTATCGTTTTGTTTCAAGGTTCATTTTTATATATTCCTCATACATTGCTGTGATATCAAATAATTCGTATGATTTTCCGCCTATTTTCCGTAATTTAACAGGAAATCTGAAACCCAAATCCTTATCACTGCGAGGGTTTCGGCCGATTGTGGTTACAATGTAGGAAACTATTTTACCGGAGTTAACAATGGAACCGGTTCAGCTATGACCAAGCCATCAGTTTGACCTTTCAATTGCATTCGCATACTACTACTTGAATTTGTAAATGATACTCGTAGGTTGACTGAGCACTATACTGCACCAACCCATGGCCACAGATTGTTTTTTCTATCGAGTTTTTGTTACAAACAAGAGTTAATGATCAAAAAAAGAGATGTCCTAACTATTTACATATCATAAAACTTCTAAATATATATTTATTACATTGTAAATAATAACAGTTAAGGGCCAGATATTCCATTTTTACGATGTTTCGATTGAGTTTAAACATGGAAACACTAATTATTTAAATCTCGAATCTATATATGTTATAGAAGAAGATTACTAGAAAGCTGGATTGTGGTTGGAAACACGATTGTAATTACTTTGCTCGATAATAATTGCCTCAGAAGTGGGCCCCTTTTTTTTCGTATTTTCTATGTAGTTTTCAAATTATTGGACTTATATTTATGAAAATCACATATTTTAGTAGGTAATTCCATTCTACACATATACATGTTAAAATGATTTCAAAATGTTTGTTATTTAGATCAGAATAACGAAATATCTAAAAACACTTTATTTGACCTATTTCGACTTTTTTGATCTTGATTTGCTCAAGCTACACAGATGTGAGGAACAGAGGATTATAAGAATATACATTTTGACCACATAAGTGAGATCTCAGCTATGAATCAAATGATTTTTTTTTAGTTTTTATCGGTGTTATGTTCAGGCAAAGAAAGGTCCATTTTTTTCATTAGTCTGTATTCTTTCTTACAAGCAGCAAATTCTTCCAATTGTCTTTTTAAGATTACTTTAGACACCAAAGATGTTTAGGGCGTCCAATCGTTTTTTTCCAGTTTTATTAACATTTTCATTCATAAAACACTGATTTAGTGATTCTCACACTTGTGACGATGGTGATTCGCGCAACGACTTTGACGCAACAGTTGATCGTCGTGTCATCTCTGTTCTATACATGCAAGCAGAAATAGCGCTATCTTTTTATTCAAATGACAAGCACGAGACACCATTTCCTCATTCCCCTTGACGCCACTGCGAACGCTGGACCTATGTCAATTTTTGCAATTTTATTTGCGTACTTAATTACGTAAAACACCTAAGAACTAATAATAGCTAATTTCGCCGCGCCGCGTCACGCTCAGTTGGATCAGCACCAGTCTTATACTAATCAAAGGTCGCGAGTTCAAATCGGGGGTATCATGAATATTTTTCTACATAGTCACAATATTTTTTTAGAAAACGAAATAAGTATTTATTTTAATTTTTGGACATTTTAACATTTAAAATAAAAAAAATTAAAAATAAAAACTAATTAAATTTTTAGGTTTTTTTTTAAAGTAGCAAATCCTATTAAAAAAACTACATAACAATGAAAATAAATTTCAAAAAGAAAATTAGTATCAAAAACATCATCACCATGCGGATAAATCTCCTCAATGCCATGAGGATGGAACCCCCAACCTCTACGTGTTAAGCAAAATAAAAAGAGAAAGGCTGTAGCGACCATAGAGAAAGAAAAAATCTTCGCTTTAAAAAGAGCGTGCTACTTAGTGAAATTCTATAGGATTTGACAGCGAAAGACCATATGACAGCGATACCGTTTTCTAAGAAATAATGGATTTAGTGGATACGTCAAGTTTCCGTCGTTGGAATTTTTGAAAAATTATGAATGGATATAATTATAATTTAAGTTTTGTATAACAATTTCAGATGAAATGACTTGTGCTTTCAGCGACTGTGAAGTGCGCCGAGGATACAATCCCGAAAATCATACTTTCCACCAGTAAATATGAATCATTGATAAAAATTTTAATTCCAAATTTTATAAAATTTGTGAGTGAAATCGACTCCGATGCCAAATTGTACAGTAAATTTAGGACTTCCTTTGTGATTTGCAGCCATATATCAAAGTTTCCAATAGATTAATTCAGATATTTTCAGTAAAATAAGAAACAGTTTCTTTACACTAGGGCTTGACTAAATGATGACGTCATCAGTATCGATAAATTTTTTGACTGATTTTTTTAGGTAACCGTAATTCTTGCACAGCTTCTTCTCAGCACTGGCCCACACAACTGGCCCGAAGCTGTGCTTTGGTAAGGTCTATGTTGGAACGTGTATAAGTGCTTCTAGCAAGTCTTCATACATAAATAAATAAATATGTAATTTAACAAAAATGAGGTTGTCTTTTTATCAAATAAAAAGTATTATGTAAGTAAAAGTGCATTAATTTAATTATTTTTGTTTCAATTTACATGATTTATCGTAACCTCGTCGATAAAACTTGGACCACCATAAGATACACATCACTATTGAACGCACACATGTAAAGTAACTTTTTGGTTACGCTGAAAATCCGCGTTTGTCATTCTATACTATACTACTTTCTATGGTAGCGACATATATAATTGTTGTGAATAAATGAACTATATTTTTGTACCAATCGTAGAGATGAATCCGTTTCTATAGTAACAATATAAACAAAAAGCATAAAACACTCATGTCAAATTATTGTAGTTTTGAACATTTTCTCTATTTGGAAAAATCAGAGCTAAACCATAACTGTAGGTTTAGCAGTAATCTCAAATGCTAAAGCTGTGCCCTGGTGACTCTAGTATATTGGAGCCGAGAAAATATTATATGAATTTGAGGGAGGGAGAAAATTATTAGGTGATAGGTCTATATTATTTTTATTTATTTATTTACATCTAGACTCCTGTGACAAAATACAAACATTGGAGGTTAAGTTAAGGTCGGTCTAGCTCTCTTCGTGTATGGAACTCAGGTTTCCATGTTATTTACGTACGTACGTACACATTTTCTGAATCGTGTAGTAATAATGCATTGACTATCTATCTCTTATTTGGTGACATGGACTTGAGCGACGAACATGGAGATTACTCAGTATAATCCAATTATATTTGCATTCAGAAATGTCAAATCTTAATAATTTTTTCAATTTTGTTCTGTCGAAAATGTGTGGAGACTGTCTTAATTTTATTTTTATAACCGTTCCTCAAATTGCTGTTACTGAATATCCAAAACAACTTTGGTGTTTGTGACACATAATAATTCTATTAATCTTGTAGTTAGCGCCAAATGGCGCTTCGGGGTCACGAAGGGTTCCGTACCATTATCTATGAAAATGGCATAAACATCATATCTGTTGTCAGGGAGTCCCATACAAAAGATATGAAGTCCTAATAATGGGGCAGCCCCTCATTATTATCATTATCAGAGTAGATAAGTTGTATGAGAGCAACCTGAAAAAAAAACTGTTTTTTAAGTTTTTGTTTTTTCAACGGCAACATGAATACATCCTTCCTGAAAATTTCAACTGTCTTACTATCACGATTCATGAGATAAACCCTGGTGTTGCCCTTTCGGTGTAGGAACTCATGCTCATCATAATTCATTCCTTGTAGGGAGGTGTCTCAAAAATATTTTAAAATACATATTTTAGGCGGTGTGATTAGGATATAAAGAAACCCATGCCAAATTACAGTTTTATAGTAAAAAAGGTCTATAAGCTAGACTACAAAAAGTCAAACATGGCAAAACCATATATGGTTTATCAAAGTAATTGTGTGGGTGCGGTGCTCTAATTAACAAACCTAGACAGTTGAAATATGGCATCTAGCTAGGTAATAATGTGTAAGCGAAGGAAAAAATCTGAAAACAAAAGAAAGTTTTTTAATTGTAGGGTCTGAAACCGTTATAATTAAGTGGATGGAAGCTTGCACAAAATATGTATTAATGATTTATGAATAAGCAAATAAATATTTCTATAAAAAGTTATGATATCCCAACAAAAACATCAATGTGAAAAATGATAGCCAAGTTCAATGCTCAGTATATTTGATAGTGAACTTCGCCGAAAAAAGTATTGCATCTAAATGAGAGATTACTACTAACTACTTTTGCCTTACTATTTTCTTACTTTCTAACACATGATAGTCAAGTCATTTTTATAGTTCAGGCTGATATTAAGCGAGTATTTTAAGCGTGGTGTGGGTGATTAATTTACTTGAACCATTTCACGGGACATCCAAAATATACGCGGGCGACGTCGCGGGAGACGACTAGTAAATAAAAAACTTTGATATTATTAAAGGATTACTGAAACGATAAAGAAACCTTTGTCTTTAATTTAGCTTTCCATATTTGTAATGTTAAACGGAAGCGTGAAACATACTGCGCAGACCCTAGATAAACTGGGAACAGGGCAAGAGAATGATGATGATGATTTGAAATGTTATGAATTTCAGTGTGTAAAAAAAACCATGACAAAATTCTCGTGATGGGTGAACTTTGACTTATATACCTACTGGTTTGTACGGAACCCTAAATTTGAAGTGCCATATCTGTAATGGTCTTCAGTCATCATCAATTGGAAGACTGATGGAAGATAGTAGTGAGACTATAACTGTGTCGACAAAAAGGATCTTAATATAAACCACCTAAATGTTATTACATTACATTTCCTACACCTATGGGTTGGCTGGAAGAGGTATCTTTTAGGGATAAGCCCACCTTTGTTCACATTGTGACTTCTTGTACCTATTTTCTGTACATCTTATAAGTGCAATAAAGAATATAATAAATGTTATCGGATATTCTTTCTTGTTTTTATAATGGTTACAGGTTGCTGGCATAAAGTGCTGACCAGTCGTGTGAGAATGAAATGCCACTCTTTGCGTTCCTTGTTCTTTCGATAAACGTTTCGACTAAAAAGCATGTATGGTGTACTAAAGAAACCATTTTGTAAAAGTTCTTAGGGATTCTGCTAGATGGCGTGGGTATGTTACTTACAAAAGCGCATGAAGTATCTTATTCAAGAAAATTTTGTTCCTTAAATAAACACTAGATGGCTTAATTATACACGAGATTTGTAAGACAAAGTTGACAGAAAAAGTTTTGTGCGGGGGTGCTGGTGGGGGAAGCGCCCCGCACTTTTAACAAGGGGGCGGGGCTTATGAGATAATTTGACGGAATAAGACGGCCTTAAGTGGTGTGCATAGCTGTTAAAATATTTTAAACAGAAACGCATGTAAAGTTTAAAGAAATAAAAAAAATTCAAAGGTACACTCAGCGAGTAAAGAGGCAATACAGTAAAATGATACTGGTTTGTTTTATTAATTTTGTACAAAAATCAGCGAGCATGTTTTCGATTGCATACCAAAAAACTACTACCCGCCGCCTCTACTCGCTACGTGTAAGCGCATTACAACAACCCCGCGGACGCCGGTCGCCAACCGACTACAATCTTCCGCTTGTGTTCCGCAGCAACTTGGAGCCGTTCAAGGTGAACCTGACGGCGGCGTGCAACTTCAACTGCCTGTGCACGGAGACGGACATGGAGCCGGTGTGCGGCAACAACGGGCTCACGTACTTCTCGCCGTGCCACGCCGGCTGCGCCGCCTTCTCGTCGCGGTACAACTTCACCAACTGCGCCTGTGAGTATTACTACTCTCAACCGATGAACACTCGGTGAATCTCTTAAATGTTTCGCATTTGATAATGTCTTTTGCTGTTTACATATTACGCCTTACGTACCTAAGGATTGCTACCGTTGCGTAATGGTTGAAACTGAAGCGCAATGCGTTATTTTTTATTACGTCTCCACGACCGGTGTGTATCTCGAAAAGTTCATAGCGATCCATAAATCTACATACCGTCTGCTTGCTGGTAAAACAACGTAAGTGCATAAAACATAGTACTGAGATAATAAGGTTTAAAAAATCAAATTGAATTTTCAGTGTTAAATAATTTACTTGTTGGATGTTTCATATCAACTGATAAATTAACCTTTAAACTTTATCTATGTAACATTAAGACAGCACAACTTGCTGAGGGTTTCCAATAAAACAGTTTTGAATTGACTTGAATTTAAGTTAAGTGCATACCCTTAATGCACTTAACTTGTTTTACCTGTATCTAAAAAAAATATTATCTGTCACTTGTAGACGCTCAGGTCAAATTAAATGATAAGATGATTTACTGTCATTTAACAGGAGCTGTTATTGGTTGTCGTTACATTTACCTTATTTTGATCTTGGGTATTTTGCGATAGAATCACTATATCACTTATTTTGTTTTATTCGTCGATAGAGCGTAAAAAACTGCATATAACTGCATTTTTAACTTGTTTTTGGAAAAAAGTGCATTTACCATGTTTCACCAGCAAGCCAAATATGATTTCTACATCGGTGCTCTCGAATGCTCGATGCAACCCAGCTCCCTCCAAGGCTACGTTCCATCCCCAGGCGTGCACGAGAGCGTGCGCGAGCCGGGCGCGGTGCTGAGCGGCGCGTCGGCGTCGGCGCTGACGGCGGGCGCGCTGGGCGAGGTGACGGTGGTGCCGGTGGCCACGGCCGGCGCCTGCAACCCGCCCTGCACCACGATCTTCCCCTTCCTCGTGCTGCTGTTCTTCATGACCTTCGTGGTCGCCGTCACGCAGATGCCGCTGCTCATGATCGTGCTCAGGTGAGACTATTTCGTTCGCTATGTATTTTTCCAAAGTACTGTCTGTACCGAAACGGCGGCGGGTGGGATGCGTATCCGACACAGGCCACCGAGGTGTCCGCGCCTTGTTGGGTCGACCGCAAAACTGAGATATTTATGACGTCACCTACACGTTTTCATTTCCCTTCCGATTATTATACTATTCTTAGGAGTTAAACGATCTATCTTTCGCTTGAATGAAAAACATTTAATTCATAGTTATAAAATTGGGTACATAAATGTGGAGAAAAAGACGACCCAACTGGAGAAGTTCAAGTTTGCGCCAAGTTAAGCCAGTTTCCTGACCTTTTTAGGGTTCCGTAGCCGAATGGCAAAAAACGGAACCCTTATAGTTTCGTCAAGTCTGTCTGTCTGTCCGTCCGTATGTCACAGCCACTTTATTCTGAAACTATAAGCATCAAATAGCTGAAACTTGGTAGGTAGGTGTATTTTGTTCACCGCTTTCCGATTCAGATACAAAAAGTAAGAAAAAATAATATTTAAGGGGGGCTCCCATACATGAAACTAAAACCTAAAATATTTTTTTTAACTCAAACCTATTCGTGTGGGGTGTCTATGGATAGGTCTTTCAAAATGACATTGAGGTTCCTAAAACCATTTTTTCTAAAAGTGTAAGGTTTGAGATATAGACGCTTCCAAAGTGGTAAAATGGGGGTCCCCTCCCCATCTAACTTTTGAACTAAGAAAGTGAAAATTTTGAAAAAAATATATGATGTAGATCTCAATAAAAACTTGCAACGAAAATTGGTTTGAAGGAGATCGAACCAGTAGTTTTTGAGATATTGCACATTTTTATCAACCGCAAATATAACTTTGTCTTTCATACAAACACTATAAAAAACAAAGTTATTTTTGCTGTCGTAATATATTGTGATGTTTTCGTTAAGTGAAAGTAAGTGGACCCTGAATTCAGTTAACACGTTCCGGGACACTACTCCAGACACAATAGATGTTTTATTGTTTTCACGCCTGTAGGCGGGCACTGTCCCGGAACGTGTTAAGGATGGCACGGAACCCTCAGTGCGCGGGTCCGACACGCACTTAACCGGTTTTTTAAAACTCAAACTCAAACTCAAACGTTTATTTGCCAAGAACACAGAACTACTACTACTACTACTACTGAAGATACTCAATCACAAAATGCAACTGTCACCGTACCAGTGACCGTCACCGTTGCAAAAGATTTATTTATTTTATGTAATCATTTATTTTCATTTATTTATGACAGATCCGTGAGCGAGGAAGAGCGCTCTTTCGCACTCGGCATGCAGTTCGTGATCTTTCGTCTGTTCGGGTACATTCCCGCGCCGATCGTGTTCGGCAACCTCATCGACTCCACCTGCCTGCTGTGGAAGCAGTCCTGCAGCGGGGAGAAGGGCGGCCGCTGCTTGCTCTACGACATAGAGCAGTTCCGCTTTAGGTAATGCTCAGTTACTAATACGTCAATTGATGAATATCCTTTACCTACACGCTGCACAACGTTTAAAGTAAAAGCGAATAAAATTATTCAAAAATAAAGTGGCTTGCAAATCATATTATTAAAAAAATACTACGTCTATCAAATACAAAGCAGACTTACCTGAATCTCAGTGGCATTCTACAGCCTGTTGAAACGTCGATAACATTATCGTAACAGAATGCGTGAATAGGCATACATTGCTATTTAATCGTTTGCACATTAACCTACTTCTATTTATTGAGCTATTTGCGGAGTTATGGGAACTTTTTAGGTCTCCCCATATTTTATTTACCCAAATGGGAATTCTTAAACTGAAAATATTGTCAAATTGCATGATCATCTTAGTTACTCTGTGCCTCTAAAATTGTTCTCCAAAAATCTGAATGCCCATTACTCTACTATTCCAATTTACAATGCAGCAATCATGTCTGTAGAAGTTGAGTGGCAGGACATGAAATTAAATCGGACATTGTTATTTGTTTTAGATACGTGGGCCTGTGCGGCGGCATCAAGATCGTGGCGCTCGGCATCTTCATGGCTGACTGGTGGCTAGTGCGCCGCCGCAGGAACCTCGAGACCGCCGCGCCGCTCGACCCGCACAAGGACATCGCCGGCTCCATCATCAGCCTCGACAAACGTGAGACATGCTTAATGACTTTTGAAAATATATAACGTTAACGCACTGAGTTGGAGCTATAAGGAAGAGGGTTAGGTATATGCAGAAGTTGCAGATTCTAGTTCTATTAGGCTGTGATCTCCTATAAACGCCTTCGGCTGTTTACAGCGTCACGTACGCCGCGTCACGATGCTTACTGTAGCAGTGTATTTGTTATTGTGGTCTCTCTCACACGCTGACATTGTCGTGTGGTGTGGACGGCGTAAGACGACGTTTTGCGGTGGGATATGTAAAATGATAAGACGTGTTGACTGTATCGAAGCTCGTTTATTACTCTCTCTTCATTGTTTGACAAAAAGTATTTATATGGTTAAGTAATGCCACCACATCACCGGGGCTAATTAAGAAAAAAAAATACAATTATTGTTTTTTTTTTGTTATGTATCCTTTGTTAGATGTTACATTTTATATCCAAGTAACACAACTTAAGTAGAATTCTTATAAGCTAACACATACACACACACAGACATACATTGTTTTTATTATCTAATATAATTCTAATTAACAAAGGGTTTAGTCCTATTTTTATGGACTATATCGTGTTTTCCATTTAACAATTCGATTTTAACATTAGAACCTAAGTCTTCTACTACTTTATAAGGACCTAAATAAAGCTTATCTAATTTCTTAGCAGTTTCATTCTTTAACAAGATTAAATCATTCTGCTTATAAGATATTGGGTTAATATTTTTATCATAGTAAAGTTTCGTATTCATCTTACTATCCAACAAATGTTTTTTCGCGTCTTTATGCGCTAATTGTAATCTATACTTTAATTCCAACGCGTAGTTGTCTGGACAATATAAAGGATCAACAGTTTCTTTCAAATTGCTAGGCAAATTGCACTGTTTCCCAAAAACAAGTTCGTACGGGGAATATGTGGTTGAACTATGAACCGTCGTGTTGTAAGCGAAACACCAAAATTGTAACCATTGACTCCACGTTTCTGAGTGTCCTTCACATTGAATTCGTAAGAAAGCGGCGAGATGTTTGTGCATATTCTCCAAAGCGCCAATAGATTGATGGTGATATGCCGTTGAATGAAGTTTCGTAATATTTAATAACTTACATACCTCTTCCATTACTTTTGATGTAAATTCCGTTCCTCTGTCCGTTGCGATAACCTTGGGCCATACCTTAAAATAAATTGTATGAAAGCTCGTGCTACACTCACCGTGTCCTTGTGACGTAACGGATACGCCTCTATGAACTTGCTCAGCTCACATTGCAGTGTAAGGATGTAGGAATACCCTTCTATATCGGTTTCTACAGGACCTATAATATCAAGGAAGATTTTTTCAAATGAAGAATTCGCCGTTGTCGTGACAGTCATAGGTTCTTTTATATTCCTAGAGTATTTCATAGTTTGACATTGTTTACACTTTTTAATATACTCCCGTACACTTTTTTCTAATCCAGGCCAATAATATTTATTTTTTATATTATTAATCATCCTACGCATTCCCGCATGTCCGCTGGTTGGTAAAAGATGGAAGTCATTCAAGATTAAAGTTTTTTCCTCATTATCTAATATTTTTCTTACATTATTCAAAATATTTATTCGTGGTCCGGACCACTTTTCTCTTTCTCTTATTTCATTTAATAAATCTTTAATAAATTGCGCATTATTGTCTGTTCTAATTATACATAATTGCTCTATATTTATTATTTTGCAAAAATTACTCAATTTATTCGCAAATTCGTCTCGCGTAAAATGCGACATGTAATCGAGATTTATAAATAATGTAAGTAGACAACTTACAAATGCAAAACACTCACTTTCAAAATCTAGTTTATTATTGTTTCTTAAACGATTTAATGCTAAACCATTTATAAAAGTCAATTCGATGGAATCGCTGGGAATTCGTAATATTTCCGCAATCCTAAGTTGATCAGGCTCAGGATTTTCTGTGGTAATATTAGGAATTTCAGCATTTCTATCATTTAGTCCTATCCGGTCATTTTCTAACTTCCTAGTCTGTGCTCTAGTCATCACTATAATTTTTCCGTTCAAGTCTTTTAATTCGTCCGAACTGATGGTTACCCTACTCAGTGCATCTGCGACTGTGTTATCTTTTCCTCTAATGTAAACAACTTTGTAATCGTACTCTTCTAGTTGTAGCCTAAACTTTAATAAACGACTTGAGGGATCTTTCATTCCGAATAAATAAATTAGCGGTTTATGATCGGTTTGTATCGTAAACTGTCTTCCGTAAAGATATGGTCTAAAATATTTGACGCTCCAAACTATTGCTAGTAGTTCTTTTTGAATAGTTGGGTAATTAATTTCGTGTTTATTTAAAGGTCTACTCGCGTACGCTACGGGCCTGTTATCTTTGTTACATAGTACGGATCCTATCGCTGTTCCCGATGCGTCTGTTTTTAATATAAACTCGTTGTCAGCTGAAAAATCAGGGTACTGTAGAACTGGAGGAGAAACCAAGCATTGTTTTAAATTTTGAAATGCGTCTTTACATTCGTCCGACCAATTAAATATCGCGTGTTTTCTACAAAGTTTATTTAAAGGTAATGTTATTTGTGCAAAATCCGGTATGAATTTTCTATAATAATTGCAAAAAGCAACAAAACGTCGTACTTCGTCCGCGTTTTTGGGTTCCGTATAATTAAGTAATGCTTTAATTTTCTCTGGATCTGGGCGCACTCCCTCTGCCGATACTACGTGCCCTAAAAATAAAAGCTCTTTTTTCAGAAAATCGCATTTTGTAGGATTGACCTTTAAGTTCACTTTTCGTAATCGTTCGAAAATGTCAATTAGATTTTTGTTATGAGTTTCCATAGACCGTCCAAATACTATGACGTCATCCATATAAATAAGAGATTTCTCATAGGTGAGGCCTGACATTGCAATTGACATGACCCGTGAAAACGAACTAGCTGATATTTTTAATCCCATGGGAAGACGTTTCATCTGGTACTGTCCCGTGTCAGTAGTGAAGGAAGTGATGTTTCTACTTGATTCATCTAATTCTGTCTGAAAATATGATTGTTGCAAATCTAAATGCGAGAAGTATATAGCTCCTGACAATGCATCTAAAATGTCCGTGATATTGGGCAATGGGAATTTATCATCTTGTATAACGTTGTTAATTTTTCTGTAATCGACTACTAACCTCCACTTTTTTGAGTTATCATTGGACTTTTTTGGTACTAAAAGAATAGGACTGTTCCAGTCACTCGTATCAGTTTCGATAATATCGTCATCTAACATTTTTTTTATTTGGTTATTGATTTCTGGTTTAAGTGATTGTGGTAGCCTATACGGTTTTACATAAATAGGTTTTGTGTCTGGTTTCAAATTAATAGATTGTTTCATTATTGATGTAGTTCCTAGCTTATCTCCGTCTAAATAAAAAATGACGGAATACTTAGCGCAAATACTTTCTATTTGCTTTCTTTCATCGTCATTAAGGTGATTTAACTTTAAAGTGTTTAGTAATTTTTTAACTCTTTCTACACTGTTTTTGGATTCATGAAATTGACAAATGTGATAATTTTCAAGTGTTTCTAATTCTGGTTTAAATAAAGGTATTTTTGTTTGTTTTTCATTGATATTTAATATACGTATAGGTATGTACCCGTCCTTTGATTTAACTAAACATCCTGCCAAAAACACATTATCTGCCAATTGTTTAGGAAAAACCACATAATCATTTTCTAAATTAGGTTTCGTATCTACTTTAACGAAATGTATAGACTCAGTCCTAGGTTCTAAAGTAAAGTGAATATTACTTTTATTTCCCGTGAGAATTGGAATAATGACGCTTTGCTGATTTACCTGTAGCGTCAGTTGACTAAGCCGTAAGTTGATATTCGCGCTGTAATTTCTCAGGAAATCTAGCCCGATTATACCGTCTGTATCGCAAGGCATGCAATCTAATACGTGGAATTGATGACAAAATAATAAGTTCCCGTGTTTTAAACGTAATGTAATGATTTCCCTGGAATTAATGCTACCTCCTAATCCATTAATTACCGTATTGTTTTTAATTAATCTGGAATTTATTGGAATTTTATTTCTCTGAAAAACAGACAAACTAGCTCCCGTATCTACTAAAAATGTACAGTTATGACCGTTTACTGTCAAAATTATGTAATGAAGACCGTCACATGTTAAAATTTTATGCTCGAAAAAACTGTGTTAATTCGGGTTCCTGACTATTCGTAACGTCCTGTTCTGTACGAACAGATTCTACCGCGCTTGTTTGATGATCTGTTTGACCGGTGCAAGTGTATGCTCTTTGGTACACGTTATTGTTATTACCATTACCTCGGTGTTGATGTTGACCTCGATATCCGCGGCCACCACGGCCACGGCGCCCTCTATAACCGTTGGAAAACGGATGGCGATAAGAATAGTTAGGGAATTGATTTCCATTGTACCTTTTAAAGTTATTATCAGTACCTGTTGAATAACCATGGTAGTTATTCCTATGATAGTGCTGTCCTGCTGCCTGCGGCCTTCGATGGTAGTATCTTGTACCTTGTCGTCCTCTGGATCTGGACTTACCTCTCATATTCATTACCACTCCTGACGACGATGGCTGGCTCACCTCTTCGTCTTTGGCGGCCTGAATGGCTTCTTTCAGCTGGGTGTAGTTCCTTGCCGCGATGATGGTGCTCAAACGCCTGTTTTTCAATCCATCTGCAAACTTTTTTATAGCTAAGCTTTCGTTTATCGGTTTCAAAACCTCGCGGGACTGTGCGTTATTATCGGCTTGCGCGATTGTGAGACCGATAAATAGATCTTCGATTTTTTCTCCATATTCAGTTATTGACAGTTCATTTTGAGTAATATTGTTGAGTTGCAATAACAAGGAATTTGCTGATTTCTTTGAAATTAAATATCTTTTTATGTCGTTAATTAATGCTTCTACAGTTTCATACTTTGACTGTAATTTCAGTTTGGAAGTTTTATCGAGACGCGTTTTTAATACAAACGAAATCAGTAATTGCTTGTTTTTTGCATCTTCTAGCATGCCATTCATCATCTCGATGCCTTCTATCATTCTCTCAATTGTGTCTTGTTTCCCGTCTAATAAAGGAATAAGGCAGGAAGCCTCCTTCAAACTAAATATCTCTTTATCCGCCATTGGAACTTGTTTTTGAGTTTCTATGCTAGAAATACTATATGCTATAATCTTATTATATGTATCTAAAATTTTTCCACTTATAACTTCAATAATATAGTCTGAATAATCTTCAGTAGGACAAGAAGAGCTTCTTAACAGTTGTTTATATACTAAATATAAGTTCTTAGCTTCATCTAACTTTCTTACCGCTAGGTTTCCTTTTCTCCTTTCCGGGCCTAATTTTCTTAAATTCACTCTTATATTTTCTAACTTTTCAAATATTTTATTTAACTCTATTTCCATAACATATTTATTATTTTTCCGCAATCATATATATGTCGTCGCGCGCATATACTGGAAAATTTAAAGTTGCTGTTATGACTTTGCTAGTAGCGGATATTTAATTTAATTGTTACTGATTTGACTTCGTAGTACTGAATCTTTAATTTGATTGGTTGATTTCATTTGTTGGTTGGTTACTGATTTGACTCACATTAGACTACGTTGTACTAGAACTCTAATTTGATTGGCTGATAATTTGTGATGAGCTTCTGATTTGACTACGTTTGTACCCGATCTATAATTTGATTGGTTCATCTATTTTGTAAAGTGCATTGAACGCAGTGTGGTGGCGCTAGTATCGTTTTTGGCGCAATCACACGAGGACAGAGTCGAGGAGGATGACTTTTGCACACGACCGCTGCAGAACACGGCTTATCCCATCGAACCTGTCACGTTCACGGCATTCCTACGGGATATTGTGACTTTAGAATTGGAATAACATGTTTTTATTGTAACCTACGTTTTATTTGCTGGCCCATCATGGACGCCCTGCCTCGAGATGACGGTGAAAGACGAGCCACCTACCGCTTGGCCCTGGCCTCAGCTCAGCTCCCGCCGTCATCAGAAGTGGGATTCGCCGTAACGCCTCACGTGAAACGCGCGAGTGACGAAAATACCGGCCAAGTGCAAGTCAGATTCGCGCACAAGGGAGAAGCCCTATCATGATTGTCGTCCGTTGCATTTCTTGGAATGACATCGGTATACTTCGAGGATCATTTTGTGACAAGAATTTCAGCAGCGCGTATAACAACTCTTTGCCGTGCAAGAAGAGACAAGAAGCCCAAGTGGAACGATTTCGCCAGAAGATACCTAACTCGACCCAGTGTAGCCAGCCTGCCGGAAAATCTGACACAGTCATCTACTTCTATGGTAGCAAACGAAGTCGAGATGTCCGGAGCGGAACAAGAAGGAAGCGAGCCTGCGGCACTAAGTGTGGAGCCAGCCAGCCAGAAGCGCATCGACGTGTGGTTTGCGTCGTGATCGCACTGCTGGATCCTTGTGTTATATCCGGTGAGCAGTTTTCATTTTATTGCTACTTGGTGGCTGAATATTAGTTGCTTGAAGAGTCAATTGCAAGTAGATTTCTAGTAAAAGGCAACAATTTGAAAAGAATGGACTTTGATTAGTTCCACTTTGCAATTTATTATAACCGTTAAAGTTGATGGCATACATTTTAAAATTATTTTGAACGTTTTACCTATGCTACCGTTAGCTTAACAAATAACAACCGGTCGCGTGGTTTTGACTCTCTGTCTAGTCGTCCTTATATGTCAACTGATAAATTAAGATTTTAAAAAGTAATTTTAATTGATCGTGGTTTACAATATTGAAAGCAGTGGCCAGTGCTAATTATGACAAATCCCGGTTTGACTGAAAAAAAAGGCAAAAATTGCTAGCTTGTTGTTAGTGACCTAAGCTACTGCTCATGCAAAATAAGCAGAGAAACTTTTCAAAATATTTTGAAGTCCTTGAAGGCGATCGATACACGTTTTAAAAATTTGACTAATATCAGAAATTAAACGCTCACGATCGCCACCGATGAATGTCTCAAAGTACTGTATGGGTTGAAGTTAATGTTTGAAACCTAGATTCTAATTCTGATTGGTTGAAAGATTGCACATACACACACGAGTAGCTTATTTGGATTTTTCATATCGGGCGTGTGTGCTGCGGCACCGGCGTAGTTGTAACTGCGGTCCCGTTAGAGGCCGAACAGGGCGCGATGTGCGACCGGTGCTGTGGCAGCAGCCTGTCTGACAGTTGATGTAGTCCATGAGGACAGTGTTTAACCGTGGCTCCAGCGTAGTTGTAACTGCAAGTTATGGATAGGTTGTCAGGGCGCAATGTGCGACTGGAGCTATGGTGTTATGAATGGCCCATGGAGGCTTAGTGGTTGGTTTATGGAAACCAAGTGATTGATCCATGGGGATCTGGTTATAGTTAAACGTGGCAAATGACTGCCAGTATGTTGTTTGAGTCCTCGAGTGTGTTTGTTTGTAGATATTGTTTAGTTTACTGTGCATTGTTTACTTTGAGGCTTTCGTTCTAATTTGATTTTGTTGTAAATTTGTAACCCATTGGTCAGGGTAAGCCGAGCGAAAACTTGTTTACTGTGCGATATTGTATGGTTTTTTCAGTTGATCCGGTATCGGCAGAAGG
This sequence comes from Pyrausta aurata, assembly GCA_963584085.1. NCBI lineage: Eukaryota > Metazoa > Arthropoda > Insecta > Lepidoptera > Crambidae > Pyrausta > Pyrausta aurata. The sequence continues at coordinate 10,501,086 of OY757252.1, read as the reverse complement.
GGAAAAGAAAGACCTACGAGAAGAGAGAGAAGCAACTTTGCCCAAGTGAAGGCGAGAGATGTCGTGTGGTATTAGGAGGTCAAGATGAAGGCAAGCAGAAGTAGAAGAACTTGTCATCATCAGCTGCCTCACACGAGGACGTGTGAGATGTCAGTCTGGCCGTGTCGTCGCGCGCATATACTGGAAAATTTAAAGTTGCTGTTATGACTTTGCTAGTAGCGGATATTTAATTTAATTGTTACTGATTTGACTTCGTAGTACTGAATCTTTAATTTGATTGGTTGATTTCATTTGTTGGTTGGTTACTGATTTGACTCACATTAGACTACGTTGTACTAGAACTCTAATTTGATTGGCTGATAATTTGTGATGAGCTTCTGATTTGACTACGTTTGTACCCGATCTATAATTTGATTGGTTCATCTATTTTGTAAAGTGCATTGAACGCAGTGTGGTGGCGCTAGTATCGTTTTTGGCGCAATCACACGAGGACAGAGTCGAGGAGGATGACTTTTGCACACGACCGCTGCAGAACACGGCTTATCCCATCGAACCTGTCACGTTCACGGCATTCCTACGGGATATTGTGACTTTAGAATTGGAATAACATGTTTTTATTGTAACCTACGTTTTATTTGCTGGCCCATCATGGACGCCCTGCCTCGAGATGACGGTGAAAGACGAGCCACCTACCGCTTGGCCCTGGCCTCAGCTCAGCTCCCGCCGTCATATATATATTTTTTTTTTTAAGTTTGCAAGTAAGTTTGATTTATACTCGAACGAATAGATGTTTTAATCTAAGCACTTACAGTCTATAAAGCATTTTTTTTATATTTATAGGTACGTACGATTACGACGCGGCACTGAACGCACTTACACTTCACACAAACACTTTTTTTTTCCACTAAATCACTGCTGCATCTTCGACCCGAGGTGTTGCCGCTGACCTTGGATCCGGTTCTGCGTCGCGACGACCAGAGAGTCTCAGCTGGACCCTTCTATAGAATTCTTGTCTCATCTCTCGTCTCATCCATTTTTGATGACACTTTTTGTAGTTTTTGTAGGCCACATAGAGGATTCCCACGCCGACTAGTGCCAAAAGAATCGTCAGTAAGATGTTGTTTGCTCGGGTGTGCTCGGTCTGGATTCCCGAAGCTCCATTATCGCCAACAGCGTTCTGTGTAATTATGACTTCTTTGTCTTCTTGTTTAGAATAGGATTTGCCCATTTTTGCGAATTTTAATTTCAGAGATGCGTCCACACATAAAGTCAAGGCGTCGAAGAATGTTCCCGGCCATTATTATTTCTTAGAACTCCGTTGTAGCGCGAAATTGCTGACACCGCGTCCCAACCGTACGCAATGGCAGGGTCGCCATGCGGTGGGATATGTAAAATGATAAGACGTGTTGACTGTATCGAAGCTCGTTTATTACTCTCTCTTCATTGTTTGACAAAAAGTATTTATATGGTTAAGTAATGCCACCACAGTTTAAACGCTTTGCGCCGCGTCTCTAGTTATTTCAAACCGTTGCAGCGTAATTGTCAAATATTTAAAAAAGACGTCTTTTTTATAAAAGTGTCAAGAAACGCAAAAAATATGGTGAGCAACTTTGCGCACTTGCGCAACACGGGCTGAGCATACAATTCTGTCATTCATATTATTCTTCCGCAGCCGCAACCCTGGAAGGTCCTCTAAGCAGTTACTTATAACTTAATAAATGTTTTACATCGTCCATTCGTTTTCTTCGCCAATTTTCCGGATTCTGGTGTCAGTATTCTCAAGTAAACCATTGAATTTTCATATTTCGATGCCCAGTGTTCGAGGAGCTGCCGTCGGCGGACAACGCGAGCGGGTTCCGGTCCGCGGGCGCGTCGGGCGGCAGCTCGGCCGGCGCCACGCCGCTGGAGCCCGACCTGCAGCGCACCGACTCGCAGTACTCGCAGGTATGCTACATTTTTTAGGTGAATTGTTTGGTTAATTGTCTGACCGGTACCACCGTGAAACAAAGTAACAGTACGTAACTGTCTTTTTCATGTTAGAAAAATGAGAAAATAAACTTGTCAAGTCACCAGAGCGCGCCTAGCCTTAGCGCCTATTTGCCTGATAACCTTAAGCTAACAATCACCTATATAAAACAACCAAAATCTGGGAGTCCACGAATATAAAAAAATCATAAATAATAACGAACTAACTATTGACAGATTATATGTATGTATAAGCTCTCTAAACATACCCACATCGAACAATAACCAGAGCCGAGATGATGATACGAGAATACCCACCCACGTCCCGATACTTCATAGGTCGTGGTGTAAAATGTATCTATTATAATATTTCAGGATTCAGCGCGCGCGAGCGGCCGTACGTCCCGCGTGCTGGTCGCGTCGCGCCACCTGCGGAACGACTCCAAGACGATACAGCTGGAGCCGCGCGCGCGGCAGCACTCGCTTGATGAGCCCGAACGAGGTTTGTGACGCTTTAGTAGTAAGTTGTAGTGTCAGAGTATGATTTTATTGTACAGTCGCCAGCACATCAGACTACAATTTTGTTGGAAAATAGCCCTTATTGCAACAGCATAAGATACCGCAATGTTAAGCTTGACGTGTTGTCGTCCGTACTAAAGTCTAATCAATAATCCCGTAGAAAGTTTTGACAGATGCTAATGTCACTTTTTTTTTTTTTTTTTTTTATTTATTACACTTCATGCACAAACAAAAGGTACATATGGCGGACTTATCTTACTAGTAATGTGTACCGTTCGTTTGGTTAATTTCGTTCATTCAGTTCACTCAAACAAAGTTTTTACGAACGAACATAATATATTATTTAAAAAAGTACTTATGTATGCGAATTCCATCAGAGACGAGATGCAAGGGTTTAGGGAGTCGGAAACAAAAATAGGAATAGTTAAAAATGAATGAAAACCGGAATAGTTTAGAATATCGGAATAATGGATTAACCAGTTAATAAAGATTAGAGGGTCGCTTTTAAAAGCTACGGCTGTGCCAGAGGTCCACTAGAGGTTTGTGCACTATAATATGTCCCGCGCAGTCGGTTAGTCGTTGTGTTGTTGTGATTTGCCACCATAGTCGAAATCGGCTCCGGAGACTATTTAGGTTTGATAAAAACTCGTCATTATGGGCTTCAACAATATTTATTTCTCTCACACAATCTTCCCTCTATTTTTCAAAGATCAGAACTGTCAATCATGTCACAATACTTATCTGTCAATTCTGTTTTTTTCTAGTTTTGGCTATGGGCTTAGCCCATACAGCCAAGTCGTCAGTCCATCCGTCACAAATAACCGAATGAGGCGATTAAATCGAACACTCATAATAAATTCAATGGTTTTATTTCAACGATTGCTAACAGGTGTAACAGAAAACTTACCTTTTTTAAGGGGCAATAACCGAAATCGGTTTGAAATTGTACCCGGTTTCAGCTACCTACGCGGAAATTTAGATGCGTTTGTTTTTCATTCGGCTTCTTTTTATTCCAACAATGCTAATATTTTTATACCCACTTAACGAAACTAGCCTAAAAAATAGCTTAATAGAGTAAATAAAATAATAAGAATGTCATTTAATTTGAGACAATAAAAGAATTTTTGAGTGAATGAATGAAATTGATGAAGGTCGTTCATTTAATCACACCACTATTTATTTTTCGTCAAAAAGTAGTAACACTGTAAACTCCAAATCTTTTTACGGGATTATTGATTATACTTTATGGAGACCATCACTTGCGTGCTATTTCAATACGTTGTATACATCCACAGCTGGGTAAGGCTAACCTTAAATTAGAATGAGGGTGTGAAGGATACTTTGCTGCCCTGGCTCGGTGCGGATTAATGGATAGTATAGTATAATGGAAGAATATGCCTATCGAGGCACTGGAATGCTTGTCAAAACCGATGCTTAGATCATGACTAGGCATTGGATTGCTTTATTACTCTGCTAATCGGCAACCCAAATTTTGCTGCCTATTATTATAATTGAATCAACACGTGCAACTTCAAAAAAAAAATAAGATAACTAGCTGGTGGTTTTATGTGCAAAATAAATTAAATATTATTGTTTTAGGTCACCCAGAGCGAGCCCGCGCAGTGCGAAGCGATTCACGCGACTCGAGGGACTCGCGGCGCGAGTTCCCACGCTCCGCCTCGCGAGATTTCCCCGCGCACTCGAGATCCGGCTCACGAGATTTCAAGGTATTGTGTACTTCATGTGTGTAGTTTATGATCTTGTCTGTTATTTCATTTACTTCCGAATTTGACGCTGTATTAATCAAATACGGCATGTTGCTGGTATATTTACATCCGACTTGATGGACCACAATTTGGTTGTTTGAATTCTACATCGCAACTCTGGTAAAAAAAGTCTATCGGCCTTACAAATAAATAATAATAAACAAGGTTTCAACTACTGTTTAAATGTTATGCAGATAAAGTAAAACGTATGTCACTGTTATGTCATTTGACATGATTAAAGTTATTTTGTACCAGCCATATTATAATTAAACAGTGGTCCAAACCTTGTTTATTTATTTGTGGTAAGGCAGTTTAGTTTCTATCCTGTAATCAGTCGTGTCGACAGATGTGTACTTTGCAATGCAACTTATGTTCAAACTATGCATTCCCAGGTGCACTCGCGGTCGGACTCGCGCGAGCTGAGCCTGGAGCAGCTGAAGCAGCTGGCGCTGAAGAGCATGGAGAGCCTGGACCTGACCGTGCTGCCGCTGGCGCGCTGCGCCGACGACGAGGGCAAGCGCCTGCTCGACGGCGCCGTGCTGCGCCACCGCCGCACCGGCTCCAAGGTACGCACAGATCGAGAGATTTTACACATATTTACTATACTAGATTGTAAGGCTATGGATGTGAAGCCAGCGTACGCGTGGCAGCGGCGGTGGAGACGCGGGGAGCGGTGCTGCGATGAGTATTCGCCAATAAAATCTATGCATTGAATAAACCACGCACCACTCCCTGCACCTATATATGGCTTTGTAATGCTGAGAATAGATAAGAAAATGGAGGCCGTCGTTATTGTTAATCGATTGCGTAATTGATTATAATTTATAATTAACATTATCATAATTCAGGCTATAAGTCATGATGTGCCCCCTGGCTTCCCTTCACATGAGTTTATTAATCGCTATCGCTTATTCTTAGCGTAAGGTAGCAGCACTTACCTAGCGGGCGAGGCGGGACATTTCTTATATTTCGCTCGACAATTTATTTGAATCGCCGAATTCAGATACAGAGTGGAGAGTAGGGTATCTCCACAGTGTGCATCTGCTAATTATTCACTGAGAAAATAAAATTATTGCCTTGTCTACATATTACAGGACCTGAAGCCGGTCCCGAGCGAGTCGCACACCCGGCACAAGCGGACCTCGTCGCACCACATCACGATGGAGCCCAGCGAGCTCAGCCTGCAGCTGCACAAGGGCCGCAGCGTCGACCAGCTCGCGCCCGCGCTCGACCCAAGAGTCTGAGCCACGCCCGCCGGCCGAAAAGAATCTCACCGAGCCGGACCATAGTGATACTTTAGTGAAATTAACCCCTGCCCTAGCTCCGAACTCGTGTTCCCAATCTAGCTATAAACGAATGAGTGATTTTAAATCATATCTTTAGGTAGTCTCGACGCTTTCGTATAGTTATTGAAATTTAGTAAAAATCACTTAACGAACTCTACGTAGATGTTACGAATTCGTTTGGATTCTTGTAGTTTCCGTTTTAAAATTATTACTTATGAGGAGTCAATTAATAAAATCCTGTGTTAAAAGTAGAATTATCCTCTCACATTCGCATCGATTCTAGTTCTGAGGTGCGTCTAACTTGTGATAGTGGCTTTTGAGTAGGAACAGCTTCTATAAAGATTAATAGAACAAAAAAGGTTTGTCTATTATTATTGATGTACTTAATATTGATTGATGGATGTTACGACAGCTAAATCACTGTAGCGCCGATTCTGTAGCAATTAAGACGGCTTGATTAAACATAAAAAATAAACACATCATCAGATAGGAAAAAAGATCAGTGGTCCTGGTCACTTACAAATAATTTTCATCTCCTTTTATGTCGTGCACAATATTATGTACTATCGAGGTCGCCGCCGCATTACCAGTTTAAAAACCAAATTCGCTTGCACATCGTGTCGTCTTTATATAGTTTTGTGTTACGCCCGTTTTAATATCATGAGTGCAAGCCATTTAAGCTTAAAAGTGGTAAGGCGACGTGTTCACGACCATACACCACAAAATTAATATTTCTCGAATCTCACTGGTTCGAAATGGAATTGACAAAATGATAACAATGTAAATTCGTAATCTTGTTCATTTCTTTCATTAAACATTAGATATCCTAATGTGGGCCTACAGACTATTATTTACAGTTATGTGTATTTTAGGCACCAAGTGTTACTTTCCTTCATAAATTGCACAAAAATATTCTTGCAACACAGACGCACCCTGTATTTGCCACTAAAATGTATTTTATAGGTTATCTGTATATTACTATTCATTTAACATTCCTGTAGCACATACTAATACCTAATTTTATTTTTCCAATGACAAGCACAAATCCATAAAAAGCTATGGCAAATACTTTAAGTACACATTGTGTATAAAGCTTTTCCTGTATTTACTGTGATCTCAAAATGGTGAATATTAATGTTTTTGCCAGGTGTGTGAAGTAAGATTGTTTTCATTTCATAATGCAACATTAATTTGTAAATACTTACATTTTATTTTTAAATATTTACACATTTTTGTAAAAGGTCTTTTTGTCGCATCAAAAATTAAAGGTGATCATCATTTGGCTTTTTTATACTATCTGATACAAGTCAATTAAATTATGTTCAGTCAATCAATCAATCAATTAGCCTGTTGCAGTCCACTGCTGGACGTAGGCCTCCCCAAGGGCACGCCAAAGTGCACGATCCCCTGCTTTCCTCATCCAATAATAATGTTAATAATTATGTTCAGTATGTCAACTAAACTCAGTATTTTTTCAATAAGTGCTCTACAACTTTTCTGATGTAACTAATAAACATAATTATGAAGTGGTGATTGACTTGTTCAAAAATATTAATTAATTACTGTGGCATTTATCAAATTGATGTCAAGAGTACATTTTAAAAATTGTCAATTCTTGGGCTGCTCTTTAGATAAGACAATTACTGTAAAGTTATATATTAACTGGGGCCTTGTTACAGTGTGGAAGTAAAGAGATTGATTACTTATTTAGATCTTAAAAAGGAGCTCACGAGCTAAACATAAAACTGTAAAAAAGCCCTGGTTTATTTATACTTTTAGTATATGAATGTGCACATAGAAAAGCAATATATTTATCTCAAATTTTAACATAAAAGACAGAGTTGTCACTGTAAATTTTTGTCATATATTTGTTAAGAGAGAAATAGTTTGATATGGAAGAGAGTGTTTTTATCTTAAAAATGCCTTATTACAATAGTTCATAAGACTTGATACTGACTTAGCTGTAAATAAGTTGTTACATCAGTCACAGATGGAACTGTTTGATAGTAGCAACTCCTAAACTAATTTGTTGCATTTAGTGATTAATAAAAATTGCATACCTATTTTAAAGGACATTTTAATTATAACATCAAAACAACCTTAACAAAAACAAAGAACAGAATAACTTCTTCACTTGAAAAAACTTTATTATGTCAATTGATGTCAGCAGCATCAAATACCTTTTCATAATCACCTAAAATAAATATTGATTAAATTATTATTGTAAGAGATTATTATGTTCTGCAGTTTATCTATGCCTGCATAACAATACCTACTTGTATCAAACTAACAAGATATTTACTACTTAAATAAATGGTTGAATATACAGAATAAATAGGTTTAGGGGATGATTAATTATACACTAACGAATATCTAATATTTTATTTACATATACAACTACCTATGAAATATCTACAGAAAATCAACAGTATTCTACTAAATGCAACACTTAATCTAACTCACCACATTCAGATATCGTAACTTTCTTTGATGGTTTGCCACTCTTGGAGCCCAAACCCTCCATTTTCTTCACCACTTCCATACCATCAACAACTTGCCCAAAAACAACATGTTTTTTGTCTAGCCATGGTGTTGCTGTGGTTGTAATAAAGAACTGTGACCCATTGGTGTTGGGTCCTGCATTGGCCATGGACAAAATTCCTGGGCCAGTATGCTTGAGCTTGAAATTTTCATCTTGGAAAGTGCGGCCATAAATAGATTTACCGCCAGTCCCATTATGATTAGTAAAGTCTCCGCCTTGACACATGAAATTCGGAATGATTCTGTGAAATGAAGAGCCCTTGTAGCCAAAACCTTTTTCACCTGTACATAGTGCCCTGAAATTTTCAGCAGTTTTTGGTACTTCTTCAGTATTCAATTTCATCACAATTCGGCCCAGAGGTTCTCCGTCTGCCGAGACATCAAAAAACACTTTCTTCTCAGGTTGTGCTGTTGAAGCAAAACGAAGGGTCGCAGCTGAATATAAGGTTCCGTTGACTAAAGTGCGCCGCAATATTGCACTGATTGCCATTTTTAAGGTGTTTAATACCACCTGTGTTATTTTTTGCTTTCGATCAATGAATGAGGAATGCAAATTGCGTTCGTAAAATAACCTCAAAAAATCTGAAAACGCAGTGCCAGATTAAAGAAGAGTATGGTCACAGATTAGTAAGAGTATGTCTAGTATGGTGCAGGTCACAGCACAGATGAATAATATATGTATGTCACAGATTAGTAAGAGTAATGTGCAGGTGTAGGCGGCGACTCGCCCATGTGTTCATTATAAATGTTCTGTCTCACTCTCACCTTTAGCTGTCACCCTATATGACCTGTCAGGGCCCTAATCGAATCTGCGATTTCACATAATCTGTAGTAGTTTTCGTGGCAAGGTAAAAGGTTGCGTTCTTTGACATAATAATAACATAACGTTATCATTCGGCATGTGACGATGCAAGGCATCCTGTGAGATGCGTCTACTTCCGCCTAGCATTTATTTGATGTTATTTCCGTATCCTGCTGGTTAAATAATTATTGGTTCAGTACCTACTTCCGTATCCGCCATTTTTAGTCACCTGGGGTCGAGTTATCTCGAAGTTACCTCATAGCGTCGTTTGCTTTCGATCTAGCAACATCCTAAGCAGAAACTCTGTTTAATCAGTCAGGTATCAAACGAATGCCGAGAGTCGCATAACAATGGAATTTTTATTGTGTCTCGTTTACACATACTTGACGAGTTAAATCTAGAATTACATTCATACTTAGCGTATAATATTTGATAAAGTTTTACCTTTTGAAAATCTAAATAATCTTAACTTTTTTCTAAAAAGTCTATATTATTCGGCATGTGACAATGCACAGCATCCTGTGAGAGAGATGCGTCTACTTCCGCCTAGCATTTATTTGATGTAATTTCCGTATCCTGCTGGATAAATAATTATTGGTTTAATTTGACTTACATCCGTGTCCGCCATTTTTAGTCACCTGGGGTCGAGTTATCTCGAAGTTTCCTCATAGCGTCGTTTGCTTTCGATCTAGCAACATCCTAAGCAGAAACTCTGCTCAAATCGAGAATTACATTCATACTTAGCGTATTATATTTGAAAAAGTTTTACCTTTAAAAATCTAAATAATCTTAACGTTTTTATAAAAAGTCATATTGTTATAATGACCAAGTTTTAAAAGTGTGCTAGTGTTTTAACGTGACGGTGACCTGCAAGACGAAGCGATCATCGGCCTACGCTGCACGCGCACGAATTACACTGGAAAATGGATCGGCCGGTGGTTTTTCCCAGACCCTGGCTTTGCCTTAATTAAAGGTAAAACGACCACATAATAAGGTACGTGGTATTTTATTTATCCCTGATATTGTATCATATGGCGTTAAGTCCACCTTTTGTACAAACTTTGGTTGTGCAATATTTTCGGATTGACTGAAATTGTCTATCGCCCTCAGCCTACCTTTGCCATTTGCCCTTACCGTACCATGGATTTTCATACTAACTGAGCCCTTCAAAAGGCTCTCATAACTACTAATCGAAGCCTCGTTATGACCCGGAGCCGTAGATTCTTAATTTGGAAAAGATTTCCGAATACCTAGTTCAGAAAAGGTACTACTGTTTACTAACACCACCACCTCCACCACCTCTAAATACCAACTAAGAAAACGAAAGTAAAAATCATAGCATATTCTTCGATACTATTGGGCTGGCAATTAGGTATACAGAAAGTTAATGTCATATAGTCGAAAGGAGTACTCAAGGAACGTGAAACAAAATAACTCGAGAAGTGCGCAACCTCGAAATGCACGGGCACTATAATTGCTGTGTGTCATCAAGAGCCGTAAACAAATACGAATGATTCAGATGAAATACATAACTTACCATTAAATTGAAAATTCTCCTTAAGTACACGAGAAAAGTATGAGCCTACCCTACAGCAAAAGCACACTCTCTGAACTGTTAATAGCACACAAACCCTCGCACAATGCCCCAGTTAAACAGAATATTTACCCGAACTCAATATCTTGTTAAGGCGACAATGAAGCTGCTATCTAATGTTCCCCTGACTGAAATCGAAAGTGCACAAGCGTACGCACAATATACCAGTGCACTCACCAGTGTCTCTTCACTTCATAATCCGGTAAGACGACAGCACGACGTGATCGGAGGTATTTTTACAATAATATCAATCATTAACTCCAACCTCTGCGCTAGAATTATAGGTCATGTAAGGTTTAGTTAGAATACATCTTACGTTAATACTTTAAATTTAAAAAAGGGGGGGGGGTGCAATTACAGCCACACCTGCGGTTAATAACTACACCTACCAAACACTTTACTTTGTATTTCGGGACTACCACCTCCTGCAACGTGGTGAGGCATCTTTTCTCGCTCCCTCCATACAAACACAGTACACACGGCCACAGGTCAGATCCGATTGGCCAGAACTCTACTGCAGGACAAGGCCCATTTGAAAGCCAAAGTTATGTAACCCATATAACTAAGCTACACCCAAACCCCTCATGAACTGAGCAAACAATTTTTAAAGTGTATCTTAAAACTAGACTAGAACTTGGTGGCAAACTTACTTTCCTCCATGTTTCGAAATTTACATTTATAAAGTCAATATTAACCCTCTATTGGCTAAAGGAAGATTTCAAATCTAAGTTTTAGGCATGTTTTAAACCATCTGCTTTAATAACAAATCTATACCTAATCAGCATGGCCCGGCCGACATTTTTCACTAATGCTTAACTTAATTGAAACATTTGATTCCTTATCATACTTCAAGCTGGCATTTTAAATTTAGCCCCAAAAGCTGGCAGGCTTACACATAACCTAAATATTCAATCAAATCGGATCAGTCTGATTTCAAAACCTCATGCTCAATATATCATTGTAATGAAACAAGTTTGCCTTCATAATACATTCATACAGACTGTTTGCTATGCCTACCAATACGTAGGTAAAAAAAAACCATCTTGCCCTTCCAGGTACTTTCCGTTCCCCACAAGGTTTCGGTCCCTCAAAATGCATATAATTTTTGAACCTGTACCACAATGAGACATCATTCATCATTAACATCTTAAAATAGTTATTTGTCTAGGCCATTAATCCAAGTTAATAATCACTTAACTTAGACATATTTCAAAACTAAAACATATCAATAAAAATATTTTGATAGCGAAAGTTATCGCTCTTGCAACTTCATGTACTAGACAATTAAATGGAAGATGTCGTTATACGTTGCTTATATTTTCAGTCAGAAATCATTTATTATTGATTATTATTGATAAAGAAATAATTTAAATTATGTTAATAGTAGTCTGCCTTATCAACTTTTACGCATTAATACTTGGCAATAATAATGTGCTTACTACTGCACCCATTAATCACATCGTTTAGCGTTTTACTGATATCTTCAAAAGCTGCAATCATCAGTCTACCATACTCTTTATCACATAGCGTCGTTCAATAGTCACCAGGAGCTAATGAACACATCTCTCACAGGATGCTGTGCATCGTCACATGCCGAATAATAGTCCAAGTTTTACATAACAATAAAACTTGTATTATTAGCAGAGACGATGCACAGCATCCCATTAAGGCCTCCTGGCGAGACTTCTATGAGGAAACTTCGAGATAACTCGACCCCAGGTGACTAAAAATGGCGGACACGGATGTAAGTCAAATAAAACCAATAATTATTTATCCAGCAGGATACGGAAATTACATCAAATAAATGCTAGGCGGAAGTAGACGCATCTCTCTCACAGGATGCTGTGCATCGTCTCTGCTAATAATACAAGTTTTATTGTTATGTAAAACTTGGACTATTGTTATAATGACCAAGTTTTAAAAGTGTGCTGGTGTTTTAACGTGACGGTGACCTGCAAGACGAAGCGATCATCGGCCGACGCTGCACGCGCACGAATAACACTGGAAAATGGATTGGCCGGCGGTTTTTTCCCAGACATTGAAACGAACACAATAAGGTAAGTGTTATTTTATTCAACGTGAATACCTCTTTTTGACCACATGAATTTGAAATAAACTGAACAAACACTATCTTAGCTAAAGCTGTGTATAAACACGCCGCGGCGCACGCTCATATTGGGTCCGAAGCCCTGCCTGAATTTCGATATTCGGACAAACTCATCTTGTGAATCATATTTACTGTATGTATTGGCTCGACTCCTAGGTACCGCAGTTATAGATGGGTGGGTGGGTAGAAATCCGGTGGATATTTATCCAATTTATTCCAACCCGGTAGGTAAACATTGATTTTTACCTAATTTACCCAGGTGTTTATTAAGAATGTTGGGTATTAATTAAATTTACGTTGAATACTCATTGTTTTGAGTATCAGTTGCCTTGCCTGTGTATGAATACCTAGACCTACAATATGATTAGAAATATCGTTTATGCTATACAGTCAGTCATAATATTCACTTAAAATCATAAATTATATTATTCGATTCAACATAATCGGATAATGTTGAGTAGTATAAATAACCAACATAAAATTTTAATCTCTTTTCGTAAAATATTTATTTTAGGAGTATAATCCGATCCAATTTTTAAACCTGATCCTTATTCAATATTTTGCAAATTCCTATTTCGTTTAGTTTATTCCTTTCCGTTTCCCTACCTTTATTACTCCGTTCGTGGCTATCGCAAACCGTGGGTGCCAAAAAAAACTATTTGTGTGATGGTTTTATTCCTTTGCCTGTTCATCATCCGCATAAAAGAAAAATAAAACGACGCTAGCGACACCACCGATTGCTTCCCCAAACTTTATAAGGGTCCTAAACGCTTCAAGAGCTTTCCAATCTATAGTATCTGTCATATCTATAGCACAGATTAGTAAGAGTATGTTGATCTATAGGTAGGTACTTTATTTAGTTAGCTTAAGGGCTAATTTTCAACAAAAATTTACAAGCCTGTTGTTTCTGTGGTCAATTTTTTGACATTTGATTATGTTGAGTTGATTTCAATTTGGTAAATAAATTATATTTTTTGCAAATACTAATAGTATATTTCTATTGTTATAGGCTTGCTATGTTAGAACAGTTTCCTCATCACAGGATTTCCTTTGGGAACAGGAATTGTTTGACCGTAATTTGCCCATTCATTATATTTATTTCAAACAATATAACCTACAAAGTTAGAGCACCATGTTTTGGGCCCGGTCGTTATTTAGAAAGATGTCGATTTACGGGAGAATTCCTCCCATTCAGAAAGGAGTAAATGCTAGTAAATCATTTTTTATGTATCAGTCCAATCGGTTTGCATCGCAACTAGATGAATCTGGTAGGTAATTTATTTTCATTTCATGTATGTAGTGATTATGAACATAATCTGCTGGCCACATATTATTTATAGTATGTAATAAAGACAATATTTACCTACTAAATCTTTATAACAGTGTCTATGCTTTGTTGTTTTAATAGTACAAACGTTGCTTATTTTTAGACAAAATCATACAAGATCTTTGTAACAATGACTCTGAACTAGAGAAAAAATTACGAATTCTAATGTTAGAAGTAGAAGTAATGCGTCAAGATGGTCGCTGTGCGCCCAATTCATTGAATACGAGTCAGTGGCAGCATTTAATGAGTCTACAAAGTCGAAACCAACGGAATAATTATTTAATATATCTATGGAAAACTGAAAAAGCAAGAGAAAATCAAAAGGTATAATTGATATTTTGTGTTTTAAGCAATTATTAGGCTAATATTCCAACAGCTCAAATAAAATAACTCTTACCTAGGCAAAAAAAGAAGCGAGAAGAAAAGAATTTGAAGAATCAAAACCAGAAGAAATCAAAGAGTTTCCAGATGATCTCTCATATGGATTAACTCATCAGGCCTTATTTTTAAGGATACGAGATCAGTCAATGAATAATTTTGACAACTACAGGTATGCTTCAATTACTTTACCCGAAATTAGTACCTAACTAAATGTAGACCAGGCATGTATATTAACTCTTTTAATTTTTAGGGCTCTGCAAGCTATTCAGTATGGACAACCAGTGATTGTAGACTGTTCTTATGAAGAACATATGGTTTTACGAGAAACTGTAAATTCTGCTAAGCAAATGACATTTGTATTTGGAGACAATAGAATTCATAAAGATCCCTTTGATATACACATGTGTAATGTCAATATGAATGGGGATTTTATGAGACAACTTCGAAAAAATATACCTTCATTGGAGGAGCCATGGTTTCCCCTGCATATTCACACTAAAAGTTACTTAGACATTTTTCCTAAAGAAAAGTTAGTGTACTTAACACCCCATTGCAGAGAGGAACTAACAAAATTTGATCATGATGCGATCTACATTGTTGGGTGCATGGTTGATAAGGTATCTTCAGATTGTTTGTTCACTCAGATATTTTAATAGGTTTAGGTCTGTTAATTTTTTTTTTGTTTTTTAGGTAAACAATGAACCATTGTCATTGGCTAAAGCTAAAAGAGATGGTATTAAAATGGCAAAATTACCACTAGATAGATTTTTGGAATGGGCTCCAGGTTCAAAAAAGAACTTGAATATCAATCACATGCTGCCTATACTAGCAGATCTAAAAATATCTGGAGATTGGGAATTTGCTCTTAGACACATCCCACGGAGAAAATTGATGGAAACTAAAATTCTTGCCATGCAGAATAAGATAAAAAATAATGCCCTATTGAAAGAAGATATATTTCGTAATTTCAATGTGCAGTCCAAAGTAAAAGGATTTAACTTGAAAGAAAAGAAATTTAGATCAAGAAAGTCTTTGTATGATGATGATAATGTATGAATAAAATGAACAGATAGAATTAAACATGTCTTTATTTCATATGTTTGTAGTTTTATATTCTGTCATAGAGAAAAGAAGATAAAATATAATTTCTTACAATATACTCAAGTAAAAATAATTAAAATTACAATCTAGTTTTTGTACACCACATAATGATTTCAAACAAAATGTATACCTATATACAATCGTACTACTAATTTGAAAGTGAAATGCTCGAATTTCATACAACTTTATTATTATGATACATTTAGCATATATTTTTTCATTTATCTTGTCATCCATGGCATTCTCTTATTGCACACATATTTAAAAAAATATGTTCTGCACATTTCATGTACTTTTGTCCAACCGCCACTTAAAAATCTATTGATGCTGTTCATAATTCTACACAGTTGAGATTTTACTTTTATTCTACTACTCCTATTATCTTAACTAACGCTTTTCGCAAAACGTTCAAACGCACGGTTTAAAAAAGGCAATTACAGAACG
Organism: Pyrausta aurata; assembly: GCA_963584085.1. Classification (NCBI taxonomy): domain Eukaryota; kingdom Metazoa; phylum Arthropoda; class Insecta; order Lepidoptera; family Crambidae; genus Pyrausta; species Pyrausta aurata. The sequence goes on along the minus strand of OY757252.1, from coordinate 10,485,253 downwards.
AGATCGTACGGGCTCTATTCGTACCCACAGATTTTTCAAAACTAGTACCAAAAAGAAATATATTACACTAAGTAACGACAAACTATACATGTAAAAATGTTTTATAATTAGACTATGATTTAATGCATTGCAATTTATAACTAATCTTGTGCTTAGCGTAAAGTGAAACGAACCGAACCCTAATTCGGAAGACGTCCACGTGTCTCACGGCAGCGGCATGGTGCGCATGTCCACGTCGGCGGGCTTGGGCGCGGCGGGCTCGGAGCGCTGCTTGATGGTGGCGAGGATCTCCTGCAGGTTGGAGGGCAGCGCGATGTCCGCCAGCGGGACCACCGCCGGCGGCGTCATAGGCCGCGACGGCGAGTACGCTTCGTCCTGCGCGATAAAACTTATGTCGTTATCGGCTCAACTAAAGCTTTAAACGGGTACCAATGCCGGGTCCTGCGTGGTTTACTACGGAAAAGGTGGCCAAGAAAAAAAACAATTGGGTAGTGTCCCTCAATCACCAATAATTCACTAACCCCAATATTTTAGATCAAGATTAATTGATCATTCTTATTATTTTCATCAATTTTCATAATTAGATTTTTAATAGCAATCTATGATGTCATAGTAAATCTCATTGGAAGAGTGAGAAGCGTATTGACAGTAATTAACACTCAATCAACGATTGGCACGGCGCGGCGGTGCTTTGTCGGCTTATTGCATGAGAGATAATATATTTATAGTATTTAGTTTATTATTATTTAAAAAATATTTAAAAAATATAGTTCAATTGGAAGAGCAGTTGGCCCGGTAAGCCAGAAAGATGCTGGTGCGAGTCCCGCCCGTTTGCCATTTTTGGTTTCTTATTTCATCTTTTAAAAATATAAATATATTATAACTTTTATTTTCCGTAATCAATCTAGTACTGCCGATAACCGCAACTATTACATTTCCAACACCTATGGGTTGGAAGAGATCTCTTTTAGGGATACGCCCACCTTTGTTCACATTGTGACTTCATGTATTTTCTGTACAGCTTATAAGTGCAATATAGTAGATTGTTATACAAGGGGAGAAAGCGACCCATTTCACTCGAGATGTTTCTGGCGCTCGAACGAAGTGAGAGCGCCAATAATTGGAGAGTGAAATGGTGCTTTCACCCGAGTTAAACATACTATTTTTCATTTCGACTGTGAGGAAAAACATTAAATTTACAATAGTGGTTGTAGATGTAATGGTCAGGTATTATGTAGTACAGCGAGAAAGGAAAACTCAAGTTTTTGCACAAAAAGACAGTTAATTTACAGTTCTCCAAACATCTTACATGATTAGAAAGAATAACGAAACGAACACATGAAAACAGTACGAAAAAGCAGACGATACGAAATAATTAAAATCCTTGTAAAAAATATCGATCGAATTTTCCCCACAGATAATAATTGTCAAAATTTAAAAAAGTAGGCATAGAGTTCAAAAAGAAAAAATGACACTGACAATGTAAAAAAAAAGTGTCATCTTGGTATTATGGCGGGAAGCCGAATATTTTAATCACAGATTACTAAATGTATATTTTAATTATAGATTGAATATTTTTAAATCAACGATCATAATAAACATGTTTTTCAATGTATACCTAAGCAAAAATGTTTATTATTTTTATAATATGATGTGACTCAATTATCTTTGATCCAAGCTTTGACTGCATGTCTTGACTCTATACCATGCCAATTAAATCTAAATTACTTTCCACCCTAGGGATGGATAAGCTATTTTCCACCCGGCTATCTACAGAGGAAAGTGCTATTTTCCGAACAGGAGAGATGAAAAAGAATTTAAAAGATAGCCAAAGAGTCAAAGACCGCGAATGAGATGAAAGGACGACATAAAGGAGATATCGGGCAGCAACTGGACCTAACCTAACTGCCCAAATCAGGGGTTAGCTATTTATTTATTATACACTGCATAAACCAGTAACCACTACTAGTCAACCAAAGGTCTAAACAGAGAAAACACTGACATTCGAAGATAGTAAAAAAGCGGCTAAAGGAGGTCTAGGGCTACTCCAAACGATTATAGGTAAACCGCGAAACTGAGACGTCTCTGACGTCACTTTTGTTGTATTTTTCTCCCAAATAATGTACTCCATATTATTATTATGAATTAAATGTTCTTCTTCAAGGTAAAATAAATATCGTTTAATTTATAGCAATGATCAGGAGTACATTAATTGGGAGGGAAATTAAAATAAAGGCGACAAAAGTGACGTCAGAAACGTCTCAGTTTTGCGGTCGACCTATAGTAGGCTGTGTCAGTCGAAGAATATATAGAACTCACCTCGCCAGCGACGGATGAATCTGCTCTCGCCATCTTGAGAATCTGCTGTTTCTGCTCCTCTATTTGTCGGTTGAGCTCCTCCATCTTGGTGCGCAGCGTGTTGGAGGCGGGCGCCGGCGCGCTGCCCCCGCTGCTCGACGAGCCGGGGCTGTACGCTTCGTCGTCGTCGGCTGAAGCTGGAAAGGTAGATAGAACTTTACGACTTGACGACTCGTTTGGTGTATTAGCGCTCCTGACTATTACGCCGGCCGTCGCGGGTTCGAATCCCTCAAGGGCCAAATGTTTGTATGATGAGCATGAACATTGTGTACCTAAGTCATGGATGTTATACGTATTTAGGTATTTATGGGAGACGCCCCCGTCATAACCGTTGTCTGGTACTTCGTAACACAAGGAAGAAAAATCCTTACCACGAAACCAGACAATTGGTGTCTTGTCTGGCGCATTATTATTGTTATTTATTTACTTTAGAACACGCTTTCGTATTGTAAACTTCGAGCTTGAGAGACTGTCGTGGAGTACTTAAATCGTATCATCATAATGGAAGGGTACGAGAACTGTTATTAACAGACAAAATACCTGTTTGGTTATGTGGTAGTAAAAACTATCTCTGAAAGCAAGCTCGC